>LFJQ01000082.1:0-600000 GCA_001182835.1 Oropetium thomaeum
GCCTTTCGCGGCGGTAGGCGTTTCGCAGTCCGACCGACTCGACTTCGTGTTTCTCCTATCCACGACCTATCTTCTCTGAGTCTTAAACGTTAGGTGGGGGGGCCGAGGCTCGGTGCAAAACGTAAGTCGCGGATAGGATCGATCGTTAGCTTGACTGGTGAGCGTTGTGGCCATAGCCCCCGTGGGCTCGTTAGCACTTTCGCGGTCCGACCAGTTCGATCTCAAGCTTTCCTATCTTTGATTTACTTGTTTTTGCACAAGTTTTTTGAAAACGTGCGAGGGTCGGGCCGCGCACGTATTGCACATGGAATACATGCGCGCACCTTGCAGGTGTTGAGCCCCCGAGCGTGGTTGGACCCCTGTGCAGCAGGGGTCGGACGCTGCTCGGGGGGTGCGGAAAACAGACAAGCTACGAGTTTTAGGGATAGAAACGACGTAGCTGCTCGATGTTCCAGGCGTTGGTGAACTCTTGTCCGTCCGCGGTCTGCAGCTTGTAGGTGCCGGGTCGGAGAACCTTGGCGACGATGTAAGGCCCCTCCCATGGCGGCGACAGCTTGTGTCGTCCTTGGCTGCTGGTGACGCGACGAAGGACGAGGTCGCCGACGTTGAACGCTCGCTCCCGCACGTTCCTTCCATGGTACCGGCGTAGTGCTTGCTGGTACTTGGCGGATCGGAGGAGCGCCACGTCTCGGGCCTCGTCGAGCTGATCCATTGCGTCTTCGAGGGACGTCTGGTTCCCTTGGTCGTCGTACGCCTTCACCCTCGGAGCACCGTAGTCGAGGTCGGTTGGTAGGACAGCTTCGGAGCCGTATACCATGAAGAAGGGGGTAAACCCCGTGGCCCGACTAGGGGTCGTCCGCAGGCTCCAGAGTACGGCAGGGAGTTCGGCTGCCCACCGACCGTTGAACTGCTTCAGGCGGTTGTGGATCCGAGGCTTCAATCCCTGCAAGATCATGCCGTTTGCGCGTTCGACCTGCCCGTTCGTCCGGGGGTGCGCTACGGCTGCACAGTCGACACGGATATGGTAGTCGTCGCAGAATTTAAGGAATCGCTTTCCTGTGAACTGCGTACCGTTATCCGTGATGATGGAGTTGGGCACTCCAAAGCGGTGAATGATGTCGAGGAAGAATTCCACAGCTTCTTCCGGTCGGATCCTTGCCACCGGTCGGGCTTCGATCCATTTGGTGAACTTGTCGACGGCCACCAAGAGATGGGTGTAGCCCCGGGTGCTTTTTTGAGCGGTCCGACCAGGTCGAGTCCCCAGACCGCGAACGGCCACGTGACGGGGATGTTCTGCAGCGCTTGCGCTGGCAGATGGGTCTGCCGGGCGTAGAACTGGCAGCCTTCGCAGGTGCGCACGATATGCGCAGCGTCGTTGACGGCTGTCGGCCAGTAGAATCCTTGTCGGAAGGCGTTTCCGACCAAGGTCTTGTGCGCCGCGTGGTGTCCGCAGACCCCACCGTGGATGTCTTGCAGCAGCAGCTTTCCCTGCTCGGTTGGGATGCAGCGCTGCAAAATCTTGGTGAGGCTTCTTTTGTAAAGCTCCCCATCGATAAGGACAAAGGACTTGGCTCGACGCGCGATGCGTCGAGCTTCCGTCTTGTCCGTGGGGAGTTCCCCTCGGATGAGGCAGTCGAGGTATGGGGTCCTCCAATCGTTTGGGGGGCCCGACCCCGACGTGGGTGCGTCATCGATCTCCATGACGTCGGGTCCTGGAGGCGCGGGAGTCGATCCGACCCCTTCGCCTGGGGTCGACTCGTTGTCGACCCCTTTTGGGTCTTTGGGACGGATCGACGGCTGGCTTTGGTCGTGGGAGAAGACCCCTGGTGGGATCTGGTCCCGACCCGCCGCAATCTTTGCGAGGGAGTCAGCTTCTTCGTTCTGTCGCCTCGGGACATGCTTGAGTTCGAGACCGAAAAACTTGTGTTCGAGCTTGCGTACCTCTTGGCAGTACGCGTCCATGACATCGCTGTGGCAGCTTGACTCCTTCATGACTTGGTCGACGACGAGTTGGGAGTCGCCTCGAACTTCGAGACGTCGGATCCCCAACTCGTCGGCGATCTTGAGCCCATTGATGAGCGCTTCGTATTCCGCCATGTTGTTGGAGGCGGGAAACTGGAGTCGGATTGCGTACCTCATGCGCACCCCCATGGGAGAGACGAAGACGAGTCCGACCCCTGCTCCTGCGCGCATCAACGAGCCGTCGAAGTAGAGGACCCAGTACTCTTGGTCGACGGGGGCAGTGGGGAGCTGGATTTCGGTCCACTCCGCCACGAAGTCGGCCAAGGCCTGGGACTTGATTGCTGTACGAGGGGCGTACGTGATTCCCTCGCCCATGAGCTCGAGAGCCCATTTCGCGGCCTTCCCCGTTGCGTCGCGGTTTTCGACGACCTCACGCAAGGGGGAAGAGGTGACCACCGTTACCGGGTGCGACTCGAAGTAGTGTCTGAGCTTTCTCTTGGCGAGGACGACGCCGTAAAGAATTTTCAGTATCTGGAGGTACCGAGTCTTTGTGTCAGACAAGACTTCGCTCACGAAGTAGACGGGGCGTTGAACCTTGAGGGCGTGGCCCTCCTCCCTTCGTTCTACGACCAAAGCAGCGCTGACGACCTGAGTCGTCGCGGCGAGGTAGAGTAGGAGTGGCTCTTTCGGGGTCGGAGGCACCAGGACCGGTGGCTTGGACAGGATAGCTTTTATCCTATCGAGAGCCTCCTGTGCCTCGGGAGTCCATTGAAATCGGTCGGATTTCTTCAGGAGCTGGTAAAGCGGGTGAACGCGCTCTCCGAGGCGTGAGATAAAACGGCTTAGCGCCGCCAAGCACCCGGTCATGCGTTGCACTCCCTTCAAGCTCTGGATCGGACCCATCCGGTTGATGGCTTCGATCTTCTCCGGGTTGGCTTCGATGCCACGCTCGGAGACGATGAATCCGAGCAGCATCCCCCTCGGGACCCCGAAAACACATTTTTCGGGGTTGAGTTTGATGCCGTTTGCTCGGAGCTTGGTGAAGACTCGATCCAGGTCGTCGACGAGCTGGTCGGTCTTCTTGGACTTGACTACGATGTCGTCCACGTAGGCTTCGACGATGTCTCCGATGAGTTCGTCGAAGGTTCTGATCATGCAGCGCTGATACGTAGCGCCTGCATTTTTCAGTCCGAACGGCATCGTGACGTAGCAGTACGAGCCGAACGGAGTGATGAATGACGTCGCGAGCTGGTCGGACTCCTTCATCGGGATTTGATGGTACCCGGAGTACGCATCAAGGAAGCATAGGGTTTCGCACCCCGCAGTTGAGTCGACTATCTGATCGATTCGTGGCAAAGGAAACGGATCCTTTGGACACGCTTTGTTGAGACTGGTATAGTCAACGCACATTCTCCATTTCCCACTCTTTTTTCGCACAAGAACGGGGTTGGCTAACCAGTCGGGGTGATACACTTCCTTGATGAAACCGGCTACCAGAAGTTTGGCGATCTCTTCCCCGATCGCTCTGCGCTTCTCCTCGTCGAAGCGGCGCAGACGTTGCTTGACCGGGCGAGAGCCCGGCTTGATGTGCAGGGCGTGCTCGGCGACTTCTCTCGGAATGCCTGGCATGTCCGAGGGTTTCCACGCGAAGATGTCGATGTTCGCGCGGAGGAAGTCGACGAGCACGCTTTCCTATTTGGGGGAGAGAGCAGTCCCGATCTTCGCCGTCTTGCCGTCGACGCTGTCGGGGTAGAGCCGGATCTCTTTGACGCCCTCCGCGGGTTCGAAGGATCCAGTGCTGCGGTTGGAGTCGGGCGCGTCCTCGGTGACTTGCTGGCGGATGACAGCGAGTTCCTCCGTCGCCACGGTTGCGGAGGCGAGCTCGCCAGTCTCCGCCTCGCATTGGTAGGCGTGCTGGAAGGACGTCCCGACGGTGATCACCCCCTTCGGCCCAGGCATTTTGAGCTTTAGGTAGGTGTAATTGGGCACGGCCATGAACTTGGCGTAGCATGGCCGTCCCAATATGGCGTGGTAGGATCCGTGGAATCCTACCACCTCGAAGGTGAGAGTCTCCGTCCTGAAATTGGACGGAGTCCCGAAGGTGACGGGCAAATCGATTTGCCCGAGGGGAACAGCTTGTTTCCCAGGAATGACGCCGTGGAAGGGTGCGCCGGTCGGGCGAATGCGCGCCCGGTTGATGCCCATGGCGTCGAGGATCTCGACGTAGAGGATGTTGAGGCCGCTGCCTCCATCCATAAGCACCTTGGAGAGGCGCTTAGTGCCGACGATCGGGTCTACCACCAACGGGTACTTGCCTGGTTGCGGTACGTGGCTGGGGTGGTCTGACCGGTCGAACGTGATCGGAGACTCCGACCACTTGAGGAACGACGGGACGGCGGGCTCAACTGCGAACACCTCACGGCGCTCCAGCTTGGCCCGACGTCGGCCATCGTGTGGCGCCGGCCCAGAGACGATCATAAGGCAGCCGTCCGTCTCCGGGAAGTTGTCGTCGCCGTCGGCGGCGTCGACGTCGTTGCTGGCGTCATCGGGAGCCTGTCTGGGTTTGCCTTTCGGCTTGCCCTTCTTGGCCTCCTCGGCCAGGAACTTCTTCATCAGCGAACACTCTTTGTATAAGTGTTTCACTGGGAAGGCGTGGTTGGGGCACGGACCGTTCCACTTCTTTTCGAAGTGGTCCGGGATGTCCTCCGTGGGTGCCTTGGCACCCTTGCGATCCGCGGCAGCGACCATCCGTTCTCCGGACGGACGCGGCCGGTTCTTCTTCTTCTTCTTGCTCGGAGGGTCGGAGGAGCCTCCGCCGGCTGTCTCGACCCGCTTACCTTTGGCGTCTTGGGCGCGATCGAAGATCGCACCCACCGCCTCCTCGCCAGAGGCGAAGCTGGTCGCGATGTCCAGCAACTCTCTGGCGGTCCGGGGACTCTTGCGCCCTAGTTCGTGAACTAGGGAGCGACAGGTCGTCCCGGACAAGAATGCGCCGATGACATCGGCGTCACCGACGTGCGGCAGTTCGTTGCACTGCCGGGAGAAGCGCCGGATGTAATCCCGGAGCGACTCTCCAGGTTTCTGCCGGCAGTTCTTGAGGTCCCAGGGGTTACCTGGGCGGTTGTAAGTCCCCTGGAAGTTTCCAACGAAAACCTCCTTAAGGTCAGACCAGCAGGTGATCTGATTGGCGGGGAGATGCTCGAGCCACGTTCTGGCCGAGTCGGCCAGATACAATGGCAGGTTGCGGATGATGAAGTCGTCATCCTCCGCGCCCCCAGCCCGACACGCGAGGCGATAGTCCTCGAGCCACAGGCCGGGGTTGGTTTCCCCCGCGTACTTCGGTACGTTGGTCGGGGGTCGGAAACGCCGCGGGAATGCTGCGTTCCGAATGTGAGGACTGAAGACCCTCGGTCCCGGGGCGTCCGGGCTAGGGCTTCTATCCTCGTCGTCGTCGTAGCGTCCTCCTCGACGCGGATGACGCGATCGGGAGGTGCCATCGTCGAACTCCAGGCGGCGCCGCCGCGCATCCAGGGTGGCGCGGGCGTCCCTGTTCGTCCCCAGACGACCGCGGACGGAGGCTTTCGCCGTGCCATCCGCTGCTGGGGGAGTCTGGTGGACAGACGTGTTCTGGGCACGTTGTCCACGCAGACGCGACAGCGAGCTCTCAGCTTGCTGCACTGCCGCGTGCTCAAGTAGCGCCTCAACCTCGCGCTGGGCGCGTCGGGCCTCCGGCGTGACAGACTCAGGGAGGCCCCTGAGCAATGCCGCCGCCGCGGCCAAGTTCTGGCTCGCCCGTGGGAAGCGCGGGCAGCCATCGTCACGACTTGCGACTCGTAAGTCGCGAACGTCAGTGCGGGTGTGTTCACTGGACTCGCTCTGAGCGAGCTCGTGATCAATCGCCGCACGCTGCTGATCCAGCTGACGCTGGACCTCCAGGAGTTCCTCCCTTCGTGCGCGCAGTCGTTCTGACTGCGCGTCACGGGGTGGGGTCCCGTCCTGCGGGCCAGACGATTCCGCAGGGCGTTCGCCCTCCGCAGCGGGAAGATGCTCCGCACGTATCATAAGGCACTCGCGTGAGGGATGATGACTTCCCTCACTGCACTCTGCATCGGAATCTTCGTTTGACGCTCCATCTAGGAGGTCGAAGAGAGACTCGGATGCGCAGCCCACCATGGCCACGAACTCGTTGTTCATGGCGCGTGGAGCTGGGAGCGTCGACGCCCGGGACAATGTGCCAGCGAGAGGCGATACACGCCCGGGGTCAAGCGGGGCAACCGGTGGTGCCGCTGCACCGGCCAGTGCCAGAGCGCCATCTGAGATGGCGACGAAGTCGAGGCTCCCGAAACGCACGTGTGCACCGGGAACCCAGGTGTTTGCGCGGCTAGCCATCCGAACAAAGAGAGGGGTTTGACGAAAACACGCACAAAGAACCCCTACCTGGCGCGCCAACTGTCGGCGTTCGTTGTGGCCGACGAGTAATTAGTATCGTGGAGTGCGTGTTTTGGTTCGGATGGTTCGCGAGAGGACACAAGGATTTATACTGGTTCGGGCAACGTGCCCTACGTCCAGTTCGATGAGGCTGCTCGTGTTACTCGCGACAGTTTGTAGTAGGGGGTTACAAACGGGCGAGAGAGGGACGAACTCCCAAGTCTCTGTGAGGTGTTCTACGTGGGGTGAGATGTCGTGTGTCTTGGACTCGTATCCCGCCCCGTCGTTCTCCTGCCTCCCCCCTTTTATACTGCAAGGAGGGAGGTGGGCGTACAAAGAGTTGGCGCAAAGGTGTGGGCGGCGGCATGGCCGGGTGTCCTGTAGGCCGCGCTGTTGATGCTTCAGACTCCGTGCCGGTCGCTGTGGATGACGTCGCAGGCATGGCGGTGCTTCTTCGGTCGATGGCGCCACAGGGATGGCCGTCAACGAGGGACGTCCCTTCGGTATGGTCGGTCACCCTCCGACGAGGGGTCGGAGGAGAGGAGGACTGGTCATCGTTAGCTCCGTACCCGGTCGAAATGTCGATCGTAGCTGTCCCGTCTTGTCAGAAGGGATGGGCTTTGACGGGGGTCGTTCGCATAGTGACGGCCTCGCTGTCACTGTGCGACGTGGGCGGTAAACGCCCACTTGCGCGGGGGGCTTTGGTAGCCACGAGAGTAGTTGAGCTTTTATTACTCAACTACTCAGTACCAACCGCCTTCGTCGCGCTAGGTGGCGCTCCCGACCCCTGAGGGTCGGGAGGGAGCGATTCGCCCGACCCCTGGGGTCGGGCGAGGCGGACTTTGGCACGAGCTCCCGACCCCGTCATGGTGAGGTCGGGAGCCTGAGTCGAGCGGCGGGTGATCCGACCCCGGTCTGTGGGCCCGAGCCACTGTACGCGCGTCGCGGCATAGAGGTCGGGCGAGACGGAGGTCGCTTATTGCTTTATACGTAAAGCAGTCGGAGGACCGCTAATACCGGTCATCACCGGTATCGGCCCTCAACACTAAGTATGTCGGAAAGAGGGTAAACTAGGTGATTAGGGACTACTAAAACATTAGCATAGTGTGACCCGGTTCAGATATCTTTAAAGTCGGTAAAGTCGGAACAACTTTCTGACAAAAATTAAAAATTAAGGTACGGGTAGCAGATTATTTTTAGTTGAAAGTAACTTTCAAAACATGATGTTTCACATTGGTTTGAGGTCCAGTTAAGCTTCCATGATTTTACTAAAAATAAAAAAATGTTCTGTGATTTAATTTAGAAAAAGAGAAAAGGGTACTAAATGACATGGTAAATTTGCGAAACTTGATGCATGCACTTGCATGTTTTACTTCACATACTTACGAAACAATATTAACATGAATATTATACGAAACAAAGTAAATTTACTTCACATATTAACATGAATGAAATAAGAAGAACATATGCACGAGTTTCAGGATTAGGGCATGTGTATAACTGGAAATTAAAATTAGAAAAGCATGTTTGCCAAAATATTTAATAGGGAAGTTACATAGATTTTCATAGAAAATGACTGTTACAGAAAATTAGAGCTACAAAAGGGGAGTCCAAAGAATTTTTTTTTTTCAGATTTTTAGGTGATGCATTTTACAAACTGGACCGGAAAATAGCTAAAATAAATATCACTACTAAAAAGGGAAAATGGATCTTGAAACATGGGATTGGGGAGGAGAGCTCAGGCGAGCTCGATGGCGGCGGGATTTCACCGAGGCTGGCTGGATTCGCGCTCAGCACATGGAGGCGGACCTATTAGTGCCGGATTTAGGCTGCGGCGAGGAGTGGAGCTCGCCAACGACGAGTGGCGGCCATGGAGCTCCAACTCCGGCGATGTGCGCGGGGAGAAGGGGGTTAGGGACTTGAACGAGGGGTCTAGAAGCATCACCGCGCTGCATCGAGTCGATGCGTGGGTGCGAGAGAACTTGGGGATGGCCGGAGACAAGACTTCGACGGTGAGCTCCGAGCGGCGGCAATGGAAGTCCGGTGGCGGCGCGCTAACACAGGCATTCAGTAGTTTTCTGCGAGCAAGATCATGTCAAGGAGGTGTGCAAGGATTACGGAAGATAGTAGGCAAGAGGAATTGAACCAATTCCACGTAGAGAGGATGGGATCGAAGAAATATTTTCGCAGTTCGGTTTTGGCTGGAGGTTGAAGATGACCTCGTTCCGGGCAAACCAGAGCGAGATAATCCAATTCCTTTGGCAGAGGGTAGAAGGGCAGTGAGACAAGACTAAATGGCAAGGTGGAAAGGCTGGGCATGCACTGTGACATGCTGTCCACGTGAAGGGCGGCAATGGCGGCCAATGTCGCTCGCGTAGAGGAACAGAGAGAGAGAGAGAGAGAGAGAGAGAGAGAGAGAGAGAGAGAGAGAGAAAGAGAGAGAGAGGAAAGCAGCGTTGCAGGGCGACTGGAGGGGCGTGGAGCGGTGGACAAAGGGAAAACCACGTCTCCAACGCGTGGATTGAAGGCGAGGCAGAGAATTGGGGCGTCGGGGCGGTGCTCAGCGGCGTCCTGCGTGAGGGGAGGGACAGAGAGAGGGCAGTGGAGAGGCAGGTGCACGCCCAGCTAGCACGCGCTGCACTCCTGCAGCCTGCGGCAGCGCGGGTTGGGTGAGCGGCATTACGGCGAGCAGTTGGCGGGTGGGGCGTGGGCAGCTCTGAAAATTTAATTTTTTTACAATATTCGAATTTGAAAAGTTCGAAACCATGCCTTCCCACGGTCATAAAAATTTGAAACTTTTAGGACAAGCTCAAGATATTACTTCCCACGATTGTTAAGTATCAAAATTACCGTCAACATATCTCATGAAATGAATAAGGACTTGCATTTCATACACACATGTTAGCTTAAAAATAATATAGTTTCACATGTATTTGTAAGTTTGTGCATACAGATAATTATCACAGGAATGAGGCATAATCCGGCCACATGACGAAGAAACACAATTCTGATTAATTACAAAGCATCACGTGGACAGCACACGAATTTATGGATCCACCAGATGTGCCAAAATAACAAGAAAACTAACAGACGCCCCACACACACGCTATGAGCCCACAAGACAGACGGCCTGCCAAAGTGGGACACGAGTGGGGCCAGCAAGGGATCGGTCGACTTATGGAATCGGACAACCTGCCAATAGGCCCACTCGAGCCCCGCTTTGACGTGGCGCGAGTTACTGCCTTTCCAAGTCGATTCCAAGTGGTACGAACGAGTGGTGATAAATGGTCTAGAGAAGAGGAGTAAGAGAACCACTCATTTCAAGT
The DNA here is from genome assembly GCA_001182835.1 of Oropetium thomaeum. Taxonomy (NCBI): domain Eukaryota; kingdom Viridiplantae; phylum Streptophyta; class Magnoliopsida; order Poales; family Poaceae; genus Oropetium; species Oropetium thomaeum. The sequence continues at coordinate 9,717 of LFJQ01000082.1, forward strand.
CTTCTCCACCTATAAATAGACCCCTCTCCCTCACTCCCAAAACACACATGGAGTTTCACCTGCAAACACACTCTCATTTTAGTATTAGTGGAGTTAGAAATTAGTTTAGAGATTTTCTATCTTGTATGGCTTAGTGCTCTTGTGTGATATTATGATTGCCATGTATTTATATTTAAATTATATACTAGTTTACTAGTAATAGTCGTAAATATAAATATATACATCGTCATGTTTACATGCCTTATGCTTAAAATAGTTGATCATTACTTTGATATTGGTTAATTGTGCTCATTTGAGTATGTTCTAGTCGAAGGACTAAGGTCCGTCGGACGGCTTAGAGTAATATTTAGTAATATAAGCGTGATGCTTAGATTATTAAATATCCTTGAATGTCGTGCGACTCACGAAGCTAGGGTAGGTGTGGCTAGAAGTGGTAGCCTTGTCTATCCTTTGTAATCATCTCCGTCTGGTCGTTAGGTTAGAGGTGTGTAATTACCGGAGTCTTTTCCCTGAATTTAGAGTAAACCGGTGCCCTGATATGTCTCAATCATGATATCTTACAAGCATAGGACATATATGTATATTAATATATATGTATATGTATATATATAGAAATACAATAAATGTCTAGTTTAGTCTTAGATTAGTCCTATTCCACTACGATAATTATATTTGTAGCTTCCCTTCCTCGTGTCACACTACCTATACACTTTGTATGCTTAACCCTGCATGAGTATACGATATTTTGATATGAATAACTTGCATCACCCTTGTTAAGCATCTTTACTGTGAAAATAAATATGATACCCTGATATACTCTAAGGTGAAATGCTATAATGATACTTCATGCGCTTACGGTCTTTTCTGTGAACGTTAGAATACAAATATAATTATTTTTGGCGCCGTTACTAGGGATTACCTCCTAGGTAAAACTTAGTAATGATGTAAAAAATACCAACACAATCCTTTTTGTTTTTGTCAAAAGTTGAGATTCGGCTCCTATAAAAAGAAGAATTTTTTATCAAATTTAATTTTGAAGGATTTTTAATACACATTTAAACTTTTTATAAAATCTTAAAAAATTCTCCAATATTTTATTTTAATGTGCTCTGAATTGTCATGTAAGAACGTAGGCATATGTGCATTTCAAAAGTCTGAGTTCTTCAGGGAGCCCACTTTATTCATTATTTAAATATTCAATTTGATTTAAAAAGAATAGTTTCTTTTTTCTACCTATTTTAAAATGGCAGCAGGACAAACAAAAATAAAGATTAATTGTAATCCATTGAAAACGAAAGTTTAAATTTTTTAGTTTTAGCAAAAGTTTAATCACTAATCTCAATTACAAAATTTGGGGTGTAACAGACGTGCGCAAAGGAGCCGCCGCGGCCTCTAGCTCGAGCCACCTCGGGACGTTGGGAGCTGCTCCACGATGACCTACCAGCCACCTCGAGAAGTCGAGCGGTAAGTCCCACTCGCATGTATAAGACTCACCCTAGTTTTTTGGTCTCGTGAAAAGTTCACATAAAGTTGAAATGTTATCCAACTGCAATCTAGACGGTGGGATAAAAGTACAGCAAGACGTGGAGGTCTTGTGTGCCATAAGTCCCGTCTGGATTGACCTAGGACCTGGCCATGTTATTTTTGGTCCAAGCATTTTTTCGTTCATACACATGTCTGATATAATTGTAAGATAAACCAAGTATCACACTGCAAACCGAAGTTTGACCGGTGACTGCATAGTGCATAGAGCGAGGGACTAACGTGCGCGTACGGGGCCATACTCGACACTATGTGGATTTCCTAACCGTTTGGACATGAGTGTGAAAAAGGTTGACATGAATTTTCCCTTGCGTGACTTTGGCTATTGCATGAGTTGTATGGTCCTTAAGTCATTTGGTACAGTTGCAATTCATTGCAGGGTATAAAATCGGTTCGAATCGCCGCGGTCTCGGTTATGATCATGTTTGGTGTCCTTTGAATGATATAGTAGTAATGAAACTTGAATGAGAGAGATAAAATGTGAGTAAATGATATACTTGGTATCTTAGCTTCATGATGTTTCAGGTTATGATTTGGTATGTGTCATATGTCCATAAGTCTTTTTATTTATGCTTATTCACATGTGTCTACTTGCAGCTTTATGCAAATAAATTTTATCATATGACTTTTTCCTTGTTGCTTTTATATTGCATATCCTTGGAGTCAGGACTCGTTCGCACCACGGGTAACTCTTGCGAGTGTATTTACTGTTTGTTGTTTAAGTTTTTATAGATGAGGATGATATGGTTTTGGATACTTCATTCCCGCCGATGTCGGTGAATGGGAGGAATAGTACTATCGTTTATTGCGATGCTCGTTGGCTGAACATCACGACATTTTTACTTGTTTCAAAACTGCTGGCGCTGCGTACTCATCGTCATGCTATCTTTCCGCTTTCATTTTAGAACTTATTTATTAATTTTGACTTGTAATATTATATGAAAACTTCTGTAATTTGAACCCTCTATAGTCTTTGTGATGTAACCATTGTTGTAAGTCCGATATGCCGTAATCTTGGACGTTGCTCGAGAAGCATATCAGAGAACTATCGTGTTTACTTTTTTTTATTGGATTTGAACTCCCATGCCGTTTATGGACACCGGTCAATACCATAAACCGAAATATGAATTGAGCGGGTCTCACAACATCGCACCTGTTTTTCTTTCTTTTTTGTCCTTCAGACGCAAGACGTTTGCTTGTTGAGTAGGATGGGCCCACATGTCAGGATAGAGAAATGACAGATGACGGACAACAGCTGCGGATATCAGTAACCGCTTGTTGAGGTTTGGTACCTGGGCTAATTAATCGTATTAGCCCAGGAGGATAAAACCGCGCAGTATAGCCAAACCATCTCCGCTTTGATAACACCCAGGCCCGAGGACGAGGGAGGTCACTCCGTCTCGGCCGACCCCGACGTTCGGGAGTCGGACAGGCAGCGCCGATCTCTAAGGTCGGACAAGAGTCCCGCCTCGCCCGACTCCGACCTCGAGGGGTCGGACGAGGGTTCCGCCTCGCCCGACTCCGACCTCGAGAGATCGGACGAGAGTTCCGCCTCGCCCGACCTCGACCTCGAGAGGCCGGACGAAAGTTCCGCCTCGCCCGACCTCCGGGGACGGACGAGACTGGGCGATCCAACCACCCCGAAGGAGCCTCTCCTCCTCTACATCGCCGCGACGACCCAGGTCGTCAGCGTCGCCCTCGTTGTAGAGCGGACGGAAGAAGGCCACGCCCTCAAGGCCCAGCGACCGGTCTACTACGTGAGCGAAGTCTTGTCGGAGACGAAGACACGATATCTTCAAATCTTGAAGATTCTCTATGGCGTCGTCCTCGCTAAAAGGAAGCTCCGACACTACTTCAAGTCTCACCCGGTGACCGTCGTCAGCTCCTTCCCACTGCGCGAAATCGTCGAGAACCGCGACGTGACGGGCAAAGCCGCGAAGTGGGCCCTTGAGCTGATGGGCGAGGGCATCACGTACGCCCCCCGAACGGCGATCAAGTCCCAGTCCTTGGCTGACTTCATAGCGGAATGGACAGAAGTACAATTACCCACGGCCCCTATCGACCAGGAGTATTGGGTGATGTACTTCGACGGTTCGTTGATGCGAAAGGGAGCAGGGGTCGGGCTCGTCTTCGTCTCCCCTCTGGGGGTGCGCATGAGGTACGCAGTCCGCCTCTCGTTCCCAGCGTCCAACAACGTAGCCGAGTACGAGGCGGTCGTCAACGGGCTCAAGATCGCCAACGAATTGGGAATCCGACGACTCGAAGTTCGGGGCGATTCCCAACTCGTCGTTGGCCAAGTCATGAAGGAGTCTAGCTGCCACAACGAGACCATGGATGCCTACTGCAAGGAGGTCCGCAACTTGGAACATAAGTTCCACGGCCTCGAGCTCAGGCACATCCCAAGGCGACAAAACGAAGAAGCCGACTCCTTGGCCAAGATGGCGGCCGGGCGCGAACAGATCCCGACGGGAGTCTTCGCCCACGACCAGAGCCGACCATCAATCCGACCTCAAGACAGACCAGGGGTCGGCACGAGCCGCCCCAGGCACAAGGGGACGGATCGGCCACGACGCCTCCCGACCCCTGCGTCACGGAGATCGGCGAGGCGTCCGCACCTAGTGCGAGCCCTCCGGACGACTGGAGGACGCCGTACCTCAACCGAATCCTCAAAGGAGAACTCCCCGCCGACAAGACGGAAGCTCGACGCATCGCGCGACGCGCCAAGTCCTTCACCATCATCGACGGAGAACTCTACAAGAGGAGCCTCACTAGAATCTTGCAGCGCTGCATCCCTGTCGAGCAGGGCAAGATGCTGCTGCGAGACATTCACGGAGGGGTCTGCGGTCACCACGCCGCGCACAAAACCCTCGTCGGAAACGCGTTCCGACAGGGATTCTACTGGCCAACCGCCGTCAACGATGCTGCGCAAATCGTTCGGACGTGCGAAGGCTGCCAGTTCTACGCTCGGCAGACCCATCTGCCGGCACAAGCGCTGCAGTCCATCCCCATCACATGGCCATTCGCGGTCTGGGGATTGGATCTGGTTGGACCACTCAAGAAGGCACCCGGGGGCTACACCCACCTCTTGGTAGCTGTCGATAAGTTCACCAAGTGGGTCGAAGCCCGGCCAATCACGAGGATCCGACCAGAAGAGGCAGTCGATTTCTTCCTCGACATAATCCACCGCTTCGGGGTCCCAAACTCCATCATCACGGATAATGGTACGCAGTTCACAGGGAAGCGATTCCTTAAGTTCTGCGACGACTACCATATCCGAGTAGATTGGGCGGCCGTGGCGCACCCCCGTACGAACGGGCAGGTTGAGCGCGCCAATGGCCTGATCCTTCAAGGCCTCAAGCCACGTATCTACAGCCGGCTGAAACAGTTCAGCGGGCGATGGGCAGCCGAGCTCCCCGCTGTACTGTGGAGTTTGCGGACATCCCCGAGTCGGGCGACGGGGTTCACCCCCTTCTTCATGGTATACCGCTCCGAAGCCGTACTACCGACCGACCTCGACTACGGAGCCCCGAGGATCAGAGCCTACGACGAAGAAGGCAACCAGACGTCCCTCGAAGACGCCATGGATCAGCTCAACGAGGCGCGTGACGTAGCGCTCCTGCGATCGGCGAAATACCAGCAGGCGCTGCGACGTTACCACTCCCGCTACGTGCGGGAAAGAGCGTTCAACGTCGGCGACCTCGTCCTTCGACGTGTTCAGAGCAGCAAGGACCGCCACAAGCTGTCGCCTCCATGGGAAGGGCCCTTCATCGTCTCAAAAGTTCTCCGACCCGGCTCCTACAAGTTGCAGATGGCGGACGGACAAGAACTCGCCAACGCATGGAACATCGAACAGCTACGTCGCTTCTATCCCTAGAACTCGTAGTAGTCTTACCGTTCCTCGCCACCGAGATAAGCGGCGCCCGACCCCCGTCACGCGGGAGTCGGACCCCGCTCGGGGGCTACACCTGCAAGGTGCGCGTCGCGCGCGCACCTTGACTCTTATGAAAATTTTTTGCCGTCTCATCTGCAACAAAGGACCTAGAACTAACGGTAGTTTGACCCCGTGCCAACTGAGATAAGCGGTGCCCGACCCCCGTCACGCGGGAGTCGGACCCCGCTCGGGGGCTACACCCTCAGGGTGCGCGTCCGAACGCGCACCCCGAGCACTCGTTAAAATTTCGCCTTTCTGCTAAGCGGCGCCCGACCCCCGTCACGAGTCGGACCCCGCTCGGGGGCTACACCCTCAGGTGCGCGTCCGAACGCGCACCCCGAGCACTCGTTAAAATTTCGCCTTTCTGCTAAGCGGCGCCCGACCCCCGTCACGCGGGAGTCGGACCCCGCTCGGGGGCTACACCCTCAGGGTGCGCGTCCGAACGCGCACCCCGAGCACTCGTTAAAATTTCGCCTTTCTGCTAAGCGGCGCCCGACCCCCGTCACGCGGGAGTCGGACCCCGCTCGGGGGCTACACCTGCAAGGTGCGCATCGCGCGCGCACCTTGACACTTGCTAAAATTTTGCCATTTCGCTTGCAAAATTTCGAGGAAAGGGTAAATGAAACTCTACCCTCTTCAAGGGTCCCGACCCCTCGTCCCGCGCTCCGAATCTTAGAAGGGAAAGTCACGAGTGGAAGAAGACGTGAAGTCTAGTTGGTCGGAATGCGCAGACGCCTACGACCCCCGAAGGTTACGGCAACGGCGCTCACCAGCTAGATGGAACGTTGGAGCCACCCGCGGCCTAAGACTTCTGAGGATCGAAGAGAAGGAAAAAGGGGGTCGAACACCCTCGCGACTCTGTGAAGCGACGCCTTCACAAAAGGGGCACGCTTCCTGCCTCTTCTTCCGCCGTGCTCGCAGCAAGCTCCCGCGCGAAGGGGGCCGCCTCCGCCTCGATGGTGTCCAGCTCGGCGTCGGTATAACCGGCGGCAAAGCCCTCGCTCAAGTAGTCGAGGGCGATGTTGACATAGGGCGACCGGGTGACGGCGAACGCCCGGTGCACCCCCCGACAGACCGACGGGACGGCATCCCCAGTCGATTCGACCGGCGCCCCCACGACCGCCTCTATCCGCGTGACAGATGCCCTGCTGGAAGTCAAACCGACGGGTACGTACGAACCTCTCCGCAGTAAATCGATACATATATATGCATATATATTTCGTGTGCAGGGTTCCACCCTCGGTCGGTTCGACCGGCGTCATTGCGACCGACTCGATCGGTGCGACGAACGCTCCCGACCTAACCTAACGCCTGAGTCGTGCCCGTCGTTTCAGCTTCCGCACGGCTCGCGACTTAGTCAGGTATGGTCTATAAGGGCTGAAATATGCCCCGACGGCCCCACGAGTTCGAAGGCTGGCCCGACGTACGGGTTCGACAGCCGCTCAGGGCGTAACTAGAGTGAGGGGTGGATTACGATGGGCCCACTAGCGGCCAATACCCTAACGCCTGGGCGCCCGGGCGTCAAGGGCATCGTAAATCCGCGTTCGAGTCCCGGTTCGTCGAGCCTAGTGATGGTTCGCGCCGACCCATGGGTATCCTATCGCAAGGAGGCAACGAGCCCTCAGAACCTATCGAATGGAACCGAGAACTATATGGGTCGGCGACTGGGAATATTGGGACCGGCCACCAGCTGGCCTACGCCGGGATCCCCCCGAAGGGATCCCGGGGCCCCACTTGAACTACCCGTTAGCAGCTCGACGAGCGTCGCACTACGGCCCCCGGGGTATAGTGCGGCTCGGCTCAACCTCCCCGTCTGGCGAACAGACGCGCGGGAAGGCGATCAAAGACGAACCGCGTCTCCGGACGGGACTCTGCGGCGAGCGGAGGACTTGGAGGACGGAATCGCAAAAAGAGATCCGTACGGGATCGCAGAGCGCAGCAGCTTTAAGCCACTGCTCGGTCAGATTTGGGCTGAAACACGCCCCGACGGCGCGTAGAGTTCGAAGGCTGGCCCGGCAAACGGGTTCGACAGCCGCTCATGGCGCGAACAGAGCGAGGGACGGAAAACGATGCCCCCGTTTAGCGTCCAGGGTGCGCTCTGGCGCCGGGGACACCGCAACCCGTGTTCAAGTCCCGGTTCGTCGAGCCTAATGATGGCTCGCACCGACCCATGGGTATCCTATCGCAAGGAGGCAACGAGCCCTCGTAACCCATCGAACGGAACCGAGAACCATATGGGTCGGCGACTGGGAATATTGGGGCCGGCCACCAGCTGGCCTACGTCGGGATCCCCCCGAAGGGATCCCGGGGCCCCACTTGAACTCCCCGTTAGCAGCTCAATGAGCGTCGCACTACGGCCCTCGGGGTATAGTGCGGCTCGGCTCAACCTCCTCGTCTGGCAAACGGACGCGTGGAGGACGATTCAAGACGAACCGCGCCTCCGGTCGGGGATCCGCGATGAGCGGAGAACCCAGAGAGCGGAATCACAAAAAGAGATCCGCACGGGATCGCAGGACATCACAATTCGGGAGCCTGAGAACGAGTCATTCACTCCTTCTCAGGCTCGGGGGCTACTGTTGAGGTTTGGTACCTGGGCTAATTAATCGTATTAGCCTAGGAGGATAAAACCGCGCAGTATAGCCAAACCATCTCCGCTTTGATAACACCCAGGCCCGAGGACGAGGGAGGTCACTCCGTCTCGGCCGACCCCGACGTTCGGGAGTCGGACAGGCAGCGCCGATCTCTAAGGTCGGACAAGAGTTCCGCCTCGCCCGACTCCGACCTCGAGGGGTCGGACGAGGGTTCCGCCTCGCCCGACTCCGACCTCGAGAGATCGGACGAGAGTTCCGCCTCGCCCGACCTCGACCTCGAGAGGTCGGACGAGACGGGAGTTCCGCCTCGCCCGACCTCGACCTCGAGAGGCCGGACGAAAGTTCCGCCTCGCTCGACCTCCGGGGACGGACGAGACTGGGCGATCCAACCACCCCGGACGAGACGGATGTCCGGGGACAGTTGAGCCGTTAATAAGCTCCAACTCCGGATGGGACGGTGCCGATGACCGCTCCCGGAAGAGTAAATACGCACGACGTGCACCGACCACGGGATGGGCGTCACTCCAACAGTCCCCTGTCAGAGACTCACCGTCTCGTACGATAGGACGCCCCGGAGCGACGGCCATCACCACGGCGTCATCAAGCCGGCTCGCTACAGTGGCGCTTCTCCATACGGACGGGACTCCATCGAGCGACAGCTCGGACCACTCCGTCGACAAGAAGCAACACGGCCACTCCGAAGACGTCATCTACTCGGCCTAACCGGCGTACGGCCACGACCAGCTCCACGGAATCAGACCTCCCCGCGTCACCGTATAAAAGGGGAGGAAGATGAAAGCCGAGACAAGTCTCCAAGACCCATTAGCTCTCTACGCAGAATCACACAAACAACACTCACGAGCACCCTTAGAGGCAGGAAGCACTCTCGCTTTCTCCTCCGCTTGTAACCCTCCTGTTGTAATCTCTGTCGCGAGTAATACAAGCAGCACGAAGACTGGACGTAGGGCAACGTTGCCCGAACCAGTATAAATCCTTTTGTCCTCTCGCGAACCATCGAAGCCTTAAAACACACTCCCCACGATAATTTACTAGTCGACAGTAACGAACGTCGACACCGCTACTTTTAAGAGTAAAGATAAAATATATGCATCTTTCCTACATGTTCAAGAAAAAAATCTTTTACATATGTACCAAATTGACTACTGAAAGTGAAAGGAGAAATTGATATTTCACTCTATTTTCAAAGGTATTTCTTGTTTGATTTTTTTTCCTACTTTGCTCATATGAAGCAGCCCCTTTGACGTGGATGGACCCATTATTAGGACGGTTAGATTATGAAAGAAAAAAATTATGAAATAAATAAAAAATATAATACTTTTAGCATGTCTATTTGTTTAGTACGGCTGTCTTTGAGTGGGCGTGGGAACGGAATCTCCTACCTTTTGGTAGAGAGGTTGATAGGCTATCTCGGTGTCTTAACTAGCTCGCGTGCAGTCATCCCACTGCCCTCTATCGTTCAGCAGAAGAACCTCCTCCGAACAAGGAGGGTGTGGGAAAGAAAATCCTTTTCCAAAATAATAGAAAGGCTATCAAGCGGTCCCTATGCCTGCGTTGGGCCCACGTGCAGGGTGTGGGTGCCGTGCGGCAGCTGGTGTATGGCTCGTGGCGTGCGTGCGGCACACGGGGCGCATCAGTCCAGCGTGTGCTGCCAGCGGCAGCTGGAAGCTGGCGCGGCTGTACTAAGTCCCCTCTGTCAGACCTTCGCGGAGCTGATTCTCAGAGAGAATCTCGAAAGCTCTGTCAAACACTGTATTGTTGAAGAAGTGATTCTTAGTTGATTCTGTCAAATGATTCTTTGAAATGAACTAAGGGGTTGGGAGCTGAAAAAAGTAGCTTCTCCTGATTCTGTGAAGTGATTCACTGTCCTGATTGTGAGAGTATATCATAAAAAACCAAAAATGTGACACCCCAGGTGTCACCAGGACTTAAGTCGACAACTTAAAAACCCTAATCGACCAGATTTCACACTTAAAAGTAAAATCAACAATGGAAGTAAGTGCAATATGGTCTAAAATACCCCAGAGGAATTCTACAAAAACTTTGATAATCCACAGAACACGATTACCAAGTTCGGAAGGTTTCCACCCGCAGTGTCGAAAATTTAATCCTTCGGGCAGGAATTAAACCCTAGTGAGTGACCTACCAAATTTCCCACAACACCCTAGCTATATTTTTGTATGACAATTAAGTGCACTTCAAAATAGAATTTTAGAAAATTATCCAAGATTTTTAGAGAAGGTTCAAACCCTTTTAAAATTCACACAAACTAAAGTGGACCCATAAATTCAAGAAATTTTTGGAGCTGATTCAGAACCCGAACCCTAAATAAAAAGTGTTCCAAATAATTCCTTGAGCATACACAAAAATTTTCATAATTTTCTGAGCTGGGGAGGTGGGGTTTTCAATTTAAACCAGTAGCAGCCTGTAGCAATTCATTTGAAATCGACAACAGGCTGACGAAGCACAGTGCCGCCCGCCCCCGTTGGCCAACCGCCGCGCGGCAGGGCCGCCCTCCCCGCCGACCGGCGCTTCTTTAGAGAAGCATTCAATCGGAAGATCTCCTCCGAATCCTTTGCCGCTCTCTCCTCCTCCCTCCTTCCTCTCTCTCCCCCCCGTCTCGTCGCCGCTGCTGCACGCCAACTTGCCGAGCGGCAGTGCCTCTGCGGCAAGCCACCGCCCCCGACGCCCAATCCCGCCACCCTCCCTGTCCACTCGCCAAACCCTCTCCGCAACGCCTTAAAGGAGTGCTCTAAACCCTCATACCACTTTCCCCGCGCCCAATTTCGCTCCTAGACGCGCTTTGCCGTTTTCCTTCACTCGGGTGCCACCGTCGCCATTGCCGCCGCAGGAGAGCTCACGGTGAGACCACACCTCCGACCCTTCTCCACTGATCCAACCTTGCCTAAACGACTCCCCTCGCCCCGGTGCAGCTTTCAGTTGATCGAATTGCGCTCCCGTCGCTCCCTCCGCCCGGAACACTGCAGTCGTCCTCACCGGCAACAGGAGCACCGCCCCGACCCTCAACCATCGAATTCATCTTCACGGTACACTCATTTTGCAATTCCTTCATCCGGCTGCTTCATCTCATCCCGGTGATCGATTTTGACAAGTGCTCGGCCGCAGAAACTCACCGGCGACGACAGAACGCCTGCACCGCCGCCAGTTCCCCCTTCTGCCGCCAATTGAGCTCACCGTCGACTTTGGTCTTCCGGCCATCCCCGCGACCCCTAACCCCGTCGAACAGGTTCACTGCACCACGGTGAGTCTGCTAGACCAACCAATCTTCTCCTTCCGCCGTTCCTCCGGTGATTCCTTCATCGAGCTTCGGGCAGAGCCGCCACCCCTCGCCGTCGGCCATGCTCCAGCCTATTTCAGTGCTCCTCCCCTTGCTCAACTCACTTGTCAAGTCATTGTGCAGCTCACGGCGCTCTCCTCTCTCCGGAATTTAGCTCATCTCGTCGGGAACCCTTCCTCACCGCCGCCACCGCCGACCCCCACGGTGAGCACCCCTCTCCGGTGATGGAACCTCACCATTGTCGTGCTGCCGAGCTTCGCCATAGCTTGTAGATGGTGTAGAGCCAAGGATCGAGCGCAGCCAACCACTAATTTTGACCGAATCGGCCGCCGGAGCTCATCGGAGCTCAGCTCCCCTGTTCTGCCCTAAGCACTGTTTCAATTCTATTTTCCTCCAATATTGTCCTATCTTGTAAAATGCCAAACAAATCACAGAAACCTCCAAAAATTTTAAACTAAAATTTTTTAGAATCCTCATGAGATGCACTAATTTTCTGTTAAAACACTTTTTCCTAAATGACCTGGTATTTTTAGGGATATTTAAAACAATCTTTTCTGTTTATGAATTTTAATTCAAATTTTATAGCAATTTTAGGGCTCAAATTTGATCTACAAGTGTGGCATGACAGTAGGCATCCTCTGGAATTTTACCAGGATTTTAGGACCACAGAACTGTATGTAACCTATTTAAGATACTCCATTCTGCCTAACTAATTTACATTTTTCTAAAATACATTATAAAAGTACTCCAAAATGTTGAACCCAAAAACAGAACTTTAGTTTTGATGCTCATGAGTGATTACATAAAATTTCATAATTTTATTCCAAGGCTTAATAATTATTTCTGATTTTACCATTTTAAATAATAGAAAGTTTGTTGAATTCTGATAAAATCTAGAAAATTAATCTAAGCCTCAACCAAATTTCAAAATTCATAATTCAGAGAGCACTATCCAGTAAAAATAAAATTTTAGTACAAATAAAAACTTTCATTTTGACCCTAAGGTATAATCATAGTTTATTAAATAATTAATCTCCGAGGAGAAGTGCCGATCAATCTCAACCTAAAATTTGAATTTAGCCCAATTCAGGGGATACGACCAATTACACATCACATCGCGAGAAATTGAATAAATGCCTTGGAACCCCATTCATTAAGTCAAACATATTTAAACCAGTGGCGTCGAAGAATTTAGGGTTAACCCTAATTTCTAAACGTCGCCGACTGAAACCTAGAATACTCCTTAATAAAAACATTATGTTATCAGTCCTTTGAACTCCTCATAATCATAATGCATCATGTAGATTCCGAAGCACGCGAGGTGACGGCAGAGCCCGACTCCTCCACTTCAGCCGAAGAGATCAACCGAGAAGCCGAAGAACCAGGCAAGCCCCGGTGCACCAACCCTGATTAAATTTTCTTTTTACAACTCAGTGGGTCATGTCATGTTTGTGCATTAAGTTGTTAGGAATTGATTGCAACCTTAGTTGCATTTGTTCCCCTAGGAAACCCTACCGGTAGTTGGTATAGATGACCAAATAGTTGCTATGCTTAGCAAGTTATTACCGGTAGAAGTCGAGCAGAGTGGACGCTGCTCGCGAAAGGTAGGATCTTGGATAAAACTACCACTTGATACATTATGGCAACTGATGATGAGATAATTAAAGAAGGATAAAAGTTTGAGGGTCAGACAGGATACCAATTAGGTCGGCGACTGGACCGGGTCCAGGGTGACCGTAGACCTGTCTGATCCGTGTGGTCCGAGACTGATCGAGTGTTGAACGTACTGGTCGTATGCTGGGTGTAATGGGCCCCAGTAAACCTACGTAGCCTAGTAAATGCAACGTCGAACCTGCCCTACGGTGTCTGACTAGGAGGAGATCTGGGGTGGGCAGCGTGGGAACTCCACAGAAACAGTCTGGGACGTGTTGTCTGGTGGGATGCGGCGCTGCTAAGGCAGACGTAGGAGGGAATTGACGTTGCAGGAGCTGGTGTGAACGGTTGCCACGTGCGAGTCTGGGACATGCACGTGTCGTACGATTAGGTTTCCCCCTGCAGGGTATAAAAATCGTTTCGAATCGCTGTCGCTCCCAGTTGGTGAGCATGCTCGTGAAACGCACCACATTTCTGCAATAAGATGAGATTGACATTATGATGATTACTATTTACTTGTCACTTTTATTATGTTTGATTAGACTAGTGCTAATTAAAGTTATATCCTAACTACTTAACCTGTGCTAAAATTGACCAAGAGTAGTACAGGTTGCGGGTTCGTTTGCCAAATAACCCACCCCCATCAGCCTTCATGTCTAGAAGTCGGCTGTAGTCAGCCTTTTGACGGGTCAGTCTTGTTGAGCTTCTTAGAAGCTCACGCGTTAGCGATATGTGGTTTTCAGGAACCGGCTCCCAGAACCAAGACGATAGCTTCCACTGGGAGGAGTCTCACTCCGAGGTAGGGAACCTCCAGTGGGAACTGTGCGAGTCGCCGCAGTAATCTTGAAGTGGCCAACAGCATGACGCCCGCGGGCAGGGCGCATGCTTTTGCTTAGTATTTGAGTGTCGGAGTCTGTATTAATCGAGTCTTCCGCTGCTACGATTTTCAAACTTTTTTTTGTGCGCTCTGAACTCTTGTAAGACTTAAGCTACAATCCAGGAACTAATGTTGTATTAATTTCTTCCTCCTTAAATTATTGCTGTTTATCCCTTGCCTGTGTTGTATCGTGTGTACGCTCGCTTCGCCGAGCGTTGCCCAACAGGATCCTGGCTCAACGACTGAACGGCACCGTCCCGAGACTATGTGTTCTGGGCGGGGTCGCGTCAAAAAAGAATCAATTTCAGCCACAGAATCACTCTAACTCAGAGAATCAATTCTCACTGAGAATCACTCCCCGAAAATCTCTATCAAAGGGGGTCTAAGGGCTTGCAGTGCTGGGGCGAGCAGTGCTGGGGTGGTGCCACGGCTGCAGGAGGAGGGCTGCATGGCGGCTAAGTCGATGTAGAACCTTGCTGAGGCAATTGAAGTGGCGCACGTTGCCAAGTGGAGGAGGAGATGCAGCTAGACGCACAGCGACTGTGGCAGCACAGCACACGTGAGTAAGTTGACTTCTAAAGATACCAAAGGTGCGTCTAATGAAGACCTTTCAAGCCTTTTAGTTAAAAAAATTAATTTTTAAAAAATAAAAAAATATATGAAAACTTAGTTATTTTTGTAACTAAATAGATACGAAGGTAAATTTAGTGGATCTACTAGTCATATACCTGTGCGTTGCTACAGGTGAAAATACATTAAAAGTAACAGTTTATTAGGTGAAGCTAATGTAAAATAACACTTTGAAACATGCAACTATATACGGCAAGGCTATGACACAATTTGTCAGATTTAGATAAAACAGACCTGATGTGTATATATCCTTATTATACTTGTTATTTAAAAGTTATCATTATTCAACTCTTTGTACCGGAGTTATTAAAAATTATGATTATTCAACTCTTTGTACCGGACGCCACTTTGACTTCTTTAATACCGTCTTGCCCCACTCCCATCTAGTATATTGTAAAAATCAAAATAGAGAAGCAGGAGACACAAGCAACAGGTACACATGCCGTTCCTAAAAAGAAAAAATGCCCGCTCAAACCAGGTTGAGGGCCTATACGCATAGCCGAGCAGGCCCATGGCCGCTGATATGGGATTCGGGTCACCTCAATTGCTGAAGGAAATTCACCATGACTCTAAAGTGAATTTCCTCTGATTTTTATCCATCCGATCTGAATCAATGAACCAGATGTATTGCTACAGTGCATTTGCTATAATACATATGATCAGTATTTTTCTGCATAAACAGTGATTTAATGTATTTTACTGTAGCATCTCTCACACAAATTACTGTACCACTGAATTTTCTTCACTATTGCAGGGGACATGGATCCACTGATATGCGGAGCAGTCAGAGCTGTCGGCACGAAATGATTAGATTGGACGGTCGTGATTCATTGTGATTGGAATAAAACTTCAATTCGCTGCTAAAACCCTAGTCCCACACTCCCTCACCGCACATCCTCTTCTTGTTGGTTGAGAGAGGGTCGGCTACAAACGCACACCGTCGGTGGGCCATGGTGTTCCTTCTCCCCGGCAAGGTCCGAATTTGTTGAGGATAGCGCCGACGACGAGCATGCAGTCTCTTCAAGTTGGGTGGCCCGCCTGCCCTCTTCATCCTTGATGTTGGGGATTTCAATCTTGGAGCTTCATGCAGCATGGTCAGTGGAAAGCATAGCACGTCTAGTCTCCTCAGTATCAATAGCTGAAGAGTACTCACCATTGTCACGGATCAGCAAGGTACGCTTATTGAGGCAGTCCCGAATCACATGACCGTAACCTGTGCAACGATGGCACTGAATGTCCCGAGTGCGCCCTGTGGAAGGAGAGGTGCCGTTAGCCGGAGGTGCTGCCGGCTTGACCGGCTGCTCGCGTAGTGATGCGCTTGAAGTGGACGGCGCACGGTCGCGCGGAGTGGAGGACGACGTGGAGGACGTCGGCCAGGGGGCTGGGGTGGGAGCTTGGCCGCGTCCTGCAAAAGAGTTAGTGCGTGTCGACGATCACCGTCCCTGCACTTCACTTTCAGCTTTGCAAGCAAATTCAAACAAAGTGGTCATATCATCATATTCCTTGTAACCAAAGATGTCCTGAATTTCACGGTTCAAACCACGCCTAAAACGTGCCATAGCAGCGTCATCCTTCTCAACTAAACCACAACGAATCATACCCTTTTATAATGCTTGGTAATATTCCTCAACAGTTTGGAAACCTTGTTGAAATCGTTGCATTTGATTGAGCAAATCATGGGCATAATAAGAAGGAACAAATCTGTGACGCATGGCAGTTTTTAGTTGAGCCCAAGTGGTGGGAGTGTTATTGGGAAACTTTTGTTTATATTCACGCCACCAAATTAAAGCAAAATCAGTAAATTCACTAATAGCAGCCTTAACTTGTATATTAGCAAGAATGTCATGGCATGAAAATTTCTGTTCGACCTCTAATTCCCAATCAAGATAAGCAGCAGGATCATATTTGCCAGTAAAGGATAGAATGCGAAATTTGATCTTAGCAAAAGAATTAGGAGGTGGGACACGTACCCTGCATGCACGACCGCGGCGATCACCATCGTCCTGCTCCGTATCATAGCCATAGTCGTGTGCCTGCTGCAACTCCGTTAGTTGAGTGGTCAAGGTCTCAAGACGAGTCATGATCGTCTCGAGCATGGTGTGGGCGGCTGTTTGAGCTAGGTCGATCTGGTCGAAACGCTCGATCGATGAAGCAACCGTGGAATCCAGCCGTTCATGCAGCGTAGCCTCCGTCTTGGCCTCTTTTTCTGCCATAGTCAGCGCAAACAAGAAAACAGCAAGGAGAAAATCCGACTACAATAGGTGTATGTGGGAGGCAAATCACTCAAAGAAAACGCTGTTATTAAATTCTTACCCGTTCTTCCCAAACACACAGGGGTGAGCTGCAACAAACAGGTAGAACCGGTGAAAGATTAGAGAAGCGATTGCCTGGAGACACAAAACCTACTCGTAGTAGAAATGTGTAGTTCTGGGTAGGCTGCACTCAAGACAAGGGTTAGCACGAAATTGCAAAGTTGAATAATAGTGCTAAACACGTATGGACGCTGCTGGAAACAAGTGCAAAAGAGCTAGGGTTGTAGGAGAAGGTCCGGTGGAAAACAACCCGCGGTGGAGCGCCCAAAAACTGATTATATGAACAAAGGAAAGTAAATGAACAAGTCACCACATGCACTTTTTCCGGAGATGTTAGGGGTAAAATGGTAATTAAAAGATACTCTCTCTCTCTCTAGAGTAAGGTCGAACTTATCAATGAGCCGATGCTGCAGAACTGAGTATATGTGGTAATATGAAGTAGTTGACGACAGACTCACGAGTCCAACGAGGACAGACGGCGAACCAGATCGGTTGGGAACTTCCCAGCAAAACCGATCACGAGAAACAAACCTCTGCTGTTCGATTTTTTTTTGTTTTTTTTTTAATGGAACACTTCCATGCTCTTTTCTCTTTTTTTTTGATTGGACTGTCAGGAAAACAAAACAGAGACGGAGACGAGTGGAATTCGGCGGTGTGACTGGCCGGGATTTGGCACAGCAGGGCGCGGTCGATCTGGACTCCGCGCGGCAAGGTGCAAGGAAGGCGTAACTGACCGGGATTTGGCGTGGCAAGCGTGGCGCGCACGGTGCAGCAAGGCTGTAGCCGATCGGGACTCGGAGCGGCAGATGTGGTGCGCACGGTGCGCCAGGAAGCGAGAGCATTACCGGGTAGGACTTGGCGGAGGCGCGCGCGGCGGAACCACAAAGCAGGGGCGTAACCGAGTTGGGTTTTGGCACGGCGCTGAAGCAACATCTCGTAACCGGGCAGGACTCGTGCGCGGCGCTGAGATAGCAGATCGTAACCGAGCAGGACTCATGCGCGACACTGAGGGAGCAGATTTTGGCGCGTATGGCAGGGGGGGGGCAGTGTTAGGGCTTGTGGCGGCTAGAACAGATGGATAAAAACACATGTAATCCAGCAACAACGAAACGCGCAGGCACACAAATTCAACAATGCAAATTACTGATCGAAAGTGCAAGGCGCAAGGGGGTGCTGGGATAACAGATCTAACCTGAAAATTTTTTGTTTTTGGTTTTTGTGGACTATAGGCTGAACGAAAAACACACGAAAAACTCACTTAGAAACACTGGAATCTGATACCACTTGATAGTGCTGGAGTGCCCGATCTTTCGGTGAGTGAAGATAATTTCGATTTGGTGGAATTGTGTACTTTGGTTTGCCATGATGAGATTTATCTGAGCCTGAGTCAAGCCACTGCATTCAGAACTTTGGTTTTGTGTTTGGGTGCTACATCCTTGAAATCTACCGAAGTTAGGCATCATTGGATTTTAGGCATAGTTGCATAAAGCAACTCATATTTAGTTAAGAGTGAGATTCTCATAACAATAAGGTCTCCTTTTTGATAGAGCTTCTCTGAGATTGATTTTCTGAGCAGAAGTGAGGCCCCGTTTGGTAGAGATTCTTGAGGAGTGATTCTTAGTGAGAAGTGATTCTTTGAGTCAGAAGTGAGCTGTGGCTGAAATTAATTCTCTTTGATTCTTTATGATATACTCTCACAATCAGGACAGAAAATCATTTTACAGAATCAGGAGAAGCTAATTTTTTCAGCTCCTAGCCCCTTAGTTCATTTCAGAGAATCACTTCACAGAATCAACCAAGAATCACTTCTCCTGCAATACAGCGTTTGGCAGAACTTTCAGATTCTCTCTGAGAATTAGCTCCGTGGAGCTCTGCCAAAGGGGGCCTGATTCTGTTACTGAAATTGATTCCTTTTTGTTCTCAAAAAGAGCTTACCGATCTGTGAAGTTCATGTATTGATTGTAAGAATATATCATAGAATATAAAAAGAAACCATAAAATCACTTCTACTCTCACTTCTTATCGAGAATCACTTCAAAGAAGCACTACCAAAGGGGATATAAGATTATATAACAAATTCCTACGGATTAACATTTTCATTTTTTTTAACATGTCAACAAATATTATGTCATATGTAATATGTAAACATGTTATGGGCAATATTTGTTTACTTATAAAAAATCTAAAAATATTTATCCATATGCAAGTGAATACATAATATTACAAAATCTAAACACTGATTCAACTGTATTCATCGTCTATCATGTCTTGACTAACGACCGATTCATGACAATAGCACAAAATATTAAGGTTTGTAAAAACAATGACATATACTATATTTATTTTTTTACGATGACAAATACCATATTACGTGAGTCGCGGTGGCACACCAAATTACACTACTTAATTATCCACTCATATGGGTCAAAACAATTACTTGTCGAGCACTAAAATATTTTTGATAATTTTATTTTGTTCAGAAACATGTGAATAACCACTTTGAATTTTTTTCCAAAGTTTGAAAATCATTTTTATTTTGCATTTTTAGAGTATGAAGTTGTAGGAAGGATAGAGTGACACTAAAAAAGGAATATATAGGCAAAAGGGAAAATCAATTTTCTAGTGGTTTAGAAAAAACTTGTTCCTTTTAGGTGGCTCAGAAGGAATGGATTCTCTCCTTTCTCTTAGCGGGAGGATTCTCTCATTTTTTTATATGTCATGGTGTTCACTTTATTTTCTGCTCCGTACAATAAATATTTGTGAAGTTTAAAACAACTAATACTCACTTTTTAAGGAGGCACCTTACTACAAACATTGTCCTTACCTTTAGTCAGGACTAAATATAATCAGTTTGAAAATATTATTTTTTAACATTTATTTCATAATTTTTTGAGTTAGATTTCCTAAACATTATCTATGAGAGGACAGGGATAGAATGGTCAGATCCTTTATAAATTCTGTATTAAAAAAATAAAAATAGAAGAAAAGAGAGGTCGTGAAAAATATGAATTACAAATATGAGAAGTAGTAACACTGATAAATAGCTTTATTTACTAATGATAAATTGTTGAATGACAGCACTAAACAGTGGTACGAATCTAATTTTTCCCGTTTCGAATGTCTGTCGCACTCATCAGTAGTCGCCGTTTAAGGACACCACGTTTGGGCTGGGCTGCTTTCTCCAACTTTCACTGCCCACTGTAGGCGGGCCCCTATACGGCTCCCAAATCCGTTCGTCCCGACCGATCCTGCATACTCTCGCCTCCCCTCAAAATTTGAACTAACGACCGGGAGGCGGAGTGGCGGACCAACGAAAATTTCCCCAACGCAAAGGCGCAGAGCCGCAGACCCCCCTTCGACTACTCCCCGCTCCCCACCGCCGCCCTCCACGGCTCCATCGCACGAGGATGCCGCCGGCGGAAGACGCCGCCTCACCGCGGCCAACCCCGCCGCCTGCCCGCGGCACCGCGACCGGAGCGCGGGTACTGCTGCAGTCGCCGCCGCCGGCATTCCCGCTGGGATCCAACGACGATCAGCTCGAGCGCGCCCGCGCCCGCGCTGCGTCCCGCGCGGCATTGGTCCGCCGCCGCTCCCTCGCCGCATCGGTCGCGCCGACCACGGGGGCGCCGCAGCACAGCCTGCTAGACCGCGACCAGGTCATGGACCTCTTCCACAATTGCATCAAGCTCGCATCCGAGAATGTACGCCTTCCTCCCCCTCCTTCTCCGAACCCTAGGCTGCTTCGTTCTGCTCGTTTTTTTTTATCCGTTATGGGGAAAATGTTTGCAGAAAATTAACCAGAAGAACACGTGGGAGCTGGGACTCATCGACCATCTCAGCGAGATCATTCACGTAGGGGAGGAGGAGGACGACGAGACCAACTTCCAGAAGGTGCCGACCTGTAAAAGTTCCCCATTTCTCACCTGCTTTGCCGGATTTTGATGTTGGAGATTCGTATGGCATGTTCGAAATTTTCGAAATGACTGGCCTTAATGTTGTTTTCGGGACCAGGCTAGCTGCACTCTTGAGGCGGGGGTGAAGATATACTCTATGCGCGTGGATTCGGTTCACTCAGAGGCGTACAAGGTGCTAGGTGGGATCAATCGTGCTGGGAGGGGTGAAGAGGCTGGTAAGGATCCACTGATCTTCGTCAAGTGCGTCTCGCTTCTTTAAATCTGTATCCGACGCAAATTGCTCTCGCTGAGCATCACTAAACTAATTTTGAGTAAAATATTCCGGTACCTATTAGCATGCAGAATGGCTGTTTTTAGGATTTTGACCCAAAGCATGAGTTCATGTGCTACTCAAAGGTCATGCTCTATCAGGACACTTCTCAGCATTATATTATGATGTTGTACACTGCTCTGGGAAAGCATTAACTGAGAATTCATTTGTTCCTTTTTTTCGTAATCTTTCGATCAAACATTTGAGAGGGATCACTCTATGTTAAGCGGTAACGATAATATTATCCTGTTTACTATTTATACTTAGCTAATATATTATGCTTGGCTTATGTTGCTCGAATTTGGTGGTTTCCATTGTAGATATTGAAGAAGGTGCAAATGCAGAATTGTCACAAGAAGAAGCTGTCAAAAGAAAGGATGCTGATAGGAGGGTATGTCTTGTTGAACCAACTGCTGACTTTCACCACTTCAACTTTTCTTCATTTTTGTTTGTGCCTTTTCCTTTATGCAGATTTCACCTGCCTCAACCTTGGAGTCATCATTCGAGGCCCTTAATGTGAAGAAGTTTGATGGTATGTTGAAACTTATTTTCACTAGCTTTTCTTGAAACTATTCTAACATGGTGCTGAAAGAAGTTCATTGTGATGCTTACTTCTAGCTGCTTTTACGGTGGATCCTCTATACCATCAAACTACTGCTCAGTTTGATGAAGGTGGTGCAAAGGGTCTCTTGTTGTACAACCTTGGAGTTTATGGCAGTTGCCGTGTTCTGTTTGATTCATTTGAAGCACCAGACAAATGCATCTTGAATGATGTGCAAACTGAGACCAATGAGGTGATCGATCTTGCATTTGCCAAAGGTAATATCAGTTGCTTCTCACTGCTGTTTATAGCCTTTGCAATTTTGTTGCAATGGGGCTTCAAAAGATTGTACTCCTGGACAGATCAAATTGAGGAAATGGTTGCTCACATGCCTCTATGCGAGGACATCTCTCCCACACTGAGGGACATTGTTGCTCAATTTGATGAAGAAAACCAAAGGCCATCATATGAGGTATCTTGTGGACAAATGCCAATGATGGAAGATCAAATGGTCAATGATAGCGACACAGGAAATAATGATAGCATGCTTCCTGATTCGAGCATGTCGGATTTTGGTGGTTGTGATGACCATGAAGATGTATATGATGATAACTGCAACGTGATGGATTCCAACTCAACAAACTATCAAGAGGTATTTCCTGCAGGATAGGCAAAACTCAGACATGGCCCTGCGAAACATAGCTAATCATAATATGTAAATAGAACAAAATCAACATGCACCATGCTCATAAGTAGAATACTTGTTCTTGGAAGCTAAAGATTATCCTGACATACACCATATTCTGGTATATGCTCATTAGCTGCTGTTTGATGCTTACTACTGATTCCTTCTTTTTTCCTTCCATTTAAGAGACTCAGTTGAGCAGAATCAAAATAAAACCTTATTGTACAATTTTATGTTGGTGCAGGACTTCAATGAATACAGCGTTGAGACTCCTCAGGGTCCTGTAGTAGATGAAAGGCTGGAAAAAGTTGTGGACCTCTTGTTGCTTGGCATGGGCTCTTTAAAATCAAATGCATGGGCAGGACCAGAGCATTGGAAATATCGAAAAGCTAAAGGTACTGTATGTCACTTAAGCCATCTTGGGTTTAGTTAAGATAGTGTTCATCATGTTTGAATTGACATCCATCTAGATTTGGAGGTGGCCCCAATATCATCTGGTGAATCAGAAATGCCAAATAAGACGAAGAAGAAAAAGAGCAAGGATGAACCTGATATTGATTTCACAAAAGCATTGGAATATGAGTTTCCAAATATCTTCGCACCTCCCAAGAACTCAAAGTCGTTGCTTCTGCCTGCAAATAAGGCAGCCTGCAGCAATAAACTTCCAGAGGATTGCCATTATCGACCTCAAAGCCTTGTTAAATTGTTTCTTCTCCCAGACATTTTGGTAACGTTTACGTGACATCAAAACTACTATTATCATGCTCTCAGACTTGTTACACGTGGTAACTCTTGAAATTTTGTAGTGTCTTGCACGGAGAAGAAGAAAGTCACTCGGTAAGTTTGCCTTTGTCAGGATAATCTTTAGCTTGCGAAAACCAGTATTCTACTAATGAGCATGGCCTCAAAACTGTTTTTCTTTATTCCATATTTTCTTTATGCCCTGTGTGTTTGTTTGTTTGCGCGTGTGTGTTTGTTTTTTAATTTTCTTTGGATCTTGAGAACGCCTGGCCAAATTGCTAAATTTTACAACTTGTTAGATTTATATGTTAAGCATAAGATCAAGGAAGTTGCTGATACGACTTTGCCTATAAAGAGACGAAATGAGGGTTTCACCCTGCACATTGTCAATTGCCAGATGTGCTGCTATCCCATTGAACTACTCCCTCCGTCCCCTTTTATTTACAGTTCTACCTCTGGGCACGGAGATTAAGAAAAAGAGAATAAGGTAGGTGCACATAAAACGAGAAGGAGAGAGATAGAGATGTATTGGGAAGAGAGAAATCTGTATTGAGAAGCGAGAATCACAAATAAAAGGGGAAAACTTAAGGATTCTAGAATCACAATTAAATTGGGACGGAGGGAGTATCATTTTTTGAATCAGTATATTTGTAATTGATAGTGCCTTCAAAATTTACAGATTGAGATGTCAGCACTGGCTGCCTGTATTTTGTCATCTGCTATTGCCAAGTTCCTGTACTGCACTACTTTCCTGATAAATATGGTTTACATGAAATACCTTTTTCATTGTAGATGATCCAGTGGACAACAATGATGACTGTTTCCAATCTGAATCTTGGGACGATGATAACTTCTGTGGTGATAATATAGATGAAGGACATGCTTATAGTGGTGTAGAGGGGCCAGATAGTCTTATTGATAAACCAAGACAGGTGTGTTACTTCTTCCTTGTTGCATTCGCTTCCTTTAATGCATTAATTTCCCCATAGGGGATTGTTTATTCAGTATTTATATGGTTTCTTTGTTTTCGTGATGTTTTCATATGACTCTACCCCCTCCTTGAATTGTTTTAACACAGTTATCATGACTATTCCTCACTAGTACCAGGGCTACTGGTCCTTCTGGGGTTACATGGGCTACTACATACAGTTCCAACTATTATATATGATGCTGCGTTTGCTATGACATCATACGTACTTGTAGGTACCCACCATTCAGGCCCACTTCCATTCGGTATCCACTCGAATATACACAATTATAAGTAATGAATCTACTGCACACATATGCACTCAAATAGAGTCATTGTTTTTTATGGCATTGCATAAACCACCCCATGTGTCACTTCGAGTTTGAGATTCCTACCCATAAGTCATTTTATTGTAAATAACTACCCATCTATATGTTTTGTTCCCAACTCACACATGTCTAATTTATTCAACCCATTTTCATTTATTTGGAGCAGCTGATGGTTCCTTATCAAACTTGGGAAGTAAAATCTTCATACCTTTTTTTAATGTTTCTCGAAAAAGCAATTCAAAATAAATTTAAATGATCTTAAGAGTTTCTTTTTATATTTGGATAATTTTCTTTTGATTGAACGTAATATTCATAATTATTTTAGTGTTTAAACACATTAACAATGCTAAACTTAGTTAACTTAGCTTCTTTTGACTTACTATCGGTGAAAACTTGTAAACTTGGTTAAGTATTTGTGAACTGGAGTGGTTTTTGCAACAAAACATAATAAGTGGTGGGAATTTCCAACCAAATCTCTTATGAGTGGGAATCTCAAAGTGAAATATTGGGTGGTTTATGCAATTAGCCCTTGTTTTTATTATACAAGAAACCAATATTTCATGAACCTTTAGATTAGTTGGCGAATACAACTTGATAATAAATAGCAAATGTTTGGAAATATTGTTGATGCCATAAGGCCCAAGGCTCTGACTTCAATCCTTGGCCCCGCAGCCCTCCAATGATAATTCTGATAATTGGTGGGAGTAAGTAAATGGAGGTTGCAGCGGACTAACAAAGGAGGGGGTTAACTCTCATATCATTCTTGGATCTTGGATATTATGGAAACATCAAAACGATGTGTTTTTGATGGAGCACCTCCCAATTTAGCTGAGGCATGCTTAGACAGACAGATAGCTTTTCTTTTTTTTCCTTCCTGGAGGCAGTGTGGAAGTTTTCTCCGCCTAGGTGTACAGATGTGCAGTTTTTTTCTGGTTTCTTTGCTTTTCTATATAAACATATAACGGCTTCCCTTGCTGTATTTACTTAAAAAAAATAAAAATTAGCTGAGGTGTTGCTCTTGGCTAGAGAGGACAGCGGTGTTTTGTGGGTTTTGGCAGGAGGTCTAGGGCTTTCATCTTTGATGCCCTCCCTCCTAGTAAATTAATACAGTATGCTTTAGGTGGTCGTCGTTATTTCTGTAAACGGCGCTTATGTGATCTAAGTTATGTGTGGTAACATGCTCTTGTCCCTTCTTTCTTAATATAATGAAGCACAGTTCGCTTGCGTTTTTGAGAAAAAAAGAAGGCCCAAGGCTGTTCACAACACGGATGGTGCTATAAGAACGAAGGGCTCCATAATGAAAAGTTTGGCATCGTTCTTCCTAGGAGACAACATGGCTCATTGCACATGGGTACCTCGCTGAGTTAAGAAATAGAGATGTGTCGTATTTTCCTTCCCATGAAAAGATTTTGCTTTTCTTGAGCTCCCGTCTCTGCTGTTCAGCCTACCATCAGTGTAGGCCAATCTTGCTGCTGGGTGCTGGCCATGGAGAATTTATTCCCTAGGTGGCGCAGTGCTCTCTCCCCAGTCGTTCCATTATAAGCTTGATTCCAACTTTATTTCTGTTTCGTACCTCTCAAGTCTGGGACATGCAGCATGTGACCTCTCATCTGGGCATGGAAGTGGAGGACGAAACAATGTTGTGTAAATGAATAGGCATCAGAGCAAGTAGTCTCTCTGCTCCTGGTTTGAAGCATGCAGCATTATTAGCCACAGCGTGTGGAGCAATGCCAAATGCTCCCTCCTCTTAAGTTATCACACCAAGCATATGTTGTGGAAGGCATAATTGGTATAAGATATCATAGTATTCACAAATATTTTATAATTCCATGGCAGAACTACAATATTAGCATTTATGAGTCTACTCGATTTACTTGTTTTTTGTGTCTGTGCCTTTAAGTTATTTTGAATCTTGATTCTTCTTTTGCACCAAGGTTATCGTTCAAGTATATTTCTTAGTTTATGAAATGTTGACCTATGGTGTCTTATCAGGTTTGTATTTGTAATTTAAGACATTTCAATGTGTTATGGACTCCAAGATTTACTTGGTATCCATGGACAGTCTTCTGCTCATCGCCAACAGCAGTAGAATCACAATTCTAGCAAGTTCAAAAATCACTTTATTTTTGCTTGTTTGAGCTTATAACTTGGGTATAATCAAATTTGAGCTGATAAGTTTGTTCTCGAATCATAGGTCAACAAGATTAATATACAATACGACAAGGTATCAAAACAAGTGGATGTTCATGCCTTAAAAGAAGTGCTTTGGAATCACATCCACACAGCTGCTGAGACTGATGATCAGGTAATGCATGATCATATAAGTGAAAATTGTCAGTGAATTATTTTGTATGGTTCTTGTTCAGCATGCAGATCTATGTTTTGTCCCTTAGCAAAATTCTTTACGTACCTGAAATCCAGTCCAATCTCACTGATGATCATATATGATAGTAATGAGCTAATTCCTTGTAAATTCGGATTTGCTGTGAGGCACTAAAAAATTCATATCCCAGATGTACCACTGTTTGAAATTTTCTCTCTCTGTGCCTCTACCGTCAACCTGGTCACAAATAAATGTTTTTTTTCCTCGAACACGTAGGAGAACTGCATCACTATATAACAAAAGAAGGGTTGAAACCCATATAAGACACACCAACACCACCTCTGCTTACATGGTTTGAGCTCTCGCTAACTCCCAGAGCCTGCATTCTTCACCAGCTTGACCTAAAGCTCCAGCCAAGCTAGGATTGCCTCTATCAAAGACACCATTATTCTGATGTTTCCATAAAATCCACACTGCCAACACGATGAAAGTTGAGGCCACAACTGGCCAGTAGTATCATTGCTCACTTGTTGCCACCAATTAGGAATATTAACCTCATTGCGGGCATTGCACTTGTAAGCTAACCTGATGTAGCAAATAATACCAGAATTGGTGAGATGAGACGCAAGATAACAGAAGCTGGTTTATGGTCTCATCCTCCAGCCCATGTTTCACCAAGCGGTCAGCAGTCCAGCATCTGTCATGCGCCACTGACCACAAGAAGAAACGTCACTTGGTAGTGCTCATGACTTACATATTCTTTCCTAGTGAGCATATGTTAGTG
Organism: Oropetium thomaeum; assembly: GCA_001182835.1. Taxonomy (NCBI): domain Eukaryota; kingdom Viridiplantae; phylum Streptophyta; class Magnoliopsida; order Poales; family Poaceae; genus Oropetium; species Oropetium thomaeum. Next base: position 37,163 of record LFJQ01000082.1, read on the forward strand.
ATAGCTCAAAAAGGCTATTTTGCCCTCTGTGACCAAACTGCCATCATTCCCCTTGGGCATTTTTTGCCCCTTCATCTACGGGTAGACCAGTAGACACATGGGCGTGGAGATGCAGTGGCTTCTGGGTGTTGGTTCGATTGATGCTGTACTTCACGGCATGAAGACGAATGGAGGGAGGTGCGCTCACTGATGATCTCGATTCCACCAATACGGAGAAGTACCTCCACGATTGCGAGCTCCGAGGTTGAGATGCCTCAGTACCCTCATGCAAAGGTCTAGCTGTGTCCCCCACTCAACGAAGAAGTTACAATGCCGACAGATTTGTAGTTCAGTTTTTTTTTTTATCCATCTACACTTTCCAAATATCACATTGGTCCTCTCTTGCTTTTTATAAGACCATGGCAATACAATACTTAACTTGCAGCTTGTTCAGCAGGAAAGAGAGGAAGTGGAATCATCGCTGCGCCTTTCCCAGGTGTTGCATGATCTTCCAAGCAACAACCCAGGTGCTACAGCAACAGAAATTTCACCACACCTATATTTCATTTGCCTTTTGCATCTGGCAAATGAGCATGGCTTGATGCTACGGGATCGGCCAACCTTGGATGAAATTGACATATATGTACCGATTCACCGCTTGTGAAATAGTCTTCTACAGTTCTTCAATGTATTGTCACTGGGCTATTCTTAGCTAGGGATATCCACGTTATGCTTTTGAATTGTATCAATGATGGTTGTATTCTGTTTGATGCCATCTGATTGAGAACTATGCCGATACGTATTTTATGCCACCACTGTAAATGCTGGATTGACTAAACTTCCAATACCTGCTAACTTATTTCATTCTTTCTTTCTATTTTTGTACCACATTCATATATCTCAATGTGTATTGGAATGGCTGTCTGGACTAAAATGTGAATTCGTTTTGAACCAAAGTAAAATGAAAGGAAACTATTAAGAAACATGTTTCTTAAAAATACCATTATTAAATTTTATTTTCCTTTGTCATAAATGTTTGAAAGTATTCAACTTCAAGTTACATGAGCTATCTGATTTGTGGGTATGCCATCGAGCGGACAACAAAATGCTGAATCTTAAATATAATGTTTCTTCCAAAACATGTTTTAAATTAAATGATTTTCTTCAGCAGAAGTATCTTAAATGATTTTCTACAGCTAAACATGAAGCAAAGTACTATGTTTTTTTTATTTATTTATGTCGTTCCGACACATGGAATTGTAGTTGTTTGCTAGGTCTTTTCCTTGTCTAAAACGACAGGATTAAAAGACCGGAGGAGTAATTGATAGTTCATGAGAAAGTTTGCATCTGTAGAGCATGCTAATGCCATTTACCAGTATCAATTTTTCAATTCTAATAACTACGACACCTTACAAAGAGAAAACATAAAGAGTACTAAGAGTCTAGTAACTAGTAAACTTCATGAAGGTACATTCCAGATGCCCAAAATTGATCACGACAAAAAAAACTCAATGAAATTGGCCATCATGATTTGTGTTGGTCATTCAAACTCGCCAATATCTTTCTGACCAGCAAGGATCCTCGAGATTTGGAGGCCCCGGCTGAAGGCTTGGTTGAACAATAGCCGTGTCTGGAATTCCGACACAAAGGGGAACCATGAAAGGAAGCCGATGGGGAGGAAGAGGATGAGACCCATCATGTTTTCATATGCCCTCCCAAGCTCCATGATGGAGTCCCAGATGACAGTAGTCTTAATCATCGACGCACATGCTTGCCCGATCTGTAGGCAAAAAACCACAGAAATAATCAGGTAAACAGAAGATGATTATTATTTTCTCACAAAACACTAACTGAGCCCGCCGTATGGAAAATTCATAGAAAATGAAATCTCTGATGTTTTAATGGTATACTATTGTGAATTATGTCGTATTATTGTGATATGGAATGTCACAGGAACGTGTGCTCACACTATAATTGGTGTAGTAGAGTTTAATCACCGTATCTAGGATAGTTAATCAAATATTCTAACAGAAGGTTCAGTTTAAATCTAGAAATATGTTCTTTTTGTGCTTTTTATTAGCATGATCCTCTCATAAGCAGATTGAATACTAGATTCATCTTTTGAACGTACACAGAGTATTGAAAACACTGTAAATGCAGGTTTCACTCACCAGAATAATACACCATCCAGTGGGCAAGAATCCAAGAATACTAGCAAAGCAATCAGTAATCGTGAGGTTAGCTACAACAAATAGGACTGCCATCACAGAGACGAAACCTAGGAAGAGAAGGCCCTTGAGGATGCGGAACATAAGCTGCAGGTCTGTTCCAAATTTCTGACGTCCTATTGAAACCATCTAAGTGGAAAAAAAAAAACATACAACCCGTAAGGGCTTTGAGCATATGAGACAGAAGTATAAACCAAAATAATGGCAAGTCTTACCTTCAGGACTACTAGAACAAGGAGCATAACCACCCATGAAAGTCCGTAAACCTAGAAAGGAAAATGGCATTACATTAGGATTCCTTGTAACACACAGATTATAAAGAATTTAACAACGTAGATCTTGTGGACAGAAGATACCATAATGCTTTTGTTGCGTTGTGATATGTTTAGATGATATACAATGCCATACTGGTAGATCAAAAAACGGAGTGAAATGATGATTTCCAAAAAAAGGGCGCGAATGCTAGTCTTCCGGAGGTGTTCCTGCTCACTTATCCACCAAGCTTCCCAGCTTTGATCCACAGACATGCCAATACCCCCTCGGTTACCCATCCATTTCCTCCAATCTGTCCAATCATCAACTGTCTTCTGCCACTCAAAGCACGATGGATTGAAGATAAACGGTGCAAAGAGCCAAGAAGCAACGAGGAACCATATGGAGAAGGTAACAAATATGTATAGCTTCGAGCTGCGATAGGAACTTCCATAGGCGAGATACACAACCAGAAGTACCACCAGTTCGAGTCCTTTAACAAAGTGGCTACGGGAGTACATTCGATAATTCTCAGCAAACTTTGCATGGTAAACAACAAATCCACGACCTGTAGGTCTGTATTTAGCGCCACCATGTAGTATTGTTCTCCCATAGTAGTGAGTTCTGGTGCCAAGCTGGAATGTAAAGAACACAGATGCCAACTGAAGCTGCATGATTACAAACTCTCCTAAGGCTGTACGGAATCCCTTCTCTAAGCCAACTTCCATGATCATAGGAAGGACAAGCAGCAATCCAAGCTGGAAAACAGACTGTGAAGCCAAAGCATTTTCAAGGGGCTTGATGTTCTCCTGAATGCGAGGATCCAGTAGAATAGACTTTTCCAGACCACTCATAACTAGATACAGCCTCCCATACAAAAAAACATAGACTGTAAGTACAGTAACCTGAAAGTAAGAAACATGGATGTCAGTATCACAAAACATGTAGGACCTGCATATATTTAGATAGCATGATGATTAAATTTAAATTGCACTCGTCCTTCAAGCCTGTATATATCAATATACCCAGAAACTTTTGCCGGTAATAACTGAAATACTTAAATGAGGGGTGCATAACCTTTTTACATGAAAACCATCACAACTTTTCACTTTGATAAATTCATAAATGACATACTGTAGGTTATCTCCAATATTGGTGTTAGTCATTTCGTTACAAGTGTTAGTCTCTTACCATGCTACTGAAATAAAACCCAACCGTAGTAAAGTAGAAAGATAGCATTCTATAGAAGTCAAATCTGCGCCCCAGCCGATATATGTCACGACTCAATGTTTGTTCACCATTGCCATTTGCTACTTTAGCTTCAAAGCTCGATATTTGATTCATTCCCACATCACGGCCCTTACCAACTTGCATGTACTCATGATGTGTAACGTTTCCTCCTCTCATTGTCGAATTGAAACCTAACATGAATATTGAATTCTGTCAGTGCAATTAGAGAAGTGATAAGAGCAAGTTATTTGTACATGATGCAGGTACCTGAAAATATATCTTCGCTGAGATTTATAGTCTTTGAGGCTTTACTTATGCCACCCCTGGTGATATGGAAGAGTCTATCAAAAATATCAGGGTGACCATAGTGGAACCGAACCCTGTTTCAAAGCCCAACAGCATGAACTTAATAAATACAAAGCCCAACACCACGATGGGGCAAAATGCGTATTTTTACACAAAGGACAAGAATATTTGCATACTTGAGAGGATTCGCTAGAACCCTTTGCCCAATGGTGACGAAGCTGGTCTCCTGATTGGACATAAACCAAGCAAGCGATGAAACACTACAATAGAAGAAAAGCTAATGTTACTAATAGACATATTCAATTAGCAATAAATGGTATGGAAAGGACATAACTGAGCAAGTCTCTTTGGATAGATAAACGAACCTTCCAGTAAAAATGTGCTCACGTAAGCCTAATATAGTCGGTTTGCTCTTTCCATACTTTCTACTTTCAAACTCCTCCAGAACATTTCTTATTTTAAATGCCTCCTCGATATAATTATCCTTTCAGAAAATGAAAATAAATTTGAATTTGCCAGTAATATATTAATATATTACCTTGCGCCCAATGTGGAATTCAAACCAAACCTGATTCATATCAATGGCCTGGAGTGCTTCTCCTCTCGTGAAGATTATAGCATGATTTTGATTTTCAGGTTTTCCTTCTCCAATATCTGTTGGTTTTCCGGGAAGCTTGATGCGGTAAATTTCCTAAAATAAAATTTACAATGTTATTAATAGCACCTGTATACATTATGGGGCGCTAGGTCCGAATGTATATAGGTACAGATGTGTGCAAATATAAATCTAACACACGACACTAATCAAGATATCTCATCTGGTTTTTCATGTGTATAACATTTTTTTGAACCTATGTGTATATCATATTGGAATAACCCGGGAATTTGATTATACAAACAAGTGCACAAAACTGATGAGAAACTAATTATGAGTATGACACAAGGTTATAAGTGTGAAAAAAGAGAGTAAATTTAATGCAGCTTCTTATGTAGAATGAATCATTAAAATCACATCACTTTCCCTTGCAAAAAAAAACCGTCGCAAGACATTGCTTTGTTTGAGGAAAAGATGCCATGACTTCCAAGACATTGCTTGATTGCTAACTGTTCTGTATTTTTCATGAAGAGAGGAATAAGTTTCCGGTTAACTGTTTATCTGTTTCATATGACTTCACCAAATCACTTTGGGTCTTGTACACAACCTTTCCCTTCATTTCTACAAGAGGCAGTTGAAATGTAGGGAAAGGCTGCGCACAAAAGACCCAAAGTGGCTTTGCAATATTTTCAGAGTACGCACCTCATCATACTTCTCACCACCTTTGACAAGAACAGAATAATATGTCTTCTCAGTTGTTCCATTTCCTGTTGGAGCTTCTACCTCATCAATGAAAGCAACACGCAACGATGGGTTCCTGTGTGTATTAGAAGTCAGATGGGTTGAAGCAAAGCTTATGACATACAATATCTATCGAGCAAATTACTTATTCGGCCTCTAAAAACCTTCCTCTTCCTTCCTTGGCCCTCTCCCAACAAAACTTACCTATTTAGCCAAGGAAGGCATCCTCAATTTTGGAGGACAAATAGGTAAGTTTCGTTGGGAGAGGGCCAAGAAAGGAAGAGCAAGTTTTTTGAAGGCCGAATAAGTAAATTGCTCCTATCTATTTACAAATTAAAGAACATTAGTTCTATACATTATCATGAGATTCAGGATATTCACGTAGCAATTTTTGTCCTTTGCATCTTTGGAAATCTTTTGCATTCCATAAACCTGACATGAGACAACATATGTAAATTTGATATCAGCAATAGCTTGTGCCCTTTCACGAAGAGTGCCTGATTCTTGATATGATGTTACTGTTCTATCTCGGTCCAACTTAGCTGCAGAATAAACAGCGTGAAATTAAATATATAAAGATGAACACATATTGGCAAAGAAAATGAGAGCACATTAAATCTAACCAAGATCGCCTGTATCTTGGATGCACTGGAGCTCAAGTGCCCTCCTGTAGTACATCATTCCTCTTACTAAAAAGGTAGAAGAAAAGGTAGAGAACAGGTTAGAGGTTAATGAAAAAAAGAATTGCACGTTTGCACCAGTAAACTTACCAGTTCTGGTAAGCGTTTGACCCCTATATGATGCCCAAGGACAAATATCAAGCATCCTTTCTTTAAGTGCATCTTCATCCTTCGGCTTAAATTCTATACGCTCAAGAAAGTTCTTCCATTCATCTAACAGTTTGCAAATTTCAAATCAATTTATGACAGAAGAAATACCAACTCTAGCAGTGTTAAGGTGTGGTATCTACAAGTTACCTGGGAATATTTTTCTTAGATAGAACAATATTGATATACCATCCTCATTTTTTTTATGAAGATCTTCTGGTAAAAATAGAACCTCCTCTTTGAAATATGGAGTTAAAACACTGACATAAGAGTAGAGACTGTTATACAAATAATTCATAATTGAAATTGTTTTCAGCAAAGTATTATTATGGCTAGTATGATTTCAAAATTTAAAAATAGCAACCGTGATAGATCAAAATTATATGAACTTCAAAAGAATTAAAATGAGCTTCAAGAAAACACAAAAACACTGCCCAATGGATTGATGAAGGAGAGAGTATCTAAATGAGATTGATTGCCAACCTGAAGGACATCATACTACGTACTGGTGGAGCCCTTGGCATATTCATAAAAAGTGAGTTTGCAAAAAAGGTGATCCTACGTCGAGCTTCCAAGTTCGTCGGTACATATATAGCAGATTCTTTTGTCGTCAACAGTAATTGAAGCCTAATACACTGCAAGCACAGAATATCACTGTATAATACACTATTTGTACAACATAAACAATAAATAATTACTATTAAAATTCTTCAAAACAGTGTTACTTCAAAATACTTGTTATTGAAATACCTTCTCTCTCCATTCATCATCCTTCAGTGAGTCTAGATTAATATTTGCAAACAGTTGTTTCTGGATGCCTTCATCCTTCAAGATGCTGCAAGATTGGCCGAAAATAGGATAATCAGAAATTACACATGGAGGTGCTTATTTCATTATAGACAGTACCCTTGTCCATCCTTCATAACATCCTGTGTGACAATCTCCATTATATCTTGTAACAGATTGGCAACTTGTGTCTTTCCAGGATCATTTTCTTCGTAATCTGTTTTCTGCAGCTGGAGCGAATCCATTTTTGACATTGTTAAAAGGAACGTAGCACAAAATATGTTTAACAAAGGGAACATAAGAGTCAGGTTAATAGTACCAGACTTAGTAGCTTATCAAACTTAGCAGTTAGCTGCGGAAGCTCATCTAATCGGAATTCTCTCACGAGCGACCGTCGCATTATGCTATCTTCGACGCTATCACGTATTCGATCAACAACTCTGTAACCATACATTACCAAATTAACCAATCATGTTACATGTATTATAATACAAGATCAAATATTAGTTAACGGGGACAAACAAAAAAGGTATAGCTTACTTCTTATCACTATCTTCAACTATAAGACTATAAAGAATCAGCAACAATGTCTCGTAGCATTCTATCACAGCATATTCTGTATAAGGATCCTGCTTTATCCTCTTTATCAATTCTTCATCCCTCTTCTTCACACCCTTCGCCATATCAAGTGCTATTGGAACCTAATATAAAGATATCATGCCAATGAGCATAGTACTAGTACTGAGTCTTGGGGACAACAGAATCATTCTGGTAAGTGTGTACCTTACTGGCAAGAAGAAAAGGAGGCCACTGAAAAACACTAATTTTATTGCCTGATGATGGAACAATCAGAAGATTTTTCTCTCTGTAAACAAAAAGGAAACAGAAGTTTTTAAGACAAGTTGAAACGGAATAAAAATGAATGAAGTCTTAGGTTGATGCCAACCTGTTGCTTAGTAAGTCCTCCTCTCGCAAAGAATTAATAAATGCATTCCACGTGTAAGCAAACTTATCAATGCTTGAGTTTTTGTCTTCCTGGTGCCACAGATTGCACCGAAAGCATTGAGTCAACCATAATCTATTTGAAGTCCATTACAAAAGTAGTGTAGAGAAAGATTGGTAATACATAGAAAAGACAAACCTCATGTCCTTTGTATCGACTACCATGACTAGGTAAAAGTTTTTTACCAAATTCTATTGGAATTGCCTCAAATCTCGATCTTAACATCCCAAGAGTCCGGATCTTTACAAAGGTGAAGATTTTGCAAACAATAAAGTCAGTTAATATAGAATGGCATCATCCACAAGGCAACAGTTAGTTTTAGACTACTAACCTCACCCAAACGGCTGAAGGCACCATTTACTCCACCACATATGGTGGAGAAAATAGCATACCATATCTGTGTATCCATGAAGTATACCTGTATGAAAAATTTCCCATTTTGAATGAGCAATATAGACATGATTCATTCATAAACACCCATAAAAAGGAACTAATAAATCAGTAGATACCATGACAACTGGAGCCCATACAGTAATCACAACACCTAAATTATACTGCACTGTGAAAATTTAGTATCCTGTCAGTGTTTGAAACATTATGCAATGGTTTACATATAGTTACATAAAAATATACCAAATAATCTTACAGGATGGGAAGAACTCATGCCACTCGTAAGTTCCCACTCCCAGAAACATGATTGTCTTGGTAGGACCAACAAGAGGAGAAATCTGCAGCATCAAAATCCTAGTAACTTTTGCAAAATAATTCTCATGATAAGCTAGGAAAGATGTAAAATGATATAGAACGTAAAGGAATTAACAATTTGCCCCACAGGCCACAGTACCGTTGCATTACACAACTATGAGACAGAGAGCACTAACAATTCACAAGTCTTAACTCTGACCTAACTTGAAGTCATGGGCACAGGGCCAGCTAGGTGCATGGAGTACTGTAGCTGTTAAATTATAGAAGTGTTGTATATATAGAAGTATTAGTGTGTATTTCCTTGCTTGTACTCTAAGGTTAGTATTCTTGTTATACAAGAGATCTTATGATCTCCTTCCATGTAAGTGCCACGATGGGGGCTATTCCCATCCATATTAACACGCAGGGCGAGCCAGGTGGAGGCATCGCTCTCTCCCATCTCCACAGTAGCATCGCAGCTACTTGTTATAGTAGCATCGACTAGGGTTAGGAACAGATTACTAGTTTCCTTAGTTGTAGGGATTAGTTTCTTAAGAGTCGTTACTTTATCTATATATAAGTGGGGACTGTATCATGGTTCATTAAGCAAGGAAGAAGAATCAATTTAGTCCCATTCTTATGTTTGTGATCCCATAGTAAGTCTTATCCCATTCTAATTAAGTCGCCACTACCCGAGTATCCTCTTGGCGGTGTTTGCTCATGGTCTAAGGATTGTAGCACTGATGAATGAGAATTAATAGTGTTTAAGCAAAATAAACCTAAGATAAGGCCGTGTAATCTCAAAGCCATGGGTGGTGGATGCTGCTGGCATGGTGGTGGTCAGTGTTGCAATCACCACACATGGCATGCTATGTAGACTAATTCCCATATGGCACTAGGATAAGTTGAAATGCAGATTAACCCCAATACAGTAAGTGTAAAGTGTGACATTATGCTTGAGGCTCTAACTCATTAGTGGAACACAATAATGCTGATATTGTACCAACCTCCGCATAAAAACTGAATGTGAGCTTGCATATAAGCAATAGAATCCAGAATGATGTGTATCTGTTTCATTAGAATATATACATATTAGACAAAAATTATAAGATTGAAGAATTAGATATCAAGAAAAATTTGCTTACTTAAGAAGGGAACATGTGTCCTCATACATGCCCCGCGCAACATACAACTTTGGCTGTTTCGTAACAAAATGTGTCAGAAGTACAACGACTGTGCCAAGCAGTAATGTACACAAAGGTAACTAAATATACAAAACCTTACCTGATTCCACCACAGAAGAAATCTGATAATTCGAGAATTTGAACGCTCTAAAGCTCTTCGAATCGGTAAAAATATGAAAAACAGGGCACTGAATATGTTTGGTAACATGTAAATAGCAATTGCAAAATTATAAACTGATTCATTCTTTAGATTTCCTATCCAATTGCTGAAGAACTTTACAAGGCCTGTTGGATTTTGAATAGAGCTGGCGTAGGTTGCTGGAAGAATTATTAGCCAGGCAATAGCTACAATGAATTTGAGGATGTATCGCAGCATCTGTGAACATTCCAGACTCCTCCAAGCCTTCCAATTAAGAACAATTTCTAGTGTGGCTGAAAAATTTAAAGACAAAACTCAAAAACTGTGGAACAATTGAAACAAGGACTGAAGCAGCATGAGACGATATTAAAATTTCTCATACACGATGTGCTTAAGACATCTACAACAAAAGATATCAAGGTGCATGTGCATAAAAAACCAAAGTGAGAAAGCAAAGTTATACCTTGAAGGAAATTCAGGAAAGCAGCCGTTATGAAGATTGTCAATACATTTCTGAAAACATCTGGTTGAAATACAGAAGAAAGTAAGCCAGAACGGCTCCAGGCAATAATCACCATCGCCTTCAGGGGAAGAAAACACATTACATGGCTCATATAAGACACTGTAATAATATTTTATGCAAGGACAAAGGCCATCATTTACCTGGAAAGCCAATATAAAAAAGGCCCACATACGATCAAAACTTCGAAATATGTGCAAAAATGTTCGAACTTCAACAAAGTTTGTTTTTGATATCTGTCCTCTGGTAACGGAACGATCATGATGCTGTAAATGTCTAAGATTAGCTCCACATAAAAGATAAGTTTAGCCATGGCTGAATTTTCTTTGCAACATGTGTAAGAAATTATGAATGATTAATTGCAAACGCATCTATGACCTGTTTAACCTTTCCTCTACCTAAATTGCAGGGATTTTGAGGATATTACATATTTAGGATATTACACCATTAGTGAGAAGCAATGGGTACACACAACAACAGATAGCAAGAAGCAACAAGTGCAACATCCAAAAAGGGACAACGTATTTTCAACAGGGACTTTAAGATTTCTCAGTGCACAACAAAAGGCATGAGAATCCAAACATATAACTAACCAAATAATCAAAAGTACATACATACCTTTTATGTGGGCTATGTTCTCTAGAAAAAATTAACCTTCAAATTAAACATGTTTTTACAATAAAACTGGATTGCTTTGCTATTGTGTTTTTTTACTTTCCATGTGTACTGAGAGATCTTAAAGTCAGGAATAATGCATGCTGCACTGTTCCAAAAAGTAAACAATGTTTTGAACCCTGGAATAAAGTAAATAAGGATGTTGTTCTTGCAATATTAGTGCTCATACAGCCAATGCGAATAGTATATTCATATGTAAAAAGAAAATGTAAAGACCGAAAACTACGTTCTGTACTATCATATGCACCACCTGTCTATTTGGTTCTCCCTGATACGGAAAAATCCAAAATGAATTTTTTGCTATATGTCAAAAAATAACTAATGTACACTACATGTTAGAGATTTTAAGAATGGTGCATCAAAACAATTCCATTCTTCTCCTACTAAAAATATACTAGCAGCCATTTTTGTAGGGCCAGGCCCACCCAGCTGCTATAGGGCCCCGATGGGCACTGTTCACGCCCATGAAAAGTACCACTACCGGTTGATTGGAAGGCCACTCCGCCTCTCGCTGTTGGACCTAGAGCAGGCAGCTCCAGATCAGCTACTTCCCAAGTTGCAGGAGGCTCCAATGCAGACTCATCCGCAACTTCCACGGCGATCTGTGAGGAATGGAGAAGGATCCATGTGTTTTCACACAGAACATGACAGCCCGGCTGGAAAAAGAGTAGCCAGCACTGTTTACGTGCTCTCAGTTGCCATGTGAGATGGCTCTCACCGTCCCCACATCCTATAAAACCACAAGCTTTGTTCCAGCCGTCACTACCAATGCTTTCATCTGGAGGAAGTCAGGCTGTGATCAGGCTTTTCCTTTCTACTTCAAGGAGATTCTGAGTAAGAAAAAAAAAACGGACGGAAGAGGTATAGAACTCCTTTTAGAGACTAAGGCTTACACCAACATCGGCCCGAACACCGACCGTGACACCAAGCTGACTCACCTGATGGACAACATCCATATTGGTGACATGCCGCGTTGTCCTTCGTACAGGATAGGCTGATATTGTACCGTGGTCACCTATATCTGCTTGGCACGTCGACGTTTCTCCATCACTTGCTCAAGGCTCTATTCGTTCATGGTGGAGATGGCTTAGTCCCTGGGGGAACAACAGAGGTAATCTATGTGACTGTCTCAGACTATGCTTCTCTTGCAGTCCTGAATAACTTATTTTACAATTAGTGGCCATAGGGTGTTTCCTATTGGTCATTGGCATGCCAGAATACTTCTTCAAGGACATGCAGTCGCCAATGGCATTGGAGGACCTTCTTCAACTTCCTTCGCGTGCCTACATCACCACCTACTTCACGAGGAGCCTAAACTACATCAGCATGGTCCACATCATTAAGCATCTGTGTGGCCTCAACAACGTCGACTTCCCCGATCTCGTCTTCAGCATTGGGATTGAGCATTGGATGGCACGAGGACATGCCGTCTAGAAAAGAGGGGGACACATGTTATGGGCTAGGCCCACCCAGCTGTGCTGCTACAGGGCCCAATGGGCACTGTAGACGCCCATGAAGAGTACCCATGGATACTGTAGCAACACACCCACTGAAAGATTACTTGCAGATAAGATTAGATATAGAACCTTCTAGATTGAATAGGTTACTTAGGGGTCAAGTGAGTCACCTCTATACAAAGAGAGGGATGTAATCACATCTAATCAAGTAATAGAAAAGGGTTTAACCCCAAATACTCTCCAGCTCCCCTGCCTCCCTGTGCCCCTGCGCCCTAGCTGTCGCCGCCACCACCCTAGCAGACGCCGCCCTAACCCTAGCCGCCACCGGTCAGGCCCTAGCCAGGTCTGATAATAATACCAGGCTTCTTACAATCTATAATTTTGAAGTCCAGTCCATATGCAGCTTTTGACAATCTCAAGCTTAGCAAGAAGGTCCTAAGCAGGGGAGGGGGAAGGGAAGATGCAGCAGGATCCGAGCAGTGGTCATGGTAGAGTTGGGGAGTATCAAAGGGATGGAAAGATGAAGTCTGCTTTCCTTTTTAATGCTGACAAGATGGACCGAGGGTTAGATACAAGTCAAAAACTTCAAAGGCATGGTCACCTTCTAGCTGCTTGGAACAATAGCAAATGAGTTATGTGGGATGACTCAAGGTTAAATATTCAATTTGGACCATCATGCGATGCCCCTTGTGCGATCAAGAGAGTGAAACCATCAATCATCTTCTGGTTTGTTGTGTCTTTGTGCATCAGTTGTGGTTCCACTCTTGAGATAAGTGGGCCTCCAGGAGCTCTCACCCAACCTGAAGCTTCTTCTTTTGAGGCTTGGTGGAGTCAAACCAGTGCTGCTACAGAAGGTTCAACAAAATAGGGACTTGACTCTCATTATTCTCAGCGCTTGGACAATCTAGAAGCATTGGAACCGTTGTGTATTTGATAGGATTGCCCCCAGCATGGCTGCTGCTTTACTGGTGAGGAACTACAATGATGGGAAATGACTGCCCTGCTCCTTGGAGTTTTATTTTCTGAGTTGGTAGGATCATTTGTATGATGTTAAAAACATGGGAATGCGTTCTGAAGAAGGAAGGCATGTGGTGGTGGGTGGGTGGGTGGGGGTGGGGGGGGGGGGGGGGGTATGGGCTCAATCCTTTATTTTCTTCTTAATAGAAGGATACACATCTCTCCTGTGTGTTCAAGAAAAACGAAACAGAACTCTACAAATCAAACAATAACTTCATTATATGTTAATCCCAACAAACAGTAAAGGGAATCAAACAGAAAGCTCTTTGAAAAAAATACTATCAAGAAAAAAGGAATGAATATTCAAAGATTCACAAGTGAATCTGACATGTGCTCAGAGGTCAGCAAACCCAAATGTGCGCTAAACAATGGTGGATGAATCATATTAGATTGGAAAATAAAAACACCTTCTCCTATTATGTCAAACGTCTGAAAGCACATGTTCAGTAAAAATCAAAATCATGCAAAGAATTAATTACCTCTGTTTCATTTTTAGATTGGACAGGATCTGCAAAAAAGTCAGCTGTTCGATCCATTGGCCATCCAAGCTTTTTGAAACATTTCTTTGACCTAACAATGTGGAAACATATAAAATAAAGTCAATTGGAAGAAAGAAAATATGTTTATATTTTTTGTTTTTGTTCTTGCTAATAAACCATCTTCATATAATAGGCCATCGCTTAGTGAATATCTCCAATATAATTTCACCAACCTTAATGAGAGTTATTGTTAATGTTAGGGGTAAGTTTGTACAAGTTAATGTCAGTCCTCAGTGCAAGCATATCCTCAACCCTGAGTCTCGAAGAACACTTGAATAATCCTAACAAATACTGTACACTAAGATCTCAGGAATAAGAAGCCAATCACATCACCCGGAAGGGCCATGCATGTTTTCTCCATGGTCGAAGACACATGTTTTTATTCTTGAACCCTAAACCCTAAGCCTACAGAATTTCAATCACGCGGTGTCTGGTGTCCTGAACCCTATTTGATATGCTAGAGCTACAGCGCTGGTTTCAAAAATTACAGGTATGCAATTGGCTATTAACTACTTCTGCTTTAATATTTGTGACTAGTGAACTTGATGATGACCACAGAAACAAGGCCCTTCATAACATAGACCCAATCTTCCTTTGTTTCAAAACATATAGATATTATAGAAACCAGAGAACATTTGATACAAACTTTTTCTATTTGTGCAAATTATTTATAGATTTGAAAGACAATTTCTGCAATTTGATGGGTAGACATTACCTTGGTTTCAATTAGTTTTAAAAAGCAGTATGTCCTAAATTCGCACTGTGGAGGAAGAATGGCACCTAGTGCCTAGGATTAATAGGCAGCTGAATTTTTCAATTAGAGATTTCAAAATTAACCTTGGTCAAAGTTATCAGTTGTCATGATTCCCAGCAGAGAAATGCAGCTATTTGTTTTTCTTAAATGTGCAGGAGAGCTGCACATCTTTGTTTTAGAGAGAAAGAAATGCCCCGAATGCAACTATGAAACAGCAGTGCAAGTTTTATGAAGGAATTACCAGAAGTATTCATTCAGATCATCATAATTTCTCCACTTTGAGTGGCTCAGAGAACCTCGTTTAATCCTTGTAGTTTCCTTTTTGCGTGAAACAAATATCGAAGAAGGCAATGAATGTTACAAAGGATAAATAATATAGAAATAATCATTTACATCTTCAAGTTTGATTTCTATTAGGATGTAGGCATAAATATAATCAAGGGCATACCTTCAGCATAACATTGTAGATAGGTTGAATAACTAGCTGCAAGAATGCATCATCACTCCCCTCTCTTCGAAATGGTGGGTCAAAATAATGTTGTCTTCTATCGGATATTATGTCATACAAATCTCTTGCCATCTAGCTCATGAATTCAGGGGCGAAAAGACTCATTAATAAGTTTTAGTATATACTTGCACATGACCAACGAAATTCATTAGCGCATTTACAAGGAAAGAAGTTGCATGCAGGTCACCTTTAAATTTATTCAAAGATGACAAATATTTATAGTAAATAAAAATATACAAAGTCATGTCGTACTGATGTCAAGGTACCAAGTCTGACACTAATTTGTATACTTCATTCTTACCTGATTCCTCTGAAGTTTATGTTAATTGTTTTATGCACAAAAGACGTTTTCTAAAGTATCTGAATTACTAACTTTCTTCTTTCCTTTCCCACACGCTTCCTAGTATATCTACACAAGCTGAATCAATGTTGTGTGCAAGTTGGCCAATGAAAAGAAAATGTGTGCAAGGTCATCAATGTGCATAAATGCTATGAAAAGTGTAACCTAACAATCAGTTACCGAAACCAAAATGATCCACTATGCTTTGTCCCCCTAGTCTAGTTTCCAATAACAAAGCAACTTTTCGTTTTTCAATAAACTCTGTTCTCATGAGTCTATTCAGGGAAAGCATAACCCTCAGACATGGACAGGTAGGCACACCATCAAATGATAAAATGAGGTATCCATGCAGACTAAATTTGGAATATTGAATAGTACGGCCCTATCAAGTTCACACAAACATCACATGAAACCTGATAAAACAAGTATGGTGAACTATACTGATAGACTTGACATACCATCAGCACTATTTGCTAATAATATTGAGAATGATTCAGTGATGATACAAACTGGACAAGCTAAATTCCCAACACGGTGAATCACAAGCAGAATTATGGTTCCACTTACATGGTGGAAGATATAGCAAAGACACTCAGGCATAAAACGAACATTGGAAGCTTCACCCCAAATTAGCAAATACAGCCCAATATAAAGAAGCTCTGGCTGTTGTGTTGAGGCATCCCTTGGGATTCTGTGGTTTAAAAGGCAATCATAATTCACAAACTGTAAAGTTATAAGAACAAGATGAACATCAAACTGTCACATTACATACCTAATGTTGGACTCCAAATGCAAATATTGACACCAGGAGTTATAATTTTCAAAAATTTTCTCCATCAAGTATATTACTGTAGTACCATGTATCTGAAAAAAAAAATCCTGGGGCGTGTAAGACAAAAAGTCCCTAAGGGTTTGACTGATTCAGGATAAATGAAATAAAAAGTTGTAAAAGGACTACTTACCACATGACGGTGTCTTTCAGTATGGTGGACATTCCCCACTTTTCTCATATCAATGTTTGCAAGCAGCAAAATCATATGTTCCTTTTGATTATCAACGTTACCTTTCTACACCAACGAAACAAAACATAATTCTCAATCAGTCAACCCTCTAAGCATGTCAAAACATGCATTTAGAGTACACCTAGGCTAGGCAACCAACTAATAGATGTCAATTCATAATTCTAGCACAACGATAATAAATAAATTTCACCAAGAAATATAATAGAAATATATTCTTTTATCTCTTCAAAATGGAAAATTACAGGTAGAAAGCAAATTAATAACTTAAAATATACTATTATGCATATAGCATTCTTGCAATAAATGCCCTAAAGTTTGCAAACGTGCTCAGTGTCATTATTACCAATAAATGTTTATACATTACCAAATGATATATTATTGAGAACTAGTGTAATTAGTTGTTAAAGCTCTTAGAGAGATCGAGTTTGAGTGTAATCAGATGGCTATATAACGACATGTGCATCCAACAATAAAGCTAAGCAAGAAAATAGATCCTAAATACCACTAAGAGCTTCTTTAGAGAGTGACAAAATAAGAGATAGAACATAAAAAGGGAGAGAAAGGGTTATGGTAAAAATGAGAAAGAAAAATCATGTGCATTGCTGGTTTCTTTCTATCTATGCATAGCTCCTTAATTATATTCTAACCTTTCATGTCTATTTACGGACTCGTTTGTGTCAAGTTTGGTCTTTCTACCTCTCTTCACAATAATGAAGCAAACCCTTGCCCAACCAATAACATCCCTAATCTATGTTGTACGTCGTACATCTGGATCTGATCTCTTCTTACATGGCCACAACTCCAAACATGTCTTTTAGAAGTCCAGCATTAATGAAGTTGCCTTAGAATTTGCCTTTACCTCTTCTGGATGCATTATGTCACACACGATACCAGAAGTTTTATAAAAACCACCCACCACATGAAATTCCTAGGCACTCTGTCCTAAGCCTAGGTCAATGAAGACCATAAGCATGACTTCACACACACACACACACCCCTCCGCCCCTTTTGCATGTCTTCATAAGTTGTGTTAACAAGAAACTGACTCCATGGTTGACTTTCCAAGCATGAAACCAAATTGGATACTAGTGATAGTTGTTCAAACCACCTAAATCCTAAGTGATGATCAATGATCCTCTCCATACTTCTTAGTACACTGTTATAGTGTGGTCTAACTCATTCCGCCTATTGAGTTTCATCCACCTAACCAGTTCCCCCAAAAGCCTAAGCTGATGGAGAAAAGAGGGCAATCCACTTATACTTCAACACTCCCCCTCACATGCAGCCTCCCACAGGGTGCAAACATGGAATTTTGGAGGGGAGGACTTAAATTGTGGAAAATTGCCTCTATCAGGATTCAACTCGAGACCTCTGCTTTGATACCATATTGAATTTCATGCACCTAACCAGTTCACCCAAAAGCCTAAGCTGATGGGGAAAGAAGGGCAATCCACTTATACTTCAACACTGCCCAGACCCAACCACAGTTTCATTCTTCAGAAGCGAAGCCTCAACCATGGTCCCAAGCCAACTCAACCTATACCAATAGCCTAATAAGTGAGGAGGTTCCCCACCTCACCCAATCCCCTCTTTAAGTCAGCCTCCCCGATCATCAATATATGATGTAGGACTAAACTAAAAAATCTCCCCCATCACATCAAGTAGCCCATCAACTTTCCTCCTTTCATCCTTCTCAACACATCTTTAACCTCATATGTTCACAAAATGCACATTGATGTCATAGGATGAGTCATCCTGTCATTGCTAAATCTTTTACTAGTGGATGTTCTATTTCATTCTTAGTGCAGTTCACTTGAATGATGTCTCTTGTCTTTCTCTCAACTTTTGGCCATCTTATAGATGCTTTTCACCTTCCTTTTTAGCTAGCTGGTAGTACAACTCTTCATCCATCCAACACCTTGCTTCACTCATTTGCTCGCTTTGTAGTTTTCTTTGCCACTTTTTGATAAGGCAACTTTGGAACACTACTATTTTTGAAAATAAACAGAAGTCTCATAAGTTAGAAAACAATTTCAATGATGAGGTTATCTTGCATCTCTAAACAATCAATGAAAGACACAACCAGGCTACCCGCTCATGGCTAGAATATATCTAACGTCTTCCGTATTTTTCAAGTGTTGTTATTGTTGTACCCTTTCTAACCTTCCTCGTCGGTCTCTATGTTTTAGCTCTTTCTTTTCTCTATATCTATATTAGTTTTAGCTTAGCTTCCTGGCTTCTTGTAGATACTCCCCTACAGTTTTTGGTCAAAACACAAAAGGAATTCTTATTCCTTATTTCAGAAGAGATGACTTGATCACCTAAGAACTTACTGTTAAACAATGAAGCAACAGTATCAGAAAGTGACAGGAATGACTTGAAAAGTTATGAGAGATACACTTGCAGTTAACAAATTGAATGGATGACAGCAACAATAATACTGATGATATGTTTCTAGTGTATAGTTCATGAACAATTTTGATGCTGCACTAAACAGCTTTCTGGACAGTGCTACTAGGCACACATCCATAATAGCTAGTCAACAGAATACCCATTAAAATATTCATATCAGTAAAATTTACAAAACGAATGCATTCTCGTATTTCTGTTAACATAACCTGAGATCAATTTAATATAGTCATGATCCATAATAACCAGTCAACAGAATACCCATTAAATATCCATATCCACAAAATTATCAAAAAGAAAGCATTCTCATGATTATGTTAGCAAACTTTGAGATAAATTTAATATAGTCATGAGGATTTTGAAGTTGATAACGCAATTCCCTACAGTACAGAAAAAATAAAATCAATGTGGTATTCATTTGTGGGCACCTGAAATCCAAATGATTGCCAAAGCCAATCAAACAAATCACGGGGCTTATCCATCTCCTGAGGCACCATTGTTCCATCTGAGTTTTCTACTTCTACCTTTGGCATAGGAAGGCCAGCCATGTTGCGAAGAAGGTCCACTGCTGCTTTGATCTGCATTTGTCGAAGCATGTGAATTCAATAATTCGTACAATACACAATATTCATGAAGTTAAACGAAATGAACTTAAACATATATAACCTCAGGAATTTCCATTATAGGTTGTCTCGAACTAGCTGAAATATTAAGGGGTAGAATGTTGTATTGTGAAAATGAAGCTTTCTCTTTCTCAACCCCTCTGGCATACTTATCGAACTGCAAAGCCAAAACTTTCAAGTAGTCTTATTCCATGATATAGAAGAATCAACTTAAGAAAGTGCATATGGTTTGTATATGTGATAACTGGAAGCAGAACCTCAGCATGAAATTTTTCTGGCGTCACGGTTTTCAGAACGTCATATAGCACAGATGCAATTTGATAGTATCTAGCCATCTCCTCCCTACACCACTCAATTAACACTAAGTTAATGTGTTATTTTGGTGAAATCTGATAAGTTTGTAATACGGTTGCTGATTAAATGCAACTTTGATCATGCTTACGGTTTTCTCCTATCATGACCTTCTTCGAGATATCTTTTACAGTACTGCTCATAGAACTTTTGTATCTCCCTAGCATCGGTAGAAGCAAGCTTGGGCTTTGTCTCTTGTTCATCCTGCAAAACAAAAGGCCACAAAAATGTTGAGACAAATGTACTATATCCTTGGTTGTACAAGAAACGAAAAAGTTGAGAGAGATTGAGGCATTTTACTTGAGTAATTGACAATCAATAGTTCTGTTTGCTAATGACATAAACCCTTCTTTCAGAATATTCCTTTAAGAAACCAAACTAACAACGTCTCTCATTCCACAAAGCTTCCCCAGAACCAAACCACTTAAAAATAATTTGTATCACATGTAACTAAGTATTTAGCTAAGTACTTGTTTTTTCCCTCAAAAAAAAAAAAAAAACTAAGTACTTGTTTTACTTACAAACAGAGTGAGTGACAGCTAATACCAAGACAAGCTATCACCAGTGATAACCTACAAATAAGAAAAGGGACCAGGCAAGAGTATTTGAGTACATAGGAGTCTTTGGTGCTTCATCTGCACTACGGTAAACAACTAGAGCAGAATGGGAAAAAATTGGAAACTTGTTCTTACAATTTGAGCCGTCAATTATGACAATGACATAAACAATATTGTGCCTTCGTTAGGAGTTACTAATTAATCAAGTTTCTTTAGAATTGAATGATCGTTAGCAGCTACTAACTATTCAATTCGTTTCAGCATTGACTGATGAATGCGTAGCATATGGTACCTTTTCTAGTCTATGCAGCAGATAGGTTTTGAACTGCCGAACTCCACGCCCACTTGAGTTAGGATCCATAGTGTGAGCCTTCTCGAATGCAGTAAACCGACCTTGTTTAGAAAGCAACGACAAACAAGTTGAGAACAATATTCAATATTCAGGCATCACAATACAGAAATGGAGGCGGAAAATACAGAAATATGTGCATGAGCAAAATTGCTTTGGTTGCTCCACCAAAGAAGCTACAGCGACAGTGGTCGATAATAAAATAATACTAATGATCTATAAGCATCACATCACAGTTACTGACTGATTGAAGTAATGTGCTCTCTCTCTCTCTCTCTCTCTCTCTCTCTCTCTCTCTCACACACACACACACACAAAAACACAACTAAATTTTACTTTGCATTTAAACTACGAAAACAAAGGGTTCCATGATTGTCGGTCGGTCTTTGTATCCTAATGACACTCGTGATTCAACTCAAAGCATACGTGCAGTGGAGAGTGGATTAGTGTGCGTGTCTTATGACGTGGCACGCTCTGTTCTGTTCGCACTGCGACTGCGAAATGCGCGAGCGAGGCAGAGCCAAGGCGTACTGCGTACGAGTCAGGACTCAGGATGGTAACATCGTCTCCTCTCTGTGTGCGTGCAAGAACAGAGTGGAGGTATACAAAGCGAGCAAATGACAACACAACCACACGCGGAGAGAGAGAGAGAGAGAGAGAGAGAGAGATCATACATAGGTATGCGACACGCGGGTTCTCCTCCTCGATCTCGTTGGCGGCGCGGAGGATGGGGACGATGGGCGCGAGCGAAGATGGCACGAGCTCGCTCTCCTCCATCGGCGGGCCGTCCACTCCGTCCTCGCCGGAGAAGCCGTCTGGGCGCATGGTGTAGACGCGCGTGGGCGCCCGCGAGAGCATCCTCTGCTGCCGCCCCGACGGAGACTGGCGGAGCTGCCCCGACGGCGCCCCGACGCTAGCCATCCCCGAAGGGGATGCGCTCCTGTTCCTGCTGCTGCGCGCGCGGAGTGGTGGTGTGGCGGTGGAGGTGGTGACTGGCCAATGGGGCGGCGATGGTGGCGCGAGTAGGGGGCAGAAGGGAGGGGAGCAGAGGAAGGCATCTTCCTCAGTCTTAAGAGGAAGAGCTCGAGGCGGCCGGCAGTGGTGGTGCAGAGAGTGGAGCGCGCTTTTTCGCTTTACGGCTTTGGCTGCTTTGGCTTTCTTTCCGCCCGCGGCAATGCTACGGGGATGCCCGGCCGAAGAAGCAAGGAATTGGCAACACCACGCAACGTTTGGGATTCATTCGGTCGGGCCGGGTCGGGCCGGGCCCTCCCTCAGAAGACCAATGGAGCGGACGAAGAAGACTAACGGGTGGGGTCGGGCAGCGGTGGTTCCTAGTGGCCTTTTTGTTTATTTAACATTTTATCTACTGCTCCATCCTATAAATAAGTGTTGTTTTCTACTTTAAAGATTTATATTTGATCAATACTATTTAAATTATTTATGTAAATATTAAAAGATAAATATTTATTAAAGAATTTTTTATAATAAATGATGTCATAACAAAATAAATATTTTTAATAAATTTGAATAAAATGAACGGTTAAATGTGATTTTCAAAATTCAAACTATAGTTATTTATGGATGGAGCTAATAGTATTTTATCTGTTATGAAGATGGGTTTATGGAGATGGGTTTGTGATGTTTTTAATCTTTAAAATACTATGAGTAAATTTAATGAAACAACACATGCTATGACCTATATAGCAGAGATTATGAAACTAACAATGTAAACGAAATATAGTTATAAGTGATTTTGTTTGCCCAACCACCTAAACTCATAAGTGATTGTAGTCGCATTTATCCATAAGCTAATTTTAAATCATATAATTTTTAAGTGTTTGGCCGCCATAATCATTTATGGAGTATAATTTATTTATATAATCAACTTCACAATACATGCCAAACAGGTCCTTAATGTGAAATTATCATAAAACTATAAATTAACCTCTATTTCATTCCTTTGAAATCTAAAATCGTTGATTGTGATTCTTGATATTATCATAAAATGTTTGAACTAACAAGTGATAATAAGAGAAAAAAAAGAGAGAGATATTATATGAATATATGTAGACTTGTCAACCAATGGCTTTTTCAGAACCCTAAGCACGAACACGTGTTACATTGAACAAAAGTTGTGGCTTATTAGTTACGTCTTTTTTGGTTGTTCTTGATGGTGCCATGATGACGTTATTCAGGCCATGCCATATGCGATCAAGCAGAACATTATATTTTGTTTGCTTTAACACTATTTGTGAGATACTACCTCCATTCTTAGATTGTTATCTATAGAATAACAATTTCAGTTTATTTTAAAAAAACTTTGTATGTCACAAAACGGTGTATGAAGTTTGAGGGTGTATTTTACAAAATGTTTGACTAGCTCTATTTAGATATGGTTTCTAGTGAAATTATCAAATTTCCGATTTTTGTACAATTTTCATCTGATGCGCACTCGATTTGGTGTATTTCCTCTGTTCGGCCTGCATCATCTCGCCCTATACGTACTTCATGTCGGCGCCGTGTACGGAAAGCGTCAGGCAGGGGGATTAACAGCCTGCTCAAGTGATCCTAGGTTCTTTCGACCAGTAGCGGCCCGTCCAGGCAACCTGCCGTTTTTGTTTCTTCTTTCCGAAGGATGCGAGGTGCTTGCCATACTACACTTAACTTTTCTTCCCTTTCCTTTCTTATTAAGACCACCACCGTTCACTAGTATTTGAAGTACAACCATACATTTTAGACAATGAAGACAAATATATGTCCCACTTATTTATTACAAACAGCATACCATAGAACGAAAATTTCGTGTGTGTTCAAAACCCTCACCAAAATAGACAAAACAGCCACGAAAATTATTCATGATCGCCACGCAAACATTTAATGAAAATTCAATTTTTCTAAAAGCCCGCTCTCATGAAACATACAATTTTCATAAGTGACTCTCGTAAAAAAATAAGACGACGTCAGATTTACAAGAATAATTTTTATGAGGGCAACCCTCATGAAATACCTTTTTCATGAAGGGAAAATCAACCCTCATCCAAGGTTTACAATACCGCTCCAAACCATATCGGTTTTCATGGTTTTCGCTAAAACTGTACGGTATAAGCGAATAACCAGTTTTCATTTTTGAAAAGGGTTAAATTTAAAAATTTGAAAAAAAATTGTAACAAAATTATGTAAAAAAAAACTAGGTGAAAATGAAGAATTCTGGTGGGAAAGGTTAAAAAACAATCACGTTTAATCGATCAAAAAATTAATGCAAGTTAAAATCGAAAAAAATAGAGAAGAACATCATTAGCCTCATCTCTCCGTTGGCCAATGGCCACCACAAACACAAACGCTCCTCCATTCTCTCTCTTCCCCGCTCGAAGGAATCCAGACTCCAGAGCAAGCATCACCAAGCCTCGTTCGTAGCATATTAATCGCTTCCGGTGAGGCAGTGCTCCCGGAAGCGGCTTACCCTCCGCAATGGGCGGCTAGCCGAGCGGCTCGGCAGCTAATCGCTCCGCACGAGCGTCACGAGGCCGCGGTCAGGATAGAAAGCCGTTGCTGGCGCGCGGTTTGCCACGGCTCGCGAGCGACCCACGGAGGAGACGCGCGCGGTGCAGAAGGACATATCGCCGTCTCGTCGTCGCCGGACGCGTCAGCAGACTGGTGACGAGGCCGACCATGACGCCCCGGGCAAGAGGCCATCGAGTTGCAGCTTGCCGTAGAACGCGTTCGCCGTGGGAGGCGGCAGCCGCCGCAGGCGGGTGATGGACCGGCGCCGCTCGCGGAGCTCGGCGTGTGCGCGGACCGTATTATTCTCCAACGTCTTGTGTTCGTGTGTGTTAGTGAGTGGGGATTTCCAGCACGCTGATCCTTGGAACCGGTTCCTCTGATCCCCTTCTCATACCGTCTCTTCCGGCTCGACCCGCGCTCGGTTCGCCTTCCTCTCGCGAATCCTCAACCCTTCTAGAAACCATCGGTCCCGCTCGCCTGTCTGACTCAGTCCCTTTCCGCTTTCGCCGCAAGTCGCACAGCGCTGCCGCTCTGACCGACCTGGGAGTCTGGGACTGCCCTTCGTGGTCCATCCGCGGTCCGCCTCTTCCTCATAGCAGCGGTAGCACACGCATCGCTTCCTCCACAGCAAGCTAGTTCCCAGCCATTTGAACTCCTCACACATGGCACCCGGAAGGTGTTCGATGAAATGCCAGTTGTCGTGCAGGTGTAGTAAAATCCCTGGTAGCTCAACATGCAGGTTGGTATGCCATCTTAGTGAGCACCACTTTTAGATTTTAGATGCTCCAGATTAACAAATCGTGAATTGTATACTTAAACCGCACATCCATCCACAATAACCGAGGGGCTGACATTTAAGCTGGTTTATTGATTTCACTAGTAAATTATCCGTGCTTTACTACGGGAGTTAACAAACATCATTAAAGACTACTTTTATATTAGAATCTATATTATTTTACTTATATTAATTTTTAGATTTTTGATAGCTAACATCTTTTGATCGCGTATTTGTCTTTAAACACTGCTCTATAGAATTGATACATTTGTATATAAGACATCTCAATAATAAAATAAATTAATTAAAAAAAAGACTTTTGAAGAGACATTACAACTTGAAATTTGACGTCAAGATATAACATTGTATTTTTTGTGCATCATTGTTTTTTCATGATGTTTTTTAGATTATTTGCATAGTTTGCTTTACAAAATTACTCTTGCTGACGTACAATTCTTAAGTAAATGGATTGTAAGTAAAATTATAAGTTCTCTAAAAGTTATATGAGTACTAAAACTTTTGTCTAAATAAGTTCAAATAAGCTTCTCTTATATGGATTATTGAATTATATAATTTAGGGTGTTAGATTATATAAACTGAGAAAATAAGCAGTTTGTTTGTTAACCTCCTAGATTATAATATATAGATTATATAATTTGGTAGATTATAATCTGAAAAAACAGGGCCTAAACTAAATAATTTAGAGGTCTTCCTATACTTTGATTATGTAAATTAGACTTTTCCATATGCAAAACATGAAAGTGTTCAGTATTCTATTCTTACTTTTTTGTATTTTTATTTTTCTACCTTATCTCTTCCGATTTTCTCAATCAGAGACAACCACACTTCCTCCCCTGCTGCTACCTCTCTCTTCAGCCCAAGATTTTTCCGAGGCTGTGCATCAGCCGCCAATCTCTTCATCCTAATCCCCCTCCGTGCTCTCTCTCTCTCTCTCTACATGGAGCCCTGTGCTCAATATGAGGTTCGGTCGTGCGGGCGAGTGGGCTGTGTCCTGTGGCCCTCTATCTCCTGCGACGACAGCAAGGCAAAGCCCGCTGTTCTTCCCTGCTGACCATGCGCCTTCCTCCCTCATGTGGCGAGATCACCGAACCTGTCGACGGCACCGGCGTTATGTATAGCGGCCTGCAACAGCGGTGAGGGGAAGGAGTGTGTTGATTGATCTCTAATCCTAGTAGGGCGAGGCCTCTCTGGTTCAATCGTATTTTCAGATGTGTTTTTGGCATTGATTCGTGGTGTTGGTTTGTTTTTCCAAGAGACGTTCGTCCACTTTCCATGTTGTGTCTCGGACTCTACCTATACCCCTAGACGGACGACGACGGACGAAAAACTATAGGCAGGGGACGGACGCCGCTGAGACATTTAATAAGTAGTAATAATAGGAATTAGTCTTACCAGTTGAAGAATTAAGTTAAAAATTCTTTAGTTCTGCAGAAAAGAGAATATGTTTTGAGCAATACTTCAATCGCAAGTTTAGTACGTAACAAAGATGATCCATTTATGAGAGAGAAACATTCCCTGATGCCAAGCGCACCATGGCGAACTGGCCATTGCCTCAACAACATATGGACCTGATCTATTATTGAATTGAATAAGGTATTGACTATTCAACCTCATGTTAGCTAAGTGCTCCTCCGTTTTTTAATTTGTGTCGGTAGGACACAGATTTCTAGTTCTTTTCTAGTTCATTTGTTTGTCTTAAACGACAGGAATAAAAAATCAGAGGAGTATATGTATAGAAGCCATGGTATTTTCGTATGGGCATTTTTACTCCTTACCCTTTCTCTATCTTCTGTTTCAAGTGCTCATCGCCACCGAGCCATGGCAGACCTCGATGTGGACAGAGACCTTTAACGACGTGTCGAAGCCGGAGCACCAAGCTGTGGGCCACCGCAAGCTCTTGCTCCCTCTCTCCCACCACACCGGAGCTCCTCCACTTCGCCGTCGTTGAGGAATGGCTCGACAGAAGCCATGTGTTCAAGATTCCAATCAACGCTCTACGCCCAATCCGCAACGATCGTCACACCTGCAGTAGCAAAACAGCTCCACTCCTCGACATGTCCACCACACCGACGTCATCGTGGAGATGCAAAATGGAGAGAAGTATATAGGGGCAAAAATGTCCATATGATAATACCAAGGCAAGCTTATGGGCCAAGATCACTTCTCTACGTATAAATGGGCGTAGTTTCAACTTCCTTGAAATAATAAAGGACACGAGACTGATTACTGAAAGTTCAAAGTAAAATTTCAATCCATAAAAGGTTAAAAGGTCATGTATGCAATTAACCCTAGCTAGTTCAACGGCGGAACTAAGTTAAGGGCCGCTAGGGTCATGGCCCCACTCGTGCATTCGAAAATTGTAGTAGACCTCTCTTCAGTTTTCTCGGCCACATGTCGTTTCTAACCCAACTAGTACGTAGTATACTCGAAGTCCCTAACCGAAAATCGTACTAGTAGACGTCAAGCTAGGTAGAGTTCTTTCCATCATGCTCTTGACCCTGACCGTGAACAACAAAGTCTTCACTAATTAGGTACTTCAGTTTGATCTTGTTCTAGTGTTGTGTATTGTGTGTTAAGACACAATAAATGACATGAAATTACTTTATTAGACATCAAATTTTCAATTTTTTCATATTTGTAGTCCGTGGGTTGTACTGTTATGAGGAAAAGTTAATGGCCCTAGTCATGTTGAGACACGAGTTCCGCCACTGCCCTTACTTTAATTACTTTCTGGATCGATTGTTATTTGGTTAAGAGCATATTACAAATATGTCCTTTTTTCTCAATGACACAGTTCATATTACTAGCGCCTTCAATGTCATTACCAAATTCGATGTACTCATCTCAATTTTCTTCCATTCTGTATGAACCACACTTAACTTCGAGACAGTTGTCCAGATCAAACAGAGCATACATAAAACTATCAATTTGTTATAAAGCACATGGTATTAATAATCAATTATCATTAATCATGTAATTAGCACATAGGAAACTACCACCCCAGGAGACACCCCTTCGAAAACCGTCTTTTCGAATGGTTGCGTCTCCCGACTGTTGGTAAAGTATAAAGTGTGGGGTCCCCTCACTGATCAATCCACAGAACAATCATTCCTCTCTTCTTCCGTCGCTCTCACTTTGTAACACGTTATCAGCACTTTTGCTTTCGTCAACAACGCCAGAAAACTTCGCCGGCAGGCTGCCGGTCTTCATCCTTGGGTATGTGATGGATCTCCAGAACTTCCCGTTCATGTTCATCGCCGTCCCTGTTCGTCCTGAGTTCCTCGCCGTAGACTTGCAGTTCCAGTTCGCCGTCCTTTCTTCAATGGACGTCGCCGACTTGGAGTCGCTAGTCACCGTGTTTCCTGGAACCATGGCCGTGGCAAAGGCCGCGGTCGCCTAGGCGTCTTCCGACGTCTTGGACCGCTTGGACCCCAGGCAGGGAGTCCGATGAGAACCGCTCCGGCCTCCGCCGGTGACATTAACAGCAGCAGCATCAGCTGTTCGTCAGACTCCTCCGGTGCAGCCACGCCGCCATACACCAACGGCCTCGTCAACAGCGAGCGCCAGGGCGTCCCCGTGCAGCTGCCAACGGCAGACCCCGGCGAGGGAACCTCCGGGGCGGTTTGCTCATCGACGCCAACACAGCCCAGCGGAGAACCACCACGCCGTCGGATTGTGTTCCGAATGAGTCGCCGGGGCGGACCTTACGACGGCATCGCCGTCCTCGACCTCAACTCTCCGCCACCGCCAACAACCGATTCCGATCCGGAGGCGACGCCGGGCACGATGGCGGCCCGAAGCGGTGCGCCACCGTTTTTCACGGGTACCAACCCACAGCCGCCCGAAGACCTCGCCGTGGCTATGGCTACGCCGGCGGACCGTCGGGTCCGGCGTCGGCGACTTCTTCCTTGGTCGCGTCCACCGGGCCATCGCCGACGACCGTCCCGGCAGCGCCGGCGCATTTCCTTCGAGGCCTCCGCCCCACGTTTGCCGTCGATCGCTGCCCTGGGATTCGTCGCGGGTCATGGAACCCGGCAGATCTGGGCCTCTCCAACAACTAATGGCGCCTGACGGCGCAGGGGGGGGGGGTGGCGGAGCAGGGAAGGGAGGTAGCGGCGCTGCTGGCCGAAGATGGTGGCTCTGGAGGCTGTACATGGCTGGTGGCGGCTGTTGCACGGTTGGGGCTGGCAACCCTAACTGCTTTAGTTGTTTGCTTTTATACTTGTCCGTAGTGGGCTCGTTCCTGGACAGGGCTAGCAACCTGTGCACTCCGGAGGAAAAAGCCCATGTGCTGTCTACTTACCGGAGAGAAAAGCACAAGGCCTGCAAGCTGCTCTACGCCTCTACTCTATGGTGGAAAGAAAAAAAAAAAAGGAGAAAAGCCCGCAGGCTGTTTGCTCAACGTGGACAAAAAGTGTTGTGGCTTGCAGGCTATAGTTCTTTTAATTTTACAGAATTAGCCCTCTAAGTTTAGTTATTTGCTGTTTTTTTTATTATCAGCACTTGGTTAGATGGCTTGTTAATGTTTCTAACATTGTAATTTCCTATAATAACACTCTGCCTTGTAATATATTGTGTATGTATTGTATTTAGACCATCGGTCTAATTTAGTAAAATTTGACCATCGGTCTATAATAATTTGCTTTATATCACATTACATCAGTAATTGTGCATACACAAATATTTTGTGTGATCTTCCGATCATAACAATAATAATAATAATAAGTGCATATGGAAATTACATATTACATATATGATTCTTCATATAATGTAATAAAGATCTACTATATCTTAGTAGATAAAAAGCAAAATAAAGGTATACTAATTTTAGGTTCAAGAATAATGGATAAAAGCATGGACTATAATAATATAGCATCTTCCATTATTAAAAGGTCTGCATCATTTCTATGATAATTACCTTTATATCCAAATGCAACAAAATAATCAATGAATGTTGTTAAAAGACTTATTCTATCAAGAATAAATACGACATCTTGGAGCAATTGCATTGCTTATTTGCTACTTATATACCTAAATTTATACAAGAATCATCTTGTAAGATATTTGCATTATTTCAAAGCAATACATATTGATTAATTTACAACAGTAAATTAATTCCATACATGATTTTCTCATGTAGGACATGGCTCACTTTGCCAACAAGGAGTTTAAGCAACTTGAACCTGATGGTAGCAACTATTTGACATGGTGTATATATGTGAAAATCTATTTAGCATCCAAATCACTTGTTACTGCTACAGTGCCAGATCTTAATGGCCCACAGATTCAAGACTCAACCAAATATGCCGCATTACACTTCATGAGGTATCATCTCCATCCAGATCTCAAGAATGAGTATATGATTTTCTCATGTAGGACATGGCTCACTTTGCCAACAAGGAGTTTAAGCAACTTGAACCTGATGGTAGCAACTATTTGACATGGTGTATATATGTGAAAATCTATTTAGCATCCAAATCACTTGTTACTGCTATAGTGCCAGATCTTAATGGCCCACAGATTCAAGACTCAACCAAATATGCCGCATTACACTTCATGAGGCATCATCTCCATCCAGATCTCAAGAATGAGTATATGATGGAAGAGGATCCAAAGGCTCTTTGGGATGCTCTCAAAGAACGCTATGAACAGCAAAAGGCAATCATTTTGCCAGAAGCAAAACGCGAGTGGTCATTACTCCGTTTTATGGATTTCAAATCAGTGGTAGAATATTCTGCAGTTCACACGATTTGGTCCAAACTTCGCTTCTGTGATGAAGTCGTTACCGATGCAGAATTGATTGAGAAGACTTTGTCTACAATTCTCCCTTCAAACAGGTTATTGCACCAACAATATCGTAACAATGGTTACACCAAATATTCCGAGTTGATCTACAACTTACGTCAGGCAGAAAAACATGATGAGCTCTTAACAAAGAACCATCAGATGCGCCCTATTGGGACTGCACCATTGCCAGAAGTGCATCATAATGCTCAGAATGACAAGAAATTTGGTGGTAACAAGAAGAGAAACTTCAAGGGGAAATGGTCCAAGAACAAAAGTCAGAAGTTCAGGGGTCCTAAGAAAGGCAAAGGCACTTTCAAAAGGCAAACCCAAAATGACAAGTCACAAACTTGTTACAAATGCGGTTGCTACAGCCACACTACAAAGAAGTGCAATACCGCAAAACATTTGGTTGAATTATACCAGAACTCTATTGGCAAAGGTAAACAAGTTCAAGCGGACAAGTTTGAAACTCATTCAACACTCAAGATGTTGGATGCTCCAAAGATGTTCCTGCAGAACAACAGAGTGGTAATATCCAACTAGATTTAGAAAACATCGCTGGTGGTGATGACATGCTCATGGAACTCAAGTCCTATGTTTGGAGACCTCAATTAGTCTCCAAATTCCTTTAGAACTCAATTTACATTAGCCATATAACTATGTATTGTATTTGTATTGTTGTCATTATATTATGTGTATTGTATCAAGACATATGATACTTAATACAGTATGTATTGTATAATCTTTTGAGTCAAATCTTAATATTTGATTTACTCACTATAGATTATCTTATGGGGTCAATCCAAATGGAGGAAGAAATTTGTTTAGTGGATAGTTGTACCACTAACACTATACTCACGGAGATGAAATATTTCCAAACTCTTAAAAAGAGTAAGGGGAATGTTACGACCATGGCTGGTCGTGACGCTGTTATTGTTGGTTCTGGACGAGCCACAATTATTCTCCCTATGGGTACACAGCTTATAATAGAGGATGCACTCCTGTATCTTGATTCAACTCGTACCTTATTGAGTTATAAAGATATCCGTCAAAATGGTTTCCATGTGGAAACTCATAATGACAACAAAGATGAATTTCTACTCATCACAAAACATGACGGATATAGCAAGCAGGTGCTTGAAAAGATTCCTTCAATATCAACTGGATTGTACTACACATACATACCAGTACAGCACGTTGCATATAAGTAATTTTTCAGAATCTTGATGTCTTCAAGATTTGGCATGATCGCCTTGGTCATGCCGGCATTGGGATGATGAGAAAAATTATCAGCAATTCAATTGGTCATCAAATACAAACTGCAAACTTTCCCAAACCTTCAGATTTTGTGTGCACTGCATGTGCCACAGGGAAATTGATTTTAAGACCCTCTTATCTTATAATCAAGGCTGAGCCACTACAATTCCCTGAACGCATTCAAGGAGACATTTGTGGGCCAATATATCCATTATCTGGACCATTTAGGTACTTCTTGGTACTCATTGATGCATCTACTAGATGGTCACATGTATGTCTATTGTCCACA
Source organism: Oropetium thomaeum (assembly GCA_001182835.1). Classification (NCBI taxonomy): domain Eukaryota; kingdom Viridiplantae; phylum Streptophyta; class Magnoliopsida; order Poales; family Poaceae; genus Oropetium; species Oropetium thomaeum. The sequence goes on from LFJQ01000082.1 coordinate 69,868, forward strand.
AGGAACCATGCTTTCGAACGGATCATTGCTCAAATTATCAAATTGAGAGCACATTATCCTGAACACGGGATAAAATCTATTAGGATGGACAATGCCGCAGAATTTTCTTCTAAAGCCTTTAATGATTATTGTATGGCCCTCGGCATTAATGTGGAGCACTCTGTGCCCTATGTACAAACATAAAATAGATTAGCTGAAGCCCTCATCAAGAGAGTGAAACTAATTGCACGACCAATGTTATAGAATTACAATTTGCCAACATCATGTTGGGGTCATGCAGTCTTACACGCTGCAGACTTGATTCAAATTAGACCTACTGCATATCATATGGCTTCCCCGTTGCAGTTAGTACGTGGAAATCAACCAAGTATTTCCCATCTGCGTAGATTCGGTTGCGCTGTGTACGTACCGATATCACCACCGCAGCGTACATCAATGGGTCCCCACAGGAAATTGGGGATATATGTGGGGTACAGATCACCGTGTATCATAAAATACTTCGAGCCTCTTACAGGGGACTTATTCACTGCCCGTTACGCTGATTGCATCTTTGATGAGGACAATTTGCCGGCATTAGGGGGAGATAATCAATACCAAAAAGAACGCCGAGAAATAAATTGGAATGCTACGGGCATTCAGTCCTTAGACCCACGTACTAAGGAATCCGAACATGAAGTTCAAAGGATTATCAATTTGCAAAACATTGCAAATAATCTGCCAGATGCATTTACTGACTATAAAGGGGTCACAAAGTCTCGTAATCCCGCTATTAATGTACCAGAAAGAGTGGAGGTACCAGTTAAAACCACTCAACTCCCAATCAAAATAAGAGGGGGAGAAGTATGGTTAAAGGGATAAGGCTCCACAAAAACCAAAGGTTTCAGAGAAGCCACCACGGAAAGTATGAAAGATTACTTCCAAAACAGTAAATGCAAATCAACATCATGTTGATAGACACCAGTTGGATATTGAAAATCCAAATGATGTGGATGTTCATCAGAATCGCCACATACCCAGCACAGATATACACACAAATAATAGTGCTGGGACATCGGAAGACCCCAACTCAATCGTCATGGGAAAACACAGTGAGTTAGAAGGGGTAAAAGAGATTTCCACGAACTATATTGATTCTGGAGAATCATTCAACAGAAAGACTACAATTGTCGACATTAATTTCTCCTCCAAGATTGCAAGTGACCTTCAACCAGATTCAGATCCTAAGACCATGGCAGAGTGCATCAAGCGCTCAGATTGGATCAAATGAAAGGAAGCAATCAAGGCAGAATTGCTCTCGCTTAAGAAAAGAGAGGTATTTACATCAGTAATGGCTACTCCTCGAAATATCTTTCCTGTGGGATATAAATGGGTTTTCGTTCGCAAAAGGAATGAAAACAACGAGGTGGTGAGATATAAAGCAAGACTTGTAGCACAAGGGTTCACGCAGAGACCAAGCATTGATTTTGACGAAACATATTCTCCAGTTATGAGTGGCATAACTTTCCGATATTTAATATCATTGGCAGTACATAAAGGTCTATCCATGCATCTCATGGATGTGGTGACTGCATATCTATGTGGATCACTAGATTCGGATATTTATATGAAAGTTCCTGGAGGACTTAAAATTCCGAATGAGAACCACAATCGCAACATGTATTGTGTAAAGCTTAAAAAGTCACTCTATGGCTTAAAGCAGTCGGGAAGAATGTGGTACAACCGACTAAAAGAATTCCTTCTTCAGAAGGGTTATTCTAACAATGATGATTGCCCATGTGTGTTCATCAAGAAATCCTTGAGTGGATTTTGTATCATCTCAGTGTATGTAGATGATCTTAATATCATCGGAAATACGCAAGATATAAATAAAGCACGCAATCATCTTAAGACGGAATTCGAGATGAAAGATTTGGGTACCAAATTTTGCTTAGGTCTACAACCTGAGCATCTCCCTTTGGGAGTATTGATACACCAGTCTGCATATGTGCAGAAAATTTTGGAGAAATTCAATATGGATAAGTCTTATCCCTCCAAAACACCTATGGTCGTTCGATCCCTCGATCTAAAGAAAGATCAATTCAGACCTAGGGATGAACATGAAGAGTTATTCGGACCAGAATTCCCATATCTTAGTGCCATTGGAGCGCTTATGTATATTGCAAATTGCACCAGGCCTGATATCGCATTTGCAGTAAATTTAGTAGCTAGACATAGTGCTGGCCCAACTAAACGTCATTGGACGGGAGTCAAAAATATCTTTCGACATCTCCAAGGCACAAAAGATCTTGGCTTATTTTATAGACTTAACCAAGACAAGACCATAATTGGTTATGCCGATGCTGTCTATTTATCTGATCCCCATAATAGCCAATCACAGGTTGTATTTTTACATGGTGGAACAACTATATCATGGAAATCTTCAAAACAAACTTTAGTCACCACGTCCACCAATCATTCTGAAATAATTGCATTATTTGAAGCTACATGTGAATGTGTATGGCTTCGCAGAATGATAAACCACATACAAAATTCATGTGGTATTGGGCCCATCAAGGAGCCAACAATTATCTATGAAGATAATGCAGCTTGTATTGCACAGATGTATACGGGTTATATAAAGAGTGATATCACAAAACATATTACTCCTAAACTATTTTACCCTCATCAGTTACAAGAGAATGGGGAAAATAGAGATCTTGCAAATAAAGTCTCGTGATAATCTAGCAGATTTATTCACAAAGTCTTTACCTACATCATTATTCCAGAAATATGTTAATGGTATAGGTATGAGAAGACTTAGAGACTTGCAATGATCAGGGGGAGTAAGTCCTTGGAGTATAACCCATTAATGATATTCTTATCATGAATATTTTACTCTTTTTTCTGGTGAGTTTTCCTATCAAGATTTTCTCATATAGGTTTTAATGAGACAATATACATTACAAGCATTAATGATATGTCATATCTTTTCTCCTGATTTTTCCTCTATGGTTTAAAAAAAAGCAGAGTTTTCAGGACATATTATTCCCATATGGCTTAGGGAAGATTATATTAAATTATGATCATCAGATCATAAGCATTGCAGCCTATGAGTTTTTCCTTATCAAAGGTTTATCTCGTATAAGTTATGAAGCAATATCAGAATATGTTGTATCATTTTCTTCTTATTTTTCCCACTGGATTTTTAAGGAGTTTTCATGACATACTGTATCACCGTACACTTCTCAATATCATTCTTCTCTTCTTCTGTCGCTCTCACTTTATAACACTATTTAAGCTCTAACTAATTCATTATCAATCTTTGCTAAAAGGTGATGCTCCAACTAATTCATTACTAATATATGCTTAAGATTTATTCCCTTGGTCTACTTTTCATATGCGTCTAAGCCAAAATGAGCTGTGCACAATTCACATGCGCGTTTTACTTACAGCTAGCGCATGCAGCTAGAATTAACTATTTGTCTCTTCGTTTTATACGGAAGAGGGGAGCGCATGCGCCTCGCTTGCGTGCAGTCACGCGTGATGCTGCAGTGTGGTTGGCTGATGGCGGGTCCCATGTTGTGATGACGACAGGCCTTAATTAGCGCAGCGGCCATTATCTACAATTGGAACGGCACTAGCGGAGCATACGGCTACCATCTTGGTCTCTGTACTGGAGCTTACGCGCATATAAAAATAGATGGAGAGTATATAAGAGCATCTAATCTAGCTATGCTTAAGCATCGTCTCCCACCCTCCGCGACCACCTGCTAGCAAATAAGGACCCAACTAAAAAATGTCACTGGTAACACGCTCGCCCAAGCGCGCTACCACCGCTGCGGCCTGCGCTTCGATTGCTGCCGCCCACATTAAACACTCTCGCTAGGTAGATCCTTCCTAGTGCCCTCCAGCCGTCCGCTGCTCCGGCGGCTTCCTGCTATACTGAGCTGGACCACCGAGCCGCCTCCTGCCGCCACCCAACCCAAGCTTTGACCGGCAATGAAGATCACTGGAGCCACGCTACTCCGATAACCCAAGCGCCCTAAACCGCCCACGATTACCGTCTCCGGCGATTGGGGGTGGGGGGTGGGGGGGTGGTGGCGCGGGGCGCCCTCACTGCCGCATCGTGCCACCCGCCCCTCCACCGCCTCCGCAACCGGCTAGCACCTGCACTTTGCAGGTGGCGCACACCGGACTCAAATCTGATGCTGGTGAAAGCGGCAGTCTACCGCACCGATTCCTTCCTGACCCACGCCGACATTAACACGGGGAGCATGAGCGTGGTGTTGGACTCACACCTGTCCTTGTTAGCCACTGCAGCACACCGAAGTTGGCCGGCCATGGCGCACCACTGGCCGGAGGGCGGGCACCACGGCACTGCTGTGGCGTGGGCCGATGATTTCACCGAGTTTGTGGCATCGCGGCAGGGCACATATGAGATTTTGCTGAGCTTTCTCTAGTGCTGCCACCATGGTGTCAATCAAGGTTTTGTTTCCAACGGTTTTCACAACAACTGGTCCGGTGTGGTACAGACGAACGGTTATTGGTTTTAAGTTTTTTTTAAAAAATAAAAATTTAAAAAGTTTCAAACCCGTCACGCCGAACGGTAAACAACAAAATCGAGCGATACACCATTAAAACTATTCAGTTTACCATCAACCACCAGCGGAGAGATGAAAGCCGCCAAACTCAGTGGTAAACCCTAACCATTTGACTTACCTTCCTAATTCGTATTTCATCGTTTGAATGGTTTTTGTCATAGTTTTCACGAAAACCGCAAAACTTATCTCGTGCAGTTTTTCCAAAACCGATTAAACAGTTTTGTAAATATTGGTGTCAATGTAAGATGGGCTATGTTTACATTTTTTACAAAATTTTAAACATATTCATTTGGAATATTGAACTCCATTTAGAAAATATTGGCTCCATTATTTGAAAATGTCTCGATCTATACATTTAACTCTTGTAAGTTGCGACACTGCCAGCACTAACGTGCCCACATGGCTATACTTGGGACATTCGCACCACATAACACAGTAGGCCCACTTAAGCATGGTACGTATGGTCTCCACATTGCACGACACATATGCAAAATCGTGCCATTCCGTGACATATATACGCCAACCCCTCCGCCCATGGGACAACACAACGGAGCCATCGTGCTGGCATGATGACACGACAGCACCCGAGAACCCACTTCAGACCTTGGAGGTGATGGCTGGCGGCTGTCCGTGGAGGCAGTAGGCTAGATGGCAGCGGACTGCATAGATCCAACGACTCACCGCCGCATCTCCACCGCAGGGTAGACGACAAGGACAACGGGGATGGCATGAGGGCGAACGACGAGCTAACGAGTTGTGCGTGGTGACAGACGCGATGGGCGACCACTTCCATTGTGGCGAGGCGTGGAGAGAGAGGAGGAAGAAAGTGGCAGGTGGCGAGGCGAGGAGAGGGCTCCTGTGAGCTAGTGACGAGGCATGCTACTCCCTCCGTTTTTTAATATAGTCACAGTTGACTTTGACTGTTAACTATGACTATTTGTCTTATTCAAAAAAGTAAGAGAAGTATTATATATTTTATTATGATTCGATTTATCACCAAAGATGTTGAAAGATGATTTTTTATTAGACATATTTGAACAAATATTTTTAAATAAAACGAATGGTCAAAATTATTGGTCAAAGTCAACTGTAACTATATTTAAAAGACGGAGAAAGTAGCAAGGTGTGGTGGACACCGTTGTACGTAGCGAGCCGAACCAGCAAGGACGCTAGGTGAGAAAGGAGAGGAGGGCAGCATGAATCGGCTAAAGTTGTAGACTTGAGGTTTACATACTTGGTGCCTAGCTAGTGGGCTGGTGTGTGCTACTGTTAGGTCGAAGAAAGGCACGAATGTTTATGGGCGTGCCATGCCTATGCCTATGGGTTAGCCTAGAGTCAAACTGATTGGGCGTCAGACCGGCCAAAATTGGGAGCTGAGGTTGAGGCAACCAACGGAAGGAGGTCAGTTTACTATCCTGAAAAGGAGAAATAAAGGAATAATAGAAGTGAGTCCATGGGAGGAATGTGTGTGTATATACGTGGAGCAATATACCCTTTTATCAGTATCAAGTATCATTTCTCTTGTGACAGCTATACCACTTTACAAAGAAGAAACATAAAGAATCTACTAAGGAGCATATTACTTGTAAACTTCATGAAGGTACAGATGTCCCAAATCGATCATGACAAAAGACTTCGATTGAAATTTGCCCTTGTGCTTTGCATTAATAAGTTCACATTAATAAATGAAGCAGGGTCATTCGATCACGCCAACATCTTTTTGACCGGCAAGGATCCTCGAGACCTGGAGGCCCTGGTTCAAGGTTTGATTGAACAATAGCCGGGTTTGGAATTCTGACACAAAGAGGAACCATGAAATTAGCCAAGAGGCAGGAAGATAATGACACCCATCATGTTGTCATAAGCCCTCCCGAGCTCCATGATAGAGTTCCAGATGATGGTCCTGTTAATCAGTGGCGCGCATGCTTGTCCGATCTGTGGGCAAGAAATTACCGAAATAATCAGGGTATGAAGAGGATTATTATTTTATCAGCTCTAAAGAAATCAGATGACTATAGAGCGCCCCAGAGAGAAAATCCGTAGTAAATGGAATCTCTTTTTGATATTTTAATGGTTGAAATACTGATTTCTGTACCCTTGAATCAACTGCTTATATTGAATTATACTGATATGGAATTCCACATGATGTGCCTGCACTATCATTGGTGCAGTACAGTTTAACCACAGAAGTTGGGGATACTTTCTTAATTAAATAAAATTTTCCTTTTTATTATCTTGATCCTCTCATAAGCAGATTGGATGCAAGATTTATCTATCTTTTGAAGATAAATACCAGAGTATAGAACATACTACTATAAATTAAGGCTTCAATCACCAGAATAATACACCATCCAGTCGGCAGGAAGCCAAGAATACTAGCAAAGCAATCAGAAATCGTGAGATTAGCTACAACAAATAGGACTGCCACCAGTGACGAAACCTAGGAAGAGAACAGCTTTGAGGATGCGGAACAGAAGCTGCAGGTCTGCTCCATATTTCTGATGTCCTATTGAAATCATCTAAGTGCAAGGAAAAACATACAACCTGTTAGTGGTTTGAGCACACGGGACAAAACAATAAACCAAGAGAATGGTCGCAGTCTTACCTTCAGGATTACAAGAACATAGAGCATAACTACCCATGAAAGCCCATAAACCTAGAAAGGAAAATGGCATTACATTAGGATTCCTTGCAACGCACAGATATAAAGAAGTTATTAACGTAGATCTTGTGGCAGAAGATACCATAATGCTTTCCTTGCGTTGTGATATGTTTAGATGATATACAATGCGGTACTGGTAGATCAAAAAACGGAGTGAAATGATGATTTCCAAAAGAAGGGCGTGAATGCTAGTCTTCCTAAGGTGCTCCTGCTCACTTATCCACCAAGCTTCCCAGCTTTGATCCACAGACATGCCAATGCCCCCTCCGTTACCCATCCATTTCCTCCAATCTGTCCAATCATCAACTATCGTCTGCCACTCAAAGCATAATGGATTGAAGATAAACGGTGCAAATAGCCAAGAAGTGACGAGAAACCATATGGAGAAACCATATAGGAACTTCCATAGGCTAGATACACAACCAGAAGAATCAACAGTTCGAGTCCTTTAACAAAGTGGCTACGGGAGTACATTCGATAATTCTCTGCAAACTTTGCATGGTAAAGAACTAATCCACGACCTGCAGGTCTGTATTTAGCACCACCATGTAGTATTGTTCTCCCATAGTAGTGGGTTTTGGTGCCAAGCTGGAATGTAAAGAACACAAGTGCCAACTGAAGCTGCATGATTACAAACTCTCCTAGGGCAGTGCGGAATCCCATCTCTAAACCAACTTCCATGATCATAGGAAGGACAAGCATCAATCCGAACTGGAAAACAAACTGCGAAGCCAGAGCATTTTCAACGGGATTGATGTTCTCCTTAATACGGAGATCTAGTAGAAAAGACTTTTCCAGACCACTTAAACTAGATACAACTCCCATACAATAAAACATAGATTGTAAGTACAGTAACTTGTGAAAGCAGGAAATATGGATTTTAGTATCCCAAAACATGCAAATTAGCAGCACATACGTAGATAGCAAGATGATTAAACTCAAATTGTAATTGTCCTTCAAGCATATGAATATCATTAAACCCAAGAAACTTTTGCTATTAATAATTTAAATACTTGAATGAGGAGGGAACAAGTTTTTCAAATGAACACCATCATACGCTACTAAAAAAACACCTTAAAGGAATCGAGCCCATTTGGGCCCTTTCCTAAGAGGGTGCCCCCTGGTCCTCAATAAATTTCGAGTTTGATTTTGTGCACGCCCCCATACCTCCCCACTAGGAGCTCCCTTTTAGGGTTCCTTGGTTATCCCTCGTTTGCCCCAGTCATCGCGTGCCTCTCTCCTCCAACCCACCCGTCACATGGCTCCCTCCTCCACCCCACAAGTCGAGTGCCTCGTGTGTCCATCCTCCCCATTCTGCGCCAAGGTCGAGCATGACAACGGCGAGGTCCATGACAATGTGGTTGTAGTGGCAGGCTCCTCAACTTCCCATCTGATGCTCTCTCTTTCTCTCTCTCACACACCCTTTTACTCTCTCAGATCCTTTAGTAGAGGATGGACGGCAATGACTCCCATGGGACGTGTGATGGCGGTTTCCTTGTGGTGATGACTCCAAGAGCAGCGGTGACGGTGGGGTAGTGGCACCACAGTTTTGATGGGTGTGTTTAGGGCATCAGGCACCAAGTTTGATTCCCATAGGGCTTATGGCCCTTCCTAATTGGGTACGTGTTTTGTAGTAATGCAACTTTTCTGTCTGCTAAATTGATAAATGACATACTATTAGGTCACCTCCAACAATATTATTCATTGTTAAGACAGTTTCATATACCATATTTCATGTAGATACATTTAGTTATGAGTGTTAGTTTCTTACCATACTATTGAAATAAAACCCAACCATAGTAAAGTACAAAGATAGCATTCTATAGAAGTCAAGTTTGCGTCCCAATTGATAGATATCACGACTCAATGTTTGTTCACCAAAATCATTTGCCACTTTGCTTCAAAGCTCGATATCTGATTCATTCCCACATCTCGTCCCTTACCGATTTGCATGTACTCATGATGTGTAACGTTTCCTCCTCTCATTGTCGAATTAAAACCTAACATGAACATTGAATTCTGTTTAGTGCATTTAGAGAGTGATATAATCAAGTTGTCTGTACATGATGTATGTACCAGAAAATATATGTCCACTGAGATTGATAGTCTTTGAGGCTTTACTTATGCCATCCCTGGTGACATGGAAGAGTCTATCAAAAATATCCTAGTGACCATAGTGGAATCAAACTCTGTTTCAAATTGCGTCAATGAACTTAAGAAATACAAAGCCTTGTCATGGTATGCAAACAATATGATGGGAAATGTGTACTTTACAGACAGAAGGCAAGAATATTTGCATAGTTGAGAGGATTCTCTAGGACCCTTTGCCCGATGGTGACGAAGCTTGTCTCTTGACTGGACATAAACTAAGCATGCAATGAAACACTAAAATACAAGAAAGGAGGTATATTACTAATAGACATTGAATTAGCATATAGATGTGTGGAAAGTACATAACTGAAATAATATCTTTTAATAGATCAAAGTACATAACTGTGGAAGTTTGGTACCTGGGCTAATTAATTATATTAGCCCGGAAGGCTAAGCCACGCGGAATAGCCAAACTACCTCCGTTTTGATAGACCTGGGCCCGAGGACGAGGGAGGTTACTCCGTCTCGCCCGACCCCGACGTTCGGGACTCGGACGGGCAGTGCCCGACCCCTGAGGTCGGACAAAAGTTCCGCCTCGCCCGACCCCGACCTCGAGGGGTCGGACGAGGGTTCCGCCCAGCCCGGCCCCGACCTCGAGTTCCGCCTCGCCCGACCTCCGGGGTCGGAAGAAAGTTCCGCCTCGCCCGACTCCGACCTCGAGGGGTCGGACGAGTGTTCCGCCTCGCCCGACCTCGACCTCGAGAGGTCGGACGAGACGGGAGTTCCGCCTCGCCCGACCTCGACCTCGAGAGGTCGGACGAGACGGGAGTTCCGCCTCGCCCGACCTCCGGGGACGGACGAGACTGGGCGATCCAACCACCCCGGACGAGACGGATATCCGGGGACAGTTGAGCCGTTAATAAGCTCCAACTCCGGATGGGACGGTGGCGATGACCGCTCCCGGAAGAGTAAATGCGCACGACGTGCACCGTCCACGGGATGGGCGTCACTCCAACAGTCCCCTTTCAGAGACTCACCGTCTCGTAAGATAGGACGCCCCGGAGCGACGGCCATCACCATGGCGTCATCAAGCCGACTCGCTACAGTGGCGCTTCTCCATACGGACGAGACTCCATCGAGCGACAGCTCGGACCACTCCGTCGACAAGAAGCAACACGGCCACTTCGAAGACGTCATCTACTCGGCCTAACCGGCGTATGGCCACGACCAGCTCCACGGAATCAGACCTCCCCGCGTCACCGTATAAAAGGGGAGGAAGATGAAAGCCGAGACAAGTCTGGAAGATCCACAAGCTCCCTACGCACAAGCACACGAGCAACACTCACGAACACCCTTAGAGGCAGGAAGCACTCCCGCTTTCTCCTCCGCTTGTAACCCCCCTATTGTAATCTCTGTCGCGAGTAATACAAGCAGCCACCAAAACTGGACGTAGGGCAACATTGCCCGAACCAGTATAAATCCTTGTGTCCTCTCGCGAACCATCGAAGCCTTAAAACACACTCCCCACGATAAATTTACTAGTCGACAGTAACGAACGTCGACAGTTGGCGCGCCAGGTAGGGGCACTGTGTGTTTTCGCCGATCATCTTTTCAGGTTTCGATGGCAAGCCACGCCGACGGATGGATTCCCGGGACTATCGTGTCCTTCAGGAGCCTCAACTTCGTTGCCACTGCTGACGGCAACCTGGTACTGGGCGGCGCCTCGGCATCACCAGCCACCACCCCTGTTTCCCATTGCGCGCTGGCTACGCCGGCCGATGGGAAAAAGCGATGCCCTGGCAAAGGCACGCGCACTCGGAAGTCCTCACGAAAGGACTCATGCGCGATCTCCTCGCCCGTCCAGGGTAGCCCTGGTAAAACCATGGTGACTCGTACGTCACCATGCGAAAGCCCGCGTTCCACAAACACCGAGTTCGTGGGAATGACAGGCTACACGTCGGAATCCTTTTTCGACCTCCTCGATGAGGCAAATAGAGGTTCCGACCCGGAACGTAGCGAGGGAAGCAACAATCCCTCGCGCGAGTGCCTTATGGCACATTCCGAAGACCCCCTCGGCTCGGGGGACAATCTCCCCCTAACCCAGCTGCCACCGACCTCCGAAACCCCCTCCCGCCACGTACTGCCCGATCAGTTACAAGCGCGGAGGGAAGAACTCCGAGAGGCCAAACGGCAGCTGGAACAGGAGGAGGCGGAAATCGACCGAGAGCTCGCTCGCGCCGAGCCCGGCGGACGTGCCCGCTCCATGGCGCGTGACGTGCGCCAGCGGATCATGGAAGAGGGCGATGGGCCCCCACACTTTACGCGGGCGAGTCAGAACCTCGCCGCGGCAGCGGCATTGCTTCGGGAGCTCCCCGAACCCATCACGCCCGAAGCCCGACGCACTCAACGTGAAGTTGAGGTGCTGCTGCAGCGCGCGGCGGCACAGCAAGCGGAGAGCTCGCGATCGCGAGCACGAGAACCGCACACTCCGAACGCGTCTGTACGGCAGACAGGTCCGGAGACGGACGAGGCTTCGAAAGCCTGCGTCCGCGGACGTCTCGGTGCAAACCGAGATGCCCGCACCACCCTGGAGGCGCGACGGCGGCAGCCAGAACGCGCCCCTGAGGCGCCCCGTGGTCGTCATCCGCGCCGAGGAGGACGTTACGATGACGACGAAGACAGGAGTCTGAGCCCGGATGCTCCAGGCCCTCGGGCTTTCAGTTCCCACATCCGGGACGCCCCGTTTCCCCAGCGTTTTCGGCCGCCGACCAACGTGCCGAAATATGCGGGGGAGACGAACCCGAGCCTCTGGCTCGAAGACTACCGGCTCGCCTACCGAGCTGGAGGAGCGGACGATGATCGATTCATCATCCGCAACTTGCCACTCTACCTGGCCGATTCGGCCAGAACGTGGCTCGAGCACCTCCCCGCCGATCGGATCGCAAGCTGGTCCGACTTAAGGGAGGTCTTCGTAGGTAACTTCCAAGGGACCTACGCACGCCCGGGCAATCCCTGGGACCTAAAGAACTGTCGACAGAAACCGGGGGAAACTCTCCGGGAGTACGTCCGACGCTTCTCCCGGCAGTGCAACGAGCTGCCAGATATCGGCGACGCCGACGTCATCGGGGCCTTCTTGTCCGGGACTACTTGCCGCACCCTAGTCCATAAGCTAGGGCGCAAAAGTCCGCGAACGGCCAAGGAACTCTTGGACATCGCAACCAGCCACGCTTCCGGCGAGGAAGCCGTGGGTGCGATTTTCAATCGTCCCGATACGAAGGGGAAGCAGGGGGACAACGCCGGCGAAGGCCCCTCCAACCGCTCGCGTAGAAAGAAGAAGAACCGGCGGCAATCGTCTGACGAACAGATGGTTGCCGCCGCCGAGCGGAAGGGCGCCAAGGCGCCAGCGGTAGAGACCTCGGACCACTTCGAAAAGAAGTGGAACGGTCCATGCCCCAACCACGAGTACCCCGTCAAGCACCTTTACAAGGACTGCTCACTCCTGAAGCGGTTCGTAAACCAGGGGCCTCCGAAGGGCAAGCCAAGAGGCAAGCCCCGACAAACCCCCGAGGGTGTAGACGGAGAAGGCGACGCCAGCGAAGGTAACGACGGCTTCCCCGAGCCCGACGGTTGCCTTATGATCTTCGCAGGTCCAGAGGCGCACGGAGGAAAGCGTCGTGCGAAGGTCGAGCGTCGCGAGGTGTTCGCAGCTGAGCCCGCGAAACCAGCCTACCTCCGGTGGTCGGAGGCCCCGATCACATTCGATCGATCCGACCACCCCAACCACGTCCCCCGACCGGGTCGATACCCTCTGGTAGTCGACCCCATCATCGGCAAGAAGCGTCTCACCAAGGTCCTCATGGACGGAGGCAACGGCCTCAACATTCTCTACGCGGAGACGCTCGACGCCATGGGCGTTGATCGGTCACTCATCCGACCGACCAGAGCCCCATTCCACGGCGTCGTCCCGGAGAAGCAAGCCGTCCCGCTCGGGCAGATCGACCTGCCCGTCACATTCGGGACTCCGACCAACTTTCGAACAGAAACTCTCACGTTCGAAGTAGTCGGATTCCACGGGTCGTACCACGCCATCTTGGGGAGGCCATGCTACGCGAAGTTCATGGCTATCCCCAACTACACCTACCTGAAGCTCAAAATGCCTGGGCCGAAGGGGGTCATCACTGTAGGCGCTTCCTTCCAACGCGCCTATCAGTGCGAGACGGAGAGCGGCGAGCTCGCCTCCGCCACCATCGCGTCTGCGGAGGAGCTTGCTGTCATCCGACAGCGGATCACTGAAGACGCCCCCGACTCCAACCGCAGCGCCGGATCCTTCGAGCCCGCCGAGGGTACCAAGGAGATTCAGCTTGACCCCGACAACGCCCCCGAGAAGGTGGCCAAGATCGGGACATCCCTCTCCGCCAAATAGGAAAGCATGCTCGTCGACTTCCTCCGCGCGAACGTCGACATCTTCGCGTGGAAACCCTCGGACATGCCGGGCATTCCGAGGGAAGTCGCCGAGCACTCCTTGCACATCAAGCCGGACTCCCGGCCAATGAAGCAACGACTGCACCGCTTCGACGAGGAGAAACGCAGAGCCATCGGAGAGGAGATAGCCAAGCTGCTGGCGGCCGGTTTCATCAAGGAAGTGTACCACCCTGAATGGTTAGCCAATCCCGTCCTTGTACGAAAAAAGAATGGGAAATGGAGAATGTGTGTCGACTATACCAGTCTCAACAAAGCGTGCCCAAAGGATCCATTTCCTTTGCCACGCATAGACCAGATAGTCGATTCCACCTCAGGGTGTGAAGCTCTCTGCTTCCTTGATGCGTATTCCGGGTACCATCAGATCCGAATGAAGGAGTCCGACCAAATCGCGACATCCTTCATCACGCCGTTCGGGTCGTACTGCTACGTCACGATGCCGTTCGGACTCAAGAATGCAGGCGCAACCTACCAGCGCTGCATGATCAGATGCTTCGACGAACTCATCGGAGACATCGTCGAAGCATACGTTGACGACATCGTCGTCAAATCCAAGAAGACCGACCAGCTCGTCACCGACCTGGAGCGGACCTTCGCTAAACTCCGAGCAAACGACATCAAACTCAACCCCGAAAAGTGCGTCTTTGGGGTTCCGAGGGGAATGTTGCTCGGATTCATCGTCTCCGAGCGAGGCATCGAAGCCAACCCGGAGAAAATCGAGGCCATCAACCGAATGGGCCCGATTCAAAACTTGAAGGGAGTACAACGCGTGACCGGATGCTTGGCGGCTCTGAGCCGCTTCATCTCGCGTCTCGGAGAACGCGTACACCCTCTCTACCAGCTCCTGAAGAAATCCGAGCGGTTTCAATGGACGCCCGAGGCACAGGCGCACTCGACAGGATAAAAGTCATCCTGTCGAAGCCCCCAATCCTGGTACCTCCGACCCCGAAGGAGCCTCTCCTCCTCTACATCGCCGCAACGACCCAGGTCGTCAGCGTCGCCCTCGTTGTAGAGCGGACGGAAGAAGGCCACGCCCTCAAGGTCCAGCGACCGGTCTACTACGTGAGCGAAGTCTTGTCGGAGACGAAAACACGATATCTTCAAATCTTGAAGATTCTCTATGGCGTCGTCCTCGCTAAAAGGAAGCTCCGACACTACTTCGAGTCTCACCCGGTGACCGTCGTCAGCTCCTTCCCACTGCGAGAAGTCGTCGAGAACCGCGACGCAACGGGCAAGGCCGCGAAGTGGGCTCTTGAGCTGATGGGCGAGGGCATCACATACGCCCCCCGAACGGCGATCAAGTCCCAATCCTTGGCTGACTTCATAGCGGAATGGACAGAAGTACAATTACCCACGGCTCCTATCGACCAGGAGTATTGGGTGATGTACTTCGACGGTTCGCTGATGCGAAAAGGAGCAGGGGTCGGGCTCGTCTTCGTCTCCCCTCTGGGGGTGCGCATGAAGTACGCAATCCGCCTCTCGTTCCCAGCGTCCAACAACGTAGCCGAGTACGAGGCGGTCGTCAACGGGCTCAAGATCGCCAACGAATTGGGAATCCGACGACTCGAAGTTTGGGGCGACTCCCAGCTCGTCGTTGGCCAAGTCATGAAGGAGTCTAGCTGCCACAACGAGACCATGGATGCCTACTGCAAGGAGGTCCGCAAGTTGGAACATAAGTTCCACGGCCTCGAGCTCAGGCACATCCCAAGACGACAGAACGAAGAAGCCGACTCCTTGGCCAAGATAGCGGCCGGACGCGAACAAATCCCGACGGGAGTCTTCGCCCACGACCAGAGCCGACCATCAATCCGACCCCAAGATACGCCGGGGGTCGGCACCGAGCCGCCCCAGGCACAAGGGAACGGATCGGCCGTGACGCCTCCCGACCCCTGCGTCATGGAGATCGACGAGACGTCCGCACCAAGTACGAGCCCTCCGGACGACTGGAGGACGCCGTACCTCAACCGACTCCTCAAAGGAGAACTCCCCGCCGACAAGACGGAGGCCCGACGCATCGCGCGACGCGCCAAATCCTTCACAGTCATCGACGGACAACTCTACAAGAGGAGCCTCACCAGAATCTTGCAGCGCTGCATCCCCGTCGAGCAAGGGAAGATGCTGCTGCAAGACATTCATGGAGGGGTCTGCGGCCACCACGCCGCACACAAGACCCTTGTCGAAAACGCGTTCCGACAAGGATTCTACTGGCCAACCGCCGTCAGCGATGCTGCGCACATCGTCCACACGTGCGAAGGATGTCAGTTCTACGCCCGGCAGACCCATCTGCCGGCACAAGCACTACAGTCCATCCCCATCACATGGCCGTTCGCGATCTGGGGATTGGATCTGGTCGGACCACTCAAGAAGGCACCCGGGGGCTACACTCACCTCTTGGTAGCTGTCGATAAGTTCACCAAGTGGGTTGAAGCCCGGCCAATCACGAGGATCCGACCAGAAGAGGCAGTCGAGTTCTTCCTCGACATAATCCACCGCTTCGGGGTCTCAAACTCTATCATCACGGATAACGGTACGCAGTTCACAGGGAAGCGATTCCTTAAGTTCTGTGACGACTACCATATCCGAGTAGATTGGGCGGCCGTGGCGCACCCCCGTACGAACGGGCAGGTCGAGCGCGCCAATGGCCTGATCCTTCAAGGCCTCAAACCACGTATCTACAACCGGCTGAAACAGTTCAGCGGGCGATGGGCAGCCGAGCTCCCCGCTGTACTGTGGAGTTTGCGGACATCCCCGAGTCGGGCGACGGGGTTCACCCCCTTCTTCATGGTATACGGCTCCGAAGCCGTACTACCGACCGACCTCGACTACGGAGCCCCGAGGATCAGAGCCTACAACGAAGAAGGCAACCAGACGTCCCTCGAAGACGCCATGGATCAGCTCGACGAGGCGCATGACGTAGCGCTCCTGCGATGGGCAAAATACCAGCAGGCGCTGCGACGTTACCACTCCCGCTACGTGCGGGAAAGAGCGTTCAACGTCGGCGACCTCGTCCTTCGACGTGTTCAGAGCAGCAAGGACCGCCACAAGCTGTCGCCTCCATGGGAAGGGCCCTTCATCGTCTCAAAAGTTCTCCGACCCGGCTCCTACAAGTTGCAGACGGCGGACGGACAAGAACTCGCCAACGCATGGAACATCGAACAGCTACGTCGCTTCTATCCCTAGAACTCGTAGTAGTCTTACCGTTCCTCGCCACCGAGATAAGCGGCGTTCGACCCCCGTCATGCGGGAGTCGGACCCCGCTCGGGGGCTACACCTGCAAGGTGCGCATCGCGCGCGCACCTTGACCCTTATGAAAATTTTTTGCCGTCTCATCTGCAACGAAGGACCTAGAACTAACGGTAGTTTGACCCCGTGCCAACTGAGATAAGCGGCGCCCGACCCCCGTCACGCGGGAAGTCGGACCCCGCTCGGGGGCTACACCTTCAGGGTGCGCGTCCGAACGCGCACCCCGAGCACTCGTTAAAATTTCGCCTTTCTGCTAAGCGGCGCCCGACCCCCGTCACGCGGGAGTCGGACCCCGCTCGGGGGCTACACCTGCAAGGTGCGCATCGCGCGCGCACCTTGACACTTGCTAAAATTTTGCCATTTCGCTTGCAAAATTTCGAGGAAAGGGTAAACGAAACTCTACCCTCTTCAAGGGTCCCGACCCCTCGTCCCGCGCTCCGAATCTTAGAAGGGAAAGTCACGAGCGGAAGAAGACGTGAAGTCTAGTTGGTCGGAATGCGCAGACGCCTACGACCCCCGAAGGTTACGGCAACGGCGCTCACCAGCTAGATGGAACGTTGGAGCCACCCGCGGCCTAAGACTTCTGAGGATCGAAGACAAGGAAAAAGGGGGTCGAACACCCTCGCGACTCTGTGAAGCGACGCCTTCACAAAAGGGGCACGCTTCCTGCCTCTTCTTCCGCCGTGCTCGCAGCAAGCTCCCGCGCGAAGGGGGCCGCCTCTGCCTCGATGGTGTCTAGCTCGGCGTCACCGGCGGCAAAGCCCTCGCTCAAGTAGTCGAGGGCGATGTTGACATAGGGCGACCGGGCGACGGCGAACGCCCGGTGCACCCCCCGACCGATCGACGGGACGGCATCCCCAGTCGATTCGACCGGCGCCCCCACGACCGCCTCTATCCGCGTAATAGATGCCCCGCTGGAAGTCAAACCGACGGGTACGTACGAACCTCTCCACAGTAAATCGATACATATATATGCATATATATTTCGTGTGCAGGTTCCACCCTCGGTCGGTTCGACCGGCGTCATTGCGACCGACTCGATCGGTGCGACGAACGCTCCCGACCTAACCTAACGCCTGAGTTGTGCCCGCCGTTTCAGCTTCCGCACGGCTCGCGACTTAGTCAGGTACGGTCCATAAGGGCTGAAATATGCCCCGACGGCCCCACGAGTTCGAAGGCTGGCCTGACGTACGGGTTCGACAGCCGCTCAGGGCGTAACTAGAGTGAGGGGTGGATTACGATGGGCCCACTAGCGGCCAATACCCTAACGCCTGGGCGCCCGGGCGTCTAGGGCATCGTAAATCCGCGTTCGAGTCCCGGTTCGTCGAGCCTAGTGATGGTTCGCGCCGACCCATGGGTATCCTATCGCAAGGAGGCAACGAGCCCTCGGAACCTATCGAATGGAACCGAGAACTATATGGGTCGGCAACTGGGAATATTGGGACCGGCCACCAGCTGGCCTACGCCGGATCCCCCCGAAGGGATCCCGGGGCCCCACTTGAACTACCCGTTAGCAGCTCGACGCGCGTCGCACTACGGCCCCCGGGGTATAGTGCGGCTCGGCTCAACCTCCCCGTCTGACGAACAGACGCGCGGGAAGGCGATCAAAGACGAACCGCGTCTCCGGACGGGACTCTGCGGCGAGCGGAGGACTCGGAGGACGGAATCGCAAAAAGAGATCCGTACGGGATCGCAGAGCGCAGCAGCTTTAAGCCACTGCTCGGTCAGATTTGGGCTGAAACACGCCCTGACGGCGCGTAGAGTTCGAAGGCTGGCCCGGCAAACGGGTTCGACAGCCGCTCATGGCGCGAACAGAGCGAGGGACGGAAAACGATGCCCCCGTTTAGCGTCCAGGGTGCGCTCTGGCGCCGGGGACACCGCAACCCGTGTTCGAGTCCCGGTTCATCGAGCCTAATGATGGTTCGCACCGACCCATGGGTATCCTACCGCAAGGAGGCAACGAGCCCTCGGAACCTATCGAACGGGACCGAGAACCATATGGTTCGGTGACTGGGAATATTGGGGCCGGCCACCAGCTGGCCTACGTCGGGATCCCCCCCGAAGGGATCCCGGGGCCCCACTTGAACTACCCGTTAGCAGCTCGATGAGCGTCGCACTACGGCCCCCGGGGTATAGTGCGGCTCGGCTCAACCTCCCCGTCTGGCGAACGGACGCGTGGGGGGCGATTCAAGACGAACCGCGCCTCCGGTCGGGGATCCGCGACGAGCGGAGAACCCGGAGAGCGGAATCGCAAAAAGAGATCCGCACGGGATCGCAGAACATCACAATTCGGGAGCCTGAGAACGAGATTATTCACTCCTCCTCAGGCTCGGGGACTACTGTGGAAGTTTGGTACCTGGGCTAATTAATCATATTAGCCCCGAAGGCTAAGCCACGCGGAATAGCCAAACTACCTCCGTTTTGATAGACCTGGGACCGAGGACGAGGGAGGTTACTCCGTCTCGCCCGACCCCGACGTTCGGGACTCGGACGGGCAGTGCCCGACCCCTGAGGTCGGACAAAAGTTCCGCCTCGCCCGACCCCGACCTCGAGGGGTCGGACGAGGGTTCCGCCCAGCCCGGCCCCGACCTCGAGTTCTGCCTCGCCCGACCTCCGGGGTCGGAAGAAAGTTCCGCCTCGCCCGACTCCGACCTCGAGGGGTCGGACGAGGGTTCCGCCTCGCCCGACCTCGACCTCGAAAGGCCGGACGAAAGTTCCGCCTCGCCCGACCTCCGGGGACGGACGAGACTGGGCGATCCAACCACCCCGGACGAGACGGATATCCGGGGACAGTTGAGCCGTTAATAAGCTCCAACTCCGGATGGGACGGTGGCGATGACCGCTCCCGGAAGAGTAAATGCGCACGACGTGCACCGTCCACGGGATGGGCGTCACTCCAACAGTCCCCTGTCAGAGACTCACCGTCTCGTACGATAGGACGCCCCGGAGCGACGGCCATCACCACGGCGTCATCAAGCCGACTCGCTACAGTGGCGCTTCTCCATACGGACGAGACTCCATCGAGCGACAGCTCGGACCACTCCGTCGACAAGAAGCAACACGGCCACTCCGAAGACGTCATCTACTCGGCCTAACCGGCGTACGGCCACAACCAGCTCCACGGAATCAGACCTCCCCGCGTCACCGTATAAAAGGGGAGGAAGATGAAAGCCGAGACAAGTCTGGAAGATCCACAAGCTCCCTACGCACAAGCACACGAGCAACACTCACGAACACCCTTAGAGGCAGGAAGCACTCCCGCTTTCTCCTCCGCTTGTAACCCCCCTATTGTAACCTCTGTCGCGAGTAATACAAGCAGCCACCAAAACTGGACGTAGGGCAACGTTGCCCGAACCAGTATAAATCCTTGTGTCCTCTCGCGAACCATCGAAGCCTTAAAACACACTCCCCACGATAAATTTACTAGTCGACAGTAACGAACGTCGACAATAACCGAAAGAATATCTTTGGATAGATAAACGAACCTTCCGGTAAAAATGTGCTCACTAAGCCTAATATAGCAGGTTTGCTCTTTCCGTACTTTCTATTTTCGAACTCCTCCAGCACATTTCTTATTTTAAAGGCCTCCTCGATATAATTATCCTGTTATAAACTGAAATTAATTAGTAATTACGTGTAGTATATGGCCTTTCGCCCAATGTGGAATTCAAACCAAACCTGGTTCATATCAGTGGCCAAGAGTGCTTCTCCTCTTGTGAAGATAATAGCATGATTTTGATTTTCAGGTTTTCCTTCTCCAATATCTGTTGTGGTGTAACGTCCCGCCTCCTCGAGGCCGGGCCCGCTTACATCAGGTAGCTTTTTATAGGAAATAGGCTGGCCTCACAGACCAACACAAGTCTTTTCTGCGCACATTTGTCCTCACTCGTGCGCACCCGGGAATAACTTCCCGATCGGTCACCCATCCTGAAATTGCTCCAGGCCAAGCACGCTTAACCTCGGAGGTTTTTCGGAGCTAGGCTACCGGAAAAGAAGTTGCAACTTGTTGATATGAGTATATCCTATTAATCCTATTAAGCCCTAGATCGGGGTGTCACATACTCACCCCCTTAAGAGACCGACGTCCTCGTCGGTCACTCCCAAGCCAGGAACGTTCTCTTTTGGCCACGTCCATGTGTCCAGTGCCAGCGCATGTGTCATGCTGTGTGACCACTCTGGATCCACACCAGCCATGCACACCATGCCTGCGCAACTGCGACACACGCGCCCGTGAAACCGCGAGAGTCGACTCTGATACCATTATGTAACGTCCCGCCTCCTTGAGGCCGGGTCCGCTTACATCAGGTAGCTTTTTATAGGAAATAGGCTGGCCTCACAGACCAACACAAGTCTTTTCTGCGCACATTTGTTCTCACTCGTGCGCACCCGGGAATAACTTCCCGATCGGTCACCCATCCTGAAATTGCTCCAGGCCAAGCACGCTTAACCTCGGAGGTTTTTCGGAGTTAGGCTACCGGAAAAGAAGTTGCAACTTGTTGATATGAGTATATCCTATTAATCCTATTAAGCCCTAGATCGGGGTGTCACATTTGGTTTGCCCGGAAGCTTGATGCGGTAAATTTCCTACATTAAAATCCACAATGTTATAAATATCACTTGTATTGATTATAGGGCACCAGGGCCGAAATGTATAAATTTATACCGATGTAACACAAAACTCCTTATATTATATGGGGTACTACAAAAAAGGTATATGTATATCTAAACGCAACAATAACCATGACATCTCATTTGGTAATTCGTGTGTACATCATACTGGAATAATGAGAAACTAATGATGTGTTTGACACATGGAAAACACAGCTATAAATGTTAAATAGACGAGTAAATTTTAATGCACATGCTTGTGCAAAATGGATCTTTAAAATAACATCGCTTTGTTTGAGAAAAAGATGCCATCACTTTTTATGTCATTGTTAACTATTCGTGTATTTTTCAAGAATTTGGAAAAAAGTTCATGTTAACTATTTCGTATGGAAATCCCCACAAAAGCAAGGTACACCCACCCGCAGCGGGATTCTGAATACGAACCTCATCATACTTCTCACCACCTTTGACAAGAACAGAATATATAATATGTCTTCTCAATTGTTCCATTTCCACTTGGACCCTCTACCTCATCAATGAAAGCAATAAGCAATGATGGGTTCCTGTGTGCAGTTAGAAGTGAGATTGGTTGAAGAAAAACTTATACATACAATATCTATTTGGAAATTCAAAATATTAGTTCTATACATTATCATGAGATTCAGGATATTCAAGTAGCAATATTTGTCCATTACATCTTTGGATATCTTTTGCATGCCATAAACCTCTCATGAGACAACATATGTAAACTTGATATCAGCAATAGTTTGTGCCATTTCTTAAAGAATGTCTGATTCTTGATAGGATGTTATTGTTATATCTCGGTCAATTTAGCTACAAAACAGGTAACATGAAATTAAATTTATAAAGATGAATATATATTGGCAGAGAATGGAGAGCATGTTAAATCTAACAAAGATCGCATGTATCTTGGATACACTGGAGCTTAAGTGCCTTCCTGTAGTACATCATTCCTCTCTCTAAACGTAAAAGAAAAGTCAAAGAACAGATTTAGATGTTAATAGAAATAGGACTGCACCATCACCAATTACTGGTAAACTTAATTACCAGTTCTGCCCAAGGCTTGACTCCTATAAGATGCCCAAGAACAAATGTGAGCCATCTCATCTTCCAGTGCTTCTTCATCCTTGGGATTAATTTCTATACGCTTAAGAAAGTTCTTCCATCATCTACCAATGTGGAATGTTGATATCACTTTGACAGAAGAAATAACCAACTCTAGCAGTTTTAAGGTGCAGTATCTACAAGTTACCTGGGAATATTTTTCGTAGATAGAACATTATGATACCACCCTCATTTTTCTTATAAAGGTCATCTGGTGTAAATAGAACCTCCTCTTTGAAATATGGAGTTAAAACACTAACACAAGAATATAAAGGGTGTTAAAAAGACAATCAACAAATAATTAACAATTGATTAGTGTTCAGTTAAGTATTATTATGACGACTATGATTTAAACTTAAGAACTGAAAATCGGCAACCATCAAAGTTAGAGATTATATTAACTTCAACGAGAAACCAAAATGACCTCCAAGAAACACAAAAACCTTGAAAATGTATTGATAAAGGAAAAAAAATAGTCTCTAGATGAGATGGATTGACTACGTGAAGGATATCATTCTACGTACTGGTGGAGCCCTTGGCATATTCATAAATAGTGAGTTTGCAAAAAAGGTGATCCTACGTCGAGCTTCCAAGTTCATCGGTACGTATATAGCAGATTCTTTTGTTGTCAATAATAATTGAAGCCTATTACACTGTAGGGCGGAATATCATTGTATAATATACTATGTGTAGCAATGTAAACAATAAATAATTACTATTAAATTTCCTCAAAACAATTATATTATTGAAAATAGTTGTTATTGAAATACCATCTCTCTCCATTCATCATCCTTCAGTGAATCTAGATTAATATTTGAAAACAGTTGTTTTTGGCTGCTTTCATCCTTCAAGATGCTGCAAGATTCACATGAAATAGGATAAGCAGAAATTACAGAAGGAGGTGCGTATTTCATTATAGATATTACCCTTGTCCATTCTTCATAATATCCCACGTGATTATCTCCATTATATCTTGTAACAGATTGGCAACTTGTGTCTTTACTAAATTTTTGTTTTTGTAATCTGTTTTCTGCAAATGGAGTGAATCCAGTTTTTGGCAGTGTCAATAGGAACATAGCACAAAAGATATTTAGCAAGGGAAACATAAGAGTGAGGTCAATAGTACTAGAAGAGATAGTAGCATATCAAACTTAGGAATTAGCTGCGGAAGCTCATATAATCAGAATTCCTTCGTGAGTGATCGTGACATTATGCTATCTTTGACGCTATCATGTATTTGATCAAGAACTCTATAGCCATGGTGTAATGCAAAATACTAAGTTAACCAATTATGTCACATGTATGTATAGATACAAGATCAAATATTAGGTAATGGGGCCAAGAAAAATGGGATAGCTCACTTCTTGTCACTGTCTTCAATTATAAGACTGTAAAGAAGCAACAATAATGTCTCGTAGCACTCTATAACAACATATTCTCTATAAGAATCATGCTTTAACCTCTGTATCAATTCTTCATCCTTCTTCTTATCTTTCACCATATCAATTGCTATTGGAGCCTAATGATGTCACATCATTCAGCATAGTACTGATTACTGAGTTTTGGGGACAACAGAGTCATTCTGACAAGTGTGTACCTTACTGGCAAGGAGAAAAGGAGGCCACTGAAAAACACTAATTTTATTGCCTGATGACGGAACAATTAGAAATTTTTTTATCTGTAAACAAAAGGAAACAAAACCTTTCAAGATATGTGTCACATCCCAAAAGTTCAATCTTTTGTCCTTTTGATAATGAGCTCACTGACTCAATCTTTTGATTTCAACCTTTTCCTGTTTTGAATTTGGGTCAGAGTTTCGAGTCTTCGTCGTTTTCGCAAAACCCTAATCAACTTTCAAGAAGCCTTTTGTTTTCTTAATGAAACTACCCCAATGTTTTTGCATAACAATTAACTATACATTAAAATAGAATTTTGGCGATTTTATGAAGATTTTTGGTAAAGTTTTAAACCCTTTTAAAATTCCAACAAATCGGAACTAAGTTGAAAATTCACAGACCTTTAGAAGTTGATTCAGTGCACCTTCCTTTAATAAAAGTTGTTCCAAATAATTCATTTAGTTTACACAAAAATTTTCAAAAATTCTTGAGCTCGGGAGCTAGGGCTTTCTATTGAATCAAGAGGGAGGGTAATTGAAATAATTGAAAAATCCAAATTGTAAACAGGGTGACGGGCTACAGTACTCACCGCCACCCACAGCCAACCGCCGCCGAGCCATGCGCCGGCCGGCCGGTGCCCTGCACGCCTTTACTCCTCGGAGCAAGATCGGGGCAAAAGATTTCCTCCTTCACTGCTCCATTTCCCCTCCCCCTTCCTCTCTCCCTTCCTCCCTTCCTCTAGCGCAGAGCTCCTGCCGCACGGCACCATTGAAGCCGAGCCACCGCCTCCCGCGCCCAATTGCCGGCCGCCGCACCTCTGCCCTATCCACGTGCGCCCCGGCTCTCTCTCCCTCCCTTGGCTCAGTTCCCCTTCGAGTACAAAGCCGAAGCACCAGCACCACCTCCTTTCCCTTCTCCTTGCTCTGTTCCTGCCAGTGCGCCACCGCCATTGCCGCCCCACCGACGTCAGCTCACTCCGGCCACTCCCAAGCCTTGCCACCGTGCCAAGCAAGCTCCCCTCGACCCCCTGTTGCTCTCCAACCACCGAGCTCCCCGGTTGTGCCCTAGCTTCGCCGGAACACCGCCGCCCGTGTACTCGGCCGACAACCACGCCGGCGGCCACCTCTTCCCAAAATTCGTCACCACGGTAGCTCGATTCTTCAATTCCTTCAACCGGCTTATTCCTCTCACCATGGTACACCAATTTGATAAGCTATCGGCCGCAGATCATCGCCGGTGAGGAAGGAACACCTCGCGCCACCGTCGGCCGCCATTGAAGCCGCCACCGGAGCTCACCGTCGCCAACCACCCTGCTGCCTTTCCCGTGGCCTTAATCCTTTCCAAACCAGTTCTTTGAATCGAGGTGATGCTCTACGACCTTTCAATTTCCCTCCTAGCCCCCTCCTCCGGCGAGATTTCACCGGAGCAACCGCCACGGCCATGTTCCCCTGTTTCTGTTACTGTTCCATTCATTTTTCTATTTTCCTATTAATTAGTCAGAAGTTGCATAGTGTGTAGAAAATCATGGAAAAGTCTAAAAATGCCAAACCTAATTTTATTTGAATCCTTGAATAATGAATTAATTTTCTGTTAAAGCACCTTTTCAAAAATGTCCCTGGAATTTCCTTAATATATTCAGTGAAATATTCCTGTTGTTGATTTTTATTTGAAGTTCCAGAAGGTTTCTAGGGTTGATTTTTGAACCATGATTTTATCTTGGCATGATGCATCTCCTGCATTTTTATCAGAATTTTTCATGAACATTTGTGCATGCATGTCATTGTTAATATCCCCAAAACCCTAGATTATTTGCCTTTATCTACAGTGCATCAGGCAAGTCACCCAAAAGCCCAAGACCTTTAACAAAAACTTTAGTTTAGATTCTCAGTAGTAGCTCTATAAAGTTTCATGATTTTTGCATAAGTTTTAGTGCATGTTTCTGATTTTATAAGTTTGAAAAACAGAACATTGTGTGATTTTTAATAAAATCTTAGGAACTCAACTTGACCCCAGACCAGAGCCAAAAGTCTTAGTTTAGAGCCTACTTTAAACTAAAAATGGTCCCATGCCTGACTTCGAATTTCACCGGAAAAGTCGTTACGACTTTTACGGCACTCTTACGGTATTCCCGATGTCGTAAACAGGCCACGACAGTCGGAGGACTCGTGTTCCTGTTAACGCAAGTCAAAACCACTCAAACTTAGTCTCATAGTAATCCAAGCCACTTAGTAAAGCCAGTACATGTGATGTGTTTTGGGATTTTTCCCGAAAACGACATTCGTGTGCCACCCGATATCGGAACCGGAACCCGGGAACCGGGAAAACCCGTAACCGGAATCGGTAAAACTGTTTTGAGCATAACTTGAGCCGTAGAACCCCGATTGACTTCGTTCTTTTTGTATTGTGTTCGTAGACTCAGTAGCTACCTCTCTGCATCATGTTGCATCATATTGAGCATCATGGCATCATGGCATACATCTTATCGACGCGTTTTTACTTTATAGCTTACGATCCGCCAGAGAGTGACGCGGGTGCTGCTACGGGAGAAGCACCGGAGGTTGATCCAGCTACTGAGGAAGACAACACCGCTGCTGTTGAAGGCAAGCACCTCATATTGCTACCCTAAGTAATTTATTTAATGATTAATATGAATGCTTACGTATAGGAATGCATAAAGTCGGGCTTAGTAGTAACATTGGGAAAACCTATAATTGTTGCATGTACCCCTCCTTGGTATTGAATGCGTCACCTTGTCAACCTGGGTAGAGTGTCTTTGTTCGAGTCACGAAATGCTTAGCCATGCTTAGATAACACGGTAGAAGTCGAGTGGTAAGTCCCACTCGCACGTATAGGAACCACCTTGATTACTTATGGACTTGTGGCGAGTTCATATGTTGGTAAAAGTTGAGAAGTGTTAAAAGCTGAAATCTGGACGGTGGGATAGGAGTGCAGCAAGACATGGAGGTCTTGTGTGCCGTAGGCCCCGTCTGGGTTGACCTAGGAACCGGCCGTGTTATTCTTGGCCTGAGCACTTTCCGTTCATACCACATATCCGATATAATGGTAAGACAAGTTGAGTATCTCACTGCGTACCAACGTTTGGCCGATGACTGCACGGTGTGTGGAACGAGGGAGTCATGGGTGCCTGCGAGGCCGTGACACTCGACGAGGGACTCACGTGTGCCTGCGAGGCCGTGGTACTCGGCACCGTGTGGATTTTCCAACCGTGTGGGCACGAGTGTGAAAAAGGTTGACATGAGTACCCCCTTGTGTAACTTTAGCGGGTTGCATGAGCCGTATGGTCCTCAGTCGTGTGGGTACAGTTGGACTCCCCTGCAGGGTGTAAAATCAGTTCGAATCCGCCGCGATCTCGGTCATGATCAAGCTCAGTGTCCTTTGGATAATATCGTAGAGTTGTCACATAACATGATGGGAATTGGGATATTGTTGATAGAATTGGAATATGGTTGTTGGTATCCATGGTTTGGATGGAACATGGATGATGGTATGTACATGGTTTATGGTTACATGGTACTTAGGGATTGGGTTTACAGTAGTTGTTCATGCCCGCAGAGTCCTTTTACTTTATGCTTATTCACATATGCTTAGTTTCTGCTTTAAGCAATTGAGTCCATTCCTATACCTTATTTACCTTGCTACAGCCTCATTGCATTATCCTTGGAGTTGGGAACTAATTCCCACAACAGGGTAAGACTTGCGAGTACCTTCGTACTCAACGTTTGTTGTTTAAGTTTTTGCAGGTGAGGATGAGTTGGTCTTCGGCTACTTTGTCCCCGCCGATGCCGGCGAGGGCGAGGCGTAGTCAAGACGTTCGAGTGATCGTGAATTGCGATGTTCGTGGGCTGGGCATCGCAATCCTTTGATGTTTTCTCATTGCAACTGCTGCGACCATCGTCTTTCTTAGAATTGCTTCCGCTCTTTGATTTGTTAGTTTCAAGACTTATGATGAACCTTGGTATGTAAGAATATTTTAAATTAATATTATTAATTAATGTGACCTATGTGATATATCACCTGTGACGTTGCCGACGTGCTTGGATCTTGGGTATTGCTTGAGAAGCATGTCGGGGGACTGCCGGGTTTATATTCTCTTTTATCGGGTTGAGTTCTCGCATACCATGCGTGGGCCGCGAGTCAACATGGTAAACTTGAATATAAATTGGTCGGGTCTCTCACAATATGTGAATTAAATAAATGAAGTATTAAGCTGATGCCAACCTGTTGCTTATTAAGTCCTCCTCTCGCAAAGAATTGATAAATGCATTCCATGTGTAAGCAAACTTATCAATGTTCCAATATTTTCCTTCCTGATGTGATAAATTTAACGAAAAAAATTAAAAGCTAACCATAAATCAACTTGAAGTCCATTAGAAAATGGCATAGAGAAATTCAGTAACACAAAGAAAAGCCGAACCTCATGTCCTTTGTATCCGCTAGAATGACTAGTTAAAAGGTTTTTACAAAGCTGACAAAGCTGACACGACCCCGCCCAGAAAACCTCGTTTCGGGACGGATCCGGTCAGTCGTTAAGCCAAGATCTTGTTGGGCAACGCTCGGCGAAGCGAGCGTACACACGATACAACACAGGCAGGAATAAACAGCAATAATTTACAAGAAGAGAGAACTTAATACATCATTTGGTTCATAACTTTAAAGTTAAATATTACATTGTTTCAGAGTACGCAGACGTTTTGAAAACGATAACAGCGGAAGACTAGAACTATTACAACTCCGACACTCGGACTTAAGCAAAAGCACGCGCCGTGCCCACGGGCGTCATGCTACTAGCCACTTCAACATTCATTGCGGCGACTCGCACAACTCCCACTGGAGGTTCCCAAACTCGAGGGGAGGCTCCTCCCAATGGAAGTTACCTGCTGGTTCCTGCATGACGGCGCCTGAAAAACCACAAAACGCTAACGCGTGAGCTTCTAAGAAGCTCAGCAAGACTTACCCGACAAAGGTGGCTGACTACAGCCGACTCCTAGACATGAAGGCTGACTCGGGAGGGTTTACTTGCAAAAGGACTCGCAAGCCTATACTACTCTTGTCAAGTTTTAGCATCAGATTAAGTGATTAGAAAATAAATTTAGTTAGCACTGAACTAAACAAACATAGCAGAATCAACAATAGCAATATTAATATTCATAATTCATTCTCATGATGTCTCCACCTATTTTACTAAAATGTGGTGCGTTTCACGAGCATGCTCACTAACTGGGAGCGACAGCGGTTCGAAACGATTTTATACCCTGCAGGGGGAAACCTGACCGTACGACACGTGCGTGTCCCAGACTCGCACGTGGCAACCGTTCACACCAGCTCCTGCAACGTCAATTCCAGCCTACGCATGCCTTAGCAGCGCCGCATCCCACCAGACAACGCGTCCCAGACGGTTTCTGTGGAGTTCCCACGCTGCCCACCCCAGATCTCCTCCTAGTCAGACACCGTAGGGCAGGTTCGACGTTGCAATCGCTAGGCTACGTAGGTTTACTGGGGCCCATAACACCCAGCATACGACCAGTACGTTCAACACTCGATCAGTCTCGGACCACACGGATCAGACAAGTCTACGGTCACCCTGGACCCAGTCCAGTCGCCGACCTACTTTGTATCCTGTCTGACCCTTAAACTTTTATCTTTCTTACTTATTCACATTCCTGTGGCCCATCTCATGAAATAGTTTCAATCAACAACCTATCCTTTCACGAGCAGCGTCCACTCTGCTCGACTTCTACCGGCAACTACCTACTAAGTATAGCATACTAAGGGGGATGTCTATACCAACTACCGTTAGGGTTTTCCTATGGGAACAAATGCAACTATGGTTTCAATCAACTCCTAATACTTAATGCACAAACAAGACACACTTAGTTAAAAAAAATAAAACTTGAAAATTTGGTTGTGCACCGGGGCTTGCCTGGTTCCTCTGAGTTGATGTCGACTTCTTCGGTGGGGATCGAGGAACTGGGATCGGCAGCTACCTCGTTAGCGTCAGAATCTACATGATGCAGTAGGATTATGATAAGTTTAATGAAAATGAAAATTATTATTATTATCAATAACAACCTAGGGTTTAGATGGGCGACGTCCAGAATTAGGGTTAACCCTAATTACTCGACGCCGTCGATTAAATTCAATTATTAATCTGTGAATGATGTTTAAAGAAGTCTATTAAACTTCCATGAGGTGACTTTTAGTTGACATGTTCATCAACTTCAGCTTTAGTTAAGTTAATACGACATTTTTCATCGGTTAGTATTATTTAATTACTTCGGCTATTAAACTAGGGTTAAAAATGAAGATTTTAATTCTTCCTCAAGATTATTTTTAGTTGGTAGTACTCTCTGAAATAAGCATTTTGGGCTTTGGGTGGGGCCTAGATGAATTTTCTGTATTTTATAAAAATTCATCAAAGTTCCTGTTTTTAAATATTTTAAAATCAGAAAGCACTAGTAATCATTAGAATAAAATTATGAAACTTTTTGTGAGCATCCCTGAGTACCAGATCTAAAACTTTTATTTTGGGTCTAGCCTTGTAAGTGACTTTTACAATGTACTTTAGAAAATGGTATTTAAACTAGGCAGATTGAGGTTATCTAATAGGGTTAGATGCCATTTCGTATTCCTAAAATCTTCATAAAATTCTAGAGGGTGTGTAGCATCATGGTGTACTTGTAGATCAAAGGTTAGCCCTAGCATTGCTCTATAATGCCATATAAAATTCAAAAACAGACAGGAGTGTTCCTAATTAATTCTGCGAATGTTTGGCCATTTGTTAAAAAGTGTTTTAACATAAAATTAGTACTTTTCATGAGGGTTCTAACAA
The DNA here is from genome assembly GCA_001182835.1 of Oropetium thomaeum. Taxonomy (NCBI): domain Eukaryota; kingdom Viridiplantae; phylum Streptophyta; class Magnoliopsida; order Poales; family Poaceae; genus Oropetium; species Oropetium thomaeum. The sequence goes on from LFJQ01000082.1 coordinate 101,122, forward strand.
TTTTGGTTTGGCATTTTTGGATCTTCCTGTGATTTTCTAGGGTTTTTAGAAGACAGAGCAATAATCTGGAAAATAATTGGAAAAAGGAAAAACAGTGCACAGTCTCCGACGAGCTCCGGCGGCCAATTCCCGACGATGGGGTGGTCGCCGGCCGTCGAACCTTGGTTTTTTATGATCCACACGACATGACGAAGCTCGGCAACATGGTATTTATCAAGGTTGGGCACGGCAGAGGGGGTCTCACCGTGGGGGTGCTTCGGTGGCGGCGGCGAAGTCAAATTCCGTCGAGGGGGGCTCGCCGTCGGAGGATTGGAAGGTGCTGTGAGCTTCACGAGGTGGAGAGGGGGTGAATTGATGAAGGAATTTGATTGAAACGCTTCGAAAGTGGTGTTTCACCGTGGGGGGCGGCTATGGCGTTGGCGGCGGCCGGGGGCAGCGAATTGGGGGTTCTCGCGGGGGGGGGGGGGGGGAAGAAGAAATGGAGGAGGAGGGAAATTGGGGAGGAGCCCGCGCTATTTATAGGAGGAAACGGGGTAGGGAAGTAGGGAGCAGGGGGCGTGGTCGGCATGCGGCAGTGCGGGCGGCGCCATGGCTGTCGGGCGGCTCGCGCTCGGGCAGAGAGAAAAGAGAGAGGGAGTGAGAGAGAGTGGAGTGAGGGAGTAGGAGAGGAGGTAGGGTAGGCCGGCCGGCAATTGAATCGGCATTGTGGCCACAAGGGGCAGTGTCGGGCGGTGCAGCATCGGTGGCGCTCGGGCGGCGCGAGCTCGGCAGAGAAGAGAGAAAAGAGAGAGAGAGAGAGCTAGAGAGAGAGAGCATTGGAGAGAGAGAGTGAGGGGGAGTGTGAGGAGGGTGAGGGGGTAGGGGAGCCGGCGCAATTGAAGGCGACGTGCGGGAGCGGCGGCTGCGCTCGCGCGCCCTGTTGTCGGGCGGGCGGGCACTGTAGCCCGCCCGGCAACCGTTTCTTTTTTTTTCATTAATGCTGGAAGTAATTTAATAAATTGGCACTCTTCCCGAGCTCGAAAAATTTTGAAAATTTTTGTACAAGCTCAGGAATCTATTTGGAACACTTTTCATTTAAGGTTCAAGTTATGATTTGGTCTCTAAAAATTCTTGAATTTCTAAGTTGATTAGAGTTTGGGTGAATTTTTAAGGGGTCTAAATCCTTTCCAAAAATCTTGAATAATTTCCCAAAATTCTATTTGAAGTGTACTTAATTGTTATGTAAAGATATGGCTAGGATTCTGTGGGAATTTTGATGGTCAAGAGTTAGGGTTTGGGTTTCTTTCTGTTAACGAGATCTCGACTCTGTCAGTTAAATTTCTCCAAACCTAGGTATAGTGTTCTGTTGTTTATCAAACTTTTCATAGTGTCTCCTTAAAGCATTTTAGACAATATTTCTTTTTATTTCCACGATTGAAACTGCTTTAAAGTGAGTGAAATTGCGGATTAGGGTTTTGGATTGGAGTGTGAATAGGAAACGACCATGTACCGCGGATTGAGGGTTCCTGTTCGGTGAAAAGCGCTCAAAAATTAATTTACTATTTTTTTTTCTATAGGTTAATGGAGTGTTTTAGGTACATTGATCACTATCTCAAGTGCTAGTTTTACTCAAAAATGTAAAAAGTCCTTTTTAGGGTTTTCGTTTGTCGATGACTGTTTAAGTGACACCTGGGGTGTCACAAAAACTCAATTGGGATTGCCTGAAATCTCGATCTTAACATGCCAATAGTCTGGATCTTTATAGAGGTGAAGATTTTGTAAATAATAAAATCAGTAAACATAGAATGAGATCATTTACAAGGCAGCAACTAGTTTTAGTCTACCAACCTCACCCAAATGGCTGAAGGCGCCATTTACTCCACCATATATGGTGGAGAAAATGACATACCATATCTGTGTATCCATAAAGTATGCCTGTATGAAAATTTCCAAAGTGGCTAAATTAATGAATAGAATGGAGTCTGTAATTTAGGAAAGAATAGCTTAGTAGGTTGCTTGGAGTTAAGTAATTAGTAACATGTATATAGAGAGAGGGATGTAAGTAGATATAATCAAGTAGGGTTTAATCCCAAATACTCTCCATGTCCCTCTCCCTCTCCTTGCGTGCCTCTCTTTCCACCCCTGCCCTAGCCGCTCCTCACGCCTCCACCATAGCCAGCTAGGGCCCTGGCCCTAGTAGTTCTATAACACATGGTATTAGAGCCAATTTGCTGCCTCACTGTTCATGGCTTGGAACAATGGTTTAAATGTGAACACGTTCTCCGTGGAGGAATGTACAACGTGATTCAAAAAATGGTGACAATTCTTCCCAATTTTTTTCTACACCAGCGCCATCTTCCACATAGCACCACCACCATGTGCCATCGCTACCGCTACCTGCATCGAGTCACCTTATCTCATGGCACGCGAAGAAATATTTGTTGTGGAAAAATTCTCGCCAGTGGAATATATGACGCGACACATAAAATATTGAATGCAATCCTATCTAGTTTTTCTACACCGTTGCCCTGTGTGCCGTCTTCTACACCACCACCACAACCCTGCGCTACAGCCACATCTGCTGTCGGCGGTGCCGTCTCCAACAGGGCGGCTGACCTAGGGCAAATTGCTCTATCGTCGTCGATCAAGGAAGTGGTCAAGAAGGAGGCATCGGCCATCACCAACGAGGTGAGTAGCATTGTTCACATGACTGTTCACGTAGGACCTGCAGTAGATCCAATCGGTATATTTGTTGTTGCTTCTTTCTTGGGTGTCTATACTTCTGCATCATCATCTCTAGCCCTTGACGTCATATACAAACATTCGCATGGTGAACTTCTACCTGCTATGGGGAAGCCACTCGAGCTCTGGCAATTTGACCTCAAGTAGGCAGATTTAGGTCGGATGCTTCAGACACGACAAGAGTCTCGGGGAATATTAAGATATAGGAGTGGACACCAGCACCATCGAGGGAAGCCATCTCTGCACTCATGTCTTGGCAGTTTGTGAGATGCAAGTGTCCATTTCATCATCAACACGCTGACTTCACACAACAATTCAACGTGGCCTTCTCACCGGGGTTGGCTTTTCCTTCCACAACATCTACAATGTCATTGGTGGAAGCAGTCCCTCCACCAGCATTATCAAAGGAGGTGCTTATTATGAGAAGTCCATCTTCAATAGGCAACAAAAGTTTTGGGCCTCCTTTGAGGACTAAACGTGCATGGTAACATTCTTTGTAGGATATGAAGGACCATTGGAGTTGCTTGATGACACTAACTATGCCTTCTACTCTGACCATTGCACTTCAAGGGTGGCCATCTACAGCAACTCCGCCATGTCCTGTTTCACGGCTTCGATGTTTCTATGAATGTGGCGCACATTACATCTAGAAGGACTACACATGCTTGGGTCAGATCTAGCATCATGACTAGTGAGGCAGCACGTTGTGGGACCTGTTGCTTTCTAAAGTGGCTAAATTAATAAATAGAATAAAGTCTATATTTTAGGAAAGAATAGCTTAGTAGATTGGTTGGAGACAAAGTTATATGCTACTTAAGAGTCAAGTAAATCACCTCTATATAAAGAGAGGGATGTAATCAGATCAAATTAATTAATAGAAACGGTTTACCCCACTCTAGCTCCCTCTCCTTGCGCCACCTCTGCCCTAGCCCTCGTCGCTGTCACTGCAGCCCCTCCTCATGCCGCCACCATAGTCAGCTAGGACCCTTGCCCTACTAGGTCCATAAAAGACACTATTAAATTGGTACATACCATGGAAACCAGAGCCGATATAAGAATCAGAACGCATAAATTATCCTGCACCGTGAGAATAACCTAGCTTGTCAGTGTTTGAAACTGAAATGGTCTTACAAGTAGTTATATTAAAATATGAAACAGTCTTATGGGATGGGAAGAACTCGTGCCACGTATAAGATCTCACCCCAGAAGAATGATTGTCTTGGTACGCTCAACAAGAGGACAAATCTGTAGCATCAAAATCTTAATAAGTTGAATATTTACAATTTACTATTAGCCACTAGAAAAGTGCATAATATGGTATCGGCCAATACAAAAATTGAAATATGGTGGATGTCATCAACGGTGCAATCTTTAATCATTTGTAGGCTTTTCCAAGACCCACATGGCCTAGGAACCAGCAAACTAACGACAATTAGGATTATGGATCCAAGCATCTTGTTGACCGTGCGGTCAATGGAGGACACGTAGAGACTGAGTGCACAGATTATTGCTCGGTGTGGGCGTCGAAGCAAGCGTGGCTGCAGCTCAGTGCGAGATGATGATGTGGACAGATTGACTGCAACAATATTCATCTCTAATGTGAAAGAAGATACTTGCAACAATTCTTATCATTATTTTGCATGACTTTAGTATAATTTTGTATAGAAATGTTGTTCTTTACCTGGGTTAGAGAGTGTAATAGATCTTGACCACGATTATCAAAAAATATTTTAATAATTTGTTATTTAGAAAAAATTAGTGAATAATAAGACTCATCCTAGGGTTAAGATTAGCAATACCCTAATATGCTTATGTATGATTTTATTGTCATTATTAATCAATTATGTTCTTCGTCTTTGCCACACCTAAAATTTTATGTGTGGTCCGCTACTAATTGAGGTACTCCGTCCATTTCAAAATAGAGTTCGCTTTGGACAATGTCACGGTCTTCAAAACGTAACTTTGACTTTTATTTTCTATTAAAAATATTTATTGAAAAGTGATGGATGTATACTTTTCTTAAAGTACTTTTAAGACAAATCTGTTCATATGATTTTCATATTTTTAACTTAACAAATTAAAAGTTATTCAAGATTTATATTCCCAATGTTTGACCAAGACCTTGTCCAAAACAAACTCTAATTTCTCATTGGAGACTTGAAGGAGGAGGTCTACGTCTGCCAACCACCTGGTTTCCTTGTCCGGGGCAAGAACACAAGGTTTTGTGGTTACGCAAAGCACTCTGGCTTGCGCCAAGCACCACGGGCATGAACAAGAATCTGGACCAGATGTTGAAGAGGTTCGGCTACCATAAAAGAGAGCATGAGCATGCCACGTACCGCCGGGGCGACAACAAATCTATTCTACTCATCAACGTCTACGTGGATGATTGCATCATCACTGGGGCTTCACCGACAGGTATTAAGGCATTCAAGGCTTAGATGAAGTTCATGTTCAAGAAGACCTTGGGCTCCTCTCACTATTTAATATTTGGGCATCCAGATGCATCAAGATAATGATGCCATCACACTCCACCAAGCTCGGTATGCTAGAAGCATCCTTGAGTTGGCTGGAATGACGGACTATAATTCAGTCCATACGCCAATGGAGTAGGGGCTCAAGTTGAGCCATAACAGCACAGCTCCAAAGGTGGATGCGACGCACTATCTCAGTCGATTCATGGAGCATCGGTCGGAGGAACACCTTCAAATGGTGAAGAGGGTTCTCCACTATGGCACCGACACCTTCAATTATGGTCTATGCTACGAGCGATCTACGGAGTAGCAGACAGAAGAAATACAGCTGGTCGGCTACTGTGACAAAGACTTAGCATGTGACATCGACACTAGGAAGAGCACCAGTGGCACTCTGTTTGTTAAGTGCTTGATTAGTTGGCAATCAATCAAGCAAAGAGTGGTGGCACTCTCATCGTGTGAGGCAGATTATGTTGCTGCCACCACAGCTGCAACACAAGCATACAATTTGGTTGGCTTGGGTGCTGAGTGAACTCACTGGAGAAGATGCACTAGCAGTCGAACTAAAGGTGGACAGCAAGTCTCTACCTTGGTGCTTGCTTAAATTTTAGTCTTCCATGAGCGCAACAAACACATTAATCTGCGCCATCTCTTCATAAGAGGATGCTTGGAGCCTTAGAAGAAGTCCACCCCACTTTGGACCAGCTTGCCGACATCCTCACAAAGGCTCTTGGAAAAGTCAAGTTCTCAAAATTAAGAGAGAGGATCGGAATGGTCCAAGTCAACTAGTAATACATGGATTAGGGAGATATAATCCTTGTATAAATATCGTCCCGCCACTTGTAGAAGGTTGTAGAAGCTTGTAGAAAGTTAGCACGAGGTAGTAGTAGCTAGAAAGTTAGCACGAGGCAACAGCACCCTGTTTTGGACAGACAATTGGTTGCACGGCTCCTCCATCACGGTGATTGCCCCTCACATATCTGCCCGAGTATCAAGGAAAAAGAAGAACAAACGTACTGTCAGTGAGGCGCTAAGTGAGGATCTGTGGATCCAAGACATCAATGGTGCTTGGAGTGTTACTGATCTGGCCGAACTCATTAGTTTGGTGGATATTTTGGAAGAAGTACAGTTGATTCCCGGAGTCCAGGACGTGCACAAGTGGAAGTTCACCGAGTCAGGAAAGTACTCTTCTAAGTCGGCTTATAAAGCTTTTTTTGTCGGCGCCATTGAATTCCAACCGTGGCAGCTCATTTGGAGATCATGGGCACCTAAGAAGTGTCAATTTTTCCTGTGGTTGGCTTCCCACAACCGTTGTTGGACAGCGGATTGTCTTGCAAAGAGAGGCATGCCCCATCCGGAGCGATGTGTGCTTTGTGATCAGGAGGAGGAAAACATGCAGCACATTTTAATTGGTTGTGTCTTTCCTAGACAGATTTGATTCCATTTGTTTGATAATGTTGGTTTGTCCCTGTTAGCACCACAACCTGAGGGTCGCTCATTTGAAGAATGGTGGGTGCGAACAGACAAACAAGTTCCATCACCTTTCAAGAAAGGAATTAATTCGCTCATAATTTTGCGAGCTTGGATGATCTAGAAACAACGAAATGAGGGCGTATTCAACGGAACTTCGCCCAATGTGCAGAGGACATGCTGCTCATTGAGGAGGAGAAACGTCTCTTGGGGATGGCGGGTGCTAGAGAGCTTGCAAAGCTCCTGCAGCAGAGACAGTAGGACTGTAGGCTTAGTTGTATTTTTGGTTGTTCTTATTTCAGCATGTGGCGCGAATGTAACCTTCAAACAAGTGACATGTGGTGTGCGTTTGTTGTAATTTGCAACTTTCTCTTCTTAATGAAATGAAACGCAGCTCTCCTGTGTTTTCGAAAAAAAAAAGAGGTAACGGAAAACTTGGGTTGGGGCACACATAATGGTGGCCATCTATGCATGGAGTGCGAGAAGATAAAGAGCTTCTGGTGGTACATGTGGGGATACGGTGTCTAAGGTATAGGCTTGACGTATGGGACCCACACAAAGTCTTTGATCCCTTATTTTCTGAGAAAAATCTGGATCGGCTCAATGCCTAATATAAAGGATCGGAAGGAGTATCGTTTACATCTTTCTATACTTAGACCTAAACCTTAGATCTGATAATTAACATAGCACATAATACTTAATGCCTAACCACCACCATGTTAGAAAAATACGATAACCTAGAACACTTTTGGGGCAATATCCTATGGCGGTATCAATGCACTTTCGAATTTATCTAAGATTGTAAGAACTACCAACAATCATGCTTACATTTTTCTCCTATCATCACCTTCTTTGAGACATCTTTTACTACGGTACAGCTCATAGAACTTTTGTATCTCCCTAGCATCGGTCGACGCAAGCTTGCGCTTTGTCTCTTGTTCATCCTGCATAACAAAAAGTGGCAAACATGTTTACGAACACGTATCGTATCTTTGGTTGCATGAGACATGAAATGGTTGAGAGATATTGAGGCATTTTACTTGAGTAATTGAAACCAATAGTTGTTCGGTTTTGCTAATGATATAAACCCTTCTTTCAGATTATTCTTTTAAGAAACCAAACTAGCAACATCGCATTCCTAGAAGCAACTAAAAAAGAACAGTATTACATGAGTAACTAAGTAAATTATTTTACGCACAAAAAGAGTGACAGCAAGACAAGCTATCACCAGTAACATGCTACATAGAAGAAAAGGGATCGAGTATTTGAGTGCACAGGAGTGTTTGATGCTTCATCTGCACTAGGTTGAGCAAGCAGAGTGGGAAAAAAATTTGGAGACTAGTTCTTAAAGTTTGAGGAGTAAATTATGAAAATGATATAAACAATCTTGTGCCTTCGTTAGCAATTACTAACTAATCAAGTTTGTTCAGCATTGACTGATGATCATTAGCAGCTAGTACTAACTGTTCAACTTGGTTCAGCATTGACAGATGAATTTGTAGTATGCGTTTACCTTTTCTAGCCTATTTATACTAGATAGGTTTTGAACTGGCGAACTCCACGCCCACTTGGGTTAGGATCCATAATGTGAGCCTTCTCGCATGCAGTAAACCGACCTTGTTTAGAAATCAACGACGAACAAGTTGAGAACAATATTCAGGCATTACAATGCAGAAATGAACAATATTCGGGCATTTTTGTATGAGAGAGAGAGAGAGAGAGAGCAAAGAGCATACATAGTCCTCCTCGATCTCCTTGGCGGCGCGGATGATGGGGACGATGGGCGCGAGCGAAGACAGCACGAGCTCGCTCTCATCCATCAGCGTGCCGTCCTCGCAGTCCTCCCCGGACAAGTCGTCGGGGCGCGTGGACGCGAGCAAAGGCGGCACGAGCTCGCTCTCATCCATCAGCTTGCCGTCCTCGCTGTCCTCCCCGGACAAGTCGTCAGGGTGCATGGACGCCTCTGAGAACGTCTGGTGCTGCCGCCCCGACGGCGACTGCCGCAGCTGCCCCGATGGCGCCCCGCCGCTGGCCATCTCCGCCGGCAATGCGCTGCTGCGCCCGCCGAGAGGTGGTGTGGCGGCCGACGTGGTTAGTGGCCAGTTCGGCGGTTATGGTGGCGCCAGTAGGATGACTGGGGAGCAGAGCAAGGCACCTTCCACGGTCCTATCTTAAGAGAGGAGGAGCTCGAGGCAGCCGTCGGTGTGCAGAGTGTGGACCGCGCCTTTTCGCTTTTCAGCTTTGGCTTTCTTTCCCCGCCCGGCGGCGATTGCAAGGAATTCCCTTCGGTCCCGCTCGAAATGATTTGGTCTGGTAAGTAAATACGAGATGATTTGGTAGTGGTAGAGCGGGGCAGGGCAGGGCAGGTGAACATAGCACACTTAAAACGACCTAATTAAGCTCTAAGAAGTACAGTATTTCATACTAGGAAGTACCAACCTTTACTAAAATGAAGCGGGGCATATCTAATCTAGCTAAGCTTAATTAAGCACCGTCCACGCCACGCGACCTTTCTAGCTAAGCTAAAATGAACCAACCAAGCGTCAGCAGGTGGCCTGCACCGTGAGCGCGCCGGACTCGCACGAACCGGCGGCGCCGGCAAAGGCGGCAGTGTACCGCACGGTGCACGACTCCTTCCCGACGCAGGCCGCCGTGAACGCGTCGAGCGCGGTCCTGGACTCGCACCCGCCCTCGTATGCGCCGCAGCGCCCACGAGACACGCCGAAACTGGCCACGTCGATGCTGGAGATGACGCCGCGGCCGCCGCACGACAGAGCCACGTCGTCGCCCACCTCGGCGTCCGCCATGCACGCGTGGCCCACGGCGACGGTGCGGAACGCGGCGCGCGTGGGGTCGCCGCCGGCCTCCTCGAAGAGGACCAGCGTGTTGGGCTCGCCGGCCCGGAGAAAGCTGCGCGGGACGTGGTAGTACCGCTGCGACGGCTCGCCGCAGCCCGTCAGGCACCGGATGCCGTCGCCCTCCGCCTTGAACTTGCCGCGGTAGTCGCACACGTGGCAGCCCGCCATCTCCGACGCCGTGTACGACGGCCAGTACCGGCCCAGGCTGTGGCCGTTCACCCACGCCGCGCCCTTGCTCAGGCCCAGCAGGTCCACCACCACGGCCTCCTCGCCGGCGGGAGCGTCGAAGGTGGTCTTATACCAAGTGAACGGCCTGTTGACCGGGATGCTGCCGTTATGGCTCTGCCACCTGTAGCCGGGCTTGTCGAGATGGAATTTCCTGTACTCGCCGGCCAAGCCAGACTGAAAGATATCGATTAGCGAAATGTTTGAACATTTTCCCAAGATTTATGGTTACAATAATACAACGATCGTCAATGCGCAGAAGAGATAAGGATACCATGTAAGTCCAGGAGCTGTTGGTGAGATCAATGCCGGTGCCGTTTGCGCCAATAAGCTTAACCGGCCCTCCGGCGATGCCGGCGGGCATGAGCTCGAACAAAGCTCCGTAGTTCTGTTTGAGAAGAAGGAACGTGTAATAAATAGTGTTCAAAATACCCGATTGTTGGAAAACAGAAGACGTCAGGTTTTTATTTCTGTGATTAATAAAGTTAATAACCTTAAGGCCGACGGTGCCGCTCAGCAGCGAGATGTAATTCTTCCCGGAGTGAAGATTCACTGGAGACTCCAGCTGGAAGACGAATTCTCCATTCGCCGAATAGTTTCGCCCTGTCGTCAACAAACGAAGAATCAGCATCGTCACATCAATGGCAGCAAAATGATAGTACTGATCAATACAGGAGAGGCCATAGCAGAGTTCTTCTGACCAACGAGCTTTCCATTTACGAAAGCGTAGATCTCATGGCCAGTTGTGTTCACATACAGCCTGTAACTTGCGTCTCCCTTGTGCTCAAGGCTGCATGCATACATTTGACAGGTTTGTTACATCAGTCAGGGTGTTGACTGAAAATTGAACAGGACGAATAATGACATGTATATACCTTGTCCTGTACCACAGGTAGTCACTCTGATCGGTGCCCGTGGAGATCTGCTCCAGAAGCTCGTTCTTCTTGAAGCTGCCGCGCTCGTCGGTCATGAAGGACTTGAGGTTCTCAGGCATCCACGACCACTTCAAACCCTCCGGTTCTTTCTCCACCGCGTTCGGCTTCTTGACCATCACCGACGTCTGCGCCTTGATCTAACAACAGTACAATCATACGCAGTAGCAAACAAGATCAGCTGGTCGATCATGCGTAGTTCATTAAACAGACTGATCGATAACTTCATGATCGACATGAAGAAGATGTACTACTTGCCTTGGCAGAGTTGAAGGCAACGGTTTTGCAGTCAGGCAAGATGCTGACGGACCACGCCGGCACGAGGTGGGTCGCGCCGCCGAGGGTGACGTTAACATCCCTGTCGTCGAACTGGTTGTTGACGAAGCAGGCTGAGGAACCGCCAAAGGTGAATTTGGTGACCTGCATTCATGCTCAAATGTTAATTAATTGTGCCTCCATTAGGCAAAACACTGAATAATGTATATTTCCCTTATTAACTGAAAAATAAAAATAGCAGGCTTGAGGTGTGGAACGCACAGTTATGTTATTGCCGTAGCTGGTATCGTTGTACTCCCCGTGAACAAGGATTTTCTCAATGGACTTGATCACACTGTGGAGATCCTTCAGGTGCCCGTACTTAGGCTGCCTAATGTTACCTGATGAAAAAAAAACATGTTTATTTCCATATTGTAAACAGAATCGAATGGATTAATTGCATCTATTATCTGCGTGTACACAGATGAATAATACTCACCGTACTCATCCAAAGGTGCGTCGTAGTCGTAGCTGGTCGTGATGTAAGGACCACCAGAAGTACGGCCAAAATTGGTTCCGCCATGGTACTGAGATAATCATGGCAACAGATCAGACGATTCAGCTGAAAACAAATCGTCACACACACACACACGAAAAAAAAGGCACTCTTGGATCGAGTACCATGTAGTAGTTCTGAAGAGATCCACGCTTCTGGAAAAACATGGCGACAGCAAAGGCAATGTCTTCAGCAGATCTATGGAAATCCGGCTTGTCCCAGGCTTTGAACCTACACAAATTAAGTGCCGAATTTAAAGTTCACAATCTCTAGTGACAAAAGTTATTACTACTTTATTATGTTCGAGAAGAAAAACGTAATTAAGGGAACATATGGAGATGAAGCAGATGTACCAGCCAGTCCAATTCTCGGTCCATATCTTTGGGATACCGGTCCTTTTGGGGAACCAGTCATGGCAGTAGAATCCGTTGCAGGTGTTGATCTGCCAATAACTCAGAACAAACTAATTAGCCCAAAAATAAAAACATATATATATATAAATATATATAATTTCTATAAAGAGATGGCAGTAAAAATGAGAGAGGGAACTCGCCACTTGTGGCGGCACATCGTCATCCTGCTGGCACATGATCCATGGGACGCCAACGTTCTGCTTGTTGGCCATGTCGGCGCACCAGTGGATGTACTGCGACGCGGACTCGTTGTTGTTCAGCTTGCCCATGATGTTGCCGTACTCGTTCTCGATCTGGGCAAGGATGATTGGGCCTCCCTGCCCTGCAAACATGTTGGACTCCTTCATCTTGTTCACAATGAGCGTGGTGAAGGTCTCCATCTCGCGCTGCAACAACGAATTGAAGAGAACTGATAAAATGATTTACGCCTCGAAGCTCTCTATCTATTTTTTTTTTCTTTCTTTGTGTGTGCAGAAGTAGAATCGATCCGTCCGCAAATGATTCAGAAGCATATATCATATTCATTCATCATTGGTGTTGCTTGAATATATGGCAACATGAAAGGTGCATGCAACACAAGCGTGCAATACCTCAAAGGGCTCATTGTGCAACCTGAACTGCATGCCAGGAATGTCGCGCAGCCATGCGGGCAGGCCTCTGCAACAAAAAGAACATCGATTTATATTATTTTGCGATTTATTTTGGCGATCCTTCTCGGTTTAGATTCCAGATATACAGTGAATAGTATACCCGTAGTTCCATTCGCCGCAGATGTATGGGCCAATACGAAGGATGGCGTACATGCCGGCATTCTGAATCTCCTTGAAGAACCGGACGATGTCATAGTTCCCCGCAAAATTGTACTGCAAGAAAGTAATAGGAAAATGTCGTTAGTGGCCCACACGAAAAATTGCACTGTCAAAATTAATAACAGGTTAATTAATGCCCCAGCCTAGAATAAAATGTTGGCGTAGCATAGTAGAACCGAGAATTGGTGAGGCATTACCAGGCGGCGGCGCGGCTCGTGGCCGTTCCAGAAGACGTACGTCTCGATGGCGTCCAGGCCGCCTTCCCTGGCCTTCTTGATCAGATCGGGCCACATCTGATCGAGGTAGCCGCGAGGAATGACCGAGATCAGAGGAGATATATATAATCACAACTACTCGATCGATCAATGCAGCAGCAATTCTCCACGACGTAATTAAGGAAATACGTACTAAGGAATATGAGGACATATCGCTCTGGATCTCCTGCAGTCACTCACCTCAGGCGTGCTCCTGGGGTAATGGATCGACCCGGAAATCAGGATGCGGCGCTCGCCGTCGATGACGAGGGCGCGGTCGTTGTAACCGACGGTGGTCGCGGCGGTCCCGGCGGCGGCGGTGTCCAAGGCGGCGTGCAGCACGACGAGCAGCAGCAGCAGCAGAACGGCCATGGTGTAGGCGGCGGCGGCGGCGGGGTAAATGCTGCTAGCTAGGACTAGGAGTGTGGCGACGGAGAGTGGAAGTGGAGACTGCGCGCTGGCGAGGGAGAGGACGTGCGTAGTGTGTGCACACTCGTGCGCGTCGTATTTGTAGTAGTAAGAGCCAACGGGCTCCTGCAGCGCCAGAGCCGCGACAGGATAAGGCAAGGCAACTACTCCTCCAACTTTCAAGGCCCGGTGAGTAGACTGTAGACCAAGACCAGGCTTACCACACTACTTATTCGCCTTCCACATCACTCGTGTTTACCGCCATGCATGATGCATCATCATCAAAGGCATCGCGCTGCAGGTGGGGCTGCCGGATTTGCGGGCAGCCGCGATGGTGCCGCTACGTCCAATTCGTTGCTCTAGAAGGTTTAGCGGGTACCACTAATTAAAGTTAACTAGTTGTGTTCATTTTTGACCAACGGACTATGCGGCAATTTATTGGTACTAACTTCGATTTTAAATTATTGATAGATTTAACTTTTTACATTATTTTGATCGCTCGTCTTATTTCAAAAATTATTTCAAATGTGTAAAATGTTTAGTTGTGGTTCAGATACCTTTACTTATAAATCAAATCATAACAAAATATGTAATATTTATCATAATTTTTTAAATAAGACGAGTGATTAAAGATAATGTCTAATGTCTGAAGTGTCAACAATAAAATAAAAGAAGGGAGTAACTTGCGGCCATATGCGGACTCCCGCAAATCAATTTTGCTTTGATAATTCGTGTAAATTATCAAGCCTAAATCAATATGTGAGTCCCACATTAAACCTGGACCCTAGAATTAAAACCTCACGTTTACACCTTAAAATTTTAGCGAAATCGACTAAAATTTCTTTGCGGGACTTAGTAATGCAGTATGTTACTTCGTGCAAACTATCAAGGCTAAATCAATATGTAGGTCCCACATCAAAAAGCTGGACTTTAAAATTAAAACCTCACATTCACTGCCTTAAAATTTTAGCAACATCGACTCAAATTTCTTTGCGGGACTTAGTAATGCAGTGTGCTACTTCGTGCAAATTATCAAAGCTAAATCAATATGTGGGTTCCACATCAAAAAACAGGACCCTAAAATTAAAACCTCACGTTCACACCATAAAGTTTACCAAAATCGACTAAAATTCATTGGTAGGACTCAGTAAAACAGTAAGTTACTTCGTGCAAATTATCAAGGCTAACTCAATATGTGATTCCACATTAAAAGTTGGATCCTAAAATTAAAACATCGCGTTCACACCTGAAACTTTTTATCGGAATTGACTGATTTTTTTTGGGGATTCAGTAAACTAGTATGCTACTTCGTGCAAATTTTGAAGGCTAAATCAACATGTGGATTCCACATTAAAAATTAGACCCTAAAACTAAAACCTTGTAAAGTTTACGGGCGTGGCGGACATATGCAGGGTGTCGTGGGTGTTTGCGGGCGCCACCATCAAATCTAGCGGGCGAAGTGACTCTACCCATTTCAAACCACAAACGAACACACGGTTTGTCGCAAATGCTGTGAAGTTGCTTTTTGCGGCACGGACTTACGGGCTAGTGGACAACCCCGCTCCACCTACAGGTTGATCAAGGCACGAGGTAGGGCGTGAACTTGACTTGGCACGTGCGGCGGATAGACGGAGTGTTTGATGCCGGCCCAACTCTATGCACCTAACCAAGCACACTCATAGTTTTTCTACCAACCATGGTCGGCAACGGTTTATAACATATATAGACATCTATACCTCACGGCTCTGATCCTGTTGTTGTACAATGTTGGGGAAATGGTTCCAATTTGCTGCCTGTTGTGTGTTGTCTCCCTACAAAGGAGATTTCCATTAGGATGTGGCGAAATCCATTTCCTAGTACCAGATGGGTAGGAGTTACTAACTTGAATTTTTATGATGGCCAGAAATCGTTAGAAAAATGTCTTTTATTGTCACGAATAATTTTCACAATGGCGAGTCAACCATTAAGAAATGGCCATCAGGAATAAACAATAGGAAAATTCCATTTTTCTTACAGTTAGGCAACATCATTTTTTTACTGACGGCATTTTCTATCGGGCATTGCTCACAGGAAAATGAGCATTTTACTGTCAACCAACCACATGATTAGCCGCCAGGAATACGAAGATAGGGAAATAAAGACGATTGGCCAAACGGGACAATTTCCTACTAGAAAAGAAAACAAAATCAGACACAACAAAAAAAGATTTATTATTTAAAACAACAAACACCAAATTGATCACTTAAGTTACAATCAGTTCACACTTGCAAAGATTAGATTTCAGTGTCCATAATCACATACATCAATAATGCCCACAAGCATTGAGAATATTCATATATATCACAAGTACACATGCATTATCCACATTACAAATACACGGTTGAGAAATACCCTAACTTGTCGGTTGTTTAATCTTTCAGTTGGCTGTGTCACACCCGTCAGGAAAATACTCTAATTTTTTGTCGGTTTTTTATTTTTCCTGTCGACTATTCCAAAAACCGTCAGGAAAATACCCTATTTTGTCGGTTTTCAATTTTTCTGTTGGTTATTCAAAAAAACCGTCAGGAAACTATCCTATTTTCTTGTGTGGTTTTCAAAACCATCAAGAAAATTCAAGTTTCCAGTAGTGAATATCAAACATAAGTATGTGGTGCTTTGTGCAATTAGCCCTTGCAACAATGAAAAAAGGGTCATTATATTACATCCTGTCCTCTCTTATTGCGAGGAGTGCAAGTTATGAGATCATCCACCCTGAGAATCATCTCTGCTGCCTCTGGCAGAGAGGAGAATTGCTTGTTTTCACCTTGAATGATTCTGAAATTCTGCGCTTTTCCATGGCCCCCATTTTTTTCTTAAGGAAATCCATGTCCATGTCGGCATGTCCCCGATCTTAGCATCACACAATATAACAAGTTTTACAGGCTGCATTATCTAATATAGGACAACTTTATAGAAGTGCCGCTAATAACATATATTCCAGCAGTGCTATTCTCCCTGGTGCTTCTCAGCTCCCAACCGAGAGTTCAGCTCTGCACTTTCCAGCCATGCAACTCCACCCCCAAAAGACACGACACCGGTATCATTTACTCCCTCCGTTCAAAATTATTGTCACCATTAACTTCTTACATTAACTTTTTGATCATTTATTTTATTTAAAGAAAAATAATAAATATTATATATTGTGTTATAATTTAATATATTACTAAAAATATTTGAACCATAACTTATAATTTTTATATATTTAAATAAAATTAAATAAGATAAATAATCAAAATCGATGTAAAAAGTGAACGACAACAACAATTAAATTACGGAGGGAGTACTGTTTTTGACAGCGCACAAAAGGCACCATGCAATGCCAGAACCTCTCTGCCTCGTCGAACCCATGCTCAATGCAGACAACAAAAACCATACATATTATATTCAATATTTAGAAATTCATAATGCAAAAATTTACTGTAATCTGACATGGTTAGAAGCTAGAGAAATAAAAAATGGGTGTGCAAAATTTTTGCGGTCTCTCAGTATTTACCTCAGAATAAGTGGCTATTATTGGAAGCCTCCGACAACATCTTTTATTTTATTAGAGTGGGTGTTGCAGCAGTCTCTCAATACTCCTCTCTCAATAATAGTAGCTGATATTGCAAGGAGGAGAGTCCCATTCTATTCAAAGTTGGAGGGTGGACATTGAGAGATTAATTGGAAGGCTGCAAAAGTTTACAAGAGCTTACCCGTTCTCAGTGCCATCAAAATCAGCATGATCATCCGCAAGGATACGGGCATCAAAGTCAGCACGCTCAACTGCCTCAACTGCAAGGATATTTAGAATTTTAAAACTTACAATTCCTTTTGGCATCAATAAAGGACGCCTGCAAGATCACATTAAATAGGACGATATGAGAACTGTAACACGTAAAAGGTCCAAAACTCAAATGGATCTTTTCCCAGTACTCAAACACAAAAGTGTATTCATATGGATATGGTTAATATCAAATTGATATTTAACAGTCTGAGTTACTGAAATACACAGAGCTAACTGTCTCGTCCCATATGCAACTGGCATCCATCATTAGCCTACAATTTTATTATACACGACCAAACAGTACCATTTTTTAGAGCTTTGCTCAAGAATCTATTACCTGCCGCTAATAATGGAGAGCAAGGAGATATGGAATCTGAATCTCTGAGAAATTCTTGTATAGATGGTCAAGAATCTTGTGAACATTATTGGAAGCATGATATTACAGGAGTTTATTCACCAAAGTCGGCATACAGACTATTTTTCTATGGTTCAATCGTTTTTGAACCTTGGTTCCTCTTAAGTGCAAGATGTTTCTGTGGCTAGCCATTGGAAACAAATGCTGGACTACAGATCAACTGGCCAAGCGAAGATTATCCCATCTAGAGGAATGCGTGCTATGTGATCAAGAAGAGGAAACGGTGCAGCATAGTCTTGTTGGCTGTATTTGTGCTAGAGACTTCCGGTAAAAAATGTTACAATTCTTCAACTTGCAGCACCTTGCTCCTCAAAGCAACAAAAAAAAAATTTGATACATGGTGGAGGAAGACGATCAAGAGAGTGGCTAAAGAGCATAAAAAAGAGTTGAACACCTGAGTCATTCTTGGAGCATGGACAATTTGAAAGCACAGAAATGCTGGTGTTTTTGAGAGAACTTCACCAAATGTTCAGCTCATCTTAAGAAATTTAAGGCTTGAAGCACAGCCTCATTAGACGTTTGTTGGGGCTACTAGAAAGCTTCAAGAGCTACGTCTAGGATGGTTACTTGGTCAGTTGTGCTTCAGTTTGGAGAACATATACTTCAATTTGATTTCAAGCTTGTGTGTGTCAAATGAAATGTGCAACCACAAAGATCAATCTATATCTACACATCAAATTGGCAAAAGCAACATCACCGGAAGCACAAAAGTACTGCAAACAAAAATAGAAAAATATTGAAGAAAGGTAGAAATATACAAACTGACTATAAATTTACTCTTAATTCCCTGTTGGAGTGGATGTTTATACAAGAATGCGTCACAATCATCTAATTTTTTTAAAAATTATTTCAGACATCATTTGATTCCGGCATAATGGCTTCCAACGAAAAAATTTCTTGAAGTAGGACCTACAACCATGAAGTATACGGAGTATATTTATGATGTTAGAGCAGAAATTGTACAATGCCTTGTTCCATAGAAAAGAATTAACATTATCAGATCACTTGTTTCTGACATTTATCTATATTTTGCAGTGTCGGATCTATAAATAAACCAATACGAATGTTCAAGCTCTTCTCTCTGTCGCTTCCGACTCCTCTCCCTTGTCTACTCCCTTTCGGTTCCTGCACAAATGGAGAGCAGGAGGAGAAAGCAGAGAACCGAGGGGCCAGTATGGTTGCCTTGCCTCCCGTGGGCGCGACAGGGTGCCTCTCTCTCTCTCTCATCCCAGGAGGGGTCGCTGGACCAAGATTGGTCCAATTACCTCCTCACTCCCACGAAAAACAAACAGAAACCTTTTCCCTCCCAAGTCACCGTCGCCGCCACGATCTCGGAAGCTCACGCAGGAGGACATGAAACGCGAGGCGGCACACCACATGGTGGACCTAGTGGAGGCTGGCATGATGTGAGGGCTTGAGACAGGCTCAACGGCGGCGCACACTCTTAACCGCCTCAAGGGCGCCCTGTGCGGCATGACCACCTTGCCCACCTTGCTCACGATGGTGGTACGCGCGGTTCGCTTGGATCTATCTGGACTTCTAGAGGGGAATCTTGATCGAGAAAAATCGCATTAGTTAGTCCTAATTTGTCTTTCCCACACAGAGTCACGCACGGTCCTGCCCTCCCCTTCTCTAGCATCTCTGCCCGCTCCATGCTCTGCCTTCCGTTAGTGCAACGACCCATCACTTGCGCGCCACATCTAGCACCGATGTCACTGCCCTTCCTTTGCCGTCGGGTCGTATGGATTCATCATCACGCACGGCTGCTCGTTGAGATCTACTACTACCTTGCCAACACCTCCGAGGCGGCTTCAACTGAAGGCTGCCGGTTCTCCTACGGGCTCCTCCTTCCATGCCTCTCTCTCTCTCTCCTCTCTCTCTCTCTCTCTCCATCTATGGCTCCCCCTTGACGAGATCTCCCACACCCCGGATCTGCCTCGTGAGCGATGTAGGTGATGGTGGAGCTGCTCCCAACTTCTCGAGGTGGCTGGTAGATCATCTTGGAGCTGCTCCCAACTTCCTGAGGTGGCTCGAGCTAGAGGCCGCAGCGGCTCCTTTGCACGCGTCTGTTACATCCCAAATTTTATAATCGAGACTAGTGATTAAACTTTTACTGAAACTAAAAATTTAAACTTTGGCTTTCAATGGATTACAATTAATCTTTATTTTTGAACTCTCACAAGACCAAAAAAACTAGGGTGAGTCTTATACATGCGAGTGGGACTTACATCTCAACTTCTAACGTTGACCTGAACATGACTAAGCATTTTACGATCCAAATAAAAGACACACTACCCAGTTGACAAGGTGATGTAATTAACATCAAAGAGGGGTAGCATGCAGCAATAATACCACTACTATCCAACTTAATGCAAACCTATCCGTAAGCAAAAATTAACATTAATATTCATAAAAAGGGGTAGTAATATGTGGTGCTTGTCTTTAATAGCAGTAGTGATGTTCTCCTCGGCAACTTGTCAAACCCCTAGGGCTCTAACCTCAGCAGTATCCGTATCACTCCCCAACGTTTCAGTTTCTATAAAAAAAATCATATCGGTATGAGTATGAATGCCATGATGACATGATACATGAAAATGATGTGATATGATGCAAAGAGGGAGGTACTGACTATGACCACAACGTAAAAGGAATCTTGTGAAACAGAGGTGTTTAGCTCAAGTTATTCGAAAATAGTGTGGCTAATCGGCGAAAAGGGGTTCCCGATTTCTGGATTCCGAAATCAATATCATGTGAATCCGAAAAATCGTATAATCTAAGTATATCGGAAAAGAGGGTAAACTAAGTGATTAGGGACTACTAAAACATTAGCATAGTGTAACCCGGTTTCAGATATCTTTAAAGTCGATAAAGCCGGAACAACTTTCCGACAAAAATTAAAAATTAAGGTACAGGTAGCAGATTATTTTTAGTTGAAAGTAACTTTCAAAACATGATGTTTCACCCTGGTTTGAGGTCATGTTAAGCTTCAATGATTTTACTAAAAATCAATCAATGTTCTGTGATTTAATTTAGAAAAAAGAGAAAAGGGAACTAAATGACATGGTAAATTTGCGAAACTTGATGCACGCACTTGCATTTTTTACTTCACATACTTACGAAACAATATTAACATGAATATATACGAAACAAAGTAAATTTACTTCACATACTAACATGAATGAAATAAGAAGAACATATGCACAAGTTTCAGGATTAGAGCATGTGTATAACTGGAAATTAAAATTAGAAAAGCATGTTTGCCAAAATATTAGGGAAGTTACATAGATTTTCATAGAAAATGACTGTTACAGAAAATTAGAGCTACAAAAGGGGAGTCCAAAGAATTTTTTTTTTTTCAGATTTTTAGGTTATGCATTTTACAAACTGGACCGGAAAATAGCCAAAATAAATATAACTACTAAAAAGGGAAAATGGATCTTGAAACATGGGATTGGGGAGGAGAGCTCCGGGGAGCTCGATGGCGGCGGGATTTAGCCGGGGCTGGCAGGATTCGCGCTCAGCACATGGAGGCGGACCTATTAGTGCCGGATTGGGCTGCGGCGAGGAGTGGAGCTCGCCAACGACGAGTGGCGGCCATGGAGCTCCAACTCCGGCGATGTGCGCGGGGAGAAGGGGGTTAGGGACTTGAACGAGGGGTCTGGAAGCATCACCGCGCTGCATCGAGTCGATGCGTGGGTGCGGGAGAGCTTGGGGATGGCCGGAGACAAGACTTCGACGGTGAGCTCCGAGCGGCGGTAATGGAAGTCCGGTGGTGGCGCGCTAACACAGGCAGTCCAGAAGTTTTCTGCGAGCAAGATCATGTCAAGGAGGTGTGCAAGGATTAGGGAAGATAGTAGGCGAGATGAATTGAACCAATTCCACGTAGAGAGGATGGGATCGAAGAAATATTTTCGCAGTTCGGTTTTGGCTGGAGGTTGAAGATGACCTCGTTCCGGGCAAACCAGAGCGAGATAATCCAATTCCTTTGGCAGAGGGTAGAAGGGCAGTGAGACAAGACTAAATGGCAAGGTGGAAAGGCTGGGCATGCACTGTGACATGCTGTCCACGTGAAGAGCAGCAATGGCGGCCAATGTCGCTCGCGTAGAGGAACAGGGAGAGAGAGAGAGAGAGAGAGAGAGAGAGAGAGAGAGAGGAGAGGAAAGCAGCGGTGCAGGGCGACTGGAGGGGCGTGGAGCGGTGGACAAAGGGAAAACCAGGTCTCCAACGCGTGGATTGAAGGCGGGCAGAGAATTGGGGCGTCGGGGCGGTGCTCAGCGGCGTCCTGCGTGAGGAGGGACAGAGAGAGGGCAGTGGAGAGGCAGGTGCACGTCCAGCTAGCACGCGCTGCACTCCTGCGGCCTGCGGCAGCGCGGGTTGGGTGAGCGGCATTACGGCGAGCAGTTGGCGGGTGGGGCGTGGGCAGCTCTGAAAATTTAATTTTTTTTTATAATATTCGATTTGAAAAGTTCGAAACCATGCCTTCCCACGGTCATAAAATTTGAAACTTTTAGGACAAGCTCAAAGATATTACTTCCCGCAACTGTTAATTACCAAAATTACCGTCAACATATGTCATGAAACGAATAAAGACTTGCATTTTATATACACATGTTAGCTTAAAAATAATATAGTTCCTATGTACTTAAAAAGTTTGTGCATACAGATAATTATCATAGGAATGGTGCATAATCCGGCCACATGTCGAGGAAACATAATTTTAATTAATTACGAAACGTGTGTGGGGTGTCCGTTAGTTTTCTTGGTATTTTGGCACGTCTGGTGGATCTATAAATTCGTGTGTTGTCCACGTGACGTTTCGTAATTAATTAAAATTATGTTTCCTCGACATGTGGCCGGATTATGCACCATTCCTATGTACTTAAAAAGTTTGTGCATACAGATAATTATCATAGGAATGATGCATAATCCGGCCACATGTCGAGGAAACATAATTTTAATTAATTACGAAACGTCACGTGGACAACACACGAATTTATAGATCCACCAGACGTGCCAAAATACCAAGAAAACTAACGGACACCCCACACACACGCTATAAGCCCACAAGACAGATGGCCTACTAAAGTGGGACACGAGTGGGGCTAGCAAGGGATCGGTGAACCTATGGAAGGGCTTTGACGTGACGCGAGTTACTGCCTTTCCAAATCGATTCTAAAAGCGATGGTGTGACGAGTGGTGAGAAATGGTCTAGAGAAGAGGAGTAAGAGAACCACTCACTTCAAGCCTTCTCCACCTATAAATAGACCCCTCTCCCTCACTCCCAAAACACACATGGAGTTTCACCTGTAAACACACTCTCATTTCAGTATTAGTGGAGTTAGAAATTAGTCTAGAGATCTTCTAACTTTCTAGTAGTATCTAAATAGGAATAGGTTTGAGTCCAGTAGTCTCTCTTATTTTTTTTGTAAGACTTTGTGCTACTTCGATAAAATATAATTTATGGAATATATCTCGTATGACTTGAGTGCTCTTGTTTGTTGTTATGATTGCCATGTATTTATATTTAGATTATATATTAGTTTACTAGTAATAGTCGTAAATATAAATATATACATCATCATGTTTATATGCCTTATGCTTAAAATAGTTGATCATTACTTTGATATTGGTTAATTGTGTTCATTTGAGTATGTTCTAGTCGAAGGACTAAGGTCCGTCGGACGGCTTAGAGTAATATTTAGTAATATAAGTGTGATGCTTAGATTACTAAATATCTTTAAATGTCATGCGATCCACGAAGCTAGGGGTAGGCGTGGCTAGAAGTGGCAGCCTTGTCTATCCTTTGTAATCCTCTACGTCCAGTCGTAAGGTTAGAGGTGTATAATTATCGGAGTCTTTTCCCTAAATTTGAAGTAAACCGGTGTCCTGATATATCTCAACCATGATACCTTGCTAGCATAGGACATATATGTATACTAATATATATGTATATATATAGAAATACAATAAATGTCTAGTTTAGTCTTAGATTAGTCCTATTCCACTACGATATATATTTGTAGCTTCCCTTCTTCGTGTCACACTACCTATACACTCTCTATGCTTAACTTTGCATGAATATATGACACTTTGGTATGACTAACTTAGTGTTATAATTCATATGCATCACCCTCATTAAGCATCTTCCCTGTGAAAATAAATACGATATCCTGATATACTCTAAGCTAAAATGCTATAATGGTACTTCATACGCTTGGGGTCTTTTCTGTGGACGTTAGAATACAAGTGTAATTATTTTTGGCGCCATTACTAGGGATTACCACCTAGGTAAAACTTAGTAATGATGTAAAAAATAACAACACAATTTTTTTTGTTTTTGTCAAAAGTTGAGATTCGGCTCCTATAAAAAGAAGAATTTTTTATCAAATTTAATTTTGAAGGATTTTTAATATGCATTTAAAATTTTTATAAAATCTTAAAAAATTCTCCAATATTCTATTTTAATGTGCTCTGAATTGTCATGTAAGAACATAGGCATATGTGCATTTCAAAAGTCTGAGTTCTTCAGGGAGCCCACTTTATTCATTATTTAAATATTCTATTTGATTTAAAAAGAATAGTTTCTTTTTTCTACCTATTTTAAAATGGCAGCAGGACAACAAAAATAAAGATTAATTGTAATCCATTGAAAACCAAAGTTTAAATTTTTAATTTTAGCAAAAGTGTAATCACTAATCTCAATTACAAAATTCGTGGTGTAACAGACGCATGCAAAGGAGCCGCCGCGGCCCCTAGCTCGAGCCACCTCGGGAAGTTTGGAGCAGCTCCACGATGGCCTACCAGCCACCTCGAGAAGTCCAGCGGCAAGTCCCACTCGCATGTATAAGACTCACCCTAGTCTTTTTGGTCTCGTGAGAAGTTCACATAAAGTTGGAATGTTATCAAACTGAAATCTAGACGGTGGGATAAAAGTACAGCAAGACGTGGAGGCCTTATGTACCATAGGTCTTGTCTGGATTGACCTAGGACCCGGCCATGTTGTTTTTGGTCCAAGCACTTTTTCGTTTGTACACATGTCTGATATAATTGTAAGATAAACCAAGTATCACACTGCATACTGAAGTTTGACCGGTGACCGCATAGTGCATAGAGCGAGGGACTAACGTGCGCCTACGGAGCCATACTCGACACTGTATGGATTTCCTAACCGTTTGGACATGAGTGTGAAAAAGGTTAACATGAATTTCCCCTTGCGTGACTTTGGCTAATTGCATGAATCGTATGGTCCTTAAGTCATGTGGTACAGTTGAAATTCATTGCAGGGTATAAAATCGGTTCGAATCACCGTGGTCTCGGTTATGATCACGTTTGGTGTCCTTTGAATGATATAGTAGTAATGAAACTTGAATGAGAGAGACATAATGTGAGTAAATGATATACTTGGTGTCTTAGCTTCATGATGTTTCAGGTTATGATTTAGTATGTGTCATATGTCCATAAGTCTTTTTATTTATGCTTATTCACATGTGTCTACTTGCAGCTTTATGCAAATAAATTTTATCATATGACTTTTTCCTTGTTGCTGTTATATTGCATATCCTTGGAGTCGGGACTCGCACCACGGGTAACTCTTGCGAGTGTATTCAATGTTTGTTGTTTAAGTTTTTATAGGTGAGGATGATATGATTTTGGATACTTCATCCCCGCCGATGTCGGTGAATGGGAGGACTAGTCCTATCGTTTATTGCGATGTTCGTGGGCTAAACATTATGACATTTTTACTTGTTTCAAAACCACTGGCGCTGCATACTCGTCATCATGCTATGTTTCCGCTTTCATTTTAGAACTTATTTATTAATTTTGACTTGTAATATTATATGAAAACTTATGTAATTTGAACCCTTTGTAGTCTTTGTGATATAAACATTGTCGTAATTCCAATATGCTGTTATCTTGGGTGTTGCTCGAGAAGTATATCACAGAACTATCAGGTTTATATTTTTTTTATTGGATTTGCACTCCCATGCCGTTTATGGACACCGGTCAATACGATAAACTGAAATATGAATTGAGCGGGTCTCACAACATCGCACTTGTTTTTCTTTCTTTTTTGTTCTTCAGACGCAAGACGTTTGGTTGTTGAGTAGGATGGGCCCACATGTCAGGATAGAGAAATGACGAATGACGGACAACAGCTGCGGACATCAGTAACCGCTACTTTTAAGAGTAAAGATAAAATATATGCATCTTTCCTACACGTTCGAGAAAAAAAATCTTTTACACATGTACCAAATTGACTACTGAAAGTGAAGGGAGAAATTGATATTTTACTCTATTTTCAAGGTATTGCTTGTTTGATTTTTTTTTCCTACTTTGCTCATATGAAGCAGCCCCTTTGACGTGGATGGACCCAATGTTAGCATCGGTTAGATTATGAAAGAAAAAAATTATGAAATTAATAAAAAATATAATACTTTTAGCATGTCTATTTGTTTAGTACGGCTGTCTTTGAGTGGGCGTGGGAACGGAATCTCCTACCTTTTGGTAGAGGTGTTGATAGGTGATCTTGGTGTCTTAACTAGCTCGCGTGCAGTCGTCCCATTGCCCTGTATCGTTCAGCAGAAGAACCTCCTCCGAACAAGGAGGGTGTGGGAAAGAAAATCTTTTTCCAAAACAATAGAAAGGCTATCAAGCGGTCCCTATGCCCCCGTTGGGCCACGTGCAGGGTGTGGGTGCCGTGCGGCAGCTGGAGCGGCACACGGGGCGCATCAGTCCTAGAGTGTGCTGCCAGCGGCAGCTGGAAGGTGGCGCGGCTGTACTAAGGGCTTGCGGTGCTGGGGCGTGCAGTGCTGGGGTGGTTCCACGGCTGCAGGAGGAGGGCTGCACGGCGGGCTAAGTCGATGTAGAATCTTGCCGAGGCAATTGAAGTGGCGCACGTTGCCAAGCAGGAGGAGACGCAGCTAGACGCACGGCGACCGTGGCGGCACAGCACACGTGAGTAGTGGGTGTTTGGATGCCCCGCAGAAGGAGCAAAAGTAGCCGACTTTAGCTCACGGTTCTCCAAACGAGCGGCGCAAGTGAGCTAAAACTTTAGCCCGTCCGCACCGGCGCAAGTGAGCGAAGCCCAACCCCCCTCCGCCCGCGCCCCCCCACCTCCCGAGCGCGCCGCCTCCGCCCCAACGCGCGCCGCCCCCTGCCCCATCCACAAGCGGCGGAAGGCCCGCCCGCCCCAACCCCCCCCCTCCGCCCGGGCGGCGGTGCGCGACCCGGTCCCCCACACCCCCCCCCCCGCGCGGCGGTGCGTGCCGACGGTCCCCCCCCCCCCCCCCCCCCCGCGCGGCGGTGTGTGCCGACGGTCCCCCCCCCCCCCGCGCGGCGGTGCGTGCCGGCGCCCCCCCCCCACCCCCCGGGCGCCCCGCGGCGGTGCGCGACCCGGTCCTCCCCCTCTCCCCCCCCCCGGCGGTGCGTGCCGACGGCCCCCCCTGGGCTCGCGACGGTGCGTGCCGGCGCCCCCCCCCCCACCCCGCGGCGGTGCGTGCCGGCGCCCCCCCCACCCCCCGGGGCGCCCCGCGGCGGTGCGGTCCGACGCACCTCCCCCCCCCCCCCCCCCCCCCCCCGACGTGCGGCGGAGGGAGTCGACGGCCCGCTCCAACACTCCTCGGCGGTGCGTGCCGGCGCCCCCCCCCCCCTCCCCTCTTCGGAGGTGCGAGCACGACGGTCTCCCCCACCCCCTGCCGGTGCGACCGCGAGATGTCTCCCCCACCCCCTGCCGGTGCGACCGCGAGATGTGCAAACCGCCCCAAACACTACCTTGCTAAAGTTTTAGCACTAAAACTTTAGCGCTAAAACTTTAGCGCTGAAGCTAAAGTGCCAAACACCCCAAGTTGCCTTCTAAAGATACCAAAGGTGCGTCTAATGAAAACCTTTCAAGCCTCTTTAGTTAAAAAAGATTAATTTTTAAAAATAAGAAAATATATGAAAACTTAGTTATTTTTTTAACTAAAAAGATACGAAGTTAAATTTAATGGATCTACTAGCCATATACCCGTGCGTTGCTACAAGTGAAAATACACTAAAAGAAACATAGTTTATTAGGTGAAGCTAATGTAAAATAACACTTTGAAACATGCAACTATATACGGTAAGGCTATGACACAATTTGTCAGTTTTAGATAAAACAGACCTGATGTGTATATATCCTTATTATAATTGTTATTAAAAGTTATCATTATTCAACTCTTTGTACCGGAGTTATTAAAAATTATGATTATTCAACTCTTTGTACCGGACGCCACTTTGACTTCTTTAATACCGTCTTGCCCCACTCCCATCTAGTATATTGTAAAAATCAAAATAGAGAAGCAGGAGACACAAGCAACAGGTACACATGCCGTTCCTAAGAAAAAAAATGCCGCTCAAACCTGATTGAGGGCCTATACGCATAGCCGAGCAGGCCCATGGCCGCTGATATGGGATTCGGGTCACCTCAATTGCTGAAGGAAATTCACCATGACTCTAATGTGAATTTCCTCTGATTTTTATCCATCCGATCTGGAATCAATGAACCAGATGTATTGCTACAGTGCATTTGCTATAATACATAATCAGTATTTTTCTGCATAAACAGTGATTCAATGTATTTTACTGTAGCATCTCTCACACAAATTACTGTATCACTGTGAATTTTCTTCACTACTGCAGGGGGACATGGATCCACTGATATGCGGAGCAGTCAAAGCTGTCGGCACGAAACGATTAGATTGGACGGCCGTGATTCATTGTGATTGGAATAAAACCTCAATTCGCTGCTAAAACCCTAGTCCCACACTCCCTCACCGACGTCCTCTTCTTGTTGGTTGAGAGAGGGTCGGCTACAAATGCACACCATCGGTGGCCATGGTGTTCCTTCTCCTCGGCAAGGTCCGGATTTGTTGAGGATAGCGCCGACGATGAGCATGCAGTCTCCTCAAGTTGTGTGGCCCGCCTGCCCTCTTCATCCTTGATGTTGGGGATTTCAATCTTGGAGCTTCATGCAGCAGGGGTCCCTCGATCACGACATGCGGCGGGTCTCCCTAATGCACGCATTAGCGGCAAGCCTCCCTCAAGCACGACGATATGGCTAAGAGATCTGCAGTAGCGTTCTTTTTTGCCGGTTTGTCTTTTGTTTTTGGTTGGAGTAGGTTCTCCTTCATTTCTTGTAGTATCTTTTTATGAAGGCTTTTTTTTATTCGAATCAAACTCTTTATGTGCTTTGTCTTTGGATTCGAATCAAACTTGAGTTGAGGGACGTATGTTTCCTGGTTTTGTCTGTGAGGTGGGCTCTTAATTACTGACGAAACGAAAACCAGGTGGAATGAAAATCAGTCCGGTGGTGAGGGCGGACGACGAGGCGGACCTAAAAGGCAGACA
Organism: Oropetium thomaeum; assembly: GCA_001182835.1. Classification (NCBI taxonomy): domain Eukaryota; kingdom Viridiplantae; phylum Streptophyta; class Magnoliopsida; order Poales; family Poaceae; genus Oropetium; species Oropetium thomaeum. The sequence goes on from LFJQ01000082.1 coordinate 130,084, forward strand.
TGACATGTTTAACATATTTAATAAGTAGTAGAGACAATTTCACCTTCATTGCCTTTTGCTTCACTTCATCACCGTTTCGGCGCCTTTGCTGGAGCTCTGTGCAGTGTGGAAGGAAGCTAGGAGCTTTTCTGGTGGCCAGGAACACTATTTTCTTTTTTTTTTTTTAGCATTAGAACTTCTCCTTTCATGAACCATATCATCGGTTACATCCACCCTGAAAGATACGAAATAGGAACGGAGGATTAGCATCCCATTCATACCTACCCCGATACAAATTAGCCTCTCTAACACACAAATGAGCCGCATAATTTGCCACCTGACTCACATACACCAAATCAAACGAGGAGAAGGATAAACAAATCTGATGAATATCATCTAGAATCAACATAAACATTGAGCGTTGTTCATGCCTGAACCGCCAAAGTTGCACAAGTTGTTGGGAGTCCGTTGTTCTTTTATTTTTTAATCTGTGGCCAGGAAGACTTGGAGACGAAGGTAAAGAGTGTTCATTAATTTCTCTTTCTCCATTTCATTTTTTATCAACTTTTTGGTAGATCAAATGTGAATGGTCTCATCACCTTCTTCCAAAAAACAATGTTTTTCACCTAGTTTTTTTTACATTTCTTTTTGAAAATTTAAATTTGGACATTTTTTAAAACAAAAACCATGGTCCACTTGTTGTGGATCGACCGGTTTTCACCGGTTTTTATGAAAACCGTGAAAACTGGTCCAATTTAGAGGTTTTTTATGGAATTATAATGATTAGCAAGGACAATGTCTTTTTACTTTCGACTTCACACTGTTAAGCTTAGGGCAACAGTAACGTATCTTACGAAGAAAGGCCTTCTCGTCAGTGGGCATCAACTATGACCGTATAGGGGCAGGCATGGGTCTCACTGGGAGCACAAAACTATTAACCTGTCCACCCGCTTCACCATACTTCAAGCAACATTTGCCTCTAGGTGGAGTTTTCTATTCCATGTCACTGTTCAGATCTTATAAACAATTTCTCTACTACCGTCAATAGCGTTGAAACCGGTAGTTGTTAATATCGAGTTCCACCATGCTTGTAACCGGGTTGAATGTAATATTTATTGTCTATTACCGGTTTTATTCTCATATTGTGGATGCTCTCATATAATAAAATAGGGTGAGAGTGTAATTTCATTGTATAAAGTAGGGTCACATCCACGAAAATTAAAGGCCAACCAAGCACCGTGACTATAAAACAGGGTACCAGTTGCGCTGCCGTGAAATCAAGCATGGACAAGTGTTGACAGACTACAAAATGGATAGGACAGATAAATGTCAAAACAAGCTGAGTATGAAAAGAATGGAGAGAGTTCGGCTAAGAAACAAGGCAAAGGGTAGGAAGTACTTTTCTCCTTTCTTCGGATAGCATGTAGAAACTGGTCATTTGAAATGTTGAAAAAATCAGAAAAGAAAAAAAAAATCCCCGCATCAGCAAAACATCCAACAAGTCGCCGCAGTCAAGCAACAGATCCTACTAGGATCGACACTACAAGACGCCGCTAAAAGTTAACAAAATCATCAAATGTGAACTAACTAGTGATAACAGAAAAACTGAACAAAGGTGAACATGCCCCTAGCTAGCGGGGTTCTTGTTTCCAGCGACGAAGCCGATTACTACCTCTGTTTTCTAAATATTATCCCTGGTTCAAAGTTCAAATTTTAACTAGGAAGTGACAATATTAAGAAACAGGAATGGAAATATTTAGAAAACAGAGGTATATAGTAGATTTAAAATTAAGGATGTGGATCATATTCTCCCTGCATTTGGTTCAAGGCATATGGAAAACTTAATTTCTTAGTTTTAACAAACAATTAATTATAGATTTTGTAAATTATGTGTTCAATTTCAGTTCCATTGAATTCATATTCAAAAGCATCTAATTTACGAGGTTGTCTAATTTTCAATCAGTTGAAATCACATGATCCTTTCGTTTAACATTCACAACCTTTAGATATAGATCTGAGAGCTACATTTTTTTTATATATAGTTATTTTATATAATCTATACTTCAATAATTCTTAGTTTCATAGTTAGCATATAATCATATACAAAAACTAACTAACAACTTGTGGCCACTAAATCTACATTTAAGGACTCCGAACGATGAGTGAAAGGAGCTCAATTTCAGATGATTGAAAATTCACATGCCCAATTTTAAATCCTAAGCGAATGATGCAAAGGATATTGGGTTATTAACACTCAAATGTCTTAAAATTTTGAAAGAAATGCGATTTGATAACAACTTTTTTGACAACCGAATATATACATCTGACATGCTGTTCTTTCTGTACAAACGGTACATGATAAATCTGCTACTTCTAGCCGCACACGATAGTACGGACAACGATGATGAAACGCCACTTTGAGTAGCATCAGTCACGCTTCGAGCTGCTCCCATTCTGCCCTGCGAGAATCCTCGAGATCTGTAGGCCCCGGCTAAAGGCCTGGTTGAAGAGCAGCCGCGTCTGGAACTCAGAGATGAAGGGGAACCAAGAAAGCACGCCGATAGGCAGGAAGATGATGAGCCCCATGGTGTACTCGTACATCCTCGCCATCTCCTGGATAGAGTCCCACGGCCCCATCTTCCGGAGCACAGCCCCGGTCCTCTGCCTGAACTTGGCACAACATGGCCCTCTGCATCCGCCACCCCCAGTGCCACAGGGACAACACAATCCACCAATGGGCTCTATGATCAACCTCCGAAACAGCGGTCCACATAATTGTGCTACCTACAAGGAACAACAGAAGGAACCAACAATATGAAGCAGGAAATGTTAGAATACAACATGGATAGGAGTTATTATATATCAGTATGTTATTAGTAATTGCTTGAGTAGCCTGAAAAGCTAAGCCTGGAAGAACAGACGAATCGCTCACCTGAAGAATAAACCAGCCAGTGGGAATGAAGGCCAAGATACTGGCACCAACATCCGAGATAGCAAGATCAAATCCAACAAACAAAAAGACCAACAGACCAATGAGGACAAGGAACACAATGCCCTTGAGGACACGGAACACAAGTTGAAATCTCGTAACAAATTTCTCTCTCCCCAATGAAACAACCTGAAGGAATCACTCGAAGTGTAAGAGGTATGAGATCAAATAGGATGCACTACAATACAAAACAGATTGGTACCTTTAGGGAAACAAGAGCGATCACTATAACCAGCCATGAAAGTGCATATACCTGAGGAAAACAACAGGCATTAGCTACCTGAATCTCTGAATGTGAATTTTAATAAATCTGGAACACTCTAAGCAGAAAGGTTACCATGAAGCTTTTCATGCCGTGCACTATGTGTAAGTGGTAAACAATACCATATTGGTAGATCAAGAATCGAAGTGACAGGATGAACTCCAAGAGCAAGCTACGTATCGTTGCATTCTTCAGGTGGTCATATTCGCTCATCCACCAAGCCTCCCAGCTTTGCTCAGGTGCTAGGCCTATACCACCTCTATTTCCCATCCATTTCCACCAGTCATTCCAGTCATCAACAGTCTTGTGCCACTCAAAGCATGATGGGTTGAAGACAAAAGGGGCAAATAGCCAACAGAAAACAAGGAACCATATGGAGATTGTGACATACAGATATAAACTCGAGCTTCTGTACGAACTTCCATATGCGAGGTACACAACCAAAAGAATAAGCAACTCAAGTGCTTTTACGAAGTGGCTCCGGGAGTACATGCGATAATTCTCAGCAAACTTAGCATGTAGCACAACAAACCCTCTTCCTGTGGCCCTATACTTTGCCCCACCATGAAGTATCGTCCTACCATAGTAGTGTGTCTTTGTTCCAAGATGGAAAGTGAAGAACACAGGAGCTAGCTGAAGTTGCATGATTACAAACTCTGCCAATGCTCTACCATATCCTTTCTCCAGACCAACCTCTATCATCATTGGGAGGATGAGCAACATCCCAAGTTGGAATATAGATTGAGTGGCAAGTGCATTTTCAAATGGTCTGATGTTTTGGATAGCTGGGTCTTGGAGTATGGACTTTTCTAAGCCACTCAAAACAAGGTATAACCTCCCATACAAAAATAGATAAACTGTAAGCACTGCCACCTGAAAAAATCACAGGGTGGATAGTTATCCACCGTTGTAGAAAATCAGCACTCAATATGATATAGAATATCAACGCAAAGTCATGAAAAATAGAATGAAGATAATAAAACACATACACATCAGCATTTAATTATGTGCTTGATACAAAAATGAATACACTGTAAGAACTGACACCTGAAAGTAATATATACTACACAGTGACAATATTAAAAAAAAACAGAGGGAGTATATATCAGGGCAAACTCATAAATTTATAGAATGAAGATAATAAAATACATCAGGAATTATTAAATATGTGCTCAATATGTTTCCACAGATAGAAATTTTTAAAAGGGTTTTTTGAACTGGAGATCTTTTAAAAGTTGTTTGTTCAGAAGTCACAATTCCAGAGCCTATTTTAATTTTATTTTTTTCTTATGTCATTGAGGTACCTAATCAAGATTTTCTTTATTTCCTACCACAACTATAACATATCAGTTATTAAGTTGATATGTCAAAGCATGAAATGAGACTTACCATGCTATTAAAGTAGAAACCAACTGTGGTGAAGTACAACGATAGCATCCTGTAGAAATCAAATCTGTGTCCCAGTCGGTAAATATCACGACAGAGTGTTTGTTCACCATTTCCATTTGCAACTTTGGCTTCAAAGTTGGATATTTGGTTCATTCCAACATCACGTCCCTTGCCCAACTGTATGTACTCATGATGTGTAATATTTCCTCCACGCAGGGTTGAATTGAACCCTGCGAATATGACAAGAATATTGTGATCGTAGTGCAGAGAACTAAGCAATACAGCACATTGCATAATCTATGGAAAGTTTACCGGCAAAGATATCCTCACTAAGGTTGATAACCTTTGATGCCTTGCTTATGCCACCCCTTGTTATGTGAAAGAGTCTATCGAAAACATCAGGATGACCATAATGGAATCGGACCCTGCATCAAACAAATAAAAAACTGCATTATTCATAATATCTACAGAAAAAAGAAAAAAAAATATTATTCCGCTAAAATATTTGAATTCAGCTATCGAAAACTACATGCAACTCAACCATTATCATAAAATAACAGGTAATTTGTCTTATCCCACCCTATTACAGATGTAATGCTACCTGGAATACATTTGAGACACAATGCAGTTCATTATCTCTTCAACAGATAGCGATCTGTGACAAGTACAAAGCGTATCTAACCATAGCATGATTTCTTCTAAGAATACAAAAAAAAAAACAAGGGTAGCCCAATTCAAATCTACTCATAAAACTGATACAGTAGCTTTTAAAAAGTCCTAACATAAAATCCAAAGAATTTGCCTCTTCCTCATGCTGTTTCCTTAATTTCTTTAGCACTCAACATTTTAAAAATCTTCAACGAATCTACCTTTATATAAAAACCATTGCACACTATCTGATTCTCTCGCACACATCGCGCCACGTCATCAACATATGTCAAATGTCCGATTAACATACTCAGCACAGCACAATTGTCAGATGAACATAAAGATCTCACACACATCATTTAATTCTTGCTAAATCGTGAAAAAATCATGCTAAATGGAGAATTGAACTCATGACCTTTACGAAATGAATCAAACCACTTACCACTAAGCCATCATAATTTAACTGGTTAGATAAGAACTACAAACACAATTAAAGGGTATTGCTTGATGATCAAAATTAAATAATTGCCCCTCATGTGAATTGTGAAAACAAACTTCACTCTTTTCTATCCATATTTTAGGTTAGTTTAAATTACAGTAAAAAATCCGTGGCATCAGGCGGGGTTATCTACTTGTAAAAGGAATTTCTATAGACAGCATTGGAAAACGGTGTGGTTATTTTCTTTAACATGATGGAGAATTGTGTGCCTTTGTTAATCATAGAAAGCACGTTTTGAACAAATCAATTCTCAAACAAAAGCATGTGGGACATAGGAATAGATCTGAGTACTTTGTTCAAAGATGATAAGATCTACTCAGAAAAGAATTAGTAGTTGGTCTGCATGCTAAAATTTTGTGAGTACCAGAGACAAATATATCGAGAAATAATAGGTACAGATAATGTGGAGTCCTGATTCCTGAGTTGTACTTCTGTTATTCTATACGAGGGAACAGTATAATTTGCTTCTCAGAACTGTGTCCAGTAATGCACCAGTAATACAGCTAGAATTAACATGTACCATTAGTGGGCTGTGCATTGTATATGGGCCTAGGGTTGCGCCTATTGCGCCCCTGCCTGCGCCTACGGCGCCCCTGGCACGCACGCCGCCCTAGGGCCGGCTGTGTGTATATATGTAACCCCATGGCTGAGGAATACAATCATTCAATTGCGTGCCTATCTCGTCTAACATGGTATCTTTCGCCATCTAGATCCTAACCTTACGCTTCCGCAACACCCGCGCGATCGCATCTGCTAGCCGTGCGCCTGCTGCTCCTCAGTCCAGCGCGCCGTCGCCGCCGCGATCTGCTGCGTCCCTGCGTGCGCTCCCTCTAGCGCGCCGCCGCTCCCTCCTCTGCCGCGCACCCTGCGCGTTCTCCATGGCGGACGAAAGCTCCAACGTCTCTGATGCTGAGGCGAAGCAGAAGGAACTCGAGCTCGCCAGGAAGGAGGCGGACGCCTCTGCCATCGCCGCGGCTGCCGCTGCTCACGCCCGCGTGCGCGAGGCTGAGGCCGCCCTCCAGAAGATGCGCGACGCGGCTCTGGACTTGGAAAACGCCGCCGCTGACGCGCGTGCTCGCCAGAATCCGCCTCCACCGTCTGCCGATGCCGACGTCTCCGTCCACGACGACACTCAGGATCTTCTTTCTGAGGCTGCGACGATCGCCAACCTGCATGCCCAGGCGGCCGCAGTCCCGAACATCCGGGCTCTCATCCCCATCGTCCTCGACCTCCTCTCCTCGGACTACACCAAGTGGCGCGGTCTCATGCTGCTCACTCTGGGGCGCTATGCCCTCTCCGACCACGTGCTGTCCGACGCCATGCACCATGCCGTCCCTGCCTGGACGCGAATGGAGTGTGTGGTCCTCTCCTGGATCTTCAACAGCATCACCGCCGATCTCATGGAGGTAGTCCAGGATCGCGGCGGCATCACTGCTCGGGCCGCCTGGCTCGGCATCGAGCGGCAGTTCCTCGGCAACCGCGAAACCCGCGCCCTCCACCTCGACTTCAAGTTTCGCAACTTCGTTCAAGGAGACCTCCCCGTCGCCGACTTCTGCCGTCGCATGAAGGCCATGGCCGATGCCCTAGGCGACTTTGGGGAGACTGTTCCTGACCGTACCCTTGTGCTTAACATTCTGCGTGGTCTCAATGAAAAGTTCAAGTACATGGCGGCTCTCATCACGCGGCAGCGGCCCTTCCCCGCCTACCTCGACGTCCGTGCTGATCTGGAACTCGAGGAGATCAACATGCAGTCGACAGCCACCAACGCCCTGCTCGCCGCCGGTTCGTCCCGCGGCACCGCTCCTCCTAGCGGCCCTGCTGCGCCACTGCCTCGCCCTCCGGTGCGTCCTCCGTCCCCCTCCCCACCTGCCGGCAACACTGGTGGGGGTGGCAGCAGCGGCGGCAACGGCGGTAGCGGTGGTCGTCGTCGTCGCCGCGGCAGTGGCGGCAACTCCAACAGCGGCAACGGCGGGGGCTCCAGCGGTGGTTCAGGCAGCTCTGGCGGTCGTTCCGGCACCCCCGCTTGGCCTTCAGTTTACGACCCGTGGACCGGCACCATCCATATGTGGCCGACACCACCCGCCGGTGCCGGCGCCCGTGCTCCTCAGCACCCCGCCATGCTGGCCGGCACCTCGCCGTACGGCTATCCGGCCCCGTACCAAATGCAGCTTCACCCTCCACTGGCGCCACTCCCACCGCCGCCGGTGCCCCCTCAGCCCGCCCCGGCGCTGCAGCAGTCGCCACCCGTGTGGTGCCCATGGGACCCTCACGCCCTCGCCAGTGCATTCAGCACGGTGTCCCTCACCCCGCCGGCAAACACGAACGAGTGGGTGGTCGACTCGGGGGCTGGTAATCACATGACCCCGAATGCTGGTAACTTGTCTTCTCTTTCTTCTTCCTCTAATTTTCCTTCATCCATCATTGTCGGCAATGGTTCAACACTCCCTGTCATTGGTACTGGTCACTTATCGTTACCATATAATTTTCATCTTCGCAATATTCTTGTGGCACCTGATATCATTAAGAGTCTTCTTTCTGTTCGCCAGCTTACCACTGATAATTCTTGTTCTATCGAGTTTGACCCATTTGGCCTCTCTGTGAAGGATCTACACACCAGGAGACTCATCATCCGATGTGATAGCCCCGGTCCGCTGTACACCATTCAGCTGCCGCCTTCATCCACACCAGCTCTTCTAGCAGCGTCGTCCCCCACCCTTTGGCACCGCCGCCTCTGTCATCCTGGTCGTGAAGTGCTCCATAGGCTATCTAGCTCTTCCTCCATTTCATGTAATAAAATACCTAGTCACTCGATGTGCCACTCGTGTCAACTAGGTCGTCATACTAGATTGCCCTTTACTTCTTCCAGTTCTCAATCTGTCAAGAATTTTGATTTAATACATTGTGATCTGTGGACCTCCCCAGTTGTCAGTGTCTCTGGTTACAAATATTATCTAGTAATCCTTGATGATTGTTCTCACTACCTTTGGGTTTTTCCCCTCCGTCTCAAATCTGAGACGTTTCCTACCCTTGCTAACTTCTTTGCTTATGTGGCTACACAGTTTGGGTGCACCGTTAAGGGTGTCCAGTGCGACAACGGGCGCGAGTTTGATAACTCCTCCTCTCGGTCCTTCTTTCTTGAGAAGGGCGCCCTCCTCCGCATGTCCTGCCCCTACACGTCCCCACAGAATGGTAAAGCCGAACGCATCATTCATACTATCAACAATGTCGTTCGCACTTTACTCCTTCATGCCTCCATGCCGCCTGTCTACTAGGTCGAAGCTCTTCATACAGCGGCACATGTTATTAATCTGTTGCCCACCACTGCCCTGCAGCTCCGCACCCCCCACTTTGCCTTACACGGCGCTCACCCCACCTACCACCACTCAGGAGTATTTGGTTGCGCCTGTTATCCCAACATATTCGCCACTGCAGCCCATAAGTTAGCTCCTTGCTCGACCCGCTGCGTGTTTCTAGGTTATTCCCCTAATCATAAAGGATATCGGTGCCTCGATCTTTCATCCAACCATGTCATCATATCCCGACACGTTGTCTTCGATGAATCCTCCTTCCCCTTTTCCAGCCCCCAGGCGCCCTCGCCGGCCGTTGACCTTGATTTTCTAACTAACACAGAGCTGCCATCAGCTCCTCCTTTTTCTGCAGGTACCACTCTCCCGCCCCGGGCTGCTTCTCCCTTGCAGTCCTCGGCGGACGACGTCTCGTCAACCTGGCCAGCGCCCCCGCTGCCGTTGGCGGCATCTCATGCTGCTGCTGCGCCGCACGTCGACCCTGCTGGGCCCCACGCGTCCGCGCCACGCGCGGCCCCAACGTCGCCTTCTTCTACCGCGCCACGCGCGGCCGCTGTACCTGACAAGCCCCCCGTGACGCGTGTCTACTCCCGGCGTCAGACATCACAGTTCGTCCCCGGCAACCTGCCGGCGACATCCACGGACAACGTCTGTGATGTCTCGCTGCGGAATGTTCTCTCAGTCGGCTCTGCTCCTCTTCCTGCCGGTGCAGTTCGGATCGACCCTGTCTCCAACCAGCACCCCATGGCGACTCGGGCCAAGCATGGGTTTCAGCAGCCGAAAGCCTTCCATGCCACGGCTCTCTCTCCGGTGCCTAAGAGCTATCGTTGTGCCCTTACAAATCCTCACTGGCGCCAGGCAATGGAGGAAGAGTATGGTGCTTTGATGTCTAATCACACTTGGGAGTTAGTTCCTTGACCACCGGGCGTCAATGTTGTCTCTGGAAAATGGATCTTCAAGCACAAGTTTCACTCCGATGGGTCTCTCGATTGATACAAGGCGCGCTGGGTTCTTCGCGGCTTCACACAGCGCCCTGGTGTCGACTACGCTGAGACCTTCAGCCCAGTTGTGAAGCCGGCCACAGTTCGTACTGTTCTCACCATTGCCCACTCTCAGGACTGGCCTATCCATCAGCTTGATGTGAAGAACGCTTTCCTCCACAGCACATTGACGGAGACTGTCTACTGCGCCCAACCTTCTGGTTTCGTTGATGCTGCCCGTCCTGAGTTCGTCTGCAAACTCACAAAGTCCCTCTATGCCTTGAAGCAGGCTCCGCGTGCTTGGTACAGCAGGTTTGCCACATATGTGCAGTCTATTGGCTTTATTGAAGCACGGTCCGACACCTCTCTCTTTCTCCTGCATGGTTCTGACACGGCATACCTCCTGTTATATGTGGATGACATTGTGCTGACAGCTTCTTCTCCTGCTTTACTACACCGGATCATAGGCGCCCTTCAGCACGAGTTTGCCATGAAGGACCTTGGACCTTTGCATCATTTTCTTGGGATTTCAGTGCAGCGTCAGTCTCAGGGCCTCTTCATGTGCCAGCGTCTTTATGCTGAAGACGTCCTTGAGCGCGCCGGCATGACAGCGTGCAAACCGGTCTCCACTCCTATTGATACATCTGCGAAGACTGCTTCTGATGACGGACCTCCAGTCACTGACCCTACCGCCTACCGAAGCCTTGCTGGAGCACTTCAGTATTTGACATTCACTCGACCGGATATCTCTTATGCCGTACAGCAGGTGTGTTTGCACATGCATGATCCCCGTGAGTCTCACTTGGCAGCGGTGAAGCGCATTCTTCGGTACATCAGCGGCACCCTGGATCATGGTCTTCTCATTCCTCTGACTGCCCCTGATGAGCTTATCGTCTACACTGATGCTGATTGGGCGGGCTGCCCGGACACTCGCAGGTCCACCTCGGGCTATGCGGTGTTCCTTGGTGCTAGCCTCGTCTCCTGGTCGTCGAAGCGCCAACACACCGTCTCCCGCTCCAGCGCCGAGGCCGAGTACCGTGCAGTCGCCAACGGTGTCGCCGAAGCTTGCTGGCTCCGACAGCTCCTCACCGAGCTACACCGCCCACTACATCGCGCCACTCTTGTCTACTGCGACAACGTCAGCGCCGTCTACCTCTCCTCCAACCCCATCCAACACCAACGGACGAAGCATGTCGAGATTGATCTCCACTTTGTCCGTGAGCGCGTGGCCCTTGGAGATGTTCGGGTCCTGCATGTTCCCACCACTTCGCAGTTCGCCGACATCTTCACCAAAGGCCTGCCGTCTCCAGTGTTTAGTGATTTTAGGTCCAGTCTGAACGTCCAATCCTGTGGCTAGGTACGTTCGGACTGTGGGGGGGGGGGGGGGGTGTTAGAATTAACATGTACCATTAGTGGGCTGTGTATTGTATATGGGCCTAGGGTTGCGCCTATTGCGCCCCTGCCTACGCCTACGGCGCCCCTGGCACGCACGCCGCCCTAGGGCCGGCTGTGTGTATATATGTAACCCCATGGCTGAGGAATACAATCATTCAATTGCGTGCCTATCTCGTCTAACAAATACATTAAACAATTCATTTTTTGGACTTAAAAGATTCTTTAAGCCTTAACAGATACTCCCTCTGTTTCAGATTGTTTTTTCTTGAAAACATAGAACTGTGCTTTATTATATTAAGAAGAAATCCTGTTTCAGAATATAAGGCGTGGTTTCAGTAGGTATCTCGAACTAATACTTTGACAATGTTTTGCCTTGTCTGGTGAAATTTCTTGTGAGCCATTGAAAAAAGTCGTGTTTCCTTCTCAGCCACTGAAAAAATGTTATTCCCCTGCTTGAGATTTTTCCTCCCCTTTTTGCCGCTCAAACACTCTTGAAATTAGAGGTTCTTGTGCTCAGCAAGTAGTTGTTTTGCTCCACAGAGGAAGTGAAAGTGTTTAAGCTTGGATTGGTGTTAATTAGTACCCAATCCAAACTTAAGCACTTTCCCAACTGTGTGGGTCAAAACAATTAATGGTGGAGCACTAAAACATTTTGACAATTGTTGTGTTGCATAGAAACACGTGAAGCACCATTTACGTTATTTGCAAGTTTCCAAATTCGAATGTATTTTTACGTCTGAAAATATAGTCATAGCAAAATATCTTGAAATAGAATCCAGTGGCATCCGTTTTTGTATCACCGCATGTTGGGCTAATTGTTGATTAAATGCTATGAAATTTGAATCTTTCAAAAGTGAATGGACCCCATAAAAAGAAGCGGAGGGAGTCTCAACAAATCTTGAACCTTTTCAAACTGATGGATGCTCATTTATTCAATAAATGGGATGGGCTATCGTCACACACACAAAAAAAAGCATATGATGAAATTAATCCAAGATGCAAATAGATCACAACCCATGGCCAAATTTAATAAGAGTTATCTAAGATGAAAGTTGAAGTTTAAAAGAGAGAAGGCATACTTGAGAGGGTTTGCAAGAACACGTTGTCCAATTGTAACGAAGCTAGTCTCTTGGTTGGACATAAACCAGGCAAGTGATGAAACACTACATATGAAGTGGGAACACCATTACAAAAGTACATACCACTTCCAAAAGACAGTAAGAAAGCAGAACTGAATACTCAAAATGTTAACCAATCAGTAGCAAGTAATGAAAACGAACCTTCCCGTAAAGATATGCTCACGCGCACCCAATATTTTGGGTTTTGACTTTCCATGTGTAATAAGAAATTCTTCTAAGAGATTTCGCATTTTAAATGCTTCTTCAAGATAGTTATCCTACACCAGAGAAATGTAAGATGCTCTGATAACTTGAATACAGCACATGTAATTTGTGGATTACTATACCTGATTCATGTCAATTGCCTGAAGTGCTTCTCCTCTAGTGAAGATTATAGCATGATTTTGATTATTCGGCTTGCCCTCTCCAACATCTGTTGGTTTACCAGGAAGTCTAATTCGATAGATTTCCTGAAACCAACTCCATTACAATATGTTCTCCAACTTAACATAATCATATATCTCAGGATTTTCATTTGGTCTCTGGCTAAATTGTTGAAAAGCCTTAATTATTTACAATAGCGCACATGTTGTGACATGGGCCTTGTACTACGCTCTTTTTTTGTTTGTGGGGTTTACACTATGTTCTTTTCAAGTAGAGCAGTCAATCTACTAAGCAGTTATTATGGTGTTCAATCACTTGCTATTTCCCTGTTGTCATGGCCGGGGAATTAGGGCAAGACCAGCACGTACTCGCCCTCCCAAGGGAGGCAATGAGATTGGTTAATTTCTTCTTTAATTCATTCCAATCTGCTGGCTTATATAGTTCAGCGCTAACAATCCAAACGATTGAAAGACTGCTAACAACTTGCAAGTGAAATCTAAACAACTTTCTAAACAAACTCTATCCACTTTTAGTGGGACGGCTAACATATTTCTTCCCAAAGAAGGCGTCTACAACACCTGTAATACTAACACCCCTAGTTTGATATTAGCTAATATATGCATATTATTCCACATTTATCTTTGGAAATTAACAACAGTATTAGGCCATTTTAATGAAAAAACAGTATCAGGCCATGAGCATAGGCTCTTTTGCATTTTATTTCTGGAAATGGATTGTAGTTTTCCAAATGACTACATCTATAGAAGGAAAATTCATAAAATCTAAAATTTCATACCTCATCGTGACCTTTAACAAGAACAGAGTAATAGTGTTTCTCTATTTTACCATTTGGTAATGGTACTTCCTTCTCATCAATGTAAGCAATGCGCAATGCTGGATACCTGCATGCTTTGCATATGAAATGAAAGAAAATACAAGAGATATATTTCAGAAAGGAGGGAAAAAAAAGAAGAGGCAGGAACTTACGTTAGCATGAGGTTTAAGATATTCTCATAAAGACCTTTCTCTCGGAAATCCTTGGAAGCTTTATGCATGCCATAGAGTTGACAGGAGACAACATAAGTGAATTTTATATCAGCAATGGCCTTGGACCTTGCAACTTCCTCTCCACCCAAATCATCTGAATCATAACCAAAAAATCTGAATTCAATAAAGGGAGGATTTGCTTGAGGACATTGTTCGTAAGCGTATTTTGCTCCTGGACAACCTTTGTTTATCTCAATGCACGAGAAGGGTTCTTGTAAGCATTTTTATCTCAATACATAAGATATATGATGACTAAAATTTTGCATGAAGGTTCACAACTATGTTCTTTATCTATGACAATTTTTACGAAAAAAAATTGATTGTTTGTATGACTTTTCAACTTGAAGAATATTTCTTATTTAGATTAAACAATGCAAACAATTGATTTTTTTGAGTAAAAAATCACAAAGACAGAGAATGTAGTTTTAAACCTTCATGCAAAATTGTAAATCATCATGTATTTTGTGTACCGAGATAAAAACATTTGTAAGAACCTTTCCCACGCACTATAGTGTCCTAGGGCAAACAACAATGAATCACAATGTCCTACGACCTACAGCCAATTTTGAAGCGAATGGTGTCCAGGAGCCAAATACACATACGAGCGATGTCCTCCAGCAAATTTTCCCATAAAACATTACCAAGGAGAGCTTTTTTCAAGTGCGTCGAAAAAAAATAGAGAGATTTCAACAAGTGCATTGATATCAAATGACAAGTGGAGCCATATTCAGAGGATTCCATGGCTTACCTTGGTCATTTCTCAATTCCTCATAGCATTGTTGTTCAAGAGCTCGTCTATAGTACATCATTCCTCGTACTGTACATAAGGAGACAAAAGAACAAAGTAAGAAAAGTAGGCACATTGTTGTTGACCCATTAAAGGATGACAATCATATTACCAGTTCTGGCAAGTGTTTGACCCCGATAAGATGCCCATAAACGGATATCATCCATGTACCCTTTTACAGCCTCTCCATCATCTGGGTCAACTCCAATACGTTCTAGAAAGTTCTTCCATTCATCTAGGAAAGTGGAAGACATTAATATTACTGTTTAGCCCGAGTCCTCAGTGGTATTTTCATCTGTCACTAGAATTCTACAGGAATATAAATTTGTTTGAGCAATGCAATAAAATGAAACTGCAGTTCACCTGGATAGATCTTTTGTAGGTAAAACAAAATTGAGATTCCGTCCTCATTCTTTTTGTTTAGTTCGTAAGCTGAGTAGAGTACTTCTTCGTTGTAGTATGGAGTCAGAACGCTGAACATTGAAGCTTGTTAGATGTTACGTGTCCAAGAGACAATTTACAAGAAAGAAAGTTCGTGACAGGAATTAATTCTGTTTCTGAACACTTGTGATTTTGACACTTGTGATTTTGATTCCTTATGGAAGACTTTGATTCCAAAATGTTCATAAAAACAAGACATTTTTTTATAAAAGCTCAATACGAAGCCGTAAATATGATTAAAAGCTCGCTTCTTTGCTTCAAGAATGATAACTTATAAAAAGGAAAGCCCACAGGTGATAAACACAAACCTAAAGGAAATCATATCATGCACATTAGGTGCTTTTGGCATTTTCATAAAGAGGGAGTTCGCAAAAAAGGTGATCCTACGGCGAGCATCCAAATTTGTGGGTACATCCATTGCAGAATCCTTCATAGTCAACAGTAGATGCAGCCTGGCAAACTGAGGCCAGAAAACTTTATTCAGCACGATGGAGATACGAGCAATGAAATTAAATAATCACTGCACTAATTGCAGACCTGCTCCCTCCAAAAATCTTCCTTTATTATGTTCACATTCAAATTTGTGAAACTCTGCTTTCTTTCATTCTCATCTTTCAGAATACTGCCAAAATTTTCCACAAAATTAGACATGAAAGGAACATTATTATCTACAAATCATCATAGTTTCTTACCTCTGTCCATCTTTCATGAAATCACGTGTCGTAATTTCCATAAAATCTTGCAAGGCATTAGCAATTTTCCTATCTGCACTATCATTAATCGGTTCACTCTTCTGCAAATATTAAATAGTGAGAAACGATAAAACAGTAAATGTAATGGATACGCAGAGAAACAACAACAGCAACAAGCCTTTTAATCCCAAGCAATGCAGAGAAAGAATTACAAAAATTAATGGAAACAATCATGGCATAATGTTATCACACTTACCAGCAGCTGTAACAATTTTGCCAGTGTGGCACAAACTTTCCCAATTTCTTCCATTTGGAAGTCCGCCAAGAATGTTTTATTTCTCATGCTCAAACACACTTTTTTATCGATATCATGGACAATTCTGCAATTATATTCCAAATTAATGCATGAACATAATCTGAGTAATACATAAAAACAGTGAATAAAAAATGATGGTTATTTACCTCCGATCATTGGAGTCTATTAGAAGACTGTCAAGTATGATCATCAAGGACTCGTAGCATTCTATAACTGCATTGTATCTATCTCCATCTAGTTTAATTTTTTCTATCAGTTCATGCTCATCCCCTTCTTTGAAGTTCATAGCCATATGAAGGGCTGCAGGTACCTGGTAGTTCAGAAGTATGTTAACACTTATATTCAATCATATATCTTAGATATGGAAACTATTCACCTTGCTTGCTAGGAGGAAAGGTGGCCATTGAGGTACAGATAAATTGCTTGAGGATGATGGAGCCATCAATATGTCCCTCTCTCTGATAATATAGAACTACGTCAGGTTGAATCTTAAGGTGACAAATGTACCATTAATGTTTGGAGTTCCCACCTATTGCTAATGAAGTCTTCCTCTCTTAAGGACTTGATGAATGAATTCCAAACATAAAAAAAGCTCCTCCGCTTAAGTACTTGCTGGCAGTTAAGAATAACAATCTTAATCAATTCAACTAGACTCAGAGCTTTCAAGTGAAAAAAGAAGACAGAGAAACAGTTGCTTCAGTAGAAAACCTCTCTCTGTATTGCCGCACTGCATTTACTGAAAGCATCTGGCATTGATTTGAACCTGGCCCTCAACATGCCAATAGTTCGTATCTACATTAAAAGTAAAACGTAAGATGTAGCAACTCAACATTATTATACTATAAATTAGACTACTGACCTCACCCACATGACCGAGAGCACCTGAAACACCTCCAAAAGCAGTAGAAAAAATGGCATACCATATTTGTATGTCCATGAAGTAAATCTACAAGTACAGGGCAGGTCAAATAACTAATTTAGCACATAGGTGCCATTGGTCATTAGTCATGTATTTTTATGTGCATACCATGACAACTGGTGCCCATATGGTAATGACAACACCTAGGTTGCGTGGCACTGCATAAATTTGACCAAAACAAAAATATTATCAGTATATTTTTCCCATTTAGCATTCAGAAAAGTTGAATTGTGAATGATAATCATACATTTATATTTTCTGTACTTCACTGTAGGATCAGATCCAAAATTGCCATATTAATTTCTCTACTTTTTAGGGAAATTTGGCATTTTTATTAAGTAAAAAGTATTACCTTTCCTCATTTCATGTTTCTATTAAATAGTTGTTTGCCACAAGCTATAGCTATCCTTCTAAACACATGTTATAAAAAAGTTTGTTCTACAATACCTCAACATACTACAAAGATTATAAGTACTCCCTCCGTCCCATATTACTTGTCTTTCTAGCCTTCACCATTTGTCCCAAATTACTTGTCTTTCTCGCTTCTCAATACACATTTTTCTCTTCCCAATACTTCTCTATCTCTATCTCTCTCCTTCCTAGTTTTTCGTGTACCTACTTTATTCCTCTTTCCTTAATCTCCGTGCACAGACCTAAAACTGCATCTAATTTGGGATGGAGGGAGTAAATGAAATGCTGTCATGCCTATTCCATTTTGGAACTCTTAATTCCATTATTATTATTTTTTAAAATATACAAGAAGACCTACAACTTAAATACAGAGAGTAAAATAGATGTCAATAAGGTGTTAAACTATCGAACCTAATACAAATTACAAAATGAAAGCAATTGCATTGATATTTTCTACGAGTACAACAAAACATGCTTACAGAAAGGAAAGATTTGATGCCATTCATAGTTCCCAACTCCTTGAGTAAGAATGAATTTTGTTGGATCAATCATTGGGGAGATCTGTACAAAATGCAACAAATTAGAAAAAAAATGCCAGAGTAAATAAGCTGCTAAAACAGGCTCTTAGGTTGTTTCTTATTCTTAGGTTACCTTTTCTGAAAAAAGGCAAGAATCAGCAAATAAAACACTGTTGGGCATACCATCTATGTAAAACAACATCTACACTGATTTGCACATTTGTGATGGACTCGCTGCCAATTTGCCACAGCTATTTGCATTTGTATGTTGCTATATATCTTTAAGTATGTAAGTCTACCACCAACTGGTCATGCAAAATAACAAATAGCATGAAATCATTGCAAAACATTTCACTGAACTTTCAGGGACATAATCATCACGTTAACCAACAAGTACACAACTTTCGTAAAATATAGTATACTGGCTCAAGATTGTTTTTTTTTTTTTTTTTGTGGGGAATATTGGCTCAAGATTTATAGGTAGCAAATGCCAAATTTTAAATATGTGTTAACTTTGTTCCGTAAAATACCTCCACATAGAAGCTGAATGCAAACTTGGAGACGAGCAGTACGACCCAAAAGAACATGTACCTATATTTCAGCACGGTGTCATATTTCAATTGAAAGGATACACAAATACAAAATGTTTTGAAAAATCTATGAAGCGCTTACTTAAAAATTGACAATATGTCTTCATGCATCCCACGGCCAACATATAGTTGTGGCTGAAACACAGTAAATATTTTGTAAGCAATAATGAAGCTCAATGTTTCAAGTAATTGCCTTAGCAATAGGAATGACCAACCTGAATCCACCACATCAGAAAAGCAACTGCACGCGAATTCGAGCGTTCCATGACATTCTGAAGTTGTGGCAACAAGAAAAACAAGGCAGCAAAAATGTCTGGAATCATATATATGATGATTGCAATATTGTAAACTGACTGGTTATGCCAATTCCCTATGAAACTATTCAGGAGTTTCCCAGCACCAGATGGATATCTGATTGAACTTGAATAGGCCAATGGAAGAATTATTGTCCAAGCAATGGCCATGATGAGTTTCAGTAGATATCTGGTGATTCTTGTCCGTTCCATACTTCCCCATGCTTGTATAGTAAGGAGAATATCAAGAATAACTGCTCAAATTGAAAATAGTATTTTTGTCAATTTTAACATAACAGTGTCCAGTCCATCACACGGAATGCACAGAAATAGCAATGTACCCTTTATGCAGTTGAGTAGAGCTGCTGTTATAAAGATACTTAAGACATTTCTGAAAACAGTTCCATCAGTAATTCCAGAAAGAGATCCAGATGAACTCCACGAAACTATCATCATTGCCTAAGAATCCAAAGCATATGTTTGAATATTGACAGGATAAAGGAAGTTTGTGTATTTGAGGAAGAGGAATACCTGGAAAGCCAGTACAAAAAACATCCACATACGATTAAAGCTTCTATATACATGCAAGAACGTGCGTGCTTCAACAAAATTTGTTTTTGGCTTTCTTGCTGTTCCATGCTGTAAGACAAGATTTTTTTTTAAAAAAAAAAATCAGTGTACAGTGAACATAGTACTCAATGTTTTTAATGATTATTAACCATGGTTATCATTTTCTTTACAATTTAAATGATCAATCAGCATCTCACAGAAAGTAAACTTCATCACCCTCCATCCATAAATCACATGATACGACTTCTAAGCTTTTTATTTTTGGCGAGGCGCTTCTTAGCATTATGTTAACAATGCAAAATTGTTACTCGTTTATAGATGAACCATAAGGTGGTTGACCAAACTATTAATACGGAACTCCCTACTAAGATGGTTATGCACTAGCTCTTCCTTATGAGAGGGAATCGAAAATGGTTGAAGTTAGTGAAGTTAATATAGATGTTGCTTACCCCTTGATAAAAGAAGTCGGATGTAAGATCCCATGGCCACTTAAGCTTAGCAAAACATTTCTCTGACCTAAAACAAGAAAAATCTTTAACAAAACAAAAAAGTGATACAATAATAAACGAAATTTCACAAACTGCAATTCTTTTGCATAAACTATTACAAGAACTACACTTTTATGATTTTTGTTTCACAGAAGTACCATTTTGCTAAACTACACTCCTTTTAATTGAGACGGACCTGACAACCTGGGAAGCCCTAAACTCTGTCTTGAACAAGATCCACACAGACAAAGCAGTTGGCACCACATAGGATCTTATTGTATACATTGGAAGGTAAAACATATGTCAAAAGCTAGGTCGCCAAGAATGTTGTCACTACCGACAAGCAACAGAAATGATGAACAACAATCTGTCAAAGAGAGTGCCATTTTGCGAACTTGAACCTTAGTAGTTTATTTCAAGTAGATACGCAACCTAATATTAGTTTCATAAAATTTACTCAGTATAATAGAGTGGCACTACCAAAATATCTCATTCAGGTCATCATAGTTTCTCCAAGCTGAGTGGCCTGCTGTACCTCCTCTACTTTTCTGAGCTTCCTTTCGTGTTAAAAAGAATAAGAACTTATAAGTACAATATTTCTTGGAACAAGGATAATGTAGGTTGTTTTTTGAGTTTAATACTCACTTTCTGCAAAACCTTAAAGATAGGTACAATGACAGTTTTCAGAAATGATCCCTCCTCTTTGAACCCTAGTGGTGGTTGAAAGTAATTATCAACAATCATTTCATGCAGCTGTTTTGCCATCTGCAATAATAATTGAAATTAAATGTGTGTTAAAGATTTATTACAAGAGTATGAGAAAAATTACAATTATACATATCTTTCAGCTCAACTGAGTGTATATGAAGACAGGTTGCTGGAATGGTTTGTGGACTTCATGAAGAGTATTAATAGCTTCATAGTCTCATAATGAAGTTGTTTGAAAACTGAAGCCACACTTATGAATGGGCTTTAAAGTGCTTCTGCGATTCTAAGTTTGAACAGCCCATTAGGGATTCAAACCATTTCTTTAAACCTCAACACTACGGTACTATAATTTGGTGACTGAAATAACTCTCATCTACAATCATTCAGATGCAATTAGATGGACAACTGAGGCTCATATCTCTACTGGTCTGAATTGAACTCATAAAACAAAACTAGTACAACAGTTTTCTGTTTAGTGAGCGTTGTTGCCTGTGTCCTATGGTGATCAAATTCCATATCAAGGCTTTATACTAAAAGAACTAATTGTTAATGGAATAGGAGCCTTTATTACAATGATTAAAACATATTTGTAACCCTTTTTTTTAACAAGGACATATATGTACATTACTAGCCAAATACCGGTGCGTTGCTACAATAATGAACATACGATTATTACATTTCTATATTTTTATATCAAAAGTTATAGCATTAATAATTTAGTAAATTGCATGCTGATTAAGAAAGGTCATTTTTCCTTCGACTCTGAATTTTTGCTCATGTAGAATAATAGAAGCAGGTTATGCTCTTGTTTTTTACAAGCTGAATATGCCATTAAGGCTAAATAATCTCTACACTATGATATCCTTTTCCTCTGTCTCATTAAACTTTTGAATAACAACACTGCTCATAATATTTAATACATTCTATTCTGTTTTTAACGTTGAGGATTTGCTTTCTTTTTAATTTTATTTGACTCGCTGATTGAGTCTTACCCACACAAGTCTAAATCGAAGTCTATCATGTTACGTGTCTTCACCACGTCGGTGTTACATAACTTCACGGGGTGAACTTCATGCACCTCAACAAAACTAATAAGTAGTAGAGATTCATCAACGTTTAGGATCCAGACTTCTTTTTTCTGTTTTGTATCTGACTTAATTGATCAAGTGCAAATTTATATCTGACTTGACTTGATTGATGATTTAGTACCAGTCCTTTTGATAGAGTCTGGCGCGATTTTGTGATAGTACTATTTTAATAGTCTGGTACAATTTTGTCCTTATTATGTTATAAGATGACTTGACTTAGATTGATGATTTTCTGACACGGAGTAAACCGGTCCTTATTATGATTTTTTGATAGAGTCTGACACGATTTTGTGAAAGTATAATTTCGCATGATTTTATTCTTATTATGTTAGAAATATAGAGTCTGACACGATTTTGTCTTTGTTTTGTTAGAGTCCCGCCCAATGACTTTAGGAGGACTTCACAAGCAAACCCATGGACAAACATGTCTATATATATAATACTAGAGATAGAGATATGCACTCTTTTTTTTTTCCTCTGATTTGATTGATACGTTTAGGATTAGGATGTTGACTTTGTTTTTCCAATTTATATCTCCGGATTTTTTTCTTTTAGGATTAGAATTGATTTGTTTCTCAATTTGTATTTCCGGACTTTTTATGACATCATAGGGTGAATTCACGGAGTGAACATCACGGCCTCGGCAAAATTATTAAGTAGTAGGAGAAATAGGTCAATAATGCCTCGAGAAGATATTACAGCACTATGATCTAAATTAGAAAATCAGAATCTCACAAAAAAAATGTAAATCAGAAGGAAGCTCCAAAAGAGTCCGTATCCTGATGGATACTTACATGATGGAATATGTAGCATAGGCACTCAGGCATAAACCGGACATTTGAAGCTTCACCCCAGATGAGAAGATACAATCCAATATGAAGAAGCTTTAGCTGTTGCTTGCTTTGTTCTGTGTCATCATGCCTGATCAACAGGAATGAATTAAAATCACAAATTGATCGCAAACTATAGGGCGTGTATTCCATTAATTGTTCCCAAAGGACTAACAACATACATGATACTTGAATTAACATGCAGATAGTGACACCATAATTTGTAGTTTCCAAATATCTTACGCCACAGTTCATTGACAGCATCAACCTGAAAAATAGTATGCCCATGAGCATCATATTTCCTCCATATTTGTTTATACCATAAACTGCTGTGCAGCAATGCATAGAAGAATTTGAAAGATAAGAAAAACATTCTCCAATGTTTGCATCCAAAGAGCATATATCTTACCAGAGGAAGTCCTTCCTCTCCAGCAGTTCTTGTACTAATATTTGCAAGCAGCAAAACCATATTTTCCCTTTGATTTTCCACATTCGATTTCTGAAACAATAATAATCAGTTCTAATATAACAATGCATTGTGCATGCATGTCAAACATAGAAACATTTTAATAGGCAAACCTACAGAAATGCCATGATGATCCTTTGGATATATCAGAACATAAACGAATGAACAATAACATTACCTGAAATCCAAATGCTAGTGAAAGCCAGTCAAGTAAATCACGAACAGGTTTATCCCCTGCCCACTGCATAGAAGACATGTGTGGCATTGGAAGACCATCTATGCTACTTATTGCATCAATTGCACCTCTTATCTGCATAATTTACAGGGTCAGAAAAATCAAAATTTAATACACATTCTGACAAACAATTATAAAAAGTAATGGTCAATTTAAGTTACTAACTTCTGGAAGTTCCACAATTGCCTCAGAAGAACCCGGAAAATTGAGGGGAATTATATTGTACTTGTAGTTCTTGAAATGACGACCCTTTTTCTCAACCATCTCTGCATACCTTATCACCTAAGGTAGGAACTTGTATTGAAGGAGTTTGCAATGGAACAAGTAAGAAGAAATTTAGATTGGACAATAATTTGTGCTTACCTGTGGATCAACTTCATTTCCCGTAACATCTCTTAGTACTTCATAGAGAGCAGACGCCACCTCGTAATATCTAGCCATCTCCTCACTGGGGTTTTTCACAATACAGAAGATGATTTATATTCCAATTTCCAGCAGAAAAGGAAATTGTTCAGCAGTGTATATATTCCTTACAAGTTTTTCCTTTCTGAAATCTGATTCATACTAGCACAGTACTCCCTATAGAATTGTTGGATCTCCTTCGAATCATTGCCCCAAACTTGAGTATCATCCTGTGAAACAGTCACATAGAGATGACCCTCAAGCATTCACAAATTGCAAACAAGGAAAAGATGGCACAGTAGAAAATGTTTTAAAGGAAAACTGGATCAAGATAAGATGATGTAATGTAAGTCAAGGATCATAGTGATAGGATCATGACAGTTCTGAATTGCAGTAACCCTTGGAAGGAATAATTTGCTTTATCTATTATCAAACTAACTCAAAAATGTAAGAGTATGTTAAATATCATAAGGCACGAAAAGACCGTAAGAATCACTACCGCTGAACCATATACCTCTTATCATTGTCACTTTAAGGTCATTTGAATAATGACTAACATTTTTTCTTTGTTGCCCCCATGTATACTGATTGTGAGGTTATTAAACAATTGAAGTAGTGAGCTTAGGACGTGTGTGTGTGTGTGTTTTTTGTATGTTTTTTCTTCTTCTATTAATGCAATGATACACAGCTCTCCTGCGTATTCAAGAACAAAAAAACAAATATAAAACCATGAACTGTTTTTGAGGTTAAGCAAAAGTGAAAAATAATTACCTAGCGTGATGATAGGAAGATACCAAAACAAGAGTCAGTTTACATTATAGCCAGAATGAGACAAGCTCAATTCAAGATATGTGCTAAGGTTCCTATGATTAAAGTCCAATCGAAAACATAAGTTGGATTTTAGGTACAGAAACGAGTACAGATAGCAAAATCTACAAGTCCAAATACATGCTTACCTGATCTAGCTTCACAGACATGTATGTTTTGAATTGTCGAACCCCACGCTGGATTGATGCTGGATCCATTCTTTGGACTTTCTTGAAGGCATATTTGCGGCCTTGGTATGATGTAACATCCATGTTCAGGTGGAACCTCACATCAGAATATTACTTGATAAAGCAACAGACTAGAACCTAACCAAGGTGTACTATTTCATGATGGAATTAGTGCTGAAAATTGAATCTATAAATTAGTCCACGACATGACTACATATGCAATAAACCAAGATCATAATGTGACTTATGACGATGAACGGATGCAACATATAATTTTACAAAGCTATCTGCTCTGCTGTACAGATGACTGATTGTTACTTGTCTCTAGTTACCTTCTATGACAACACGTTTTTTTACCCAGCTAAAATTGTGCTGAGATATGTACACTCTGCAAGCGCATATCAAAATCATCACAGAAATGTATTTCTGCAGAGAATTATTAGACTACCACTATTCCATCAAGTGGCGACACTTTTGCATCCCTAGTGGTGGAACTGGGGAAAACGGTTTCTCTTTCAGCACCCAAGCATGGTCTACTTCACGAAGCAAATGTCATCCTGATTTTTGTGAAGCAACTACGCAGCCCCGCGGACTCCATAAGCGCTGGTAACGGGGCGACAACGAAGCATGGAGCGAGGAGGCAGGGCGGTTACTCACAGAGGAAGGCAACGCGCGGGTTGCGCGGCTCGATTTCGTCGGCGGCGCGGATGAAGGGCATCACCTCCGGTGCGACGGCTTCGGGCACCCGCTCCCCAGTCTCCGCCGCCACACCCGCCGGCAGCCTCCGCGACGCCAGCGTCCTTGCCAGAGCGTCCCGCCTCTGGCTCACCGCCGCGGACGACGTCGACGCCCTCTCTGTCTCCATCACCGGATCGTGAACGCGCGACGACGAAGATTGACGATTGGTGATGGAGGCGAGGCTGCCGGCGACGGTTTATATGCCATCGGAGATTCACGGTCGGAGGTGAGGTGCGGTTGCGGGGGCGGCGGGGAAACGCAGTATTCGGATTCCAGCACCCGTTGAGGAAGCAAGGAATGCTGCTCAGCTCTGCTCTGCTGGCCTCGTAGGGGGGGGAGCACGAAGGATCAGTCAGGGCCTGGGCGGCTGCCACACTTTCTCCGCGCAGGTCGGATGGAGGATTTGCGGCCCGTGCTGGAAAGCGGGAAAAACGTGGCGCGCCGCCGCCGAAGTCCCATGTGGTCCGGCCTCCGGGTACTGTTTTTCCTTTTTCTCTCTCTCTCTCTTATATTGGACTGGGCTTATGACGAAACGGTAGCCCACCTCTTTAACGAAAACAGCGGCCCAACTGCGACTGCGAGTCTCTCTTCTTCAACGCACGGAACTCTTACTCGTCTCCACTTGCAGATGGCGGCGATTATGCAGCTGGAGATGCAAGCGGCGAACATTCAGTTGAAGATGGTGGCGTCGAAGGGAGAGGGGCCGGCGACGCCGTGTTGGGTGACGCCTTCCACCGCGTCGTGGTCATCGCCAACGCCAATGAGCAGGGCAACCGCTTCACACACTGTCCTTCGTCGGGTTTGGAAAATCGAAAGGTTTATAGGCGACGCGGCCGTGAATCATCAGGCCACCCTAAACCCCGCCAACAGCGACCACAACATAGTGGGCTCACACATCACAAAACTGTTAATGAAGTAGTTTTACTACCTCTCTTGTAATGATACAGCGGTAGATCTACCGAGGCACTCCGGGGGGGGGTTGGCGCTGTGGGGGTCGGTAGAGGCGAAAGATTTGCTTTTGAATCCTTTTGCCGACTCTCCCAGACTTTCATTTCCAAATGTTTCTTTATCCTATAGTTTTCGTTCTCTCTTCCCAATTCACTTCAGAGGCTATCCACGTGGATTTTATTTATTTATTTATTTTATGACTTGCTGACCTGGAAGGAGGGAGAAAAATGATCCAAACACACCTGGATGAAACAAATGTATGTTATTGCCTCCACTTCTCTCTAGCCGACGAGAGCCGGGACCCTCTCCGGTCACAGTGCACTTGCCCCGGCAAGAACGGCGGCGTAGTAGCACCTCACAACGACCGGTGCAGCAGAAGCCTCGGGCTACTGCAAGGCAAGGACGATGGCGATGCGGCAGTCAACGCGCGAGCAGGTTCGCCGTAACCGGCACGGGAGCACGGCAGCAGCGGTGGGCAGCACAGGGGAGAGCAGGGCGGCGATGGCGAGGAGCTCAGGGAAGCAACCGAGCACGGTAGTGGCGAACGGCGCGAGAGGTTGCACGGCGGCGGCCACCAGCGTGGGGGAGCAGGGTGGCAGCAGACGGCGTGGGAGACGGCACAGCGGCG
Source organism: Oropetium thomaeum (assembly GCA_001182835.1). Lineage (NCBI taxonomy): Eukaryota > Viridiplantae > Streptophyta > Magnoliopsida > Poales > Poaceae > Oropetium > Oropetium thomaeum. Next base: position 157,142 of record LFJQ01000082.1, read on the forward strand.
ACGTGGGCCGGCGACGTGCGAGAGCATGGCGGCGCTGGGCAGCACAGTAGCGTGCGGGCCTTGAGCCACCGTGCGGTCGAACCAGCTCTAAAGTAGTTAGGCTAGGAGTATTTTGATCCTTTTCTATCGTCATCTTTGTCAGGTGTGAGCAAAAATGAAAATATTTGCCACGTGGAGGGTGGATAGTGGCAACGGAAAATGAAAAGTGTAGGACCAAGGAACATTTGAGAACTGCGACTGTCCGACAGAGTGACAAATGGGAACGACCACTTCAGGAGAAGGATAAATAACAAATATCTCCCTAGAGCCCCCTTCATTTTTATTGCCATGGAACGAAGATTGAGAAAGTTGGAGGTTTAAGATTTAAAAAAATCAAGAGTCAACCGAATATTTTCTCCTTCAACCTTGAGAATGGATTCTTCTAACTCTATCGATCATTTCCCCATGTTTTAAGTCTCGATTTGCCTTCATGACTTCTAATCGATCCCCTTTTATTTCTTTTCTCTTCCTGTTCTTTGCTCTGGAGTCTTTCAACTTTTCGAGGAAGAAGATGACCGGGAAGTCCTGTGTGGGTTGGGCCTAGTGGGTTGACTAAATATAAGCCCAGTAGTTGAATTTCCTTTCTGCTTCCTTATTTTTTTATGGAATGATTTTCTAAGATAGTAATAACAGAATATTTTAAATAAAATTTCAATATTAAAAATTTAAATTACATGAGAATTCAAACGGATGTTTACTGAAACTAGTGGCTCAGCCCCCCTATATTTTCCGTCTATTTCTGCCACTATTCACAGACATATGATTCCAGAAATATATTTTTCTTGTTGACATGTCCAAAATAAGAGCTTATGTTTATGCTGACAAGATATCCAGAGCTATTTAAAGGAATTGTTCACTAGCATATGTCCCACTAAACAAGAGTAAGTTTTGACACTGGATATTTTACACTTTGCTCATAATGCTTCCATATGTTTTGGACAATATGTTGTAGCTGTTACACTTGTAAATATGCCTCATACGAAAGTGGGAGGTCGAACAGGTCATATAAATTTTAGAGTGTGGATTCTATGCGCACGGCGGCAGGTGCCTATGCTATTTCATATCCGTCCGAGATGCTACATGTAGCTTGAGATTAGTGTCGTACTTACAAGAAGTGGTTATTAGCGCTCACTAACAAAAGTGGCTAAAAAGTAACAGACCTACGAATTGGTAGCTAGCTTTCTGAACACACCTTTACTAAAAGATTCCGATTAACACTTTACAGTGTGGTGTGCATCAGTGCTATCCCTTTCGTATTTCGGAATCAAAATTTTTCCCCGATAGTTGGCACAAAATTTTTGTAAGGTTTTGACAGTAGATTCCAAGAAGATTGCTTCTATTTTACCGCATGTTTGACAAGTACTATTTAGTAGTTAGAAAAAGTCCAATTTACTCTCCTCAACTATGAACGAAGTCTGGATAACCTCCTAAACTATTTTTTAGTTTACTTTATTCTAAACCTATGTCATTTGATTTAATTTACCCCCAGTAAAATTTGTTTTTTTATTTCTTCATGCATAATTTGAATTGAAATTTAAAATTTTATATGGTGGTAGGGGACATCATAATGTATATTTAAAAAATATTTCAAACATTTTTTACATTATTTTTTGTATACTTTTGTGTCATAATACTTATTGTAAAATTAAATATCTTTGTCTATCAAAATGATGTTAAAATTTTTGTTAAATATTTTTCTAACATGCATTATGATGTGAACCGTCGTCTTGTAAAATTTTAACTTGTAATTTCACTTATGCATGGAGAAATAAAAAAGATAAATTATGTTAGGGGGCAAATTAAAAAAAAAGTTTAGGGGGTTTGTGTTAGGGGTTAAATTAACCTGACAATGGTATATAACTCAAAATATAATGTGGGAAAGTAAAAAGAAAAAACACGGTTCCCACCAACTGAGAAAGGTCATGTCAGCCTGCGAGATTCGCTTCCGCAACCAAAGACTTTTGCCAGGTAACTTTATCGAAAGGAATCTTTCACCCTACGCTGTTTTAGCAAATGATTTCCAGTTTTTTTCCTTCTAACACTAGTTAGCCTCCACTACCTTTACAGATTTCAAAATAGTAGCAGGTGTGCACGTACCCATGCGTCCACCAAGTATATATCGTTTTTGTAAGGCCCATTGACAACTCCAAATATGTGAAAGGCATATACCATATTTGACTGCCAAAATGTTAATAGTACACTCCTATTTTATTTTCTTTTATATTAACTTATTTATAACAAACTTTTGAAACATGCCACTGATATATTTTTGATTCGTTTCGAAAACATCGCCACAGTTATATTAGTATGATGGGTTCCTGACGCAACATCGCTAACATATTTAGTGACAGGTCATAGCTAATATATTTAATGACAGGTTTGTTAAGATGTCACCGATTGCAATAGTGAAGGTGCTATTAGTGACTCACGACCATTTGCCGTCACTAGAGGTCAAAAACCTGCCACTGATAGTGTATTCATCACCACAAGTTGATACATTGTTTACAACATTGATATTGTTTTGCATGTTATCTGAGAAATAACAAATGATGAAACATTGTACTGTAAAGGCCATTTCATACGTAGCTTTTTATTTAGCTTTAAATGACATGACACTGTTGGAAATGCTGAAATTAAACTGCCTTTGAGAAAGGTAAAAGATATAGAACACAAGTGTTCTTTTTATTTATTCATAGCATAATCCCGTGTTCAGCGCCGAGTCTTAGGAAACAGTTGAATGTGGTAGCCTTGAGGAAACACAATCTCCGAGATGCGTTGCACTTCACCCCCTTTGATCTCCCTCCATCTGACCGTCAAAAAAGGCAAATAAAATGCAATACGTTATGCTGAAACTACATTATGACTTTGCAAGATGGCTAGGTTGGACGCACGCCCAGGGTCCAGTTTTTTATCTTTATTAGATTTTTATTATTTATAGGAAAGTTTCAGAAACGATTGTAAACAAAATAATTACATTTCTCAGCCAAGCATATGAAAAAAAAAATCCATTTCTTATCATCTGAAAGCCAAAACAAATGTATGTAAATCAGAAGTATATATGTGGTTAGTAAGTTGGAGAATACACCTGTAGTTTGTCACCAACGAATGGAGGAAAAGAGCCATCAGAACTTTGCTGAACTCCGCACCAATGCATAGCCTTATGCCACCTCCAAATGGCATGAAATTCCGTAACATCATTCTTCTCTTATCCTCGTCCTGTGTCTATTGTGGACTGATTAGCCATTTTCTATCATGAATAAATTGCAAGTGGCACAATTGTGAGTAAAACAGAAACGGCCAACGCACTCGTTCTCATGTGGGGTGACTCAGACCGTGTGGTTGTGCAAACAAAGGGAACCTATTGGTATGGGTGTGTCAAACAGTATATTCCTAGCTTGGTTTTGCCCAAAGCAACTGATCGATTAAGCCTCATTTTTAAATTACCAAATCAAGATATTCTATTTAGATTGTGGTAACTCTTGTTGTATGAATTAATAGATTTTAATTTGGTACGTTAACTAATGGGATAAACCCTTTATGACATCGAGTCGTAATTTTAATCCCTTCTATAACATCGACCTTATTATTTAAAAAATAAAATTATAAAAACAATACTTTTAGAATCCAAACAAATCCAAAATTTTTTGTGGTGGTAAGTGAAATCATCTTCTACAACTTTCCTTTTTGATCCAAGTTTGAATTCAAAAAAAATTTTGATTTAAAATTTATAGATTCAAATCTACCATAATCACATTGTTTGAATTATTTAAAATAATTATACTTTAACATAAATTGTAAAACTTGGTTCGTGTTATTTGTCTGTCAGGCTGATGGTTACCGAAAAATGTTGGTCACAGTGTCTTGCTATAAAATTATGATCACCATAAAAATTTGACTTGAATTCAAATTATCAAATTATATTCACATATTTAATATCAAAAAATAGTTTACATAATTTTGGAGTAATCAGGGTTCTAAAAGAAATGGTTGGACCAAGGTTTTAAACTTTATTCAATAAGTTTATGGTAGATTTAATATCGTAACTTTAAATCAAAATACTTTTTGAATTTGAACTCAGATGGAAAAGGAAAATTGTAGAATATATTTTCACCCATTACCACAATAAGTTTGGGATTTTTTGGATTACAGAAGTACTATTTGTGTAATTTATTTATTTAAACTATAAGGTCGATGTCATAGAAGGGATTAAAATTTGAACTCGATATCATACAAAGATTTTTCATTTTTGTAATGTATAATAAGGGTTCATGTGAAATTTCTGTGTCATAGAGGGTTTTAAAACAATAGCATACAACTTCCACCACTCAATTTTGTGACTTACTACAAGTGATTTCGTGTAAAACAGCACAAAATAGCTTGTCCTAATTATGTCATCATCCACTTGAGAATAGGCGCGGTAATAACAGGACAGTCATCGTTCGCTTAATATTAGATGATTAAGCAAGTAAGTAAACACATGTTCGATCATGACCGACCTGCCACCTCCATGGATTAAAGGTGAGTGGATCTTCAAATAATTCATGGTTCAAATGAATTGCCGTAGGGCTAATCATGACCAGCCAACCAGAAGGAATCGTGTAGCCTGTGCATCAGGAAAATCTTAACGAGACTTTATTATTGTAAAGTCAATAAATTTTTAAATGACAGGAGTAATTGTTTCATGCATTATTTTGCTATCTCAAGAATGTGTACCATTCACTTGGACGTCCTTCAGAGTCTTTCTGAAGATTCCAGGTGCCACGTTGGTCACACGAGTTAACTCATTTATAACCTATTCATGAACCAAATTTTCACCATCCAAGTAGATTTTAAAGTTCCGTCAGATAAAGCATCAAAAGGCATTCTTGCAGTGAATTTGTACGCGCACGTGCGCATCTGACGCTTTTCTTTCGTAAAATAAAATTACCTGAGCAGTGAATGTCATGGACTTGTACTCATTCCACGTCACCGAACATTTTATGCCCTGTCGGTTCTTCAATATCCTCTCATGCTCCTCCTGTCGAAAGATGATATATCAAATTAGTAGATGTTGAAATTTGCTGCTACAAATCATAGACACACACACACACACACACACACACACACACTTACTGCCATTATTTATATTTTTATTCCAAAAAGAACCTTACCATGAGCCCTTCAACAACTTTGGGGTGGTCAGTGAGGAACTTCATTCCAACCGTTAACGTTGAACTGATTGTTGCAAAGCTGGCAAACAAAAGTCCTGAAATTACATCTATGATAAACTTCTCCCCAGCCACAGGGTTTTCACTTGTCAGATCTTTGACAACAATGTCAATTAGGTCCCCATGACATTTTTCCGGCTTACTTAGCCTTTCCTTCAGCAAACGTTTGAGAACATTCTGAACCCTTTTCCTTCCCTACATTTGTATAATTGATAATGATTGAAAGCTCAGATCTCAACTTCATTAACATAATACTTGGCCTAAACTCAAATCCATTAAAACGATATATAGGTTAATTTGCTCTTACTATTACAATATGCTTGGCCTAAATACATATTAAAGCAATATAATGTTCATCAAAGATATACGTATTAAAACATTTACCTGCATGCATTTGTAGAATGTTGTCCCTGGAACATACAAAGGGACGGCTACTAGTCCCTGGATGAAACTGTCAAAGCTGGTCCTCAATTCTCTCGCCTCCTTGACATCCAAACTGATCAGCTTCCTTGCCGTCATATCAAAAATCATCTACAAATAAAAGCATATAAAAACATGACAATGGAAAATTTGTTTACTTGCGTGTAACAATATTCTTCAACTGCTCTAGAGAGATTAGGCTTAGTTTTCAATCAATATTTTGTGGCCCTGTTTGGTTTCAGACTGCAGATGTTGTACTTATCGCAAGAACAAAGACAGCAGATGTTGTACATCAGGGTTGGCCTAGGGATCGGATTATGGGGTCGAACGCGCACGTCCTATATATAGCGACCGGCTCCAACTTGGCAGGTGAACTAAAACATCTCATTAGTCCTATATAAGGCTACACTCACATTTGAGATTGCCTCCTTGACCTCAACACTGGGCTGTGAAGCCCATGCACGGAGGCTCTCGATGACGGCGTCATTCATCTCTGTGAGGAAGGTTCCCTTGAGACTCTCGAGGCCAAAGTGTCGTGCTCCGAGGCTGCGGACGTAGCGGTGGAGGGTACCATCGTAGGACCTGAAACTTTCTTTTCCTAAAATGCTGTTGGATGTGTCTGGGTACCAGATCCTGAACAGCTTCCCCTCCTGCTGTAAGATGAACCGGTTGACCTCGGCGTCCATGGAGACCACCACCGGCTGCCCCACCAGGCTTGTCTTGAACAAAGTACCGTACCTAAAGATATGTGAGCCAAGACCGCGCATGCTTAATTAGCGCGTTGTCCTCAATCATCTTTTGAAGTCAAACATTTTAAACTATAGTTGTAATCATATATATTAAGAATATATAGATATGCATATGTGCATGAAACTATACATATGATAATAAAGTGCATCTCAAATTTTGTGAAAAAAATATATTTGGTGCTTGCTTGAGTTTTGTGCACCGACAAAGTTGCACCTACCAAATGCTTCAGCTAATGAGAGGAAAGCTGGACAGTCCATACTTATGCTTAACACAAAGATCCATATTAAGTTGGAGTAAGACTGCAGTAGGGAGAAGTCTATTTTACTCCGCCCCTAAACAATCCATTTTGTCCGTTTTACTCCTTAAACAAGTTGGTACAATCAACTCTGTAATACAGTTTCCATTTTTTTTTTGTTCTCCTCATACGGTTTGAGTTTGAAAATCAATTTTTTCAAGATAATAGCTAACATAGAACAACACGTTAGAAAATCACAAGACACTTTTTTAAGCATATTTATATTGTTAAATAACATATAATATTATCTTAATGATAGAGATCTAGAAATATAAACAACATATCCATGAATAAATACATATATAATATATTTTTCTGTATTGTGATTGCTATCATCTGTCGTCATGCAAATTTTGAGACTGAACTCTAATCATACGAAGGGAAACAAATAAAGATAAATTTACCTACTTGAACTGTTTGAGGGAGTAAGTCGAAAAAATATTTAGTTTACTAATAAGTCTTACGTATTAACTAGTAGTAATAAAATTTAGAGTGTGAAATATATATATATATATATATATATATATATATATATATGATGATATGAAGTGAGATTATCACCTGTTCAACCTTTCTTTATAGAATTTTGGGATGTCGAGGGAAGGGCTTGCCCTGAAAAATTGGAAGGTCTCACCAACAATAGGGAATCCCATTGAGCCTGGAGGAAGCTTGCGACTACTCTCACATGAAGGGTTCGTCCATGTGTACAACCAGTGCAGAAGCCATGCAACCACAATTGTACTAGCACCATAGCCCAGGAGAGCATATGGGGCTTGCACGGCCTGGAGTGCCTCCATATCTTGTGTGTGGCTGCTGCTTATTCCTAATGGTACATCTTCTATAGACTATATATAGCACACAATATGCTTGAAGCGACAATGGGATGGGAAAAAATAACGAACTTATTATTGGGCCAACTGGTTCGACATACGCTGGCAGTTGAGGGCGGAGTACGATTTCGAACACTAAAATGTCTGTTTCCTTACGCCATTAGATTATTATTTCTCCTGACTCATTAGATCTCTTCTCGTATGCTATATATTTCATCGAATAACTTTTAGTTTGAGGGAATGCTATAGGATAACTTTGTAAGTCAACTGTGATCCTAATACGTATGGTGCGGCGTGAGAGCATTGAAGAACCCCTTAGCCGCCTCATGCACATGTGTGTAACTTGTAAATATAGGCAAAGGAATTAATCAGCTCACATGGATTACAAAAATATTACGATCATGTGTTCAGGCAGTTGTGCTTTACCTAACATCACATTCAAGATATTCCCTTGGTTTTTAAATTATTGTTGCCGCTGATTTTTAACATGAACTTTGACCATATTTAAAATATTGGTTCAAATGTAAATAAGCAAATAAGCAAAGAGGGAGTATAGTGACAACCAGGACACCCAGATTTGCTCCGTCGGCTAGCGCGCCAGCAAGGCCGCCATAGAGTAAGGCTCTCAATGAAAGGGAACAGGGCTCAACAACTCGTCATCACCATCCTCTCGCTCGCCAGTGTTTTGGTGGGGTGTCGACATAGAGGAGGCTGGAGGTGTTGCGACGGTGGAGGGCTAGTGTTTCTGCTTGAGACGCACAGAGTGAGACGACACGGGGGAAAGAAAGAGATGAGAATAGGACAGAGAATCATATTAATGCTTATTGTCGAGGGTCAATACCAGAGGTAATTAACCTTAACAACTCACGGCCTTAACAATATAAGAGAGGCGAGACAATCTCCGTCACGCCCGACCCTTGTGCCGCACGAATACCCGACGGGGGCGGGCCCATGGATAACCTCCGCCTCGCCCGACCCCTCCCAAATAGGGGTCGGATTTTCTCAACTCACCAGATGCGCTCGACCCTCCCGCCTTGGGGTCTGAAGACCGCACATGATTCCGCCTCGCCCGACCCCAGGGACGGACGAACCGCCTGCACCCCCACGCCTACGGACAGGAAAAGGTGATGATTACTCGAGCAAGTGGACGATAAATGCACGCGACATGCACCGGTCAAAGTACGCCCGCTGCGGCCACAACTCCTGTCAGAAGCCCACCCTTCCAATTGGACAGGACGCCTCTGAGCGACGGCCACAACGACAGCGCCACTCCGTCGGCTCCCATCAAAAGCCGTTCGCCCATACGGACAAGACATCCATGATTGACAGAGCCCTCTCCACGCTACCAAGTCAAGGAGGCACCGCCATATTGGTGACGAGATCCACAGTGACGAAGTCGATCTTGGGTACACGGTCACGACCACCGCCGCGCCGTAAACCCGGGTCTCCCTTTTTGCAGTATATAAGGAGGAAGAACCGGAGCTTGAAGGGGGATCCCTTGAGAGAAGAACAACGAACACTTCTCCATCGACACGTTTTTCATTTAGAGACTTGGGACCTTCCCTCTCTCGACCATTTGTAATCCACTACTACAAACAAGTGCAAGTAACACGAGCTGCACGAGACTGGACGTAGGGCACCGTTGCCTGAACCAGTATAAATCCTTGTGTCCTCTTGTGCACCATCGGAGCCCCAAAACGCGCATCCCACGATAATTTATTCGTCGGCATTAACGAACACCGACAGTTGGCGCGCTAGGTAGGGGCCTTGCGTGTTTTCGCCGATCACCTTTCAGGTTCCGATGGCCAACCACGTCAACGGATGGATCCCTGGCACGATCATGTGCTTTGGGAGTCTTAATTTCGTTGCCACCCCAGAGGGCAACTTGGCGCTAGCTGGTCAGCGTACCAACTTCACCAATCGCCGCCTCTGATTTCCTTTGCGTGCCGTTCGCATCGGCTAACGGAAAAGTGTGACGGTCGGCCAAGGGTTCGCGCTCTTTGAAGCCCTCCCGCAAGGGCCCGCGCGCAATTACTTTACCCAACCGGGCCAGCACCGGCGAAACTGCGATGACCCGCGTGTCATCGCACAAAAGCCTGTGCACAACGGACATCGAGTTCGTGGGAATGACAAGCTATGCGTCGGAATCCTTCTTCGACCTCCTCGACGAGGCAAACGGAGACTCCGGTCCAGAACATAGCGAGGGAAGCCACAACCCCTCTCGCGAGTGCCTCCTGGAACATTCAGGAGACCTCCCTAACCCAAAAAATGACCGTCTCGCCACCCCTCCGGAGGCGATAACCGGGACTCCCTCCTACGAGGTACTGCCCGAGCAGTTACAAGCACGGAGGGAGGAGCTCCGTGAGGCCAAATGCCAGTTGGAGCAGGAGAAAGCGGAGGTCAATCGTGAACTCGCTCGATGCAGGCCCGGTGGACGTGCTCACTCCATGGCACGTGAAGTGTGTCGACGAATTGTCAAGGAAGGCGACGGATACCCGCGTTTCGCGCGGGCAAGCCAAAACCTCGCCGCAGCAGCGGCATTGCTCCGAGGGCTCCCTGAGCCGGCCACGTCTGAAGCCCGGCGCACTCAACGCGAAGTTGAGGCGCTGCTTGAACGAGCAGTGGCGCAACAAGCGGAGAGCTCGCGGTCACGAATTCGTAAACCGCATACCTAGAACATGTCTGTCCAATAGACACATCCTGGGATAGATGGGGCCTCCAAGGCCTTCGTCCGCGGGCGCCTAGGCGCGAACCGTGATGCCCGTGCCACTTTGGAAGCGCGCCGGCGCCAACCGGAGCGCGACTTCGGAGTGGGCTAGGCTCGCCACCCACGCCAAGGAGGGCGCCACGACGAAATGAGGACAGGAGTCTGAGCCCGGACGCTCCAAAGGACCTCGAGCCTTTAGGTCCCACGTCCGGGGCGCTGCGTTCCCCCGACGTTTCCGGCCCCCAACCAATGTGCCGAAGTACGCAGGGGAAACGAACCCGAGCCTCTGGCTCGAAGACTACCGCCTCGCTTGCCGAGCCGGTGGAGCGGACGACGATCATTTCATTATCCCCAACCTGCCCCTCTACCTAGCCGATTCGGCCAGGACCTGGCTCGAGCACCTCCCCGACGATCAGATCACGAGTTGGTCCGATCTAAAGGAGGTCTTCGTAAGGAACTTTCAAGGGACCTACGCGCACCCAGGCAACCCCTGGGACCTCAAGAACTGCCGGCAGAAACCTAGGGAGACCCTCCGAAAGTACGTCCGACGCTTCTCCCGGCAATGCAACAAATTGCCAAACATTGGTGACGCCGACGTTATTGGGGCGTTTTTTTCCGGGACCACATGCCGCACCCTAGTCCACAAGCTGCGTCGCAAGAGTCCGCGAACGGCCAAGTAGCTGCTGGATATCGCGACCAGCCACGCTTCCGACGAGGAAGCAGTGGGCGCGATCTTCAACTGCCCCCACGAGACGAAGGGTAAGCGAGACGAGGACGCCGGCGAAGGCCCCTCCAATCGCTCCCACAAGAAGAAGAAGAGCCGGCAGCTCCCATCTAGGGAGCAGATGGTTGCAGCCGCCGACCGCAAGGGTGCCAAGGCGACAGTGCCTGACACATCGGATCACTTCGAGAAGAAGTGGAACGGGCCGTGCCCCAACCATGAATATCCCGTGAAGCACCTCTACAAGGACTGCTCGCTCATGAAACGGTTCTTGACCCAGGAGGCCCCAAGGGGCAAGCCGAAAGGCAAGGCTCACAAGCCCCTGGGGGTGCCGACGACGGTGACAGCGCCAGCAACGGTAACGGCAATTTTCCAGAAACCGACGGGTGCCTCATGATCTTGGCAGGGCCGGAGGCGCACGGGGAAAAACGCCGCGCGAAGATCGAGCGTCGCGAGGTCTTCGCGGTGGAACCCGCGACACCAACGTTTCTCCAGTGGTCAGAAGCACCGATCACATTCGATCGGTCCGACCACCCCAGCCATGTCCCACGGCCGGGTCGATACCCCTTGGTAGTTGACCCCATCGTCGGCAAGAAGTGCCTCACCAAGGTGCTCATGGACGGAGGAAGCGGCCTCAACATCCTCTACATGGAGACACTCGACACCATGGGCATCGATCGGTCGCTCATCCCACCGACCGGAGCACCCTTCCATGGCGTCGTCCCCGGGAAACAAGTCGTCCCCCTCGGGCAGATCAATTTGTCCGTCACATTTAGGACTCCGGCCAACTTCCGAACTGAAACTCTCACGTTCGAAGTGGTCGGCTTCCACCGGACTTACCACGCCATTTTGGGACGACCATGCTACGCGAAGTTCATGGCCGTGCCCAATTATACGTACTTGAAGCCCAAGATGCCAGGGCCGAAAGAGGTCATCACTGTTGGCGCTTCCTTCCAGCGCGTCTATCAATGCAAGACAGAGAGCGGCGAACTCGCCTCCGCAACCATCGCGTCCACGGAAGAGCTCGCTGCCATCCGGCAGCAAGTCACCGGAGACGCGCCCGACTCCAACCGCAGCACAGGGTCCTTCGAGCCCGCCGAGGGCGTCAAAGATATCCAGCTCGACCCCGATAATGCCAGTGGAAAGGTGACTAAAATCGAGACTTCCCTCTCCCCCAAATAGGAAACCGCGCTCGTCGACTTCCTCCGCACGAACATCGACCTCTTCGCGTGGAAACCCTCGGACATGCCCGGCATCCCTAGGGAAGTCGCCGAGCACTCCTTGCACATCAAGCCGGGATCCCGACCGATGAAGCAACGACTGCGCCGCTTCGACGAGGAGAAGCGCAGGGCCATCAAGGAGGAGATAGCCAAACTGTTGGTGGCCTATTTCATCAAGGAGGTGTATCACCCCGAGTGGTTAGCCAATCCCGTCCTTGTACGAAAAAAGAATGGGAAATGGAGAATATGTGTGGATTACACCAGTCCAAACAAGGCGTGCCCAAAGGACCCCTTCCCTTTACCGCGCATAGACCAGATCGTCAACTCGACCTCGGGGTGCGAAGCCCTCTGTTTCCTCGATGCATACTCCAGGTACCATCAGATCCCCATGAAGGAGTCCGACCAACCCGCGACATCCTTCATCACCCCGTTCAGATCGTACTGCTATGTCACGATGCCGTTCGGGCTGAAAAATGCAGGCACAACGTATCAGCGATGCGTGATCAGGTGCTTCGACGAACTCACTGGAGGACAAGTTCCATGGTCTCGAGCTCAAGCATATCCCGAGACGGCAGAACGAGAGGGCTGACTCCTTGGCAAAGATGGTAGCCGGACGGGAACAAATCCCGTCTGGGGTCTTCGCCCACAACCAGAGCCAACCATCGGTCCGACCCAAAGACACACCAGGGGTCGGCACCGAGCCGCCCCAGGAGAAGGGGTCGGACCAACCACAAAATCTCCCGAACCCAGCATCATGGAGATCGATGAGGCGTCCGCGCAAGATACTGGTCTTCCGACCGATTGGAGGACACCGTACCTTGATTGCCTCCTCAAAAGAGAACACCCCTTGGATAAAACGGAGGCTCGGCGCGTCGCCCGAGCGCCAAATCTTTCGTCATCGTCGATGGAGAGCTCTACAAGAGGAATCTAACCAAGGTCTTGCAGCGCTACATCCCGATCGAACAGGGAAAGATGCTACTGCAAGACATTCACGGTGAGGTCTGCGGCCATCACGCCACGCACAAGACCCTTGTCGGAAATGCGTTCCGACAAGGATTCTACTGGCCGACAGCCGTCAACGATGCTGTGCAGATTGTCCGCACATGCGAGGGCTGCCAGTTCTACGCTCGGTAGACTCACCTGCCGGCACAAGCGCTGCAGTCCATCCCCGTCACGTGGCCGTTCGCGGTCTGGGAGTTCGATTTGGTCCGACCTCTCAAGAAAGCGCCCGGGGGCTACACCCACCTCTTGATGGCGGGCGATAAGTTCACCAAGTGGGTCGAGGCTCGACCGGTCGTGACGATCCACCAGAAGAAGCGGTCAAATTCTTCCTCAACATCGTTCACCGCTTTGGGGTTCGGAACTCCATCATCACAGATAACGGTATGCAGTTCGCGGGAAACGATTCATCAAATTCTGCGATGACTACCATATCCGAGTCGATTGGGCAGCCGTGGCGCACCCCCGTATGAATGGGCAGGTCAAGCGCACGAACGGCATGATCCTCCAAGGGCTGAAGCCCCGGATCCACAGTCGATTAAAACAGTTCAGCGATCAGTGGGCGGCCGAGCTTCCCGCCGTACTTTGGAGTTTGTGGACGACCCCTAGCCGGGCAACGGGGTTCACCCCATTCTTCATGGTATACGGCTCCGAAGCCGTCTTACCGACCGACCTCGACTATGGCGCGCCGAGGGTCAAAGTGTACAACGATGAAGGGAACCAGACGTCCCTCGAGGACGCAATGGATCAGCTCAACGAAGCACGGGACGTGGCGCTTCTCCGATCGGTGAAGTAGCAGCAAGCGTTACGATGCTATCACAGCCGGAACATGCGAGGGAGAGCGTTCGATGCCGGTGACCTCGTCCTTCGACGCGTCCAGAGTAACAAAGACCACCACAAACTGTCGCCTTCATGGAAAGGTCCCTACATCATCTCTAAGGTCCTCCAGCCCGGCATATACAAGCTTCAGACCGCTGAGGGACAAGAGATCGCCAAAACCTGGAACATCGAACAGCTACATCGCTTCTATCCGTAGATTCGTAGTCATTTCATTGTTCCCATCCGCCGAAACAAGTGGCGCCCAATTCCCACTGCACGGGAGTTGGACCCCGCTCGGGGGCCACACCTGCAGGGTACGCGCACCGCACGCGCGTCCTGACACCTGTTTATTTTGCCACTTACTTGCAAAATCTTCAAGAAAGGATAAATAGAGGATAAGAAAAACTCGAGGTTAGACCGGTCAGAATGCAAAATGCTTACAGCCTTCGAAGGCTACAGCTATAACGCTCACCGAGAGAACGAAGTTCTCATCCTATTTACGACTTATCTTTTCTGAAAGCTTCGACCCCTCGTCCCGCGTTTAAAACTCAGAAAGGAAAGTCGTGGGTAGAAGAAGATGTGAAGCCGAGTTGGTCGGACTGCATAACGCCTATGACCCCCGAAGGTTACGGCAACAACGCTCACCAGCTAGATGGAACGTCGACACTACCCATGGCCTACGATTTCTAAGTTTCAAAAACGAGGAAAAAAGGGGATGAACGCTTTCGTAAGTTCACGAAAACCCGTCTTCACGAACGAACACACATTGGTAGTCAAAGGACATTCGAATCGTTCTTTTGATTTACAAAACGACCTGGCATTTTGCCTCAGCCGTCCTATATATATACTAATCTAACTACTTCCTACTCTACGGGGGGGGGGAGGGGGGGGGGGCTGTCCTCTTCCTCCTCTTCCTCCATCCTCGCAGCCCAGGCGTGCGCCAGGGGGCCACCTCCTCTTCGATGGCGTCCAGCTCGGTGTCGCTATAGCCGGGGGCAAAGCCCTCGCTCATCAAGTCGAGGGTAATGCTGGAGTAGTGCGACCGGGCAACAGCAAAAGCCCGGTGCACACCCCGACGCAACGCGTCCGCCTCCAAAGCACGCGACCGGGCGACTAGGCGGGGGACTTGGGGAGCAAGGGAGCGCGACCCTACTTAGGCGGCGACCCCGAGGTCGAAGAGCGCCACGCCGACGGCAACCCAGAGCGCGTCGTGCTCCTCGGCTTCTCGCTTGAAGTCCTCTTGGAGTCGCGACAGCTCCTTTGTGGTCCCCTTCAGCTTGTCGGACAGCACTGCAAAAAATGGCACAACGGTTAGTTCGCGTCCGACCAAGGCCAAAGAAGAAAGGGGCTGAAGACACAACTTACCCGTCGCTCCTATCTAGAGCTTCTCGATTTCGGCGCGCCCGCGGGTCAGCTCCATGGCCAAGGAGGCGGTCACCCCGTCGGCGTCCTCCCTAGCCCTGGCCTCCTCCTCCAGGTCCGCCCTCGCCACCTCAGCCCGTCAAGTTTGCTCCACCGCCAGCACGGTGACGGCATCGCAGGCCTCACGCACCACCTCTGACTCCGCCCGCGGCTGCCGCACCTCCTCCAGTGCGGCGCGGAGCCGGTCCTCCGCTTCAAGGAGGCGCTCCGCCGTGGTCCGCTCGCGGGCAAGCGCGTCCGACGCCGCGCTGCGGGCGGCGGCAAGCTGTTCTTCCAGCCGCCCGTCGGCGAGGTGCTCCCGCAGCAGGGCTGCGACGGAGTCCAGCGCGGACGCTGCTGACAGGACCCCCTTCAGGGCCCGCTGCGCACTCCCGGGCTCTTGGGCACCTCCCTCTGCCGGCCCTTCAGCCGGCGGGGCCGTCAACGTCGCCGTCGGCTCGTCACCGACGCCGCCCTCCACCGACACGGCAGCCGCCGCCAGCTCCTCCGTTGGAGGCCCAAAAAAGGCCGACCCCGGCTCGGCCATCGGAGCCGCCGCCACATCCTTCGTCAGCACCTCGGGAGGGACGCCCGTTGCCGCCTCCTCCTGAGCCGAGGGCCCAACCGGGATGGCCTCCGGCCCCGTCGACGTAGCCGCCGGCCCCTCCGTCGCCGCTCGCTCTTGGGGCAGCTCCGCTACAGGCCGGGACTCTGCCGTCGACGGTCGCGGGAACTCCGAAACCCCGCTCTCGCTGGCCCTTGACGCGCCCGCGGGTCTTCGACGTGCCAGGGCCTTCTTCGGCACTGTCTGGAGCTCCATCGCCTGTCCCCCGACCCTGCACAAAAAATACGGTAAGCAAAACCGACGTGAGAAAGACAGAATGTGCACGGCACACTTACCCTTGGGACATGGAGCGGCGGCGTTTCGGGATCCGCCCCCCTGCTCCTCCACGGGCCGCTTCCCACTGACCCTTAAGGCCGCGCCCTCGCCCGGGGTGGGCCGCAGCGCCTCCGTACGGCCTAGTGGCCCGGAGGTCGGCGGCCCCGACCCCGACCCCGCCGGCCCGGGGTGGGCGGAAGTCTGCGCCCTCAGCGGCGCCGGTGGCCTTTCCTCGGGGGCCAGCCGCGCGGCAGAGCTGGAGGGAATGGAGGCCGGCACCGCCTCCGACCTCCGAGGCTCCGGCCTCGGCTCCTGCGCGTGTGGGCGCACCACCTGCCCTCCTGGGCCAGGACGGGGGATTTCGACCACCTCATCCTCTTCCTCCTCCTCCTCCTCCTCCTCGTCCTCGTCCTCCTCCTCGTCGGAGCCCTGACGATGCCGACCCCGGTCCAACTGGGCCTGGAGCCTCTTCGTCTTCTTCGCCGCCAGGGCGTCCTTCTTCCGCTTCTGCTCCTCGGCCGCGAGGCGATTCGCCTCTCTGACGGCCGCATCCTCGGGGACGGGGGCGCAGGGAGGTTGGACGAGGAGGCCCGCCTGCTACCATCCAAAGAGGGAGGAGAGAAAGGGTCAGCATCAGAAGAACCAAGAAAAAGAAAAAAAATCACGAAGAGAGGCACGATGACTTACCAATGTGACGCTCCCCTCTACGGGGCGCATCGGGGGATGGCTGTCGAGTGGGGCATCAGCATCTTCCGGCGCGAGGGTGTCCCTCAGCCGCTGCTTCAGCTCGGGCGACATCACCGGTCCGGAAAGATCCGAGCCGGGCCCCATCTCCCACATCCGGAGTGGGCGCGCCATGAGTGACAGCACCTGCTGGGCATGATACGCGGCGATCACGCCGGTGCCGCGCACCCCCCGGGCCCTTAGATGCCGGACCACGTCCAGGAGGTCATCCAGTGGCTTCCTCTCCTTGGCCGCCGGTCCCCACTTTCACACCTCCGACGCCACGTCGAAGGTCCGCCCCGTGAATTCCGGAAGGGGGCTGGCGGCGTCGTTCTTCAGGTAGAACCACTGCCCATGCCAGCCCTTGTTGGAGCTCCTCAGCCGGAGCGGGATGTAGGCGTTGGCGCGCTCCCCGCGGAGATGGATGCTGGCGCACCCGACGGGAAGCGGGCTCCCCTCCTTCGTCTGGAGGAAGACGGCAAAGAAGTACTGCCCTAAGTCGAAGTGAGGCGCGATCCCTAGGAATCCCTCGCACAACGCCACGAAGACGGCGATGTGTTGGATCCCGTTGGGGTTGAGATGTTGGAGCTCCAGGCCGTAGTGGTGGAGCAGCCCCCGCAAGAAGGGATATGCGGGGACGCCCAGGCCGCGCTCGTGGAAGTGGGAGAAGGACACCACGTAACCATCCGCTGGCGCCGGCGTCGTCTCCTCACCGGGGAGCATCCACTCCCTCGCCTCTGTCCGCGCGACGAGGAGGCCGCGCTTCACCAGGCCATCCAGGCGCGCCCCCCACACGTCAGATCTCCACCAGTTTGGCATCTTTGGAGGCGTAAGGATGTGAAGGAGCTGGGCGAGCGAGAAAGGATTGAGAGGCAAGGAAGCGCGAAGAGCAAAGAGCGAGGAGGCGAAACGGCGCGGGGAGACAAAGGGACGTAAATGACGAGTGAAGGCAAACAGGCACGCAAGGTGTGTATTTATATCCTTTTGCCCGCTTGGCGTTTTCCTCCCATCGCTGCGAGCGGGGCCCATGCGGCCGCCTTGTTCAAGCGCGGGCAGGCGCGCGTGCACTCATGCGGCCCGAAGACCAATACTGCCCTACGTCGCATCGTGACAGGTGCCTCTGCCGCAAATAAATACTGGCAGGCAGCGAGATGGGCTGAAATACATCCCGACGGCCCAAAGAGTTTGAAGGCTGGCCCACCGGACGGGTTTGATAGCCGCTCAGGGTGAAAATAGACCAAGGGGTGGAGAAATATGGGCTCGCTAGTGGCCAGTACCCCGGCGCTCGAGTGCCAAGGGCATCACGATCCACGTTCAAGTCCTGTTGCGAACCGGCCCATGGGTATCTCACCGCAGAAAGGCAACGAGCCCTCGGAGCCTATCGAACGGCATCCAGGTACGAGATTGGGATGGCAACCGGGAAGATTGATGTTGATCACTAGCTGGTCCATCGAGGCCCCCCCGAAGGGACCCCGGGGCTTCACTTGAACTCTCCCATTAGCAGCTCAACGAGCACCACGCTTCGGCCCCGCGGTAAAGCGTGGTCCGGCTCAACCACCTCGTCCGGCGAATGGACGCGTAGGGGGGACGATACAAGTTGAACCGTGTCCGGGAACGGAAAACCGCAACGAGCGGAGGTCTCGGGGAACGGAATCGTAAAAAGAGATCCAATACGACATTGCAGAACATGTCAGCTCAATAAAGCAGAAAGCAAGCCTACATTCGCAAAATAAACCTTCCTCTCCCGATTTGAGTGACCCCTGACCTCTCTTTTTGCACAGAGGTCAGGCCCCACTCGGGGGCTACTGTCGAGGGTCAATACCAGAGGTAATTAACCTTAACGACCCACGGCCTTAATAACATGAGAGAGGCGAGACAATCTCCGTCACGCCCGACCCTTGTGCCGCACGAATACTCGACGGGGCGGGCCCATGGATAACCTCCGCCTTGCTCGACCCCTCCCAAATAGGGGTCGGATTTCCTCAACTCACCAGGATGCACTCGACCCTCCCGCCTTGGGGTCGAAAGACCGCACACGATTCCGCCTCGCCCGACCCCAGGGGCAGACGAACCGCCTACCAGACCACGGGTAGTGCGAGACGCTGGTGGTTGGGTAATAAATGCCTGCACCCCCACGCCCGCGGACAGGAAAAGGTGATGATTACTCGAGCAAGTGGACGATAAATGCACGCGACATGCACCGGTCAAAGGACGCCCGCTGCGGCCACAACTCCTGTCAGAAGCCCACTCTTCCACTTGGACAGGACGCCTCTGAGCGACGGCCACAACGATGGCGCCGCTCCGTCGGCTCCCATCGAAAGCCGTCCGTCCATACGGACAAGACATCCACGATTGACAGAGCCCTCTCCACGCTACCGAGTCAAGGAGGCACAGCCATATTGGTGACGAGATCCACAGTGACGAAGTCGATCTGAGCACACGGTCACGACCAACGCCGCGCCATGAATCCGGGTCTCCCTTTTCGCAGTATAAAAGGAGGAAGAACCGGAGCTTGAAGGGGATCCCTTGAGAGAAGAACAACGAACACTTCTCCATCGACACGTTTTTCATCCAGAGACTTGGAAAGCCTTCCCTCTCTCGCCCGTTTGTAATCCCCTACTACAAACAAGCGTAAGTAATACGAGCTGCACGAAACTAGACGTAGGGCACCGTTGCCTGAACCAGTAAAAATTCTTGTGTCCTCTTGTGCACAATCGAAGCCCCAAAACGCGCATCCCACGATAATTTAATTCGTCGGCGGTAACGAACACCGACACTTATGTAGCTAGTTAAATTAGAGCAACTCCAACCATTTCTTAAATTAAGTTCCTAAACTAAAATTTAGGAAGTAATTGAAAAATAGCTCTCCAACCGTTCTCTATACTAGGCTCCTAGACTTAGCAAGTTCCTAAACAAGCCCCCTCACTTTCTATATTTAGAGATCAAATTAGAGCTCTCAAAAGATCAAAACAACTTCATATATGGGTTGGACCGAAGAAAATTGCATACATGAATATTTTAAAAAGATTTGACAACTTATATTAGGAATTATTGGAGTACATGAGTTTTTTTTACTCTCAATACTTATTTACAAACTTGTTAAAGCAATCTTTTGGGAGTAAAATTTAAAGATTGATTGGAGATGCTCTTAGAAGGCAATTAAGTTTGTTAGGACTGATAATTACTAAGAATTACAAGGCATTTATAATACATAACTAAATCCTAGCTTTGGTTTAAGTTTTAATTTTGATATTGGGGGAGGCTCAACTTATGATGGTTCTTTTAGTTTGACAGGTTCAGATTATTATTGTTTTGAAGTTGTGGTATATAGTACTCTAGGAAATATCTGGTGCATATGATGCACTTGGTGCACATGTGCACAAATCAGTGTCAGTTGTAGGATCTCATATCAATGGTCCATAATATTGGAATTTTAGAAGGCTACCTCTTATGATTTTAGCAACCATAAATCTAGCTGTTTCCAAATATATTTACTAAATATATCAATGAAAACTCCTCCATATGAGTTAGACTATCAAATGCAATCTGACCACTCATCATCAGTTTGGCACATATTCACGAAATACATCATGTTTACTAAATATTTTTCTTTAGTACTCTGTTAATGACTAGTAGAAATCTGTGATGTACTACTGCAGCATTGGACTATAAATTTTTGAAGTGAGAAATCTGTGAGTGGGGTATCAATAATTTTAGGGATAATTTGTTGTGTACCACTATAAACTTGTTTAATATGCTATTTGTCATAAAAAAATAAATATGGTGAATTTCATCGATTTACAAACCCTAACATTTTATGTCATTGTCAATAGGCTGTCATAAAGACAGAATGTGACTACTATATGGAAAGACCACTACAGTCCAATCAATGCTCAGATTCTAAAATATGTATATCTCACTTATACGGATAAACATCTTCAGATTTTTTTTACATGTGAACAAATATTGTGCCATCTTTAATGTGTAGACTTATTAAGAGCAATGTTTGTGATGACAGATATCATATTATGCGAGTTTGCAATGACACATAGCAGTGACACAATTTGTATGTAAACAAACATTGCCCTAAACATATTTAGACATTACATATGGCATAATATCTTTTTACATGTCAAAAAACATAAAAATATTTATCCACACATAAAAATAATTTTAGAGTACTAATTCGGCTGGAGTGGTCCTTTCATATGGCCACATGGCCATCACGTCTTGCCTAACGCAACCTCTTGACAATTGCACAAAACATTAAGGTTTGCAAAAACAATGATGTACACCATATTTTATTTTTTAGGATGGTAGATATCATATTACACAAGTTTGCAGTGACACACAACAAACTATCTTCAAAAAACAAAACCTACTCATCGTGCTTGGCAGCGAGGGAAATAGTCAAGGTAAATATTAGGTTTTGAACGAGTTTAACTCCATGGGCTATATATGTGGATCACTAAACGCTTTTTGTTTGTTGGTCAGTTAGTGTTTTTTAAAGTTGTAAAATGGTGACTGGTGCATGGTTCTACATATGATAAAATCATACAGTTTGCACAATCTAAACAAATTCACAGGATGAATGAGATTATGTGATTTTTGTAAATTACACAAGGATTAACCAATGTCTGTATTCCACAAGTGCTCGTATTCACACTGGAGGTGGTGATATGAATAGGGTTCCTTTTGCTAACATAACAAATTTTACAACACCATTGCGGCAAGGTACAAAATTGGCTTTGAACCATACTGTATGCTGTTGTTAATTATCGGTTCTCTGATTTTCAGAAAGTGTTTTTCATGTTGGTCACTAAAGGTATTTTAGAGCGGTAAAATGATCACTGGTCCAAAGATCTTGTTTTGCGTCACTAAAGGTATTTTAGAGCGGTAAAATGATCACTGGTCCAAAGATCTTGTTTTGCACAATCTAAACAAATTGACAGAATTACTTTTTTAAACCCATCTATTTCTGGGTGCGTGCGTCACGCGACAAATTGACAAATTAACTCTGCAGTTACATGTGCAGAATCTTACCTAATGGTTGTTAATATTGACCCACAAGTATTTTTAGTACAAGCAATTCTCTCTTGACAATACAGTTGAAATACTATTTTCAACTTGGCACACTGTTTCGGTATCTCTTTCAATTAGGATAACAAATTAGAGTCCATTTTATTTTTCTGAAATCAAAGAGCTATTTTTAGTACAAGTTATGCTCTCTTGATTACCCAGTTCAATTACTGTTTTCAACTGGACACACAGTTTTGTGATATCTTTCAAAACAGATTAGGTCCATTTTATTTTTCTGAAACCAAAGAGCTGTTTCAGACCTCCGTGTGTGGTAAATTAGCCATATTATGTCGCGTGTGTTGAAGAATAATCCAAGAAGTGTCAAACTGGTAAACTAGCCCTATTATGATTATCGAATTACTTATTATTCAAAAAAATTGCTTATCTACTTCTAACAACTTATGTGTATAATTTATGTTCTTATGTTTAAAGTGTTTGGCAACACAGCTTATAAAATAGATTATGTGGCTATGTTTATCCATAAGCTATAAAGAAAGCTTATTTTCAGCTTATTTAAAACAGCTTATGTTAGTATAAATTTAAAAACAGCTTATGGATGTATATGATCATAATCACTTATAAGTTTTACGTGTTTAGCACACATAATCACTTATAACTTATAATCAGCTTAAATAATCAATTTTATAATCTCTGTCAAACAATCCTTTAATAAGTACTACCTCCATTTTTCTATTGATGACATGTTTGACTTTTTACGTCAACTTTGACCGCTAGTCTTATTTAAAAAATTATTTTAAGATATAAATTTTTTAGTTGTGGTTTAAATACCTTTAGTTATAAATCAAATTATAAAAAAATATTTAATATTTACCAAAATTTTTTGAATAAGACAAGTAATCAAAGATAATGCCTAATATCTGAAATGTTAATAATAGAAAACGGAGGTAGTATTATATAAAATGAGAAGAATAAGAAACTTCGGCAGGCCGGTGCGTTGTATGCTGGGGTAGACAAGGGAGAAAAATTCTAACATTGTTTGTCTGTTTCCTTGGTCGATAGCTAGATCAGTTCTCTTGACTTAAGACATTTCATCTCGTATGCTATTGCATATTTTATAATTCACCTGTGATGCCAATATGTATCGGTACAGCCATGAGTACATAATATGCGTGAGTATTGACGAAATTAGAAGGGCCTCATTTGGGTGGAACTTGTTAATATAGACATGGGGAATGAAAATCTGCTCACATGGATTATAACAAAAACAATTATGATCATGTGCCTTACCTAACGTACTTACAAGATACTCTCTTCCTTTATTATTTGTTATCACTCTTTGACATTTATCACCCAGCTTTAATAAAACTCGGCCATGGGGTTTAGCCGCCCACGATATTCAAATAAGAAGAAGTCGACCTCTTTTCACAGTTCGAAAAAATCCACGAACCTCCTCTCCGTCCTTACACAGGGACGTACCACCCGAAGTGTAACACCTCGGAATTCCAAAACAATCCCAAAGTGTCACTAAAAACACATAAACTCTGCAATCAAGTATGAATAAAATTTGACAGCATCTTCTTTGTATTTCCGAGCATCACGAAAGGAAACAAATCAGAGTATAAAGATGGGCATTGCATATCAAAGAATAAACATCCTAGAACAAGATAATAGGGTTCTTCCAGGAAAAAAAATTAACATCCATGACACAATTAAATGACCATTGGCCAAATTCAATTAACTCAAAAACGTCTATGAAAGAAGTGCATTAAGTGAAAAATCTCTTGATGACACTATATGTGGTGTTGCGACTCTCGAAAACCCAAACAAACATCAAGTATCTGGAAAGGGGGAAACAAGCGTATTAGGTTTATGAAAAACCTCAGCAAACAAATTGCTTTACCAGGTTATTTAAATCATAGTATATTTAAATATAGATTCAAGATACAATAACAACCGCGATTGCTCTGACGTGTTTAGCACATATAATCACTTATAGCTTATAATCAGTTTGAATAATCAATTTTATAATCTCTATCAAACAATCCTTTAATAAGTACTACCTCCATTTTTCTATCGATGACATGTTTGACTTTTTACATCAACTTTAACCGCTAGTCTTATTTAAAAAATTGTTTTAAAGATATAAATTTTTTAGTTGTGGTTCAAATACCTTTAGTTATAAATCAAATTATAAAAAATATTTAATATTTACCAAAATTTTTTGAATAAGACAAGTAATCAAAGATAATGCCTAATGTCTGAAATGTCAATAATAAAAAACGGAGGTAGTATTATATAAAATGAGAAGAATAAGAAACTTCGGCAGGCCGGTGCGTTGTATGCTGGGGTAGACAAGGGAGAAAGATTCTAACATTGTTTGTCTGCTTTCCTTGGGTGATTAGCTAGATTCCTTGGTCGATAGCTAGATCAGTTCTCTTGACTTAGTCATTTCATCTCGTATGCTATTGCATATTTTATAGTTCACCTGTGACGCCAATATATTGGTACAGCCATGAGTACATAATAGGCGTGAGTATTGACGAAATTAGAGGGGCCTCATGCACATTGGGTGGAACTTGTTAATATAGACATGGGGAATGAAAATCTGCTCACATGGATTATAACAAAAACAACTATGATCATGTGCCTTACCTAACGTACTTACTAAGATATCTCTTCCTTTATTATTTGTTATCACTCTTTGACATTTATCACCCAGCTTTAATAAAACTCGGCCATAGGGTTTAGCCGCCCACGATATTCAAATAAGAAGAAGTCGACCTCCTTTCACGGTCCGAAAAAATCCCCGAACCCTCCTCCCCGTCCTTACACAGGGACGTACCAGCCTAAGCGTAACACCCCGGAATTCCAAAACAATCCCGAAGTATCACTAAAAACACACAAACAGTAAAGTCCATTTAACAAATTATCTGGCTAGTGTGAATAGTTAAATTATATGGAAGCAATTCAAATAACAAGTTAAAGCGATAGACCATGACGCTACATTTACTTGCTTCTCCAAAAGGCAACCGAAAGAGCTATGAAGCTGAAGGCACACCATCTGATTAAAAGACAATTCTCAACTTAAGACAATAATACACACAAAAACAAACAACAAATAAACCACTCCTAACGTCCCACGGCCCCGAGCGACGAAAAGGAGGTAGACAACGCAGCAGCAAAGCGACGAAACAATTCATAATTTTAAAACCGTAAAAGATATGATATCAAACAAAAAGTCTACAACCATCTTTACTTAACCATCTACAAGTTTTCTATTCATCACAAGATTTAATTATCACATCTACTAGTTCTAAAACAGCTCAGAACATAAATACTGAAATCTGTCAACATGGTCCTTCAAAATTGCATAACTTCTAATCTGCTCCAATAAATTCAGAACTTGTTGGAAAGAGTGGAAGATGTACTACAAAAACTTCCATAATGGTGTCGGCTAATTAGGCCTTGAAGGACTCCAAAACTGAGTGCCAACAGAGCAACCAAAACTGACGGATGACTGAAACTGAAACTGCAATTTATTCTGACAGCAATATTCAGATCACTATAACTTTCAAACCACAAAAGCTTTGAGGGTTATCTTGGTATACAAAGACAGGTATCGAAATCCTCTACAACTTTGTTCATAGTGATAAAATTTATTGAGGTCGTTAAGAACCCTAAACTGGAAATTACATACACTGCACTTTACTGACAAAACTGTAAACAGGACAGTTTCGACAGTAATATTCAAATTGGCATAACTTCTTCAATTCTTGATGAAAAAACATGAATTAGTAATATATGGAATGTTTCAAAGTGCTCTACAACTTTCGTTATTACCAAATTTTCAGATTCAACCTGTACTGGCATAAAAACTCAATTGATTCACTGCTGCACACCGATTCTAGCTACTGAAACTAGATCCACGACACTGCACGCCAAATTAGCATGTAACTGCAGACCTACACCAGTTTAACTGCACCATACTCCAATCAAACTCATTACCTTGAGGAATCGTGAGCTCATGGTGGTTCTCCCTGTCCTGTCTTCCTAACCAATGTGCACAGCAGATTTAATCAATCTGCAGCGAGCAGAATGAGGGCAGGGGGTTGAGAGCAAGGAGAGGGATCCGTTTTAGCTCTAAGGGTGGAGACTGACCTTGATGGTGACTCTCCCTGCCCTGCGCCGTTCTCCCTATGCCAGGCAAGAGGAGCGCCGCCTCTGTTTCACGATGGTGGGAGGGAGGAGGGAGGCAACCTGGGTGGTATAGGGTTTCGTTGGGCTCCTTGTGGGCTGGCTGGGCTGAAGGTTTTGTTTTTCTTTTCTTTTTTTCCTTTCTACTAATTCAAGGTGTTATGTTCTACCCCTAAAAAGAATTGGTCCACGAATTCTTCCGCTTCTATGATACAAAACACAGGAAAGTATAATGATCATAACATAACTCACCAGTCTCAAAGAGTTCGGAATACTTTTTGCGCATATGCTCCTCAAGCTCCCAAGTAGCTTCACGCTCTGACTGATTAGTCCATAGAACTTGCACATATTTAATCGTTCTTCTCTTCATGACACGGCCTGATGATTCTAAGATGAACCGGACGACACTCCATAGTCAAGTCCTGCTCCACATGAATCGGCTCCAAGTCGATCTTATGCTCGGGATCTCGTAAATACTTCCTCAACACGGAGACATGAAGACGTTATGAACTCCGTTCATAGACTCAGGCAACTCCAAGCGGTAAGCCAAACTGCCAACTCGAGCAATGACATCAAGAGACCCGATATACCTTGGACTAAGCTTTCCAGTTGTACCAAATCGCACAATGCCTTTAGTAGGTGCTACTCTGAGGAGAACTTGATCACCAACTGCAAATTCGAGGTCTCGTCTCCTAACATCTGCATAGCTCTTCTGACGACTCTGAGCTGCCAACAAATTTTGATGAATCTCCTTGACCTTCTCAGATGTTTGATGAATCCAATCCAGACCAACCAATGATCTCTCTCCCAATGTTTCCCAACATAGAGGAGAAACACACCTACCATACAAAGCCTCATATGGAGCCATCTTGATACTAGCTTGATAGCTATTATTGTAAGCAAACTCAGCTAAAGCTAAATGATCCTCCCAACTACCCTTCCAAGAAAGGACACAAGCACGGAACATATCCTCCAAGGTCTGTATAGTGCGCTCAGACTAACCATCCATTTGAGGGTGAAAAGCAACACTCATATCCAGCCTTGTTCCCAAAGCACTATGCGAACTCTCCCCAAGCCATGTGCACATTACCGTGCAGATTGAAAAAATATGAGAGGCTCCTCATGAACATGGGCGGGACTTTTTTTTTTAGAATATATGTATCTATATTACTACCAAGTAAGGAAAACATACAACGACATGTACAAATATATACGCAAAGGATACAGAGAGGACAGCTCAACAAGCCAGAAATTAATACAATGTTCACCTATTTATCAAGCACCTTAAAAGAGGATACTAGATGAGATAAACTCAGCAAGTAATAGCTATGTTTATATAGCTATCTCACATAGGGTTGTTTTTATATTAAGCGGCTTTGCAAATCAAAGAGCAAACAATAAATAGCACTTTAGGACACGTAGACAGGAGTAAACATTCATGTTACTTCAATAAATAGGGTGATCCCATAGATACATATTGAGATAATTTATTGTATGTTATTGCAAACTTGCGTAATATGGTATCTGTCATTACAAAAAATAAAATATGATGTATGTCATTGTTTTTTTATGAACCTTAATGTTTTGTCAGATTGTCAAGATGCTGCCATTAGACAGGACGTGACGGAAATCACCAGTGCAGCCGAATCAGTACTCAGATTTTAGAATATTATGTACGTTACTTATATGTATGCATTTTCATATTTTTTGACATATAAATATATATTATGTCATCTGTAGTGTGTAAATATGTTAAGGGCAATGTTTATTTACATAAAAAGATATATAAATATTTATCCATGCAAGTAGGATACATAATATTACAAAATCTCAGCACTGATTTAGGGTCGGCTGTCACGTCCTGGCTAACGATCGGTTAACGAAAATGGCACAAAACATTAAGGTTTGCAAAAACATAGCATATACCATATTTTTATTTTTGTGATGGCAGATACCATATTATACAAGTTTACAGTGGCACTAAAAAATTAACCCATACATATTCTTCAAAATAAGGGTAATATATGAGTGCCATCATACAGCTCTATTTGATGCTTTATATTGGACATTGCCAACCTCTCATCCCACTCCATATATCGGTATTAATCACACGATAGCAGTGACCGACCTTTATCTCCGTATGAAATGCATATGTATGGAATGAGACGTCATGAATGTAAATACCGCTCATCACAACCATATTAGAACATAATTCTCAGTCAAGTATTAACAACATCAAAAGGGAAATGCAGAACAACAAATCAAGCATACAAACATATTCAATTCAGTAGCCAACCATCATGCACAAACAAGTAAATAATTATGAGGCATATAGTAGTTGAGTGTGATACAAAGCAAAGCAATATAGGTTTACTGTTGTGTTATTCATTTATCGAGAAAGAGATGCACGCTATGAGTATAAACACAACAACAGTCATAGCCTTACGTTACTTGTCTCTTAACCAAAGACAATGAAGACAGCTTGCTAAATCACGGCTTGGAGGTGCTCACGCCTGATTCAGTGGTAGAAGCGACGTAAATTAACCACATTATGAATCAAGAACAGATCATAACGCGCACCTATGTCGTTTGTAAGAAAACCCAAAACACACTGTAGCTCTAATTCTATCTAAACAGAACAGATTGCTTTACATTTTAATAATTATTTATATAAAGCTCAGAAAAGGGTAAATAAATACACTAAAACATTCTAGAGAAAAGTATTTATCAAGCCTAATCTCCACTTCTAAACAAGTCTAAACAGAGGGGAAAACACAAGGGTTATCTTGAATCATTACCTAATGCAAAGATTGGAGCAGCGATGAAGTTCTCACCATCAGTAACCACTCATGTTCCCCTAAAACCTGTATCATCTCGGACAATGGCTGCAGAACGTCATATGAATCTCCCTCTTAACAAAAGCAGCCTTGATGAGAAACCAAATCAGGTGAGGAAGATGATAACGGAGGTATCCTTTTTGCTTACCGTGGCTTCCAAAGAGATCAACTGCAGAGGGGACCGATCTGCCCTAGAGAGGAAGGAGGAGGTCAAAAAAGCTTCTATTTTCTGTTCGTGTGAGGATCGATGGAAGTAGAACTGGCGGCAGGGGCAGGGATGATGTGGGTAGGGGAAAGGGTATGGATGAGGGTTGTCCTGTCCTATGGATTTAGGTTCTAACTAGGAGTTTCGTTAGTCTTTATTAAGCACAAAAGCCTAGCTGCTCTGTTTTTTTTATTTGCATTGATCTGGGATGTTACAAAATTTAGAACAAATTCTTTAACTTGGTGCATATGAGATGAAATGATGAGAAAAATATACATATAAAATTTCAACTTTAAACTCAATTTGGTTTAAAAGAAATAAAAATAACAAATCATAGAGGAAGTTCCTCCATGCGGTGGCCCAGTCTGAGTTTACATAATAAACATGGGATCAGGTTGATGGGCCGAGCAACTTCAACAGGTCTCTCTAGCTATGCGCTAATCACTAAAACAATTCTTTCATACCGCATTGTCCCTAGGACATCCAAGCACCATCAGCACAATAAAGCTAAAAATTGAACTTTTAACTTCTGAAAATTAAAATAGACCACTTATCACTAAGCTAGCAATACTTTTTCTTAGATAAAACTAAACTTATATTTAAAATTGTCCAATGAGCAAATTAAATATTCATCTATCTTTAGATGCAAAGAAACTTTACTCTTTATTCATATGCCTTGGTATTATAAAGGGATAAACTCTTGTGTGACACTGCAATTTTATATGATCCCTTATTTGACGTCGCAATTGTGGTATTGTACCACATCGAGTTTCAAATTTTAACCACATTGATGTTATAAGAAAAAAAAAACTTAAGTAATCCACAAAATTGCCAAATTTGTTTTGATGACAGGTGAGAACTCATGTTCTATAACTTTTATTTTTTACCCCAGTGCAAATTTAAGAAACATTTTGAATTAAAATTTAGATATTGAAATCTACCATAACCAATTCTTTGAATTATTTAAAATAGTTGGACTTTGCAATAAATTGTAAACTTGGTTTACAGCTATCTATGAGGTTCCTTATTACTCTAAAATATTAATTCCTGTGTGTTGCTATCAAATTTGTGAAGGTAAAAAATTTGATTTCAATTTAAATTATTAAATTATTCATATAATATACTAATTTTAAATCATAATAATTTTCAAATTTAAACTCGGATCAAAGTAAAAAAGTTGTAGAATATAAAATTTTACCTTCCATCACAAAAATGTACAATATAAATTTCCATTATTGCAACTATCTCCACTTTTGCGATGTAAAATAAGGGTTTGCACATAACTGCAGTGTTATATAAAGGTTTTTCTCTAATATAAAATTACACTCAACATTCTGCGACGTCGCTCAGAGTACCAACAAGTAGCTGAGGAGAGATGCTTTCGTTTCATATGGTGGAGAGGCTTGCTTCAGTAGCGTGAATTTGAATTGTTAATTGCCAATGATAATTAAAGAAAGGCAAAGAATTAGCAGTGCAGGCTAGAGCCCTAGAGCATCTTCCACGGATCTTGTCTTGCACCCACTTCCTCCAATTTAAAGTAGACTTCGTTTTAGACAATGTTTTAGTCAAACATTATGAGTATGAATCACAAATAATTTTTAATTTATTTAATTTAAAAATATAAATATTATAATAGATTTATCTTTAGAAATACTTTAAAAAAGTATATATACATTATTTTTTAATAGATATTTTTATAGAAAATAAAAATAAAAATTATGTTTTAAAAACCATATTATTATCTAAAACGAACACTATTTTAAAATTATGGAGTACATGTAACACTCGTGACCACCGCCGCATCAAAAGTCTAAGGGCACCCGCCCGCGCGCGCGCCAAAAACCTGCTTCCTTCTCATCTTAATTAATTTAGCCCCTTGCAATTGGTGAAGCCTCGAGACCCTCCGCGTAATTGGTGAAGCCCGTCCCGGCGTTCGCCCTGCCGAGGACAGTGACCCGCTCAGTCGTAGCTCGTTTGGCCTGGAACTCGCTGCTGCTTCTTCTTCTTCGCCTCGCCAACCGACAGCAAGCTTTCTCCGAGCGAGCTGCGACGGCGCGGGCGAGTGCTCTCTCCCCACCAAGCACACCTGGTGCGCATCCGGGAGCGAAGCTCCATGCCTACTGCGTGGATGTCGTCCGCGAGTGCCGTCTCCACCAGCTTCAGCAACGGCAGCAGGTTCGCGCCTGTGTCGTGGCCATGGAGCGCGTGCGCTGCGTCGAGTAAGCAGCCGCACCGCATGTGTTGCAGCCATGGAGACAGCAGCGGCGAACGCAGGCTGTTCGATTAAATGTGTAAGTGAATGGTGATTAAATTAGAGATGACGGAAATTGGAAGACGCCGTTCATCCCGTCCCTCTTCATCCCACCATGAAACAAAAAAAACTGGGACAATCTCATCGCTACAATCAGACAAACTAGCTTATCCCATCTCTAAAAAACAGGATGTGATTCTGAACTTCCACCTTGTCACGTAAGCAAACACATGCTTAATGAACCTACTATCATCATCAATTTAACCTAGCAACAAGGCTTAATGTAGGGGAAATTTAATTAACACGCGCTTTGGCTCTATAGGTAAGTAATAATTTTGGCATTACTTATTAATTAATTTATAATCATCATCATCGTCCTTTCCTGTACGATCGAACGGGTGCCTGTTCTTGGAAACGGTCATGTGGAGGTGTGTGCGAAATTGGGTGGAGGTTTGATAAAGGATTGAAGATTATTCTTAGGTTCTCTTCTTGTATCGTTTGTTGGCTATATATTGTCTTTTTCTCTCTTTCATAGTGGAGCTCGAATGCTCATGGTCA
The DNA here is from genome assembly GCA_001182835.1 of Oropetium thomaeum. Classification (NCBI taxonomy): domain Eukaryota; kingdom Viridiplantae; phylum Streptophyta; class Magnoliopsida; order Poales; family Poaceae; genus Oropetium; species Oropetium thomaeum. Next base: position 189,238 of record LFJQ01000082.1, read on the forward strand.
TGGATGTAACAAAACAAGTCGTCTTCTATCTCTACTCCTATAATACATCAAGTTTATCGTTTTTTATCCATCCTTTCGGAAAGAATTCTAACATCATAATAATATATCCATAAATTATGATGATAATGTTACTTTAATTTGAATCCAACGACTCACATAATGGTGGATCAAGGGGGTGGACCCGGTGGATCACGGCCCACCCTGAGATTGGACGACGAAGCCCCTGCCCCAACCAGTTTCTCAACTGATGAAGCCGCACGTCACACGAAGGGTCTCTAACCTCAACCGATGCTTGCCGGCAACCATCGAGATCAAATAAACAAAGCATAGTTACAGACTGGCCGCTAAGGCTGCGGGAGCCAGAGCTGGACTGCTGTGGGCTTGCCTACTGACGCCAGTGGACAGTGGTTGCCTAATCGTGCATCATCTGCTGCAGGCAGACGACGGCGGTTCGTCGGATTCCTTGCTGCTTGCCCGCGGCTACACTCCGGCAATCTCTGTTCGTCTCTTCCTACTTCCAAGTACTTGTCTTCTTAACTTCTTATTCTTCAGTCTGATTTCGTGTACTAAATTAAATCAAATGCGATGCAGCTGCCGTGTGCTGCAGTCTGACTATAGCTGTTAGCTTTTCTTCAATCCTCCATTGGTTCTATTTTGTGTAATTAGATTGGATTGGAATTAGACAATATTGTGGCATACTTTGTTGGATATAATTTGTTTTACTAACAATTAAATCAAAAATTTTAAGGCCCATATTAATGCTATTGGAGTTATTGTAACTGAAGGAATTATTGCGTTATTGGTCATAAAGTGAATTATTATTTTGATGACCATTATGTGCATAAAAAAGGATGCATGGCATTTGTGTTGGGAGGTTACTCATGTACATGTGAATGTTATTGACGTTATGTCATTAGAATCATGGAGACTCAATGCAATCGATTGATTTACTCACCTCCCAGCCGTTGCATGCATGAGTGGAAAATTCCTTTGGTCTTCTTTCTCTTCTCCCGTATAGCTTAAGTATGAGACTTGCTACACACGAATACTCCAGCATACCATTCCTTGTGAGTCGTTGCATTCGTTCGTTATCCTCATCCCGACGTCCGTGTGCATGGGCAGTGGAAGAGCAGGCCTCCGGAACCACTGTATTCTTGAGTTCTTGCATCAAGATAGGAAGCCAATAAGGTTTTTGGGGAGCACACTTCATCGTGCGACTGATCGCCTTGTTCTTCTGCGACATCTTCTTCTCGACGAACAAAAGCGGTGCGAGTACGTCTTCTTTCCGGTGGCCGTACGCGGGACTGGCACTACGTACAACGTCCAGCATCGACTTGATCGACGACATCGAACAACTCACTATGTCGACTAGTGAGAATGGTGCCGTCTGGTCCCGCCTTGGCGTACATCCTCAACTTTTTCTGGTTCATGCTTTTGTTCATTATAAACAGAGGTTCAAACATGAACAGTAGCATATATTTTATTATCATAAGATCACAAAACAATATCATGAATTATCTAGTATTTTTTAGAATTAAAATATAGCATAATTTGCCTAAATATCTAACATACTTTGTGTAAGCTACTGTAGAAATAGAATGGGTGAATATAATATTATTGACACTCTTATGGCTATTAGAAGACCTACGAAGCAAGAAAAATAAATAATTTCTTATCATTTTCATATTATTATAGAGTAAATTACTTGGAAAGCCCTCAAAAAACTTTGTCTTCCCTCTTTGGTCTCCAAATTGCAAAACTTCTCTATTAGGCCTAAAAAATTTTAAAAATCCCTCTCATGATCTTCCGTTAGTCACAGAGTTAATGACGTCCACTAAAGGCCACAAAAGTAAGTTAATTCATGAAAATAACATATGTTGTATGAGTTTTCTTAAAAAAATAATATTTTTGAAAGGTGGATTGTATTTCGATAAAAAATATTTTTCGTATAAAAGATTATATATTGACATCATTTTAGAAAAAAATAAATGTAAGTTTGAGTAAGGTCTTTTGTAATGGATAAATGTTTTTTTTTGTAAAATAAAATATGTATTTCATCACAACCGCATCAATTTGGCCTTTTAATAATATATTTTACAAAAAACATTTATCCATTACAAAATGCTTACTCAAACTTACATTTTATTTTTTCTAAAATAATGCCAATATATAATATTTATACATCTATCCACTAGAGAGTTGTTAGTGTTGATCCATCAAATCAGACGATGTAGGATGACAATTTTAATGGCTATACATGTTAGCTTCATGTACTACTTATGTTGTATTAGAAAGAAACGATTGCAGTTGCCAAGAGAGCCTTGTAGGTTTGACTCTTCAAGCCATATAAAGAATTTAAATGATATAATCTATGAAAGTGATACCCTCTGTATCGAGCAGCTTTGAATGGATAGGAGATGTTTTTGGACACTCTGTTCTTTAGTGAGGGATGTAGGGGGGCTAACTGATACAAGGAATGTCACAGTCCAAGAAATGGTAGCAATGTTCCTACACATATTTGCTTATGATGAGAAAAGTCAATCAATGAGGACTGATTTTCAACGATCCATAGAGACAATAAGTCGGCACTTCAATTATGTGCTGCGAGCAGTTCTGAAGTTATGGGGGGTGCTTCTTAAGAAACCCAAGCCAATATCAGAAAATTGTAAAGATGAAAGGTTAAAATGGTTTAAGGTAATATTAAATCAGAACAGTAACTAATTACTCAAATATTAAAATTACTAATTAATACACTTTTGTATTTTGTAGAATTGTTTAGGTGCACTTGATGGCACCTATATTAAAGTTAGAGTTTCAGCAATAGACAAACCAAGGTATCGAGTTCAAGAAAAAATGAGGTTGCAACAAATGTGCTTGCTGCCTGTTCACGTGACATGCAATTCACCTACGTACTAGCGGGTTGGGAAGGGTCTGCTACAGATGTCGGGGTTCTCCGAGATGCGTTGGCGAGACCAAATGGTCTGAGGGTTCCTCGTGGTAAGAAATGGTACCTCGGTCTATTCCTAAACATATATTATATGTGTCAAAAAAATAATATGGTTTACAAACATAGGTTGCTAACTATCTTGTGGATGCCGGCTACAAAAACTATGAGGGATTCCTCGCTCCATACAGAGGGCAATGTTACCATCTTAAGGAATGGAGTATCCACCTGCAAGAATGGAGGAGCTATTTAATATGAAACATTCTTCAACACGGAATGCAATAGAAAGAATGTTTGGATTATTGAAGTTAAGTTGGGGTATTATTGGAAATGGATCATATTTCCCCATAGATACGCAAGTTGGTATAATCCTTGCATGTTGCTATCTCCAAAATCTGATTAGGAAACAAATGAAATGTGACCCACAAGCTGATTAAAAGATTTTTTGGAGGATAAAGACAACATTTTAGGTATAGTGGATCGTACCGAGTCAACAGCGAAGTAGACTGAGTTTAGAGATGGTCTAGCAGCTACGATGTGGCAGGCTTGGCAAGCAAAAACCAAGCGCTAAGTTACAGTTTAATGCTTGCTTATTTGTTGCAATAAAGTGTATTATCAAACTGATATTATCTGTCTTTGTTCAATTGTTTATTTCGCACCTTCAATTTTTATGGTTCTGACTCACAAAATAAAGTAATTTTACTGTAACTTGTATCCTTGTGTGTAATGTTAATATTATTCTGGGATAGATATACAAAGAAAGTAAAGTTAGAAGGTAAAAAAAAAATAAAAGGATCTGAACTTCAGAAGAAGAGAAAGCACTTGTTAATATTCCGTACGAAATGAATAATTCTAGATGGAAAGCAGATACTCGCCCGTGCCGCCAGCAGGCAGGGACGCAGGCCGGACCTCGACAACTGGGTCGCTAGGTGCCCAGCTGCCAGGACCTCGCCATCGCCACCCTTCTGGCCACGTTGCCCCGCCGTCACCCCGCGCCGCGCGGCCGCCACCCTGCGCCGCCCGGCCGACCACATGGTCGCCACCCCACGCCACCACCCCGCCTTGCTGGCCGCCAGCCTGGCTGGCCGTGTCGCCGGCCAGCACCCCGTTTCTCCGTGACCCCTTCCGTTGTCACTGCTAGGCCGAGGCGCTGCCGCCGTCGCTTATCTCACCATACAGCCCATGAAGAAGGATTGTGCTGCATCCTCATCCAGGATTTTCTTCTGGTATGGTTTGATCGGTCGATTCGAGCTGAATGTGTAGATATTTTCTTCTGGTATGGTTTGATAGATATTTTAATTCAGATTTATCCAATTTCTGTCACGGCTGTATGCAGCACACCATTGGCAAGATTACATCGCGGCGGAGACGGCATATCACACCATAAGATCCGCAGGTCATTTTTCCTTCTTTTTTTTTTTTTTGCTTGCTTATCGTTGTTGTGGTGATGGTTGTGCAACATATGGTGTTTATCTGTAGTAGAATATCACTTTCCCAAATCTCCGGAATGATACTGCAACATTGTCTAATTGATTCTGTGCCAATATCTAACTACCAGATCAACCCGAAGCCCCTGAGAAAAGTCTTAAGGTGAGGCATTGCCTACTAATACTCTCAATTATTTTACAGCTGTGCAATTTGTTTGTTATTATTTAGATGATGGATTATGCCCTGTTCTGTACTAATTTAATTATTTTGAACTCTTTATTGTGTGACATCTATATCTCTACTACTATTAGCTATCGTCCGTGCACCGGCCGAGCGGAATAAGACTTTGCCGTAGCTGGGTCAAACTCATCTTCGTTGGACTCTCGCCGCGCTCCTGCCTCAAACCCGCGCCGATGACGATGGTGAGTACCCGCGCCGCATCGCCGTCGGAGCCGCGACCCGCGCGGCCGCCGAGGTCACGGATGCCGCCGTCGCCGAGCTGCTCTGCCTGCGCCGCCGCCGCTCCACCTCCAAGACACTCGGTGCTGTTAGACTCCAAACGTGTTACGGCACTGTTGGGCCGTGGGCTTGCCGCCCTAACCGGCTCCCCACCTGCCTATATGTATTCCCCTGTACATTGAGTAATGCAATCACGTATTCTCTCAAACCCTAATACGCTCTCATGGTATCACGAGACGGTTCCGCAATTCTGCGACCTCTCCCGCTTCCGCTCAAACCCTAGCCGCCGCCGCAGAGTTCCTACTCGCCGGCCCCCTCCTTGACGCCGAGTCTCGCCAAGCGATCGCGCGCCGTCGTCGCGCCGCCATCTCCTGTCGCCGAGTCCTCGCCGGGACCCCGTCGCCATGTCGACTACAGATGACGAGCTTCGTCGTCTGCGTGAGGCCGACGAAGCCGCCCGCAAGAAAGACGCCGAGGCCAAAGCTGAGGCTGCTCGCACGCGCGCCGCCGAGGCCGCGGCTGCTCGCCAGAAGGCGCTCGACGAGCACGAGGCCAAGCACGCCGCCGTCCACGCCCAGGCGCTTTCCGTCCTCAACATCAAGGTCCTCGTTCCCGTAACGTTGGATCGCGCCGCTGACAACTACAGTCGTTGGCGCGGCCTCTTCCTCGTCGTGCTCGGCAAGTACGCCTTAACGGATCACGTCCTCACCGATGCGGCCTACCCTGATCGCTCAGCGTGGACACAAATGGACTGCACAGTTCTCACTTGGATCTACGGGACGATCCACGGCGATCTGCAGCAATCCGTGATGCTCCGCACTCAGCGCGCTCACGTTGCTTGGTCCTTCCTCGAGTCGGAATTCCTCGGCCAGCGCGAGTCCCGCGCCCTACTGTTGTCGGCCGAGTTCCGAACGGCAAAGCAGGGTGCCTCGTCGATCACCGACTTCTGTCGCCGACTGGAGACAATGGCCTGCGCGTTGGGTGAGTTCGGGGATCCCATCAGCGATCGTACCCTCGTCCTCACCCTTCTCCGTGGCCTCAATGGCAAATTCCGCCATATGGTCTCCAATCTCAAGATGCAGCGCCCGTTCCCGACCTTCGATAATGCTCGCACCCTCCTTCTTCTCGAGGAGATCGACATCGACGACACCATCGACGACGACGCGCCCCCGCCTGCCTTCGTCACCGCACCCGCTCCCCCTACACGCCCCAGCGGCGGCTCTGGTGGTGGCGGTTCTGGTGGTGGTGGCTCCGGCGGCGCTTCCGGCAACGGTGGCTCCACCAACAATCAGCGTTCCGGCAATGGCAACTCCAACAATCGTCGTCGCGGCCGCGGTGGCAAGTCCAGCAACAGCGGCCAGCGGCAGAACGCCCCTGTTCTTGCTCCTCCGCAGGGCACCCCGGTCGTAAATCCGTGGACAGGAACGCTGCAGCTGTGGCCCCATGCTTTTGGGCCTACCGTTCCGTCCGGGACTGCGCCGCGCTCTCCGTTCTCGCCGATCGAGCCACCGGCCGCCTTCGCCGCCCTTCACCAGCAGCAGGCGCTGTTCTACACGGCACCGCCCGGCTATGGCGCGCCCATTGGGTATGGCGCACCCCCTCCCGGCTTCCAGTACGGGGGAGCGCCCACCCAGGTACCCCTCCCTGCAGCGCAGCAGCCCCAAATCCCATGGACGCCAATGTCTGGGGGGTCTTGGGATCAGTCGTCGCTGATCAACAACTTCAACACCATGGCTCTGACGACGCCGCCCACTCAGTCTGAGTGGTATGCTGATTCCGGCGCTGGTGCACACATGGCGACTGCTCCTGGTATACTCTCCTCCTCTCACCCTCCGTCATCATTTGGTCCTTCGTCTATTGTTGTTGGTAATGGGGCTTTGCTTCCCGTCACCGCTGTTGGGTCCCATTCATTTTCCACACCTGCACGATCTCTTTATCTTCGTAATGTTTTGGTGTCGCCTAGCATTATTAAGAATTTAATTTCAGTTCGTCGCTTCACCACTGATAACAATTGTTCCATCGAATTTGACCCGTTTGGCCTTTCTGTGAAGGACCTACAAACCCGGAGTGTAATCGTCCGGTGTAATAGCACGGGTGACCTCTACCCCTTTCTCGCACCAGCCAGCATCGCCGCCCTGACTGCAGCTGCATCCTCCACCACGCTTTGGCATCGTCGTCTCGGTCATATCGGACATGAAGCCCTGTCCAAGCTTATTAGTTCCAGTGCCATTTTTTGTAATAAACACAGTCGTGAACACATCTGTCATGCGTGTCAGTTAGGTCGCCATGTGCGCCTCCCTTTTAGTGAGTCAAATTCTCGAGCTAGTAATAAATTTGATTTAATACATTGTGATCTTTGGACATCCCCTGTTCTTAGTGTGTCCGGTTACAAATATTATCTTGTCATTCTCGATGATTATACTCATTATGTTTGGACTTTTCCGCTTCGTCTTAAGTCTGAGACTTTCGGTGTTCTTTCCAATTTTTTCTCTTATGTTCGGACCCAATTTGGCACCACCATTAAGGCGATTCAGTGCGACAACGGCCGTGAGTTCTATAACTCCTCGGCCCGCACGTTTTTCCTCACTAACGGTGTTTTGCTTCGCATGTCGTGTCCCTACACTTCCCAGCAAAACGGTAGAGCTGAACGCATCCTCCGTACCATAAACAACATCATGTGTTCTCTCTTATTTCAGGCTAGCTTACCTCCTGTCTATTGGGCTGACTCCCTTCATACGGCCACTTATTTGCTTAATCGTCACCCAACTAAGACTTTAGGCGGCCTCACACCGTTTTTTGCACTTCACGACTCGCACCCTTCCTACACTCATCTCCGTGTGTTTGGTTGTGCGTGTTACCCAAACCTTTCCTCTACCACCACCAACAAACTTTCTCCACGATCATCCTTGTGTGTCTTCCTTGGTTACTCTGATAATCATAAGGGGTATAGGTGTCTTGATCTCCACTCCAACACAATCATCATCTCTCGCCATGTTGTGTTTGATGAGTCGTTGTTTCCCTTCTCCGAGATGTCCACCACCCCTTCGGATCCCCACACTCTGGATTTTTTGTGCGAAGATAACCCCTCTACTTTGCCCATTGGGCATAGTACTTTGCATGCAGGTACTACTGTTGGCGCTGTGCGTGCCTCTGGTGCGTCCACAGCCCTCGAGCCGGCCGATCCCTCGACACCTCTGCAGGCTACCACCGAGCTGGATGGGCTCGCGTCGAGCACAGGCCAGCCTTCTGGGCCTGCGCCGCACCCGGCTACCGAGCTGGCTGGGCCTCTGTCGCACACGGGCCATCCTGCCGAGCCGGCTGGACCTGCGCCGCACCCCGCCATGCAGCCCGAGCGGACCATGGTGTCCGCTGGTCCACGAGCCGGCACGCGGGCCTCTTCCGCACCTGGTGCTGCTGCCCCTGTGGACAATCCGTCGCAGGTCGCTGCCAGTAGCACCGGGCGCACCCCCGCGACAGTTCCGTTGCCGATCGAGCCCGTCGTCAACGAGCATGTCATGCGCACTCGAGGCAAGGCCGGCTTTGTTCAGCCTGTTGACCGGCTCAACCTGAACACATCGGCCCTTTCTCCGCTTCCGAAGACCTTCCGCACGGCACTGTCCGATCCAAATTGGCGTGCCGCCATGCAAGCTGAATTTGATGCACTTTTGGCCAACGACACTTGGACTTTGGTGCCTCGTCCTTCTGATGTTAACATTGTGACTGGTAAATGGGTCTATCGCCACAAATTTCTTCCGGATGGTTCTCTTGATCGCTACAAGGCTCGTTGGGTTCTTCGTGGTTTTACTCAACGTCCTGGTATAGATTATGAGGAGACTTTCAGCCCAGTTGTGAAGCCTGCTACTGTCCGAGTGGTTCTTACATTGGCTCTATCTCGCTCCTGGCCTATACATCAGTTGGATGTTAAGAATGCTTTTTTGCATGGCACCCTGACGGAGACAGTTTATTGTGCCCAACCATCTGGTTTTGTGGACTCCTCTCGACCTGGTCATGTTTGCCGATTGAACAAATCTCTCTACGGATTGAAGCAGGCTCCCCGTGCATGGTACAGTCGTTTTGCCTCTCATCTTGTCACCCTTGGCTTTGTTGAGGCGAAATCAGACACTTCATTGTTCATTTGCCGTCATGGTGCTGATACGGCCTTCCTGCTTTTATATGTTGACGATATTGTTCTCACGGCCTCCTCTCAGAATTTTCTTCAGCAGATCATTTCAGCTCTATGCAAGGAATTTTCTATGACTGATATGGGTCCTCTTCATCACTTCTTGGGCATATCTGTTCAGCGACAGGGTGACGGTTTATTTCTCTCACAGCGGCAGTATACACTTGATATTCTTGACCGAGCAGGAATGCGCGACTGCAAGCCTTGCAGCACGCCCGTGGATACTCATTCCAAGTTATCTGCAGATGGTGCACAGGTGTCCGATCCCACGCATTATCGCAGTATTGCTGGTGCCTTACAGTATCTTACTTTCACTCGTCCGGATATCGCATATGCCGTTCAGCAAATTTGTCTCCACATGCATGACCCGAGAGAACCCCACCTTGGTGCTATGAAGCGCATCCTGCGCTATCTGCAGGGGACTTTGGAGCTTGGTCTCCACTTATTTCGGACTGGTCCTACTGATCTCACTGTCTACTCGGATGCTGATTGGGCTGGTTGTCCTGATACTCGACGATCTACGTCCGGTTATGGTGTTTTTCTTGGTGACAACCTGATTTCCTGGTCTTCCAAGCGACAGCAGACAGTTTCACGGTCTAGTGCTGAAGCAGAGTATCGTGCTGTTGCCAATGGGTCGCCGAAGCATGTTGGTTGCGGCAGCTTCTACAGGAACTTAATTGTCCTCCTCGTCGCGCCACCCTTGTCTACTGCGACAACATTAGCGCCGTTTATCTGTCCACCAATCCCGTTCAGCATCAGCGGACCAAGCACGTGGAAATTGACTTGCATTTCGTTCGAGAACGCGTCGCCCTTGGAGAAGTTTGCGTACTACATGTTCCTACGACGTCTCAGTATGCTGACATCTTCACCAAAGGTCTACCGACGTCCGTCTTCACGGAATTTCGCTCCAGTCTGAATGTTCGCGGTGCTCTCAGTTCCGACTGCGGGGGAGTGTTAGACTCCAAACGTGTTACGGCACTGTTGGGCCGTGGGCTTGCCGCCCTAACCGGCTCCCCACCTGCCTATATGTATTCCCCTGTACATTGAGTAATGCAATCACGTATTCTCTCAAACCCTAATACGCTCTCAGGTGCCACCGTTCCGCTCCGCCGTCGTCCGCCAAGGGGCTCTCGAGGAACAGGACACCGCTGTTCGCCGAGTGGCTGCCGTCGCGGAGCTGCTCCGCCTGCGCCGCTGCCGCCCCGCCTCCAAGACACTGAGGAGCCGCACCGTCCGAACATTGGGTGGCGGAGGGGAAGGCAAAGCATATATGCCGGCCAACCACCGGTGCACCTCCACTCTCGATCTTGTGATTTGCAGACCTGAGCCCTCATTAGGCTTGTTTTGCATCAGATTTGGGGCAGGAGTCTGGGGAGGGCAAGGGTTCGTCGTCGGTGCTGGCACCCGCGGACTAGACAGCGGCGGCGAGACCGAGGGACGAGAAAACGCTAAGGTCTGGATCTCCCTCTGGCATGCGTGTGTCGGCGCAGGTCCCTGCTCATGTATCGATCTGTTCTTTTTTGTGGTTGCGGCAGCTATTTTCTGGTGGTAGGCTACGAGCTCCGGAGGATGCTGAGGCACCCAAGGCTGCTGCCATTAGCGGCGTGGCAGGGACGCTGCCTCTCACGGCTGGGCTGCAGTGGCTGACCGGCGCCATGGACAAGCTTGAGGCAGGTGCAGTCCAATGTGGCAAGTGGAAATCAGCGCTGATCCCTTATTGTTTCAAAGGAAAAATAATAGAGGTAACACTGGATTATCTTACCCCAAAGGCCCGAACAACATAGAAAAATCTACAATAAGCAGCTAGCACCAAAATATTTTCAAGTGCTTTGATCAAGTACTCTTGATAGATTTCAGTTCCTAAAGAGTAAGTATTGTGTTTTGTTAGCTGCTTCTGATTTACTTTTTCACTGCAAGATGCATACATAAGTATAACTGATCATATAATAAAAATGTAATAGTTGTTGTCTAGACAGTAAAAGTGATCTTATTGTGACTTGTGTGTAGCGAGCGTTCCTTGTGTGTGATGCGGAGAAAAAAACAATCAGATAGTAAGTGGCTATATTGCAAGGTATCTTTGATCATACCCTGTACACATTATCTTATCAAGATAATAAATGAAAAGAAGTTTATGACATTCATCTATCTTGGTAATATGAATGCTTGAGTTGACAAGTTTTCTTTTCTTTTTTGCATGTTAATTTACCATGTCAAAGCCTAGCGAAAGTTATGATGCTCATATGACAAATGGAAATGTTACGATGCTCAGCGAAAAGGCAGGGACATTTTCAGGTAATGATTAGTCTTTTTGGAGAACAGTTGGACTGTCTGAGCTTTAGAACCTGTTTGGGGAAAAAATTTAATTTTACCCAAAAAAGATCATGTTTTTACAAGTACTTGTAGGTCTATTGTTTAATCTTGGTAATGACCTGAAGGAGGATGCAATCCTATGGGAGACCTGAGAGTATGTAGGATGTGATTGAGTAAGTGAACAACAATTGACATGAGCTGTACGAGAATACAATGCTTAGTACATTTGAGGGTATGAAGGATGGCATCAAGCAAGTGAATAATAAATAATTTAATCCAGTAATGTTGTCATCTCCCTGTTGCCTTTTGCGGATGGTTTCATTCGTCATATGAGCATCGATTCAGATAGGGAAGGATGATGGTCGTAAATGTAAAAGAAGTTATATTATTATATTTGCTTCTTAGTCAAGACGAATGGAGTGTTTCAGTTTTGAACAAGGTATCAAATTGTAATATCTTTTGTTTTAATATAGAATGTGTGCATCGGTGCATGCTGGGCTGCAAAGGAAATTACCGCACATAATTATTGTACTGATGTTATACATCTTTTGTATTATATGTTTGGTAAATACCTTTTCATTAGATCTTGGTTTACTCATAGCAACCCACGATACTCACCTATAAACCTAATGTATATATAATAGATAAAACACTTACGCAAAACAGCAAGACACTGCAAAGAAGGTTCCTAATCGATCAACTAACATATGATGGAAATGCAAGTAAATCAATTATACCTACGGACATAAAAACTTATCTTAATCGAATCAAAGAACAATTTGCTTGATAGATATAAAAAAGTGTACTCCTATATTATATTTAATATGTTCATAAATTTATTTTATTTTATTTTTATATAAATTATGAAATGAAGGATGTGCTTTTTTTAGATATAAAAAAATTAAAAAACAACCCGTAGCAACGCACGGGCATGTTACTAGTAAATGGTATATTCGTAATTTGCACAGATGATTTTTTATTGATAAATATTGATATCATGGTCAGTGGATTATTTAATGCATGCTAATATATATTATAAATATGATTTGGCTATCTCTAAGTTCTCTAAGCAAACCAACATGCTCGCTGAGAGCAATTTGAGGCCATGATTAAGTTTATTGACAATTTGATTATGTCATTGGATTCCTGTTGTCTTTGAACGGGAAGTAAGTAATTTTTATCATCTCTTTGATCTTTTTTTCTGAGTCTACAATTAAGCATAATTTGGTGTCTTTTTCCAATCATCAGAATATGATTATGCGACCTTCTCTAACATTTCCTGCTATTCATCTCATTTAACCTGATCACATATGATGCTTGTTTATTCCTCTGTAAGCACCATTTGTTTCATAATAATGTCAATTCCGCTGCTAGAAGGAGAGAGCTTGTATCTGATATAAGAATTTAGGCTAATAATTGACTTGGTTCTTTTGAGGTGTACTAATTTAGTATTTTTATCATAAGCATTGCCCTTTGGTTTTGTGAGATTGTTACTGTAGGTGAATAAAACCTTTGATTTTACCTTCTGGTTTATTGTGTAGGGTGAAAGGACATTGGTAACCCTACAGAGAAGAGTGCTTGTGCTTAAATGGAAGGCACAAGCTTTTGCAGCATCTATCATAAGCATGGAGGCAAACACTTAAAATAAATTTCTTCCATGTTGTATGATTTTTTTTTTGCATGTAATAAACAGTTGTGTCTAAAGATTGAATTGATGATATCTGAAGACAATATGTCGAAATGTAATGTTCCACTACATAAGGGTTCTTTTGTTTATAGAAGGGGGAAAAGTTGTGGTAAGTTCTGGTGCTCCTCTCCGTGGTTTGGGTGCTGTGCTGTTGATGAATTGATTGTCTGATATGTTTGAAAGTACACATAAGCAAGTACGGAGTAATGTTTTTGTTCATGTTATCCACAAGCCAAACTATTTGCATTCCTCAATGTTAAATATTTGATTTTTGAATGATGGATTCAAATCAATGTTAACTAAACAATCAGTTGCCAATCTCTCTACAATAGTCAATCTTATTTCTTTTGATGTAGTATAATTAATGGTTATATGTAAGTCTATACTTAGATAATCTTATTATGTTATATGTTATTATATATTTTTTAAAACCGCAGCGTTATCACGGGCATTATACAGAGGCTGAAACTTCATTCCATTACCTAAAAAATACATCGTCGCTATCATCAAGTAACAAACTGTCAACTGCTTTCACGTCATTCCGCAAAAAATTTGGACGTGCTTGTTTTACCTGGTGTCGATTTATTAATTAAATCGTTGGCAACGATCAGAAGGGCGCAGACGTGTTAGCGGTGCAGGCTGGAGCATCTTCAGGATGGTGACGCAGACTGGTCTTGCCTTGCACCCCAAGCACGTACATACAACAATCGTGACCTTTTTATATGCAGCGTGAAACGTTCGAGCGGCAACCGCCCGCCAACCACCGCGCCCCCCCCCCCCCCCCCCAAAAAAAAAAAAAAAAGAAGAAAACTGCTCCCTTCTTCTCATGTTAATTTAGCCCCTGCACATGGCAGGAACCTCAAGCTAAACTCTCTCTGGAGGTCGTTGCCGGAGCGCGAGCGCTAGCTGTCACGTCGTTGACCTGGCCATGAGAGGGAGCGCGGCTGGGCAGGCTGAGGCCAGCGACGTCGGCGGAGGAGGAGGGGAGGGCGCTGATGGCGGCGGCCGTGACGATCATGAGACGAAGCCGGCAGCAGAGACGACGACGGCAGGGCGCGTGCCGCTGCACCGGCTGTTCTCGTTCGCCGACCGCACGGACGCCGCGCTGATGGTCGTCGGCGCCGCCGCGGCGGTGGCCAACGGTATGGCGCAGCCGCTCATGACCTTCATCTTCGGCGACGTCATCGACGCTTTCGGCTCCTCCGCCGGCTCCGCCGAAGTCCTCCACAATGTCGTCAAGGTATGTGACGATCTCTGTCGCGATTCTTCGAAAGCACACTTCCTTTCTTCTTTTTATTCTATCTAGAACTATAGTACTATACTATACTATGTATACTAGCTAGTTGCTCTGATTCTGCGCTTCGGCAATGTTTGACCTGCTACGTACGTGCTCACCGACAAAGTTCACAAAACCGTTGAAAAACCGGTCTGAAGCGGTTTCTTATCGTTTTAATTTTTAAGAACAAATTTAAAAATTTAAATTTTTTTGAAAAGTTCCAAACAGTTGAAACTATTCGATAAACCGTAAAAACTATTTAGTAACCCGTTGAAACCGTTTTGTAAATCATAAATTTCAAAAATAACGGTAAAAACCGTTAGAACTGAGCAGTAACCCGTAAAAATCACTCGATAAACCACAAAAACTATTTGATTTTTTTTAATTCCGTTAAAATTCATCATTTGAAACTGTTTCGAGTGGTTTTCACGGTTTCGTAGCATCGATTCCGAGCAGTTTCCACAGTTTAAATGGCTTTGTGAACTTTGCTCAACGATCTAAATCGTGCACGATCGGCTGCTGCTGCATAATGCATTTCTTCGTGCCTCCCCGTTTCTTGTTGTGGGCCTGCAGTCGGTTGACACGTGCGCCTCCGCGCATCCCCTCGCCGGATTCAACTCTTCGGCAGTCACTGGCTAGCAGTCGACAGAGCAGTCGCCAGGTCGACCGTCCATCTAATCTCCCTGAATGCATCGTGAGTCCAATGACACTCCTACACTCCTAGCCGCACAGCAGCAGATAATGCACTATTTTCTTAAAAAGATATTTTAATAACGTCAAGCCTTCTAAAAATCATGTTAATTTTTTTGTGAGACTATAAATATAAACACAACCGTTTGAGCATCAAAATATCAAAAACGTTAGGTGTTATTTAAATCAAATTCTTGTCGGATGGCGAGTCCGCAACACTATTTGAATTGCTAATGCATGTAAATATTTTCAAAAATTCAATAAAAATTACCTAAATTTCTTTCCTCAAGTACACTAATAAAATTGTTTTGGTTTGGGGCCAAATTATAAACAAATTATCCATTTTTTCACAAAATATAAAGTTAATTCAACTTTTTGTATGGAATTTGTGAAATGACGCGGACCCGCCACAGAAAACTCAGTTCGGGATGGATCCCGCATCTCGTCAGGATCCTGTTGGACAATGTTCGGCAAAGCGAGCATACACATAGTACAACACAGACAGAATAAAAGCAATCTTTTACAGGAGGAGAGAATTTTAATACAGCATGATTCCATAAATTAAAATTAAGTCTTACGTCATCAGAGTACGAATAGAGTTTTTGAAATCACGAAATACAGCGGAAAACTTCAAATGAGGTACAGACTCCGACTCTCATAATTAAGGAAAAGTATGGGCCTTGTCCAGTGGCACCATACTACTAGCCATACAACATTCACTACGGCGAATCACAATATTTCCACTGAAGATTCCCAATCTCCGGACGAGGTTCTTCCCACTGGTAACTATCATCCTGGTTAAACGCGTCGGCGTCTGAAAACCACGTATTCGCAAAGCGTGGGCTTCTAAAAAGCTCAACAAGACTGACCCGTCAAATTGGCTAACTACAGCCGATACCTAGACATGCTGGCTGACTCAGGGTAGGTTTCTTGCCAAAGGACTCACATTATCTAAACTAATCTTGGTTAAGTTTTAGCTCAGGTTAAGTGATTAGAAACATAACTTTAGTTTGCACTGAACTAGTCAATCATAAAAGAACAACATATAATAATCACCATATCTCAGTCATCATCCTTATAGCTCTTCAACTTAATGGTAATGTGATGTGGTGCGTTTCATGAGCAAACTCACAAATTGGGAGCGACAGCGATTCGTATAGATTTACACCTGCAGTGATAATCTAATCATACGACACATGCGCGTTCCAGACTGCACGTGACAACCGTTCACACCAGATCTTGCAAAGTCAATTCCCTCCTACCTCTGCCTTAGCAGTGCCGCATCCCACCAGAACACACGTCTCGGACAGTTTCTGTGGAGTTCCCACACTGCCCACCCCCGATCGCCTTCGAATCAGACACTGTAGGACAGGTTCAACTTTGCAATCACTAGACTACGTAGGTTTACTGGGCTCCAATATACCCAGCATATGATCAGTACATTCAATGCTCGATCAGACTTGGACCACTCGGATCAGACAAGACTACGGCCACCCTGGACCTAGTCCAGTTGCCGACCTACTTTGTACCCTGTATGATCCTCCAGCTTTTAACTTTCTTTAATTATCCATAGTCATGTGTCATATGTTTCAGGTGAAAGTTTCAATCAAACTCTAGCAGTCGTGAGCAGCGTCCATTCTGCTCGACTTCTACCGTTAAGTATCGCTAAGCATAGCATACTATAATGGTTACCTAAACCAAGTACCGATAGGGTTTCCTATAAAAAATAGATGCAACTAGGGTTTTAATCAACTCCTAGAGACCTAATGCACAATCACGACACATAGTGATGAAAGGAAACTTTAAAACAGGTTGTGCACCGGGGCTTGCCTTGATCTTCTGTGTTGGTGATGACGACTTCTTCAGGGAGATCGACAGCTACTTCGTTCACCTTGATGTCTATATGATGCAACAAGAATGAGATGAGTTATTATTAAATAAGAAAATATGGTGTCTTAAATTAAGAGTTTACTCCTGACAAGGTTTGACTTCAGTTTTTAAATAAGTTGATTACTTGCTTAACAACCATGGCCTATTATGAAATTTCCAGATTCTGTTAGGAGATAATTTTTAACTGATAGTACTTACTATTAGAAAATGATTTTTGGGGTTGGGTTGAGGTTGAACTGAAGCTCCTATATTTTATAACAATTCTAACGAGTTGCTGCTATGAGATTATTCATAGGTATACATGAAATCTTGTTAAGGTCAAATTCTGAGGAAAAATTATAGAGGGTTTCTGTTTTCTATGACACACTTCTGGGGGTTCTACTGACTATGACACACTTCTGGCAGAAGTTCCAGCTCCAGAAGGGTTCTGGAACTCCAGATGTATAGCAAAAACAGAACATTTGAGTTCTGTGTGCCATGACATACATCTGACAAAAGTTCCAACTCCAGATGTATGGCAAAAACAAAACATTTGAGTTCTGTGTGCCATGACATACATCTAACAAAAGTTCCAACGCCTGATACGTTCTGAAACTTCAGATGTAAAGCAAAAACAGAACATTTGAGTCCTGTGTGCCATGACATACACCTGACAAAAGTTCTAACTTCAGATGAGTTCTGAAACTCCAGATGTAAAGAAAAAACAGAACATTTGAGTTCTGTGTGCCATGACATATATCTGACAGAAGTTCCAATTCCAGATGAGTTCTGGAACTCCAGGAGTAAAGCAAAATCAGAACATTTGAGTCCTACTTGCCATGACACACATCCGACAGATGTTCCAGCTCCAGAAGAGTTCTGTAACTCCAGAAGTAATCCAAAATAGAACACTTCTACCTATCTATCCAGGAAGTTCATGGATTTTCATGGGAAAGTATTTCAGCAGTTAATTCGTGAATTTTACAAGGATTCCAATAAAATTTGGTTTACCATTTTCAGATTTTTCCTTGATATACTAGGCATTTAACAAAATTGGCTAATTAATAGGAAATTAAAACTAAAATCGAAAATGGAGGCACAGGGAGAAAAATACAGGGGTGGCGACTTCCGACGAGCAATCGGCGGTGGGGGGTTTAGGGTGCAATTGAGATGTCTTGGATCATCACCGTGCTGCGTAGAGTCAATTGGTCGGTGATGAATATCACGAGGATGACCGGAGATTAGTCGGCGACGAGCAGCTCACGGCGGCGACAATGGGGGGTAGAGGTGGCGTGGCGAGTTCGTCCTCACCGGCGACCTTCTGTGGACAAGACCTTGTCACAAAGATGCACAAGAATGAGATGAACTTGCTGGTGAGAGGAATCGAAGCAAGAGAGTACCAGACGACGAATTTGAAGGTTGACTGCCGGCGGGGATGCTCTCGGC
Source organism: Oropetium thomaeum (assembly GCA_001182835.1). Classification (NCBI taxonomy): domain Eukaryota; kingdom Viridiplantae; phylum Streptophyta; class Magnoliopsida; order Poales; family Poaceae; genus Oropetium; species Oropetium thomaeum. Next base: position 207,527 of record LFJQ01000082.1, read on the forward strand.
TAGAGGAAGAAGAAAGCGCGTTCCCGGTGAAAGAGTGGACTAGAGAGCAAATGCTCGCTGTGGGAGTGGGAGGAGACGACAGGGAGGTTAAATGACGCGGTGGGGTGCTCGGAAATCGCTCAAGGCGTGCCGTCCAAGCGAGCGTGACCGGGGCGGCAATGGTAGCCAGTCGGCGCGCGCGGGAAGAGAAAAAGGTAGGGGGTGGCAGTGGCGCATCAGGGCCCTGAGTGGAGAGGGAGAGAGAGGTTTTGGCGTGTTGTTTTTCGTGAGCGCGTCGTCGACGGAAGAGCAGAGAGAGCGGGGTGGTGTCGAGCGGTGGTTGGCGCGCGACGGGCGGCGGCCTTGCGTGCGCCAGAGGGAATGGAGTGGGGAGAGAGAGAGAGAGAGAGAGAGAGAGAGAGAGAGAGAGATTTGACATGGGACCTCCTCGCTGCAGTGAAGGCGTAGGCTGGAAAAGTCGTGCTGGCTGGCCGCTGCGGCGGTTGGCCGCCGGGGCGGTGGCCGGATTTTATTTGATTTTCTGTAATTAACTAAAAATTCTTGATCTAAATTCTGTTGAAATTAATACTTCTCGAGCTTGGAAAATTTTTGTGGCACTCAGTGAATTATTTGGAGCAACTTTCATTTAAGGATGAAGTCCTTTCTCTAATAATTTGCAAATTTTCAATTAAATTCAAGTTTATTTGAATTTTTAAGGGGTTTAAATCTTTTCTAAAAATCCTGATAAAATCTCAAAATTCTAATTTGAAGTGAAATTAATTGTCAATGTAAAAACATTGCTAGGGTTACATGAAATTTTTTATGGATTTCGAAATGGGTGTTTGAATTCTTTCCTATTAAGAATTGGTTTTGGTACTGGGAGTTAAAACTCCTGATTCAATAATAGTGTTCTGTAATTCACCAAAATTTTTGTGTATTAAAAGTGTTTAAAACAACATTACTTATTGACTTAAGTGTGAATTATGCTTCAAGGTGCATGATTTAATTTTTCAGGGTTTTAAATTTGTCGATGAGTTCTTACGTGACACTTGGGGTGTCACATGAAACAATTCGAAAAAAATTGTATAGAACTTAGCCCTAAACAAAAAATAGTCTAGTAGTGTGAAAAAATGAATTTCTGTAGTTTTTAATATTGTTTTATGAAAGGTTTAGTAACACTAAGAATTTAAACAATATTATAAACTAACCATCTGGAAAGAATTTTAATTCAAATTCTAGTAAACCTTTTGTAAAATTTTCAATTCAAATCGTTGAATCTTTGTTTGAACTTGCATCACTAATATTTATATGAATTTTAAAGGTTTAGAAGTTAGTCAAATTCATGTGCAGGAGGGATGAGTTGTTTAGTTCAAATTAGGGCTTTGACTGTATAAGCCAGCTAAAGTCTGTTGCACCGTGGATATGGCTCGTGGGGATCAGACGTTGGGGACCCTGACTGGCAGATGGAGTGCCGACTGCCGACGATATGAACCCCCCCCTCGCCTTGCACCACATACATTCAACATGACATTTGTGTCTTCTTCTCAGAAATAAATATAATATAGTATAATATAAAAACACGACTGTCATACTGACATTTTGGTTGGCGAGCGAGTATAGTCATGACATTTGAAATAACACAGATGTATATACTCGTCTCATGACCTTTTTCTTTTTTTTTTTGTGGGGATCTCATGACCTTAGTCATGCCCCCTATTAATTTAGTGAAGACCACGCGAGTGTCAATCGCAGCGCTGACATTTCAAACAGTAAGGAAAGTTGTCTAGACGTTCTCCTTACTATAATTATTTGTGGCCTGATGATAGCGTTTTGACAGGTGTTAGTAGTTAAACACAGGAGAACGATTAGGCGAGAAGGAAATGCTTGACCATTGTGTGCACCCTTATTAGGCCTAAACCAAATGATCTTATATAAAAAATAACTTTACCTCATAATGCAGAAAACGAGAAAAGAACCGAACTGAGCCCTCTTATATTAACCGGCACTCAGCCATTAAGCTATGTACCATTTTTCTTGTTAGGCCCATTATTAATTACAATTGAAATGGTTCATTATAGATATTGAAACAAATTATCAAAAATGTTAAAACGGTTGTTAAAATAGATTATCAAATGTGTTGAAAAGATTGATGAAACAGTTTATCATAAATATTGAAATACTTTATTTTTAATGTTAATACAATTTATTCTAAAGTTTACAATAATTGTTGAAACAATTTATCGTAATTATAAAATAGTGTATTACAAATGTTCAAAATGTACGTAAAGAATCTGAACCACTAAATTGAAATATTAAAATTTTAAAAATATATGCATATTATTTTAAAATCATCGTGTGTGGCTAAAAAAATGTTGAAACGTTTTATCTAAAATGTTGAATAACTGTTTTGATAATGTTTAAATACTTTATTTACATTGTTTACTTTAAAAGTATAAAATATTTATGCCAAATATTATTTTAAATAATTAATTTTAAAAATATTATCATTCAAACGGATTCAAATTTTGATTAGTGATCATTTGATTGAAAATTAAGATTGGCAGAAGAACTGAATATAAAATCTCAGCCAACAATGTATATGGGCATGGGCCGAAACGTACCATCAACTTGGGCTTCTCCTCCTCGTCTTCCCTTTGCTGCTCTCTGCTTCGCGAACTCATGGCTTACCGTTGCCGGCGGCGAGTCGCCGCCACGAAGGCGGCGCCGTGGCGGCGAGTCGGCAGATACGCTGCGGCCATTACTGTACTGTGGTAAACTGGTAATCCCTAGATAATATCCCGAATCACGTATCCTACTCTCCCAGGATTAGGTTTGCCTTTCTGTGTAATTCAATCTGGCATGTTTCCGCGAGATGTTGATTTATATGTGGGCGTGGAGAAAGATCGACATTCACACGTAATTAAGAGTTATGTTACTCCGATTTATAGGGGAGAAATGTCCGGCATTTTACGTACTGCCGTGGTAGGCTGTGTTTTTGATGAGCGCGCTACTACCTTTTTCAAGTTGAATTGCCCACAGGCCATCAGTGCTGGCTTGGACCGATTGAGAACTTAACCTGTAGTTCATTAGGTTTGCCTATGGTTGGAGCGTAAGTAAAGCAATAAAAAAGGAGGACATCAATATAAAGGACAGAGTTTAATTATTGATTCTTTGTTTTGGGCACGTATGAGGTTTCTATCTCTAACCAATGTCTCGTATCTTATCTTTCAGGTCATCCTGAACTTCGTCTATCTTGCCATTGGAGCAGGACTTGCTTCCACACTACGTAAGTGGATTACCTACACAAGAAAAATCATATTGTAACTCTTTCTGTACATAATGTCGCTTTATATATATTTTAATTTATTTAGGCATCCATCAACTACTACCAAATAGGTACTTACTGTTTGTCTGATGCAATATATTACTAGAGACAAATCTCTTAATTAGTAATTTGATATTTTGCTAGAGGTATCATGTTGGACAATTACTGGAGAAAGACAGGCAGCACGTATCAGAGTCTTGTATCTCAAGGCTATTCTGAGACAGGATATTGCGTTTTTTGACATGGAATTGAGCACTGGGCAAGTTGTTGAGAGGATGGCTGGAGACACGTTCCTCATTCAAGATGCCATTGGAGAAAAGGTATGATGTTTGATAATATAAAGATGTGATCTGCCAACAACTATGCAAACAGTTGACTATGTTTCTGAGCTTTTAGATGCCATGGATATGCAAATGAGGTACGATCCATAAGGTGAAAGCTTGTAATGACACATGTGATTCCCCGCTCCCAGAAAAAAAATTCTTTGCACAAATAGTACATGCACTTCTACACATAGCTAAACGATAAAATTTTTTAGAAATTTATCCCTAGAAATGATATAGTAAGTGGAAAAAGGTTCTGATGATGGTTCTTTGTTGTATTTAGTTAGTAAAATAATGTTTGATGTAGTTATATTTCTATTATGTATAGGGTTCATGATTTTCTTTAATAACTGAGATTATCTATCAAGATAATTATGTCACAAGTCATACCTACTGGTATCATAAAAAATATGAGATTGAATTCATTTAGTAAGCCGCAAATCCTAAGGTTGTATATGGGATTTCTTGTTTGTGAATTACATAATCTCTGCATGCCCAAGTGACAGTAATGAGTCCATACTGTCCTTGCATTGATGAATACAAATATTGTGTGAGTTCTGTTTCTTTGCGATACTATCAGACTACAGTTTGGCAGAGTTGCGAAAGCCTAAATGGAGCCTGGTTCGGTCAATGTGGGATAACATGAACTTAACATAAAATTTTGTAAATATTGTACATAATCCTTTATTCCTTTTAAATAAGAAATATATATGCACCAGTTTTCTGCAAAGCACCTGATTCACAGTGCTCCATTTTTTATTGACTCTTTGTTGTGGTCCTGCACATAATCCTTTAAATAAAAAATAAATATGCACCTTTTTTCTGTACAAGTATCTGATTCACAGTACTCCAGTTATTATTAAATCTTTCTTATGGTCCTACACATATATAATTTTTTGCCTAGGTTGGGAAGTCCATACAACTCATTTCTACTTTCGTTGGCGGCTTCATCATTGCATTTGTGAGAGGATGGCTTTTGGCTCTTGTTATGCTCTCAAGCATCCCTCCAATTGTTGCCGCTGGTGCAATCGTGTCAAGGTTGATGACAACACTCTCTACTCGCGTACAAGCAAATTATGGTGATGCAGGAAACATTGTTGAACAAACTCTTGGGGCTATTAGAACGGTTAGTAGTTTAGTGTTGCTAGACACCTCTTTGTAATGATTCATCCTTGCCTGTCACTAGCAGTCATTTTATAATGTCCGGGTTTACCTGCTTATTGTTTTGAAGGTTGTTTCATTCAGTGGTGAGAACAAGGCTATAATTTCATATAATAAGTCCATAAGAAAGGCATATGAATCTGCAGTCCAAGAAGGTGCAGTTAACGGACTTGGATTGGGTTCTGTAATGGCAGTCTTGTTTTGCAGTTATGGGTTAGCAGTTTGGTATGGATCAAAACTAATAGTGGAGAGAGGATACAATGGTGGCATGATCATTTCTGTTATAATGGCGGTCATGATCGGCGCAATGTAGGTTTCATACTATACTCTTATTCACTACTAAATATCATGCATCCTCACTGAGATTTATGTTTACTTCTGTCAGTTCAATGCAAAAACTTTACTGTTTAAACTTTTGGATATAAACTTAACTTCTTTTTTTAAATAAATTTTACTGTGAGTTATGACTAGCAATATCAAATGAATTTTGTATATAGTTGAAATCACCTAGATATCAAATGGAATCTTTCTATTTCTGATTTGTGGAAACATTAGCTTGCTGATTTCAGTTGCATACTTCTCTTGTGCAGGTCCTTAGGTCAGGCAACACCATCAATAACAGCTTTCGCAGAAGGTCAAGGAGCAGCATACAGAATGTTCAAGACAATTGAACGAAAACCAGATATCGACATATATGATACCACAGGTATTACACTGGAAGATATCAAGGGTGATGTTGAACTGAAGGACGTGTACTTCAGCTACCCTACTAGGCCTGAACATTTGGTTTTTGATGGATTCTCATTGCAAATACCAAGCGGTACAACTATGGCCCTTGTTGGGGAGAGCGGAAGTGGCAAGTCAACTGTAATCAGCTTGGTGGATAGATTTTATGATCCTGATTCTGGGGAAGTCTTGATTGATGGAGTTGACATTAGAAGAATGAAGCTTATATGGATACGAGATAAAATTGGTCTTGTCAGCCAAGAACCTGTGTTGTTCTCAACTACAATTAGGGAGAATATTGCTTATGGGAAGGAACATCTGACCCTTGACGAGATCAAAATAGCGGCTGAGCTTGCAAATGCATCAAAGTTCATTGATAAGTTACCAGATGTACAGATAGTACATGATAAACATGTTCATTTAGTTGCTATTGCTAGCTTTTATTATGAATCTTATTAATCAGTAGTGAAACATTCCAGGGTCTTGAGACAAAGGTTGGGGAACGTGGAATTCAACTATCCGGAGGGCAGAAGCAAAGAATAGCAATTGCTAGAGCAATTGTGAAGAACCCTAGGATCTTACTGCTTGATGAAGCAACTAGTGCGCTGGATATCGAATCTGAGAAGGTTGTTCAAGAAGCTTTGAATAGGGTTATGCTAGAAAGGACTACAATTATTGTTGCTCATCGCCTGAGCACAGTGAAAAATGCTGATGTGATATCTGTTTTACAGCATGGGAGGATGGTGGAACAAGGTATGACCATGTGAAAGAGATCAAGTTATTGAGATCTTTAAAATGGATACCTTTGACTTATAATGTCTAGAAATATATAATTTTTATTTGTCAGCAGTAATAATTTGTTGTTCTATAACCAATAGGATATTTTGTTCATCAATATGGTGTTGTAGATACAGGGACTCTAAAGTATCTTAGATATTTCAGTATTGTGAGAACATTTATGCACAAATTTGCAACAAGGCACCATACAAGATTTTTCTACTAAATAATTGATACGGAACACTTATTTACAAATGATAAAGTTGGTTTTACCCCTCCAACTAAATAAGAAACAGGTGACACTTATGGCATAAGTCTTAGGCCCTGTTTGTTTCAGATTATAATCCACCAGATTGTATAATCTACAGATTATAATTTAGGAGGTTAACAAACAAACTGCTTATTTTCTCAACTTACATAATCTAACACCCCATATTATGTAATTCAATAATCCAGATAAGATAAGCTTATTTCAACTTATTTGATACAAAGGTTCCAATACTCGTACAACTTTCAAAGAACTTATAATCTTAATTATAATCTATGGATTATAATCTGGATTATATATTTTATAAATTATAATCTAGATTATATAATCTGCTAAGTAAACAAACAGGCCCTACATAACCCCCCGAATTATGAAACCATTTATTTGGCCCTTTAATGTTTACACCACCATTTAGTTTACTCCCTGATACCATACATGGTTTCATAGTTCAGAGGGTAAGGGGGGTAAAATGGACTTTATCCTTTAAAAATAATAAGTCTACATCACCCTCTGAACTATTAGGGTTCAGCTTCTTAACTCCCTCAGCTATAAAACCAAGTATCTAGAACTGTCTAAATAACCTAGAGCATTTTTGCCTACTTGGCAGGATACATGGAAATTGGCATGGCAGGATATCATTTTTCTTGTCCCTTGTATATTTTTCCTCTCTCTCTCACGCTTGGCCCTAAGAACCATCTCTATCCTCTCCTTTCAGTACCAACTTAGTATCCTCACCTATGTGCTTGCTCTTTCTTGTGTGGTACGACGAAATAAATATTCTTGTTGAATGAAAAAATAACATGTCTTTAAAAGTTTTCATTTTTTTTCTTAGTCCAATTATAACTATTAAAAAAAATCTTGCTATGTCACTGCTCATATGTGATGCCAAGTGATGACCCCAATCATGGGCTCATCACCCACTAGACACAACCACTCTAGTACTGCCTTTGGGGTGGGGGGGGGGGGGGGGTTATTTAGATGATTTTAGGTACTTCAGGGTGTAAATATGTGGTTTTCTAGTTGAGGGGGTTAAGTAGACTAACCTCAACAAGCGAGGGAGTGATGTGGACTTATTCCTTTACAAATTATGTGAAAGTTGCTGTATAGCCTTCTCGCCCATCCTGAAAATGTTACTCCCTATTGTTCAAGCTTCGATGGATAACCTGCCAATTGCTTTTGTACATTAACTCTTAGCAGGTTCACATGTGGAATTGATGAAGATACATGAAGGCGCTTACTCTCAGCTGGTTCATCTACAAGAGACCCAGCAAGAGGCACAATCTCCTAATGTCAACCCAGATATGATTGTAACAAATGGTTTTAGTTCTAGATCTCCTACTAGTAATGAAAGAATTCAAAGTATCTCTAGGAGATCGATCAGTAAAAGCTCATCCTCCTTCAGGAGTAGTGGTAGAGACTCTTTCCCTGCTACACTTGGCCTACCTGATCCTGACATAGAGGAGGAGACTACAGGCAATGTCACTAAAGTGAGTAGTGCCCGGAAGAAAGCTCCAATCGGTCGACTCTTCTATATGAACAAACCAGAGGCTTTTGTTCTTGCACTTGGTTCTATAACCGCTGCAATGCATGGAGTCATTTTCCCAATATATGGGATATTAATTTCAAGTGCAATAAAGGTGTTTTATGAGCCACCTGAAGTACTACTGAAGGACTCCAGATTCTGGGCAGGCATGTTTGTTGTGCTGGGCGCTTGTGCATTTGTTCTCATTCCAATAGAGTATTTCCTGTTTGGATTAGCAGGTGGGAGGCTTGTGGAGCGCATACGTTCGATGACATTCCAAAGTGTAATGCGTCAAGAGATCAACTGGTTTGATAAACCTGAACACTCAAGGTATGTGCTTCTCAATATGATGTTTCACAAGAGAATTTTTATTGTTATCCTAAAAAGTATTATTCTCATGGTCTATGACTATGAGATCTGTATACAAGTCTAAAATAAAAAGTATGAGATCAATATACCAGTTGATGCTCTACTTGAAATTATCATATAATAAATTTGCCATACATTATCTTCTCTATAAGCTAGCTGTGGCAAAATCCTATCCGAGAGAATTCCTGAAAAACTATACAAGTTTTTGACATACCAGTCTTGTGGTGCCTAAACCTCTCATCAAACACCATATTTTTGTTTTTATGCTATCATCATTAAAAAAAAGTATAAATGTGGATGAACATTATTGTATGCTAGTTAGCACTATAACTATCAACTAGCTGTTATGTTGCTGCAGATTTACTTATGCTACAATTTTTTTCAGTGGAACAATTGGTGCAAGGCTATCAACTGATGCTCTAAATGTGAAGCGACTTGTTGGGGGCAATTTAGCATTAAATGTCCAGACTGTGTCAACTGTCATATCGGGCTTTACAATTGCAATGGTGGCAAACTGGAAGCTGGCAATGATTATTACAGTGGTGGTCCCTTTGGTGGGTTTCCAAGGCTATGCTCAAATGACGTTCCTAAAAGGTCTCAATAAAAACGCAAAGGTACACGCTGCGGATTGTTTATATAAATATTTTCATTTGGCTGCTATTTCTGTCTAACCGTTTGCTTGGTTGCAGTTGAAGTATGAAGAAGCAACTCAAGTAGCAACTGATGCAGTTGGTGGAATCAGAACTGTGGCATCTTTTTGTGCTGAGAAGAAGGTGGTGGAAACATATGAAAAGATATCTGAATCTCCAATAAGGCAAGGTATAAGGGAAGGTGTTGCCAGTGGCTTGGGGTTTGGCTTCTCATTCCTTGCATTCTACTTGACATATGCTCTCTGTTTCTATGTTGGTGCTAAGTTTGTTCAGAAAGGGACTGCGACATTTCCTGAAGTGTTTAGGGTGCGGACATATTCTTACCCATTTTCCATATATCTGTTTATTTTCATGTTTGGCTAATAATCCAACTGTTGTCAGGTCTTCTTCGTATTAGTTTTGGCAACTAGTGGAATCTCGCGAACAAGTGCGTTAGGTGCAGACAGTAATAAGGCTAATGATGCGGCCGTCTCTATATTTGAAATTCTTGATCGTAAATCCAAGATTGATTACAGCAGTGAGGAAGGTGTGGTTATCGCAAGTCTGAGGGGCGACATACATTTCCAGAACGTTTGCTTCAAGTACCCGTTGCGACCAAATGTTCAGATCTTCAAGGATCTATCGTTGGTTATTCCTTCTGGAAAGGTCATTCTTTTACTAATACTCAGAAATCATTTACACATTTTGAGTTGATGCAGAACCTAATTTTGGAGATATTATCCTTGCAGACCGTTGCACTGGTCGGAGAGAGTGGAAGTGGGAAGTCAACGGTAATATCTCTAATCGAGAGGTTCTACGATCCAGATTCTGGTAAGATTCTTTTCGATGATGTGGAGCTTCAGATGCTGAAAGTAAGCTGGCTTCGGCAGCAAGTTGGGCTAGTTGCCCAAGAGCCCGTGCTGTTTAATGACACCATCCGTACCAACATAGCTTACGGGAAGCAAGGGGAGGCTTCTGAAGAAGAGATCATTGCTGCTGCTGAAGCAGCCAATGCACATCAGTTCATATCGGCACTGCCTGATGGGTACAACACTATCGTCGGCGAAAGAGGGATTCAGCTGTCAGGTGGGCAGAAGCAGCGTGTTGCCATTGCAAGGGCCATCGTAAAGGACCCCAAGGTCCTACTGCTGGATGAGGCGACAAGCGCGCTAGATGCAGAGTCAGAGCGAGTAGTGCAAGAGGCGTTGGACCAGGTGATGGTCGGTAGAACAACAGTGGTGGTGGCACATCGCCTGTCAACAATCAGAGGAGCGGACATCATTGCTGTTCTTAAGAACGGTTCGGTGGCCGAGAAAGGCAGGCATGAAGAGTTGATGCTGATAAAGGATGGAACATATGCTTCCCTTGTTGAGCTCAGCTCTAGTTCCGCGTAACCTGATGAATCGCGGCACATTTTATTGCAAAATCCAAACTGGGGTCACCTTCACGTGGACTGAATAAGACATGGTGCGATTCAATCTTATGTTGTTAGAGATTACTATTAATTATTCTTAGCTAGGCTCTTTAGAGCAACTCCAACAATTATGTAACGTATGTGTATGTATTAGTGCCTAAAGTACTACATTCAGAAGACATGGACTGAGACAAGACGGGCAACACATTTGCATTACTGTTTGGCGGAAGGAGGTTGAATAGGTTGCAGGGCGTCAAGCTCTTTCGTCCTGGATTCACTGTGCAAAGCAGGAAGCCCTGTGGCGAGACGCAGTCTATGCAGTGTTTGCTCAAGTACTGTTTGGAGAACAGCATCCGCATCTCCACGTAAAATTACAGCTCCTCCGCCGTGGAGCTGCGCAGCGCCGGGGTGAGCACCACGTCCGTGTGAGACATGGTCGCCTTGACCTCAGCGGACGCCCACCGGGGCACGCAGAGGCGCGGCACGGCGCCCCACCCGACGACCGCGCTCCCGTAGTACACCGTGACGGTGACGTTCTCCCAGCACTCCCTGAACGCCCCCAAGGTTCTCCACACGGAGGGTCAGATCGAAGGCCGGGCGGATCACCGGGCCGTTCGCCGGATCAAGACCGTCCATTTCCGTTGCCATCACGTGGAACATGATATCACCTCGAGAATTCAGGACGAGCAGGGGGATCCCGAGCGCTGCAGCCACAAATATGGCCACCGTTAAAACAACGCATACGACGACGACTGCAACATCGCTTTGCTTTTGCTGCGGCGGCCTTGTGTTGCTGATGGCCTGGCTGCCCTCGGCAGGCACCATCATCGTCTCTCTATCTCGTCCCGCGAATCAACCCATCGCCCACACGGGCTTCTTCTTCTTCGATGCCGGCTTCAGCGGCGGCACGGCGGCAACAACAACGCCTCCGTCGTTCAACGTGACCCTCCACGCTTGGAACAGCCACAAGCACAGGTACTGCGGCCAAAGACCGGCCGTGAGGGTGGCGTACGCAGACCTGGTCATCGCCATTGCGCGCGTGGACCCCTTCTGCGTCGAGAGCCCAAGCAGACCAGCGTCCTCCGGGAAGCGCGTCGCCGGGATGGCCGGTTCTGGCGCTTCAGTTTCGGGACCGCCTCCAGAGGGACGCAGCCAGCGCTGCTGGCGGAGCTATTGAGATGGAGGTTGACGTCGGATTCCACAACGACGTGGATGGCTCCATGATGTGGGTCCGGTGTCGCACGCCGCTCGATGCAAAACAAGCCTCTCCCTGCAAATTATTTACTTTTGCTTAATCAGGTAACATATTGTTACGGATTGTTCAGATCTTTTACCAGTGGCGAAGTTAGAGCCGCGGACATCCGTGCACACTGAACGGTACACGCTGAACACCGGAGCTATCCCATGTCTCATGGAAATAAAGCAAAATGTGTTGATAAAATTCTGAACAAGTCCACATAATCCAATAAGCAAATTGTGCCACGATCTCAACCAGTCCTCTGAAAAATGTAAAAAAAAAAATTGACTGTTATTGTTTAATTCTGAAACTGAAAAGAAAATAGCAAAGACAATGGAGAAATATTACCTTCTAATATTTGCGTTGAGCCATGGCTCTAAAGCGAGACCACAACATCAATTTTTAACATATTCCATGCTATCCTCAATATAGCAAATAAAGCTATGACTCATGTAATCATCATCAATACGATTTCACAAAAATACGTTTTCATAATTTTCATGGTTGAGAATATTCTTTCTACTATGACAGTGGCCACGGCACCACAAGCACTAGCTTCATAAGTCGACTATGGGCGATATCATAGTGCCATTCAGCGTGGTACATTATCGTCTTCGATGTATCATATCAATGTGTCGTGCTTTCATAGACGTAGGTTTTATTGTATATTAGACGGCCTGGATGTTCATGTATAATTCTGAGTGTTCCTTTTGAATTTAGATAAGTATTCTGTTCTCTAGTGATTAAATTATGTCTTCTATTAAAAGTGTGGTGATGGACCAACCAAATTGGAATGGGTTTCGGAAAAGAAAAACAACGTGGAATCGAGCCGGACACGGACCTTCCCGGTTCCCGTCGCGCTCAAAAACTCCCGGGGCCGGACACATCAGCAGTCATCCGCAAGTCCTTCACTGAGCACCCGGGTCCGCAACGCTGTGGCCGTGCGTCCGCAATTACGCAAACGCAAGCGACCTCCGCACAGCTCCCGTCTCCCGAAGCTTCGTCTCCTTCCGGCCGCCACCGACCCGACTCCGACGCGGCGTCGTTCCCCTCCATATAAACTCCTCTCCGCCCCCTCCAGCCGACGCCAATCGGCGCGTCGAGGAAGAAAGAAACCAGAGCAGCGCACGTTCGGATCGGATCGGACATTTGGAGGGAAGGCGGCGATGGATTTCGAGCTGCGGCAGGCGCGGGAGAAGCTAGAGCGGGAGCAGCGGGAGCGCGTGCAGCGCGCCAAGGCCAAGGCTGACCGCGAGCGCCGGGCGAAGGCCGAGGCCGCGCGCCGTCGGGACGCGCTCGAGGCGTCCCATCGCGAGCGCCGGCTCGACGCCGCGCGCGCACAGGAAGAGGTAAGAACCGCCCTCCCGCACGCTCTAGTATCGTCGTGACAGTCAACTTATGCTGCGTGAGAAATCTAGGGTTAAATTTTCACAATACGGTGATATGTTGGGTTGAATTTCGGACAGGGCATCTTCTTATTACGCTTATTTGTTGCTTCACCTGTTTAATCCTCAAAACTGGTCAATGTTCCCCTTTCGGTCATGAAATCTGATTTGTTCTGATGACAAACTCTTGGAAATGTTGCATATTAGCAGAGCCGCATATGTCTCTCTCGCAGGACGAGTTTTAGTTTCTAGCAACGTACATAACAATAGAGAATACTCTTATTAAGTAGTTTCTTAGCACCCTAGTTTATCCTCTGATTGCTGCTGTTAGGCTACTTGTATTACTCTATTTGCTGGATTGATTGCCGTGTTTGCTTTTCTTCGTTAACAACTGCACTATCATCTTTCCTGTCACTTGGTGCTGATAATTATTGTCTTCTGTACTCCTAAATTCTAATAGGCTGATCAGAAAATGGAAGAAGTGATGCTGCAGTCAAAAGGAGTCTCATTCTTGCACATGTTTGAGGCACTGCGATACGATGGTCCTGGAGATAAGATCAAACTGCCGCCGTCTTCATTTAAGGAGTTGTCTGATGAAGGAGCTCTGGATAAAGGTCCCATGTACTTTAAGGTGTCAAAGGTTAGGGACAGAGTCCCTGGTGCCTCTCAGGATCAAGATGCTGAAGAGGCAACCTGTTGTGGTGTTCTAGAATTTACTGCAAAAGAAGGATCCGCTGAACTCCCACCACACGTATGGAACAATCTGTTTCGGAGTGACAGTCCAGATGTCCCTCTGATTGAGGTAAGGTACGTCAGTTTGCCTAAAGGAACTTATGCAAAGCTGAAGCCAGAAGGGTCTGGGTTCTCTGATCTTCCTAACCATAGAGCGATCCTAGAAACAGCACTCCGCAATCATGCAACACTGTCAGAAAATGATGTCGTTGTGGTAAACTATGGGCAACTGCGGTACAAAGTAAAAGTTCTTGAACTAAAGCCAGCATCAAGTGTTTCTGTCCTGGAGACAGATGTTGAAGTTGATATTGAGGGATCAGATTCAGTTCTGGACAATGAAGAGAATCAACACGTACTTATGCCTCTGACAATTGGAAAGGTTGAATCCAGTATTGTGGAAGAAGGGAAGTTCAGGTACTACAAATTTTCAGTTGAAGAAAATGTGAGTGAGGAAGTAGCTTCTGGAGATGCTAATATTGAGGTAAAGGTTGATACTGACGTGAATGGTGGTGACACTGATATCTACGTGTCAAGGCATCCATTGGTATTCCCAACTCAGCACCGACATGAGTGGTCTTCACATGAGATGGGATCAAAGGTTCTGGTACTCAGACCACGTGATGCTACTTCAGTCAGTGGTGTCTATAGTATTGGAGTTTATGGTTTCAAAGGAACTTCTATGTTTCAACTGTCTGTAACTATTAAGGATGTCAATAGCCAAAGGGTTGGTGAGCATGCTAGTGCCTCATCAAGTGTTGATGCTGATACAGTGCTCTGTAAGAATTGTAAGCGCCATATAGCCAGCCGTACTGCTCCCCTTCATGAAGCATACTGCTTCAGGCACAATGTTGCCTGCGCGCATGATGGCTGTGGAGTTGTTCTTCGTAAGGAAGAAGCAGCTGATCATGTGCACTGCAACAAATGTGGGCGAGCTTTCCAACAAAGAGAAATGGAAAAGCATATGAAAGTTTTCCATGAGCCGCTGCAATGCCCCTGTGGGGTGGTTCTAGAAAAGGAAGACATGGTATGTTCTTGCCTTCTCTTTAAACTTTTATCAGTGCACTGCTACTTTTGAAAGCATTTTGGTTGCTAAACTGATTTATCTTTAATTCTAGGTTCGACATCAATCCTCTACCTGCCCTTTGCGCCTGATTGTGTGCCGATTCTGCGGTGACACAGTTCATGCTGGTGGAGAACCAGTGGATGTTCGAGATCGTCTTCGAAACATGTGCGAGCATGAGAGTATTTGCGGATCCAGAACTGCGCCTTGTGACTCCTGTGGACGGTCAGTCATGCTGAAGGAGATGGACATTCATGTCATTGCTGTGCATCAGAAGAGCTGATTATCAAATGCCTTTTGGCTGCTCTAACCTGTTGGGAACTGATCACCAAAGGTGCATGTGGCACAGTGCAGCGATTGCATAGTTTCAATATCGCCCATCATTCTTCAAAGATGTGGTGGTGTTGTTGGCATGTCATTTGTGGTACTTCATTGAATGGAACTTGGGTGGTCGATGTTATGTTTGTATTTATCTGTTTACATTATTTTCAAATCTACATTGGCTTGATTCTTATACAAAAATAGAAGACATAAGGGTCTTTTTTTACGCATTCAACGGAAGGCTCTGATTAGCAGTTCCATATGGAGCGTCTTTTGCTCAGAGTCAGCGTGCTCCCATTATTCCCTTCTATAAAGCCTCTACATTCTGACCTACGAACAATTGATGTTTATCAGCTTTTCAAGGACAATAGATATCGTTAAAGGTGGGGAGGGAGGGGGAGGCTCACCTTTAAACTGTGATTTTTGGCTGGGTGTCAAGTTGATGACATAACGATGACTACTACAGTAGTACCTAGTAGCTTCAAAAGCCTTTGTTTCAAAGCGTCAAAGAGACAAAAAAAAAAAAAAAAACCCAACCTTTTCAAATCTTCAGAGGGGTGTGTAATGAGAATTGCTGTGATGTCCGCCTATAATTGTTCGACTCCTGTCTGACTGCTACTAATCACCGTTGGATTACTGATAAACAAAAATCACCGTTGGATTACTAAGGATAAAGCCTGCACATGGTGGGATGCTGTGGGCGGACTGGAGTCGGTTATCTCCATTCAGACCTATAGCACCTCTAGTGTGTAAAAGATAGAGATTCTGCTGAAGCACCATGGCGCACGAAATAGCACAACAATAATCAGTATTTTATAAGAAATCCGTGTAGCATTCAATCGGATTTCCCTGTGCTTGGATATTTCTTGCTAACAATCGAACAATATGGCTGGTACGAAGAATTGCTATCTACAGAATCTATACTACTTTTCATATGCAATATGGTTAGTACTAAATATGCAATTTCCAATTTCAAAATTACACCATTTGATACTATTTACAGGCAAAAAGAAAAAAAAAGACAACGACCAGGGATTCCAAACCAAAAAAAAAAACAAAAACGATCACCAGGGAACTTAGTTATGGCTCGGCGAGAAGCATGGTGAGCCGTCAATTTCAGAGAAACCAGACCCAACCGGAATTTCAGATAGATCAGGAAAACCCATCCGTAACTTTATGATGCCATGCATGCACATTATACCAGGCACTATTCATTGATGAAAACTAGATGTATTTATAAGTGTTATTGTGCCCTTAATTTACATTGGAAAACTGTAGACCGAAGCTCATCTATAGCCGCTGATCATTTACAATTTCAGGCAGAGAAGGGGACTCCGAACCGTTATATTTACTTGGGACAGGGGTGTTCCGCCTGGATTGCCGCTTGGTTGCCACAAGAACTTCTGCATCTGGTTCATCAGCAATGGAGAATTTCTCATCATCATCATCGCCTTTGAACACTGGGTGGACGTAAGCATTCATCAGATATCCTTTGAGATCAAGTCCTGGCTCCCTTGCGCGTTCTAAGGTATCTTTCTTCATTGCCTCCTGGAAAAGAAAATTAATTTATTAATCGCAGTTCAATTGTGCTGGTGGTAAACATGATTTGTTTACACAATCCAATATTCATCCTGTATGAGTCAACTAAGAAAAAAAATACACAAATAAAATAAAGTTGATGTTAAATTGGTTAGCAAGGTTTAGTTTCATCCTAATTAACTAAGTAGCTTCATTTGTTGCTTGCAATAAAAAAAGTAGCTTCATTTGTTAGCATGTTCATTGCACTAAAGAGGTTACCTTAGGTTCACCAATTTTCACTAGGTTCCTACTATCAAGTTCAGAGGCCAATGACTAGCAAAGCCAGATCAATACCAAAATGTAGTAATGATAACAACACAAACAAAATATGGTAATCATATTTTTTGGGGGTAAACATGGTGTTAACAATGACAAAAGTGTATTTCTCCATTTGCAATATTAATTTCACAGATAATCAATGGGATTTGTTTTGGCCAAAATAAGGTAGAAATTGCAGTGATTCAATGTTAAGAACTAGTTTCCCTACAATAAAAAGATACTCAGCCCTCCTATGTGTTCTCGAGTCTTCGAGAAAAAAAAATGTTGAAGGATTAGAAGCTTCGTGAGCTGTAACGAGGGGCCTGATGAGCGAATTTGTATTCTTGATTATAGGGTGAACTGGTAACTGGTATTTGCTAAATGTTAAGAATTAGAAGGTCCGTGAGATATAACTAGGGCATCATAAAGAATTCCTGATTATAGGATGAATTGCTAACCAATGAACTCAAATTGCTATTACCCCATCGTATACAATTTCTCAATCTACTTGCGAAAAACTAATATTCTGACACAAAATGAGAAAATATATATGGCCATGTGCATTATGTGATGCAGAAGCTGGGATAATTCATATACCTGTATAGCTAAAACAAAGTCAGAATCTGTTTACATAACTAATGAGTTTATAGATACAACACTATTCATCCAAGTGTACATTAATAAGTAACACTAAAAGAAGCATGGTCACAATTCCAATTTGGAAATGAAAATTACCTGTAATGGGCATTTCACAAAAGTTGGTTCATACCGGTTCTTGCAGTATTTGTGGAAATAAAAGGTTACTACAGGAAGAACAAGGAGCACCGGTGTTGATTGGCCAGCGCCTTTTGTGCTGAGCAATCCAAGGAGAAGAAGTTGTGATACGATCAATGCCGTGATTATTCGTCCATGAACACTTGGCCAAAATGCTGCTGCACTCTCATACTCTTGATTGTACACATTTATTATCTACCATAGCATAAAGATTGTATAAGTTAAATCAGGGTCACATGTGATAAACTTACATTCACTCTATAGTCAAATGCATAAATTATAAGCATAAAAATATATGTAAGCTATGCTCTTGGTTAAGTATTATGGCCCAAAAATACTAGTTACAGATGCAATGGTAAGCAATGTATAAATTAGAAATGCCAAGAAGCATTTGTCGCAAAAAAAAAAAAAAAAACAAAGAAAAACAAATGCCATGAAGCTAAAAATACATTGATGCAACAGAGAATTTTACCTGGTGTCGGTATACAAGGTATGCAAACCCGAAGAATATTAATATGAATGGAAGCAAGAATGGTGTCACCGAAGCATAGACAAGACCAAGTAAGAAATAGAGCTGAATTTGAGGTTCATTTGAATCAAAACCAATACTTCCAGGGTCCATTGCTGCTTCACGATCTTTTTCAGTCTTGACCAGAAAAAAGTTTTTCAAGTGGAAGATTATCAATGGCTTCAATCTTAATATTTCACCAGCTACCCCAGCCCAACCATCGACCATAATATATGTTATAAAAAAGGTTGCTTTCATTGGGATTGCTACACCAATTGTCCTTGGTATCCTGTAAAATACATGGTTTAAAAGGATAATTGAAGGACCTATTATTGTAAAGTTTCAAATAAAACATGTACAACCTTCAAACTAGTTCCAGATGAGCCAGTAAAATAATAAAGGTGTATCTGTGCGCCGCATTTTTTAGTTAATCTAATTCAACAAATAAAAATAGGATGCACTGAAAAAGGCTTTCTGGGTGTTCTAAAGAGTAAAACATTTCTGTAATAGAAATACCTGGACAATTGAAAGGATAATCTATTAGTTAAAATTTAGCCCTCTGTATATTTTCTGCTGGAAATTCTAAGGGTAGCATTTAAGGTGCATCTATGTCACAGCAATCATATTAAACCATTAGTTCTGCAGTGCAGAAGCATTAGCTGTTGCCATTGGGCCCAGAAAGGTAGTACATGACTATATGTAAACTATATGTCAAAACGATTAACTGACAAGGACTGCAATTCCTATGTACTTATAACAGTTGGCCACTATTTCAAACACAATAAAAATCACAAGTTTGCCTAAGAGCAGCATGGGCATAATAGATGATTTGATGAACTTGAAATTAAGTAAACGATAAGGACAGACTGATGAATGGAGCAAAACAAAGGATAGCCAAAGATTTACTAGAACATACTCATTTGCTGACTGATTAATATATGACTTTAGCTGCTCCAAAGCAGATCCTGCAATAATGCTTGCCAGAAACACATTGAAGAATAAGAAGATATAATATTTGGATGCAGATCTTCTCTCCAGTGAAGATATTGATGTCAATCCTTCAAACTTAGACATAAACATCAATATGCTTGGGAGCAATATAAGGAATATCTTCAATGCAATCCCAGGAAGGAAACCTTGGATGAATGATTTAATAGTACGCCTGAGCAAAGGGAAGTTAAGATGAAAATATCAGAAATCAGGAAAGTAATTTGGTGCTCAAAGCTTTTGACAGAAATTTGTTTTGTCCCTTTCAAGTTAGTTATCAGCCAAGTGACAGAGTGATGTATGGGACAGGACACAGGACAGACATAAATGGCACTGCATTGGGGAGTGTAGCTAAATGACATAAGCATACAAATTTTAAAAATGATTCAAGATCCATGTGCAAATAACACAAGTAAAACGATATACATGCAAGGTGATGGACTGTATAACATATTTTTAAAAAGTTATAGATAAGACACAGGTACAGGAAAAGCAAAACAATATTT
Source organism: Oropetium thomaeum (assembly GCA_001182835.1). Taxonomy (NCBI): domain Eukaryota; kingdom Viridiplantae; phylum Streptophyta; class Magnoliopsida; order Poales; family Poaceae; genus Oropetium; species Oropetium thomaeum. Next base: position 227,366 of record LFJQ01000082.1, read on the forward strand.
ATATAGGGTCTGAGCAAAGTAGAATCCATAAGCAAACAATTTAGATTAATAATAACAAGTTTCAATGTAATGCAAGTATATTGTACCATAAAACAGTACATGAAACCACACAAGAAATGTGCACCAGAGCATTTTTACATCACCACCCCTATGCTTCTAAATATTTTATGGTTGATACAGGTAGCTTCATATTGATACACTACATTATTTATTTTTTTCTTGAAAAATGCAGGAAGCTGCACTTATTTGTATTAAAAGAGAGAGTAGTCCAAATTACATCACCATCACTTCATCCTGGACCAGAGATAAAGGGTTGATCCGAAACAAAATAAACACTAGCGCCTGTTACAAAAAACAAACTACTCGACCAAGAGAAAACATTAGTTTCTTCTTTTAGCAGTTTCTACTTTCTAGATAGGGCTCAGAGGATTTTGGCCCCTGCTAAACTCCAAAAATGATGATCATCCTTTATTTTCAATAGGTAATAGCTTAAGAACGTACTGGTCCATTTTTTGTTTTTTACTTTCATGTACAGTTTGTAAAATACATTTGATAAGAAACAGTTCCCCGAATTCAAACTATAGGTTCCATTAAATAGGATATTTGAACCTTAACATATTTTATTTCACCACATGTGCCATATATCTTGTTATCGCACCAGTGCAATACTTTTTTATTTTAGCATTAGTAACAGAGTAATGATCAAGTCATCTGTCAAATTCATTATTATAATTTTTCAAAACAAGGAAAACCAGAATTACTACCTTTTCTTTTTTTAACAAACAATATATTAGATAGTCAACATAGAATCATGTGATGTATTCAAGTGGAAGTTTAATACATAAATGTATGAATGTACTATAGTAGAATTTGGAAAGAAAAATTACGAGAAGGATGTAAGTTAAAAGCCCACATACATTTCAATCAGAGGCCTAAGAAATGGAGCAGCCTTCTCGATCCCTTCAAGATTTGCAAGAGATTGAACAAATGCGATTGGAATCACATAAAAGAAGTTTAAGAAGAAGAATGCCACTGCCACTATCAACCTTCGAACTGTGAGGTATACAAATGGTATAGATAAATTATCCCAGTAGACGTCGCGAGGTTCTGGAGCCCATTCAGTCAACCAAACTGTTGGATTACTGGTTTGTTGTGTTTGAGCACAAACTGCTGCACCCCACCGAGATCGGAAGGAAACAAAAGCTGCTGGCACGACTGATTTTGGATCCTTCATGACTTTTTCACGCTCTTCAGCTTCCTAAATATCAGGTGATATGGTAAGTCTGATAAGTTCTGTATAGGTATCCTTTTGTCGAAATAAACATAAACGGTCAAAAAAAAAGAATACATTGTTGGTATAGCCATATCTACTTCACTCAAATGACTGAGAATCAACTTCTAAAAAAGACCACTCAGCCAATTATACTGTAAGTCTTACGTGTGCATATTGAAACACAGCTATGATTTATTAGACATCCCTAATGACTTTTGTTCAAAACTTCGGTTACTATCTGTCCCTACCAAACAAAATAGTTTAGAACCTTCATTTTTTTTGCAATGACATGAAAAAATATAAGTGTATAATAATCCAATAAAGGATGAACATGGAGCAGACAGTGTGACTCACTTCATTTTCTACCCTCTCAATTTCCGAAGTGTAGTAGTCAATTGCATCCACCGTAGAACCAAAACATCCAAGAAAACCAGTCTGAATGGGAAGCGAGTAATGCAAAGAAATTAGAATGCACAACATATTGATTGATTGTAAAGATACTATGCAACAAAGTATACAGATATGGTTTATTTTAGTAGTAACCTTAGTAGTAGGCCTTTTAGAGGTATTTCGCTCAAACCTGAGCTGATAGTAGTCAAGCCAATTCTGCAGCTTCTGCTTCTCTTTAACCAATTTAGCAAGCTTATTTGCATTGTAAACAGCCTACAAAAGAAGAGCAAGGCACATACTACATTACAGAATAAAGTAAGTGAAAAAAGTAATACTATACTTAACAATGAATCAAATTAAAATCATTCAAAATTGAATTAATAATTACATAGTTTTAAGTGCAAATCGAGCAAGAAAACATACTAATTGCATTAATGTTATGTCAAAAAACCAACAATGAAAAATTTTTAACAAAGAGGAAAGCATGTAATCTAGAGAAACCTGAAATATTTACCTGATGAGTTAGATAGTGATCAGGATGATTCACTAGAAAGAAATGTTCAACATGTTCACTGATTGATTCATCTGAATCCGGGGGTATATTACGCACAAGAACCTAAAAAGATCTTAATGGTTACTTTAAATTGATCCACAAGTCATAATAAAATTAGCATAATTTACTTTTAAATTTAATACATAAATTTCACACCAAAGAATATGTGAAATGCATCTTGAAGGAATAATTTAGCCATTTTTTTTTGCGATGAGTTTAGCCAATTGATATAACTGGTTTTAGAGTTCAGCTTATGCATATCTTTTGAAACAGTATTTTATTCTGAAAATAAAAAACATAACCTGCAAACTTAGTTAAATTTTTCACGTGAGGAACATAAAGGGTAGCCCTGTACATGTAGCTCCCGCTTGCGCCGGGTCCAATGAAGGGTCCGACCACTTTGGGTCTTTTATACGCAGCCTGTCCCTGCATTTCAGCAAGAGGCTGTTTCCAGGACTCGAACTCATGACCTCACAGTCACAAGGCAACAGCTTTACCGCTGCACCAGAGCTCCCCTTTGATGCAAGAACTAGGTTACATTGGTTGGTTGGAAAAGTATATTTTTTAGTGATCATTTCTTGTTTGAAAAAGCATTCTATCGCACTATGAATTGGACACATTGGATTATATTAAGTAGAGCAGAATATAATGGATTCTCAGTCATACCGTAAACTGGTCTGGTCTTCGTTTCTCCGCAGCAAGAAATCGCAGCCTCATTTTTGCAACTATTTCATACTCACGTAGCAGCACATAGCAAGTCCAAAATGTGAAAGCATAAGCCATGACCAAGTGGGCTATAAACCTTCATAAAATGAATAAGGTTAAACAAACACTACTAAGCTGTCATGGTAAAGTCAAACAACAATGCTCAATCTATATGATCTGGTGTACTGTGAGCTACAAAAGTTGCAAAATTATCTTATTTGCGCAGAGTTATGACTTTTGGATTCTACGTTTCCTCATTGCAGCCTAATATATTCTCTGTTCAACTCATTTTCTGACAGAGTAACAACAGATATTGTACAGTCCTATCCATATATCTTGCTGACTTCAAATTCATTAGTTTTCTGAGTCATTAGAAAATGATATAGCAGAAAATGGCATATCCAGTCAAGTTGGAGTTAAATCTCAGCCAATCCCATAGACTACACCTTGGAAAATTTCTGTATTTTTACTTTCGGAGCATGTTGGAGACTTGCATAATAATTATTCATGTTATCCAATGGTTCCCCCAAAAAAAGAGCTCTATTGTCATCATAAGACGATGAAAAAACTACACAAATTTCAAGGGAAAATGGAATCATCACATGCTAACCTCTTTGAACCAACAGGTATGTTCGATATTGAAAGTTTATCAATATCGCTGTGCTGTACCTTCGACAGCTGCAGAGTATTATCATTGGTCCAATTAACAGGGACAAGAACCACAAATGCTAGAATTGAGATGGGAGCAAATATTTTGAGCCTGCAGCCATGGAAATGAATGAAGCAAGCGAATGATTATAAAACATGGAGCATCAAAACAAACATAAAGCAAGAGGGAGCAAAAGATTTAGGATTCAGAAGAAGCATATGCTCCCTCTGGTTGCTTGGCATTCTGACAGGCAGCTCTGCTCATTTTTGTGCTAAGCTTGCTGTTGTAAAGAAATGCTCAAGCAACGTGAGGTAGTGATAAAAATTAAGTATATGGAAGCCAGCAGTCCCTATCTATCCAACTGCCAAAATAGAATAGTAATAGTATAATAGCTAACATAATCGAACACAGTAAAAATCCTAGCAGTGAATAACCAGCATAGCTAGTAACAATGCTGGTGGCACCAGTTCGTTTGTCTTTCCTAGAGATTTAAAAAGGTTAGGCAAAACATAATTAAGGCACACCAGTTTGTATGCCCAGACATTCCGGTGTTAATTGCCTATTTAGAAAACCTAGGCAAAAGAACACAAATCCTTAGCGGCAAAAGAACCCAAATTCTTAGCCGACAGAACTAAGCTCTCACCAATGGTCGACAGAAATTGTTATTGAGTAACTTCCTAATTAAGGAACATTTGGGATGGGAGAAACTGACATGACAAACAATAGAACTAAAAGGGCATATAAATACAAGTCACATACCCAATTAAGTAAATCCGGAGATAGACAGCTGAGTCCAGTCCTGCATGGCTAATCAGTTCATCCTCTGGCATTTTGAGAGCAGCAGGCATCCAACTTAAGAACTTGAAGTATGACCGCATGTCCAAATTGACAAACTTACGAACAAATGCATCCCCATGACTTGGGCTCTCTCTTGAACCTTTGAGGTACCATTTTGGGAAGTAAACTCTATCATTAATAGGCTGCAACCGTAGGAATGCAAATGCCAGAAGGAACACTATAGCGCTCAATACGTTGATGGCCGCAGAGACACCTATATCTTGAATGGTAGCCATAGTTGCTCTTCAATTAACTTGGGAGAATCCTGAAGATTGGTATCTGTTAATACAATCATTTATGTGAAGACAGTATAAAATAGTGTTAAAATATTATTAAAAAACAGCTAGAGAAGGATATTGAACAGAAAAAACATGAAATATCAAGGCATTTTATATGGGGTGAGTTTACTGTCACTGTAAAGGGTCTTTAATCGCTGTGAAACAACAATGGAAGTTTTACATATTAGTCTATTCTAATCTCGTATCGTATGAGAGACTGCAAAAATCAGCGCAACATTACAAGAAGTTGAATCAAGCAAATCGTACTGAACAAAGTCATCAGCATATGTTACATAGGAATACAGGCAAAGTCATCAGTATATGTCAAGAATGAGTACCAAGATTTTTTACGATAGTACATAGGTATAAGAAACTTTTTGAGAAGAAAATAATAAAACAAAACAGTTATTCGGCTGTGAGGATAGCAGAACTGTGAGACGGCATTCTAACAGGACAGTAAACAAAGGTTTTAACTAGGGGCAGGGACGGCACGATAATCTGACATCTAAACAAGAAAAGGTAAGGTTGCATTACTCATATAGGACAGACATTCACATAATTCGTCTAGTGTAAGCAAACCCAATCTCTACCTTCTTTGTTACTCCCCTTGAAACCTTGAGATTATGAGGCTCTGAGGTATTCAATGGACATGGACAAGAATAAAATTTTTATAGTCAAGTGTCAACATCAAAGCAGAAACAAAATACTAGCTCAACAGAACATGTGGAGGACAGAATCCAAGATTTCTTCTATTATAAATTGAACATCCTAGCTCCAACAACGCAAACTAAATTATTACTCCCTCCAGTGTTAAAAAGAATACAGTTTAAGACAAGGTTCCGGTCAAATATTGGGGATATAAATCATGAATAACTTTTAAATTATTATGTTTGAAAATATAAAAATCATGCAACCAGATCCTCTGACGCTCGTTCTTGTGACGAGCGCCCGTTGGTTGATCTGCCATTCTACGACATCCGGCTGCTGTCCACGGCGAAGGGGCCCCCTTGCAAATGAGGGGGGTGGCGTTCGTCCCTGCGACGAGCGCAGAAGAACCGCCTCAAAAAATCATATGACTAGATTCATCTTGAAAAATACTTTCATAAAAATATACATGTCACTTTTTAATAAATATTTTTACAAAAAATTAAAGTCAAGGTAATGTTTTAGAGAACATATCATTGTCCTAAACTACGTTCTTTTCGATACAGCAGGAGTATATGAGGAGTATATGGCTTGGTTTGGACTCCTACTGCTTGGATGAGAAGCCCATCTATAAGCAACAAAACTAATTGGAAAGAGAAATTGCCAGGTTCTACGAGCGGAATTTACGGCGTGAGCGCGTGACAGTTCACAAACTTTGCATAACTTCGTTCCGATATGAAACGTCCACGTGAAGCGTTAGTCCATCATGGAAAACTCTGAAACCGCACCAAGAAAGGTTATACCAGCGGAGAGCTTTAAAGGTGGGCATTATTAGGAAGGCCAAGGTGTCAGCTTCAATTGAATTTTGATTGACAGGTAATTTATTTATAATTAATATATAACAAAAAAAAAGGAAAGAGGAAAGAAGAAATAATGGCGAAAAGGAAGGCATTTTATTCCTCGCAGAATGCTTAAAGAAATATTCGCCCACAAATGAAAGGGAAAGGCCCGATATTTTCGACGAGTCCTGTCTGGTCCATTTAGGACAGCTAATGCTCACATCAAGCAGTACTACTGTACGTGTAACAGTACTTTGCACCGCGAGCAGTCACGAGAACGCAATTCGGCGGGCCACAGGATTGCGACGGTGTCTTTGGAATTGGAATTAGCGAGAGTGAGAGGCTTCCCACGACGCATGGTTCATTGGGTTGGATATCATCAGAGAAGGAAATCTTGTTGCGCGGCAATCAAAGAACGCCACCCCATTCGTTGCTCGGCAATTACAGCTGCCGGCCGGATACATAGATACAGGGAAGGGAGGTGGATAGCTGTTGTTTTCTCCCCTAATCGAATTGAAAGCGAACTGGATTTTGGGAAAAGCGGAGCGAGGAGACTTGAAACCCAAAAGAGCACGAGAACGGATTGAATTTCGGGAACAGGCAGCAGTAGCAGAAAAAACGGAAGCGGAAATGAGAAGGCGCCCAGATCTGAGCGGCGGGGGACTCGAGGCGAAAACAATCTACGAGGCAGAAGGCGAGGAAAACGGGGGAGGGAAGAGAGACAGCAACAGAAGAAAGTAAACGAACGAACGGCGGCACGTACCTCGAGGGGGAAGGCAGAGCAGAGTAGGAGGAGGACGACGAGCAGCAGCAGCAGCAATCGCGACCGACCAGCAGCGTTTTCCCCTCCGGCTACCCGCCGCCGCGGCGGACAGCCATCCTTCGAAATGCCGACGAACTGCTTCCCCTCCCCTGTTCTCCTGCTTGCGTGGCGAACCGGAGCGTCGGACAAGTGGACACCGCTCGCCGATCCCTGGGCCTGCTGCTACTGGCACTGTGGCACTGCGGGAGGAGAGGAGAGGAGAGGGGAGGGGAGTTTATCCGCCGTGGGGCTGCTGGACGGGACAGGACCGGGGAACTGGGAAAGGAACCGGTGGTGGTGGTGGTGTTAGAAGTAGTGGTCTAGTGGTACTAGTAGACGCCGTGAGGACGCGGAGGCGTTACTACTGCTGCGGCGCTGCGCTGGCAACAGGGTGGTAGACCGTTAGGAATGACTGTCCCGCCGCGCAGACCACGCGGCAGCGTCGGGCGGCGGCGCAACCGCGACTGCTCGCGTTCCGGTGCGTGCGGCTGGAGTCGGAACGGACAGCTCTGTCAGTTCCTCTCACTGCCAGGCTTCAACGGGAGAGGAGAAAAAAAAACGTGCAACAACGGGAAAGGAGACGTGAGCCGGAAAGGTCCAAATATCAGGATCGCGGTGGGGCCCACGTCGTAGCGGCGAACGGGCTCAGGGAAGAGACAACCAGGCCCAGGCGGTGGGGATCTCACAATTTTTTTTATTATGAAAATAAATACAATTATTAAAATACGAGTAACGGTTCTTCACGAAGGTTCGGTCAAACAGAAATTACGCAACGCTGACATGATACGTACGCGCAGCTGTCTCTTCCTCGTTCACCTGACGGAGCATAATGGGAAGATCGCCAAATCGAGTGTCCTCCACTACTATCAATTTGGCAGTTTTTTATTCGCTATAGTTATAATTATATATTACTAGTAAGTATAATATGTTTCCTTCCTTACCGCAGCAAAGATTTTTATCACTACTGAATGCCATCAGGATGTGTGGTGCTGGAAGCTCTCGCTAGCTGCCATCTGGTTGTCTCCGATAACGCTCGCGATGACAATGTGACTGGCAGCCGGCGGTGTAATCCATCCGGTTACTCCTACCTGACGATTGTTGAAGCGAGATATTATGTCCAGACCTTCAGTTTTCGGCATAACTTGATGCGCGTACTAATTGTGCTTTATCAATTAATTTACGGCTAGTAGTAATCCGACTTAATTTGCACAAGTGAGCAACGTAAAGCAGAGTGACGGTGAATAGAAATAGCAGCTTATTTATTGGTACTTACTTCAATTTGTTATTATAAAGGCTGTAGTAATGCAAACGCATAGTCTTTCTATTCATATCAACATGTTTTGTACACGGTACAAGGTTCAGTTGAAGAACAGCTGAACGTGCCTACAAACTAGGATCGAGAGCTACAGATAAGGAGAGTAGTTGTGTGAGACTAAGTCACAAGTTATCTCTACACCCCATCCATCATCTGTGATGCACAAACTGCTAGGAAACTCTTGAAAAACAAAAGTAGGCAAACTCTTTGTCACGATATATGCAAACTGAACATGAGTTGGAACGTGCAGCATCCCCAGTTCGCCAAGTGCAACCTTTGCACGCACGAAGTGGATGTCTGGTTCAACATGCTTAGTCCGGCGATGATGGCCGAAACATTGTCACATTAGACAACAATATAGCTTTCTTGATGTCGACATGTAGTTCACAAAGAAGATTTTTCATCCCGCGGCACTCAGGATGACGTTGGCGACTCCTCTATACTCAGTTTCGAGGCTAGACCGTGACACTATTGTCTGTCGTTTCGACAACCAGGAGATTAGTGATCCGCCAATGAACATATAGTAGCCCGATATAGAGCGATATAGAGCGGCACGTATCTGGGCAGCCACCGCAATCGGCGTCAGTGTATGCGACGAGCTCAGCATTGGGTGACCCATGAAAATGAACACCATAGTGAAGTGTGCCGCAGAGGTACCGCAAAATTTGCTTGACGAGAGCTCAATGTAAATCAATGGGAGATTGCATATGCAAGCAGATCTGATGCACGACGTAGGCTATGTATGGCCGGGTCAGTGTGAGATAATGAAGGGCCCCGGTGATGCTCCGGTATGATGACATGTCATTGGCAAGTTTTTGTCACGCCTAGTTTTTTTTTTTTAAGAATAAAAACTAAACCTCTGTTTGTGTGCCCAGGACAAACTACATAAAACCGTGACGTCATCATAAATCTCAGATTATATCCATATCTAAATTAGCGTCAAAGAGTAACACAACAAATAGTCTATTATAATAAAAGAGAAACTGAAGATTTAAATAAACTAAACAAAATGAAAGTGCCCATTGTACAGACAATCAACCGGTGAACATCACACTTAGGTGATCATTTGCTCCATTTGGGACAAAAACCCATTATCCTCCTGTAGATATGCAATGATGAGGAAAGCAAGGGTGAGTACTTATCGTACTCCGCAAATGTGGGAAAATATGACATGATAGGCTAGTACAAGGTAGGTTAATGAGTAGTTTGCAGCAATTAGTGGTAAAATTTATTAATTAGCACTCTAATTACTAGATGAAGTAATCAGTCCAAATCCAACCCAAACTCTAAGTGCAAATTAGTCCAATCCATTCCAATCTTCCAAACCATCCAACTATTTAGGTGAGGATCCAGGCCGCTCATAACCGTGAGCACGGCTGTCATGACAGTTGTACACTCTGCATAGGTGGTACCACTTTACCCACAAGTTGTGAACACCCTTGTATGTCGTGTTCATGGTGCACATTCACGCTTCCTTTGGTGTGTGGCAGAGTTTCACTACGAGGGCTTTCCGAAAGGTCTTCCGGTACGCGCATGCCCGCTAAGGTTTCACCGGAGGAGAACTACCTTCGGGCACCTGTCCCAGGACTACCTTCAGGTGCCTGCTCGCTAACGAGCGACCGTGGGGTACCTATCCATAGAACGGCCCTCCGGTACCTGTTCTTTACCAAGAGCCCCCTCTTACGCCGTTCAGATCTAAAGATAGCTCACTAGCTACTATTTTCCGCTCCAGCATTTGGCTTGCACGAGACTGGAAGAACATCTAATTAATTAGCCAAGCCTATCTTGTGGTGCACTGTTATCCTGGGTGGCCGCTCCCGCATATTGCATGCTTGAGTCAATATGCGGGAGCAGCTATGATAAGGGTTACTAGAATTGATTGGCTATTCCTTGTCGCCTGATACTGGGTTATGAATTGGGTAGATCTTTCTTAGTTGCTATGTTAATTGGGAAGGACTTATTAAATATGATGATTATTGTCGGTGCATATGTATGGTTGAATGGTAAATGATGATATGGTGATTATGATGATTGCAATGTTGGTGTAGAGGGCCTGAGCAAACGGGAACGGTGGTGGGTGCCGATGGCACAGGCTGGGTTTGTTGGATTGTTTGCTCGGGGCCAAATAGTAGAATTAGGGAGCGGCCACCCAGGATAACAGTGCCACCACAAGACTGAAAATGGGATAGGCTTGGCTGATTAATTAGGTGTTCTTCCAGTCTCGTGCTAGCCAAATGGCGGAGTGGGGAATAGTAGCTAGTGAGCTATCTTTGGAGCCGAACGGCGCAAGAGAGGGCCCTTGGTAAAGAACAGGTACCGGAGGGCCGTTCCATAGACAGGTACCCCACGGTCGCTCATGGGCGAACAGGCACCGGAAGGTAGTCCTAGGACAGGTGCCCGAAGGTAGTTCTCCTCCGGTGAAACCTTAGCGGGTATGCGCGTACTGGAAGACCCTTCGGAAAGGCCTCATAGTGAAACCCTGCCACACACCATAGGAAGTGTGAATGTTCATCATGAACACGGCATATAAGGGTATTCACGACTTGTGGGTAAAGTGGTGCCACCTCTGCAGAGTGTACAACTGTCATGACAGCCATGCTCACGGTTATGAGCGACCAGGATCCTCACCTAAATAGGGATGGTTTGGAAGGTTGGAATGGATTGGGATAGAATTGCACCTCTAATTGGGTTGAAATTGGATTGATTACTTCATCTAGTAATTAGACTGCTAATTAATAAAACTCCCCCACTAATTGCTGCAAACTGCTCATTAACCTGCCTTGTACTAGCCAATCATGTCATATTTTCTCACACTTGCGGAGTACGATAAGTACTCACCTTTGCTTTCCCCCACATCATTGCATATGTACAGGAGGACAAAGTGTTTTCATCCCAAATGGAGCAGATGATCACTAGGCTCGCTGTTCATTGGTTGATTGCCTGTGAAATGGGCATTTTTGCTTCGATTAGTTTATTCAGATCTTTAGATTCCCTTTTATTGTAAATAGACTATTTGTTGTGTTACTCTGTGAACGCTGTAATAATTTAGATATGGATGTATTCTGAGATTCATGATGACGTCACGGTTTGTGTGTAACTTGTCCTAGGCACACAAACGGAAGTTTAGTTTTATGCTTAAAAACTTGGCGTGACATATACTTAGATTATATACTAGTTTATTAGTTATAGTCATAAGTATCGATATGTATTTAATCGTGTATAGATGTTATATGCTTAGTATAGTTGATCATTGCTTTGGCATTGGTTTATTGTGCTCTTTGGAGTATGCTCTAGTCAAAGGACTAAGGTCCACCGGTGTAATATTTAGGAATATAAGCGTGCTGCTTAGATTACTAGATATCCTTGAATGTCGTGCTATCCATGGAGCTAGGGGTAGGCGGCTTGAAGTGACAACCTTGTCGGTCCTTTCTCATCCCCCACGTCCGGTCATAGGTTAGAGGTGTATAATTTTCGAAGTCATTTTTCTGGATTGGGAGTAAACTGGTGCCCCGATACGTCTCAGCCATGATCTCTTGCTAGCATAGGACATGTATGTATACTAGTATATATGTATAACTATAGAAATACAATGAGTGCTTAGTTTAGCCTTAGATTAGTTCTACTCCACCAATATAATTGATTGTAGGTTCTCTTCTTCGTGTCATACTATCCATATATTATATGTTTACCCCTGTATGGGTATATGATACTTTAGTATGTATAACTTAGTGTCATATGTTATATGCATCATCCTTGTTAAGCATCTTTCCTGTGGAGATAAATACGATACCCTAGAATACTCCAAGGTGAAATGCTACAGCGATACTCCATGCGCTTGCGATCTTTTCTGTAAAAGTTAGAATATCAATGTAATTATTTCTGTTGTCGTTGCTAGGAATTGCCGCTTAGGCAAAACTTAGTAATGTCGTAAAAAATACCAACAGCTAACAATCGGAGAGCGAAATTGCGTATGAACAAAGGCATGAAATGAGATGATCGTAGACAAGATACAGACTTTTGGCACCAAAGGAAAGACAAGATGATCGTAGACAAGATACAGACTTTTGGCACCAAAGGAAAAGACAAGTGTAATGCAAAAGATCATCCAAGATTACAAGATAGAACTTGAAGCTTGAATTGCAAAAATTATCTGTGGTTAGTGCTCGAACAGATACCAATTTTTTAACAAGGTGAGGAGAAATCAGCACATTATTCAAGCGAAGGGGTATAGTGGAGATGAAGGTACAACCGATGCGATCAACAGGAAGCTGAGCACCATTGCCGACGATGTTGTGGAAGAATATGGGGGTGGTTGGGAAGAGCAGAGTATACTAGGATTGTTCGCCATGTGAGTGCTGCACAGTGTCGAGGGTCCAATCACCGCCGCCTTGATACTGGCCAGGGCTAGACATGCTGTTTAGCGCACTAATGAACCCTGGTGGCAGCTGAGGGGGCAGTTGAGGGTAGTCGAACATGTTGGAGGAGCCGGGGAACGACGATGCCATCAACGCTTGTTGTTGCGCATTGCTAGGTTGCAACCCAAGAATTTCAGAGCCGAGGGGGCCGCCAGATGGGAACATGCCAAGTCTGCACGACGCCAGTCCATGGGTTGGCCTGAGGAACCCATGGTGTGCGGGGCGGAGCTCGCACATTGCCGCCGATAGTGTTGCTGTTGACGTTCCTACGGACGTCAAACTGCTTGCTCTTCTTGTTGTAGTTTTTGCCACTGCCAGATTGTGTCGATGAGGATGACGGTTGTGGTGGCAATCATTGTGGCGGCGCCGGGGCAGAGGTAGTGGCCATCAAGGCACTAGCTGCCTCCATCTTCGCCGTGTGACTGGCATGATTCATCTTGGAGGAGATAGTCACGAACATGCTGGAACGGTGCTAGGGGAGTGCGGGCAGTGATGATGGGTGGCGTGCCCGAACTTGGAGTTTAAGCCGCTTAGGGCATTGAGCACCATGTCCAGCTTGGAGATCGGATGGCGGACATCCCGCGACAGATCGGTGAGCTGCTTCAAGCGACTGAAGTAATCTGTAGTAATGGAGAGGTCACTTTGGCACATGCTATGGAATTCCTAAAGAGCATAGACGGCGCGTTGGTTGGCATTGTTGAGGAAGACACTACAAATGGTGGTCCCTAGTTGGAGTGCAGTCAGGTTTTTGACGACAACCATCTTCATAAGGGCTGTCGTGACAGAGTTGTCCAGCCATGACACAATGCACTGATCGACCTGGAGCCAATCGGCATCATGCCACATGGTTTGCGGATCCTTGGTGCCATCGAATTTGTGAAGAGTGGCGAAGAAGAAGGCACTCCAGATCTTGAAGTTAGTTTGAATCACCGTAGTCCAATGTCACCAGCACAGGTGTGTGGATGTTGACGTGTAGGATGACAGAGGCCGTGATCGGAGCGGGATCAAGGTCGGCGAAGGGGTTGGTGGCGATGGAGCTCGAAGTAGAAGGAGATGTCGCCATTGGAAAGAGAGAGGAACGGCAGTGGAAGGGTAGAATGAGACGCGAAATACCATGTAAGAATGCAAATGCATAGTCTTTCCATTCATCTTAGCATGTTTTATACACGGTACAAGATTTAGTTGGAGAGCAACTACGTGCCTAAAAACTAGGATCGAAAGCTATAGATAAGGAGAGTGGTTGTGAGACTAAGTCACACGTTATGTCTACAAAAACCATCAAGCGTTGACTTTGATCTTAACCTCTTGACATAATAATCCATGTGTCGTATTATGTATATACCTTATTGCGACATATTTCCTCCATTTTTAAATTATTATCGTCGTTGACTTTGATCAATAATTTTGACCATTCGTCTTATATGTTGTGACATCCCGATCCAGAGCTTAATAGTATTAATAGGAAACTCATATCAATAAGTTGCAACTTCTTTTCCGGTAGCCTAGCTCCGAAAACCTCCGAGGTTAAGCGTGCTTGGCCTGGAGCAATTTTAGGATGGGTGACCGACCGGGAAGTTATTTCCAGGTATGCAGAAAAGACTTGTGTTAGTCTGTAAGGCCAGCCTATGTTCTATAAAAAAGCTACCTGATGTAAGCGGGTCCGGCCTCGAGAAGGCGGGATGTTATATAATGGTATCAGAGCCGACTCTCACGGTTTCACGGGCGCGTGTGTTACAGTTGCGCAGGTATGGTGTGCATGGCTGGTGTGGATCTAGAGTGGTCACACAGCATGACACATGCGCTGGCACTATACACATGGACGTGGCTAAGAGAGAACGTTCCTGGCTTGGGATTGACCGACGGGGACGTCGGTCTCTTAAGAGGGTGAGTATGTGACACCCCTGTCAGTGTTCGTTACCGCCGACTAGTGAATTTATCGTGGGATGCGCGTTTTGGGGTTTCGATGGTTCGCGAGAGGACACAAGGGTTTATACTGGTTCAGGCAACAATGCCCTACATCCAGTCTCGTACTGCTCGTGTTACTCGCGACTTGTTTGTAGTAGGGGATTACAAACTGGCGAGAGGGAGAGCTTCCCAAGTCTGTAGATGAAAAAGAATGAATGTGGGGGAGAGCTCGTCCACTTGTTCGTTAGTTTGCTGGCTTGTTGAATGGGTGTGTTGTGTCTCGTGTCAATCCATCCTCGTCGCCCCGGCTTCCTCCTCCTTCTATACCGTGAAAAAGGGGGGCTCGGGTTCGTGTTGCAGGTCATGGTCGTACGTCCAAGTTGGGCTGCATCACGGCGGATGACGCCATCAGCGTGGCGGTCTTCTCCTGTTCGACGGCGTGGTGAGTGTCGTCAATCGTGGACGTCCTGTCCGTATGGAGGAACGGTTCCTGTTGGTGGTGACGGAATGGTGCCATGGTCGTGGCCGTCGCTCGAGGACGTCCCGTCATGGTGGAGTGGTGGGCTTCTGATAGGAGCTGTAGCAGCGGAGCCCGTCCTTTGGACGGTGCATGTCGTGTGCATTTATCACCCACTTGCTTCGAGTAATCGATGGCTCCATCTGTCAGCGAGCGTGGGAGTGTCAGGCATTTATTGCCCAACCGCCTCCGTCCCGCCTACTCGTGGCGTGGAGAGGAAAGTTCGCGACTGTAGGCTTGCTTTAGGCCTTGTTGAGTCCGCGTGTTCTACAATCTCGTAGTGGATCTCTTTTTGCGATTTTGTTCCCCGAGACCTCCGCTCGTTGCGGTGGTCCGTTCGCAAACACGGTTCAACTTGTACCGCTCCTCTAGTGCGTCCATTCGCCGGACGAGGAGGTTGAGTCGGGCCACGCTTTACCGCAGCGACCGAAGCGTGACGCTCGTCGAGCTGCAAACGGGAGAGTTCAAGTGAAGCCCCGGGGTCCCTTCGGGGGGACCCCGATGGACCAACTGGTGGTCGACCTTATATTCCCGGTTGTCATCCCAATCTGGTATCCGGACGCCGTTCGATGGACTCCGAGGGCTTGTTGCCTTTCTACTGTGAAACACCCATGGGTCGATTCGAACCAGGACTCGAATGTGGACCGAGACGCCCTCGACACCCGCGCGCTAGGGTACTGACTGCTAGTGGACCCATCTCTTTCCACCCGACACTCTATTTTTGCCTTGAGCGGCTGTCGAACCCGTTTACTGGGGCAGCCTTCGAACTCTCTGCGGCGTCGGGGCATATTCCAGCCTAAGTTGCCGCCTGCCGGATTAATTCTGCGGCAGAGGCGCCTGCCGCGATGGACGCGCGGCAGCGATTTTAGTCTTCAGGCCTCACGAGTGCATGCGTGCGCGCGCCTGCCCGCGTTGAGCGGAGCGGCCACGTGGGCCTCGCTTGTAGCGACCGGGGGGAAACCGCCAAGCGGGCGGGAGTAAATACCGCGCTGAGCGAGGCGGCCGCGCGGGCCCTGCTTGCAGCGAGCGGGGAGAAAACGCCAAGCGGGCGGAAGATTTTCCCGCGCTGCGGGCGGCGACCATGCGGGTCCCGCTTGCAGCGAGCGGGAAGAAGGAAGTCGAGCGGGCGGCTGATATTATCGCGTTGAGCGAGGTGGCCGCGCGGGTTCCACTTGCAGTGAGTGGGAGGAAGACGCCAAGCGGACGGGGGATATAAATACGCACCTTGCATGCCCGTTCGTCGTCACTCGTCATTTGTGTCCCTTCGTCTCCCCGCGCTACTCTGCTTTCTAGCTCTTTGCCCTCCATACTTCCGCGCTGCATAATCTTCTCCCTCGCTTGCCCGTCTCCTTTTTGCTCTCTTCATCTTCGCACAATGGCGAACTGGTGGAGGTCTGAGATCCGGGGGGCGCGCCTCGATGGCCTGGTGAAGCACGGCCTTCTCATCGCCCGGACGGAGGCGAGGGAGTGGTTGCTCCCGGGCGATGAGACGGTGCCGGTGCCGGCGGACGGATACATTGTATCGTTCGCCCACTTCCACGAGCGCGGGCTGGGAGTCCCCGCGCATCCTATGTTGCGGGGGCTCCTCTACTACTACGGCCTCGAGCTCCAGCACCTCAACCCCAACGGAGTCCAGCACATCGCCGCCTTTATGGCGTTATGCGAGGGCTTCTTGGGGATCGCGCCCCACTTCGACTTGTGGTGCTACTTCTTCGCCATCTCGCTCCAGACGAAGGAGGGGACCCCGCTGCCCGTCGGCTGCGCCAGCATCCACCTCCGCGGGGAGCGCGCTAGCGCCTACATCCCCCTGCGGCTGAGGAGCTCCAACAGGGGCTGGCACGGGCAGTGGTTCTACCTCAAAAACGACGCTGCCAGCCCCCTGTCGGAGTTCACCGGGTGCATGTTTGACACGATGCTTGAGGTGTGGAAGTGGGGGCCGCCGTCCAAGGAACGGAGGCGGCTGGACGACCTCATCGATGCTGTGCGACACCTGCGGGCCCGGGGGGTGTGTGGTGCCGGCGTAATTGCTGCGTACCATGCCCGGCGGGTGTTGCCGCTGATGGTGTGCCCGCTCCGGCTTTGGGAGATGGGGCCCGGCTCGAATTTCTCCGGGTCGGTGACGTCGACTGAGCCCCTCTCCGAGTCGGAGCTGAGGCAGCGCCTGCAGGAGACCCTCGCGACCAAGGACGCCGAGGCCTCCCTCGACAGCACCCTCCGATGTGCCCCGCCGAGGGGAGTATCGCACCGGTAAGCTATCCTTCCGTCTTTTGTAGTTTTTTTCTCTTTCTCTTGACTCTTCTCCCCCTCCCCATTTTTGACAGCATAAGGCGGACCTCCTCGTCCGACCCTCCCGCGCCCCTCTCCCCAAAGAGGCAGCCGTCAAGGAGGCCAACCACCTGGCGTCCGAGGAGCACAAGCAGAGGAAGGACGCCCGGAAGGCGAAGAGGGCGAAGAAGCTCCGGGCCCAGCTGGACCGGGGTCGGCGTCGCCAGGGGTTCGACGACGACGACGACGATGAGGACGAGGAGGGGCAAGAGGAGGAGAACGAGGAGGACGAGGAGGTCGTGGAGATCCTTCGTCCCGCCCCGAAGGGGCAGGTGGTACGCCCGCGCGCGCAGGAGCCGAGGCTGGAGCCTCGGAGGTCGGAGGCGGCGCCGTCCTCCACCCCCTCGAGCTCTGCCGCGTGACCGGCCCCTGAAGAGAAGACACTGGCGTCGAAGGGGACTCTCGCCCACCCCGAGCCGGCAGGGTCGGGGCCGTCGACCTCCGGCCCTGTATCGGGCGAGGCCGCGGCCCTAAGGGCCAACGGGAAGCGGCCCGTGGAAGAGCAAGGGGGGCGGACCCCGAAGCGTCGTTGCTCCTTGTCCCAGGGGTAAGTGCGTCGCGCGCACTTCGTCTGTTATGTGCCTTTATTTACCATGTTCCTTCGCGCAGGGTCGGAGTACAGGCGACGCAGCTCCAAACGGCACCGAAGAAGGCCCTGATGGGGCGATGGCCCGCGGGCATGCTGGAGCCTCGGAGGTCGGAGGCGGTGTCACATCCCAAAAGTTTCAATCTTTTATGCTTTTGATAATGAGCTCACTGATTCAATCATTTGAATTCGACCTTTTCCTGTTTTGAATTTGGGTCAGGGTTTCGAGTTTTCGTCGTTTTCGCAAAACCCTAATCGACTTTCAAGAAGCCTTTTTGTTTTCTTAATAAAACTACCC
Source organism: Oropetium thomaeum (assembly GCA_001182835.1). NCBI lineage: Eukaryota > Viridiplantae > Streptophyta > Magnoliopsida > Poales > Poaceae > Oropetium > Oropetium thomaeum. The sequence continues at coordinate 245,698 of LFJQ01000082.1, forward strand.
CAATGTTTTTGCATAACAATTAACTATACTTTAAAATAGAATTTTGGAGATTTTATGAAAATTTTTGGTAAAGGTTTAAACCCCTTTAAAATTCCAACAAGTTTGAACCTAATTGAAAATTCACAGATCTTTAGAAGCTGATTCAGTGAACCTTCCTTTAATAAAAGTTGTTCCAAATAATTCCTTTAGTACACACAAAAAGTTTCAAAAATTCTTAAGCTCGGGATCTATAGTTTTCAATTGAATCTTGGAGGAGGAATTGAATCAATTGAATTGACAATAGTCTGACCGTGAATAGTATGCCCCCCGCAGCCAACCACCGCCGGCCGACCGCCCCGGCCAATCTCCCGCGCCGGGCCATCACTCCTCCTCAGCAGTGAATCTCTCCAAGAGATCTTCCTCCCCATTTCCATCTCTCTTCCTCTCTCCCTTTCTCTTTCTCCTCTGGCACACGGCAAGCCGCACGGCACCATCGCCACTGCCGAGCGCCACCGCCTCAAGCACCCAATTGCCGGCCGCCGTGCCCCTTCTCCAATCCGGTGTGCCACTGCTCTCTCTCCCTCCCTTGGCTCCTCCTCCTCGAGTACAAAACCAAAGCTCAAGCTCCCCCCTTCTTCTTTCTTCGTTCCTCCTCTGTTCCTGCCAGTGCGCCGCCGCCATTGCCGCCCCACCGTCGACAGCTCGCCTCGACCACTCCCTAGCCATGCCACCGTGCCAAGCAAGTTTCCCTCGACTCACTGAAGCTCTCCAACCACTAGCCCCCACCAGCCGTGCCCCCTGTCGCCCGGAACATCGCCGCCCTGTTCCTCGGCCGACAACAGCGCCGGCGACCGCCTCTTTCCAAAATTCGTCACCACGGTAGCTCAATTCTTCAATTCCTTTCTTTGGCATGTTCCTCTCATCATGGTACACCGATTTGATAAGCCATTGATCACAGCTCATCGCCGGTGAGGAGGGAACACCTCACGCCACCCGTCGGCCGCCATTAGCAGCGCTTCAGAGCTCACGTCGACAACCACCCTACTGCCTTTCCCGTGGCCTAAATCTTTTCCAAATCAGTTCCTTGAATCAAGGTGATGCTCCACGACCATCTAATTCCTGCCCCAACCTTCTCCTCCGGCGAGATTCCCACCGGAGCAACCGCACTGACTAATTCCCCTGTTTCTGCTACTGTTCCATTCAATTTCCTATTTTCTTTTATTTAGCTAGAAGTTGCATAGTGTGTAGAAAATCATGGAAAAGCCTAAAAATTCCAAACCTAATTTTATTTGAATCCTTGAATAATTAATTAATTTTCTGTTAAAGCACTTTTTCAAAATTGTCCCTGGAATTTCCTTAATAATTCAATGTACTATTTCTGTTGTTGATTTTTAATTGAAGTTCCAGAAGGTTTCTAGGGTTGATTTTTGAACCATAATTGTATCTTGGCATGGTGCATCTCCTGCATTTTTACCAGAATTTTTCATGAACATTTGTGCATGCATGTCATTGTTAATATCCCCAAAACCCTAGATTAGTTACCTCTGTCTAAAGTACATTAGGAAAGTCGCCCAACAGCCCAAGACCTTTAACAAAAACTTTAGTTTAGATGCTCAGAAGTAGATACATAAAGTTTCATGATTTTTGCATAGGTTTTAATACATGTTTCTGATTTTATAACTTTGGAAAACAGAGCCTTGTTAGATTTTTAGTAAATTCATAGAAGCTCAACTTGACCCCAAACCAGAGCCAAAAGTCTTAGTTTAGAGCCTACTTTAAACTAAAAATGGTCCCATGCCTGTAACTTAATTTTGAATTTTCACCGGAAAGTCGTTACGACTTTTACGGCACCGTTACGGTATTCCCGATGTCGTAAACAGGCCACGACAGTCGGAGGGCTCGTGTTCCTGTTAACGCCAGTCAAAACCACTCAAACTTAGTCTCATAGTAACCCAAGCCACTTAGTAAAGCCAGTACATGTGATGTGTTTTGGGATTTTTCCCGAAAACGACATTCGTGTGCCACCCGATATCGGAACCGGGAACCGGGAAACCCGTAACCGGTATCGGTGAAACTGTTTAGGTCATAACTTGAGCTGTAGAACTTCAAATGCCTTCGTTCTTTTTGCATTGTGTTCATAAACTCAGTAGCTACCTCTCTGCATCATATCGCATCATTTGGGCATCATGGCATCATGGCGCGCATCTCATACCGTCGCGTTTTTACTTTATAGCTTACGAACCGCCAGAGAGTGACGCGGGTGCTGCTGCGGGAGAAGCACCAGAGGTTGATCCAGCTGCTGAGGAAGTCAACACCGCTGCTGTTGAAGGCAAGCACCTCATATTGCTACCCTAAGTAATTTACTTAATGATTAATATGAATGCTTACGTATAGGAATGCATAAAGTCGGGCTTAGTAGTAACATTGGGAAAACCTATTATTGTTGCATGTACCCCTCCTTGGCATTGAATACGTCACCTTGTCAACCTGGGTAGAGTGTCTTTGTTCGAGTCACGAAATGCTTAGCCATGCTTAGATAACACGGTAGAAGTCGAGTGGTAAGTCCCACTCGCACGTATAGGAACCACCTTGATTACTTATGGACTTGTGGCGAGTTCATATGTTGGTAAAAGTTGAAAAGTGTTAAAAGCTGAAATCTGGACGGTGGAATAGGAGTGCAGCAAGACATGGAGGTCTTGTGTGCCGTAGGCCCCGTCTGGGTTGACCTAGGAACCGGCCGTGTTATTCTTGGCCTGAGCACTTTCCGTTCATACCACATGTCCGATATAATGGTAAGATAAGCTGAGTATCTCACTGCGTACCAACGTTTGGCCGATGACTGCACGGTGTGTGGAACGAGGGAGTCATGGGTGCCTGCGAGGCCGTGACACTCGACGAGGGACTCACGTGTGCCTGCGAGGCCGTGGTACTCGGCACCGTGTGGATTTTCCAACCGTGTGGGCACGAGTGTGAAAAAGGTTGACATGAGTACCCCCTTGTGTAACTTTAGCGGGTTGCATGAGCCGTATGGTCCTCAGTCGTGTGGGTACAGTTGGACTCCCCTACAGGGTGTAAAATCGGTTCGAATCCGCCGCGGTCTCGGTTATGATCAAGCTCAGTGTCCTTTGGATAATATCGTAGAGTTGTCACATAACATGATGGAACTTGGGATATTGTTGATGAAATTGGAATATGGTTATTGGTATCCATGGTTCGGATGGAACATGGATGTTGGCATATACATGGTTTATGGTTACATGGTACTTGGGGATTGGGTTTATTAGAAGTTCATGCCCGCAGAGTCTTTTACTTTATGCTTATTCATATATGCTTAGTTTCTGCTTTAAGCAATCGAGTCCATTCCTATACCTCTTTTACCTTGCTACAGCCTCATTGCATTATCCTTGGAGTCGGGAACTAATTCCCACAACAGGGTAAGACTTGCGAGTACCTTCGTACTCAACGTTTGTTGTTTAAGTTTTTGCAGGTGAGGATGAGTTGGTCTTCGGCTACTTTGTCCCCGCCGATGCCGGCGAGGGCGAGGCGTAGTCAAGACGTTCGAGTGACCGTGATTTGCGATGTTCGTGGGCTGGGCATCGCAATCCTTTGCTGTTTTCTCATTGCAACCGCTGCGACTATCGTCTTTCTTAGAATCGCTTCCGCTCTTTGATTTTTTTTTTAGTTTCAAGACTTATGATGAACCTTGGTATGTAAGAATATTTTAAATTAATGTTATTAATTAATGTAACCTATGTGATGTATCACCTGTGACGTCGCCGACGTGCTTGGATCTTGGGCATTGCTTGAGAAGCATGTCGGGGGACTGCCGGGTTTATATTCTCTTTTATCGGGTTGAGTTCTCGCATACCATGCGTGGGCCGCGAGTCAACTTGGTAAACTTGAATATAAATTGGTCGGGTCTCTCACAGGCGGCGCCGGCCTCGACCCCCTCGAGCTCTGCCGCGCGACCGGCCCCTGAAGAGAAGACATCGGTGTCGAAGGGGACTCCCACCCACCCCGAGCCGGCAGGGTCGGGGCCGTCGACCTCCGGGCCCGTATCGGGCAAGGCCGCGGCCCTAAGGGCCAGCGGGAAGCAGCCCGTGGAAGAGCAAGAGGGGCGGACCCCGAAGCGTCGTTGCTCCGTGTCACCGGGGTAAGTGCGTCGCGCGCACTTCGTCTGTTATGTGCCTTTATTTACCATGTTTCTTCGCGCAGGGTCGGACTACAGGCGACGCAGCTCCAAACGGCGTCGAAGAAGGCCCTGATGGGGCGATGGCCCATGGGCGTGCCAAGACCCGACCTAGGTGGGGCGTCGGAGCCCCCGCGCCCGTTGACGGCGGAGCGTCGGCCAGCTACGGAGCTGCCCAAGAAGCGGGCGGCGAAGCCGGACAGGCCAGTGATGACGGAGGGGGAGGAAGCCCCTTTGGCCGGTCCCTCGGCGCGAAGGAGGTGGGGGCGGCTGCCCCTTCGAAGACGGCAACGAAGGAGGTGGCGGCGGCCCCGGTGGAGCAGGCGGCGGCGGCTCTGGCGACCGAGCCGGGGCTGCTAGTTTTTGGGCCCCCCACGACGGAGGAGGCGGCGACGGCAGCCGTGCCCGCGGAGGGTGGCGCTGGCGACCCCGCCGACTAAGGGGCCGATGAAAGGAGGTGCCCCGGAGCCTGGGAGCGCGCGGCGGGCCCTGGAGAGGGTCTTGTCGGTGACGTCCACATTGGACTCCATCGCAGCCCTGCTCCAGGGCCACCTCGCGCATGGGGAGTTGGAGGAGCAACTCACCGCCGCCCCCAGCTTGGCGTTAGACGCCCTCGCCCTTGAGCGGACCGCGGCGGGGCGATTTTTGGAGGTGGAGAATCGGCTCCGCGCCGCACTGGATGAAGTGTAGCGGGCGCGGGCGGAGTCGGCGGAGGCGCGCCGGGCCTGCGACGCCGTCACCGCCCTTGCAGTGGAGTAGGTCTGGCGGACGGAGGTGGCGAGGGCAGGCCTGGAGGAGGAGGCCAGGGCCAGGGAGGATGCCGAGGGAGTGACGGCTTCCTTGGCCATGGAGCTGGCCCAAGGACGCGCCGAACTCGAGCAGCTTCGGATAAGTCGTGATTTCAGCTCCCCCTTCTCTCTTTTGACTTGGTCGGTCGCGAACTGACCGTTATGCCATCTTTTTGTAGTGCTGTCCGAGAAGCTGAGGGCGAGCGCGGAGGAGCTGTCGCGGCTCCACGAAGACTTCAAGCGTGAAGCCGAGGAGCACGACACGCTCCGGGTCGCCGTCAGCATGGCCCTCACTGACCTCAGGGTCGTCGTGGAGGTTGGGTCGAGCTCCCTTGCTCCCCAAGTCCCTCGCCTCGTCGTCCGGGCGCACGCCATGGAGTCGGACGGGTTGCGTCGGGGGGTGCACCGGGCATTCGCCGTCGCCCGGTCGCACTATTCAAGCATCGCCCTCGACTTAATGAGCGAGGGCTTCGCTTCCGGCTACACCGACGCCGAGCTGGACACCATTGAGGAGGAGGTGGCCCCTCTGGCGCACGCCTTAGCTGATACGATGGAGGCAGAAGAGGAAGAGTACGAGCCCCCTCCCGCCCCCGTAGAGTAGAAAATACTTAGTCTTAGTTTGTACATAGGACGACCGAGGCCAAAATGCTCGGTCCTTTTGTAATTCAAAAGAGCAAATTGAATGTCTTTTGATTATTAAAGTGTGTTTGTCTGCAAAGGCGTTCCTTCACAAATTTATGAAAGCGTTCGTCCCCTTTTTTCCTCGTTTTCGAAACTTAGAAATCGTAGGCCATAGGCAGTGTCGATGTTCCATCTAGTTGGTGAGCGCCGTTGCCGTAACCTTCGGGGGTCGTAGGCGTTACGCAGTCCGACCAACTCGACTTCACATCATCTTCTGCCCACAACTTTCCTTCCTGAGTCTTAAACGTGGGACGAGGGGTCGAAGCTTTCAGAAAGGATAAGTCGTGGATAGGATAAGTACACGGTTTTGCCGATGAGCGTTGTGGCAGTAGCTTTCGAGGGCTGTAAGCGCTTTTGCATTCCGATCGGTCTGACCTCGAATTTTTTCTTATCCTCTTGTTTTTCCTTCCTCGAAGATTTTGCAAGCAAGTGGCAAAATAAACAAGTGTCAGGGCGCGCGTGCGGTGCGCGTACCCTGCCGGTGTAGCCCCCGAGTGGGGTCCGACTCTCGTGCGATGGGAGTTGGGCGCAGCTTGTTTTGGCGAACGGGAACAATAAAACAATTACGAGTCTAGGGATAGAAGCGACATAGCTGTTCGATATTCCAAGCGTTGGCGATTTATTGTCCATCCGCGGTCTGTAGCTTGTAGAAGCTGGGTCGGAGGACCTTGGAGACGATGTAGGGGCCCTCCCATGGAGGCGACAGCTTGTGGCGGTCCTTGTTGCTCTGGACGCGTCGAAGGATGAGGTCGCCGACGTCGAATGTCCTCTCCCGCACGTTTCGGGCGTGGTAGCGTCGTAGTGCTTGCTGGTATTTTGCCGATCGGAGTAGCGCCACGTCTCGTGCCTCGTCAAGCTGGTCCATGGCATCCTCGAGGGATGTCTGGTTCCCTTCCTCGTCGTACGCTCTGACTCTCGGGGCTCGGTAGTCGAGGTCGGTTGGTAAGACGGCTTCGGAGCCGTATACCATGAAGAAGGGGGTGAACCCCGTCGTCCGGCTCGAGGTCGGTCGCAGACTCCATAGTACAGCTGGGAGCTCGGCCGCCCACCGACCGTTGAACTGTTTCAGCCGATTGTAGATCCGAGGCTTCAGCCCTTGGAGGATCATGCCGTTCGGGCGCTCGACCTGCCCGTTCGTACGGGGGTGCGCCACGGCCGCCCAATCAACTCAGATATGGTAGTCGTCACGGAACTTAAGGAATCACTTTCCTGTGAACTATGTACCATTATCCGTGATGATGGAGTTTGGAACCCCGAAGCGGAGGATCATCGTGACCGGTCGGGCCTCGACCCGCTTGGTGAACTTGTCGACCGCCACCAAAAGGTGGGTGTAGCCCCCGGGTGCTCTTTTGAGTGGTCTGACCAAGTCCAACCCCCACACCGAGAACGGCCACGTGACGGGGATGGACTGCAGTGCCTGTGCCGGCAGGTGAGTCTGCCGAGCGTAGAACTGACAGCCCTCGCACGTGCGCACGATTTGCACAGCGTTGTTGACGGCGGTCGGCTAGTAGAATCTTTGTCGAAACGTTTCCGACAAGGGTCTTGTGCGCGGCGTGGTGGCCGCAGATCCCTCCATCAATGTCTTGCAGCAGCATCTTTCCTTGTTCGATAGGGATGCAACGCTGCAAGATTTGATGAGACTCCTCTTGTAGAGTTCCCCATCGATGGCAACGAAGGACTTGGCGCGTCGTGCGATGCGTCGAGTCTCTATCCTGTCCGCGGGGAGCTCTCCCTTGAGGAGCCAGTCGAGGTACGGCGTTCTCCCATCGGTCGGAGGACCAGCACTAGGCGCGCCCGCCTCGTCAATCTCCATGACGCTAGGGCCGGGAGGTTTTGCGGCCGGTCCGACCCCTTCTCCTGGGGGTGGCTCTGTGCCGACCCCTGGTGCGCCTTTGGTTCGGGCCGATGGTTGGCTCTGGTCATGGGCGAAAACCCCAGGCGGGATGTGCTCGTGCCCAGCTGCTATTTTTATCAAGGAGTCAGCCTCTTCGTTCTACCGCCTCGGGATATGCCTGAGCTCGAGACCGTAGAACTTGTGCTCCAGCTTACGGACTTCCTAGCAGTACGCATCCAGGGTCTCGTTGTGGCAGCTGGACTCCTTCATGACCTGGCCGATGACGAGCTGGGAATCGCCCCGAATTTTGAGTCGTCGAATCCTCAACTCGTCGGCGATCTTGAGCCCGTTGAGGACCACCTCGTACTCGGCCACGTTGTTGGATGTAGGGAACAGAAGGCGGATCACATACTTCATACGCACCACTAAGGGGGAGACGAAAACAAGTCCGACCCCCGCTCCCTTGCGCATCAGCGAACCGTCGAAGTACATCACCCAGTACTCCTGGTCGACCAGAGCTGCGGGTAGCTGTACTTTGATCCACTCGGCTACGAAGTCGACCAAAGCCTGGGATTTGATCGCCGTCCAGGGAGCGTACGTGATTCCTTCGCCCATCAACTCGGGTGCCCATTTCGCAGCCTTCCCTGTTGTGTCGCGATTTTCCACGATCTCGCGCAGCGGGAAGGAGCTGACCACGGTCACTGGGTGAGATTCGAAGTAGTGTCGGAGCTTTCTTTTGGCGAGGATGACGTCGTAAAGGATCTTCAATATCTGAAGATATCGAGTCTTTGTGTCCGACAAAACTTCGCTCACGTAGTAAACCGGGCGTTGGATCTTGAGAGCATGGCCTTCGTCCATCCTCTCTATAACCAAGGCGGTGCTGACAACCTGAGTCGTGGCGGCGATGTAGAGGAGGAGTGGTTCTTTAGGGGTCAGAGGCACCAGGATCGGAAGCTTCGTCAGGATAAGTTTTATCCTGTCGAGGGCGTCCTGTGCCTCGGGCATCCATTGAAACCACTCGGATTTCTTCAGGAGCTGGTAAAGAGGGTGGACGCGTTCTCCGAGGCGTGAGATAAAACGGTTCAGCGCCGCTAAGCATCCAGTCACGCGCTGCACTCCTTTTAAATTTTGGATCGGACCCATCCGATTGATGGCCTCAATCTTCTCCGGATTGGCTTCGATGCCGTGCTCGGAGACGACTAATCCAAGCAACATCCCCCTTGGGACCCCAAAAACGCACTTTTCGGGGTTGAGCCTGATGTCGTTTGCTCGGAGTTTGGCGAAGGTCCGCTCGAGGTCGGCGACCAGCTGGTCGGTCTTCTTAAACTTGACGACGATGTCATTCACTTATGCCTCGACAATGTCTCCGATGAGCTCATCGAGGCACCTGATCATGCAGTGCTGGTACGTCGCGCCTGCATTCTTCGGCCCGAACGGCATTGTAACGTAGCAGTATGATCCGAACGGCGTGATGAAGGATGTCGCAGATTGGTCGGACTCCTTCATGGGGATCTGATGATATCCAGAATACGCATCAAGGAAGCAGAGGCCTTCGCACCCTGAGGTCGAGTCGATAATCTGGCCTATGCGCGGCAAAGAAAACGGATCCTTTGGACACGTTTTGTTTAGACTAGTGTAGTCAATACACATTTCTCAATTTTCCATTCTTTTTTCGTACAAGAACGGGATTGGCTAACCATTCAGAGTGATACACTTGCTTAATGAAATCGGCTGCCAGCAGCTTGGCTATATCCTCCCTGATCGCCCTGCGCTTCTCCTCATCGAAGCGGCGCAGTCGTTGTTTTACCGGTCGGGAACCCGGCTTTATGTGCAAGGAGTGCTCGGCAACTTCCCTCGGGATGCCGGGCATGTCCGAGGGTTTCCACGTAAAGATGTCGGTGTTTGTGTGGAGGAAGTCGACGAGCGCGCTTTCCTATTTGGGGGAGAGGGACGTCCCGACTTTCGCCACCTTCTCAGGGGCGTTGCCGGGGTCGAATTGGATCTCTTTAGTTCCCTCGACGGGCTCAAAGGACCTAGTGCTATGGTTGGAGTCAGGTGCGTCTTCGGAGACTTGCTGCCGGATGGCAGTGAGCTCTTCCGTAGACGCGATGCTTGCGGAGGCGAGTCCGTCGCTTTCCGTCTCGCACTGATAGACGCGCTGGAAGGAGGTGTCAATAGTGATGACCCCTTTCGGCCCGGGCATTTTGAGCTTCAGGTAGGTGTAATTGAGCACGGCCATGAACTTCGCGTAGCACGGCCGCCCCAAAATGGCGTGGTATGATCCGTGGAAGCCGACCACTTCGAACGTGAGGGTTTCCGTCCGGAAGTTGGTCGGGGTCCCGAAGGTGACGGGCAGGTCGATCTGCCCGAGCGGGACGGCTTATTTTCCGGGGACGACGCCATGGAAGGGTGCTCCGATCGATCGAATGAGCGACCGATCGATGCCCATGGCGTCGAGCGTCTCCATGTAGAGGATGTTGAGGCCGCTGCCTCCATCCATGAGCACCTTGAAAAGGCGCTTCTTGCCGACGATGGGGTCAACTACTAGAGGGTATCGACCCGATCGCGGGACGTGGCTAGGGTGGTCGGACCGGTCGAATGTGATCGGTGCTTCAGACCACCGGAGGAACGTCGGTGTCGAGGGTTTGACCGCGAAAACTTCACGACGCTCGATCTTCGCGTGGCGCCTTTCTCCGTGTGCCTCCGGACCCGTGAAGATCATGAGGCATCCATCGGTTTCGGGGAAACCGTCATTGCCGTTGCTGGCGCCACCTCCGTCGTCAGCACCCCCAGGAGCTTGTTGAGGCTTGCCTCTCGGCTTGCCCCTCGAGGACTCCTGGGTCAGGAACCGCTTCATAAGCGAGCATTCTTTGTAAAGGTGCTTCACGGGGTATTCGTGGTTGAGGCACGGCCCGTTCCACTTCTTCTCGAAGTGGTCCGAGGTATCCGCTGCAGGCGTCTTGGCGCCTTTGCGGTCGGCGGCCGCAACCATTCGCCCCCCCGGACGGAGGTTGTCGGCTCCTCTTCTTCTAGTGGGAGTGGTCGGAGGGGCCCTCGTCGGTGTCCTCGTATCGCTTACCCTTCGTCTCGTGGAGGCGGTTGAAGATCGCGCCCACTGCTTCCTCACCGGAAGCGTGGCTGGTTGCGATGTTCAAAAGCTCCTTGACCGTTCGTGGACTCTTGCGACCTAGCTTGTGGACTAGGGTGCGACAAGTGGTCCCGGACAGGAATGCCCCGATGACGTTGACGTCACCGATCTCCGGCAGCTCGTTGCATTGTCGGGAGAAACGCCGAACGTATTCCCGGAGGGTCTCCCCCTAGTTTCTGTCCGTAGTTCTTGAGGTCCCAGGGATTCCCTGGGCGCGCGTAGGTCCCTTGAAAGTTACCTACGAAGACCTATTTCAGATCGGACCAGCTCGTGATCCGATTAGCGGGGAGGTGTTCGAGCCAAGTCCTGGCCGAGTCGGCCAGGTAGAGTGGTAGGTTACGGATGATGAAATGATCATCGTCCGCTCCTCCGGCTCGACAGGCGAGGCGATAGTCTTCGAGCCAAAGGCTCAGGTTTGTTTCTCGCGCTTACTTTGGTACGTTGGTCGGAGGCCGGAAACGTCGGGAAAACGGGGTGCTCCAGCTATGAGAATTGAAAGCCCGAGGCCCCGGGGCGTCTGGGCTCGGACTCCTGTCCTCGTTCCCATCGTCGCGCCCACCTCGACGTGGGTGGCGGACCCGGTCCGTTCCGGAAACGCGCTCTGGTTAGCGCCGGCGCGCCTCCAAGGTGGCGCGGGCGTCGTGGTTCGCCCCGAGACGCCCGCGGATGAAGGCTTTCGAGGCCTCGTCTGTCCCCGGTCGTGTCTGTTGGACAGACATGCGGTCTACGAATTCACGACCGTGAGCTCTCTACATGTTGCGTCGCCGCTCGTTGCAGCAGCACCTCAACTTCGCGTTGAGTGCTTCGAGCGTCAAGCGTGGCGGGCTCAGGGAGCTCCCAAAGTAATGCCACCGCTGTGGCGAGGTTTTGGCTTGCCCGCGCGAAGCGCGGATGTCCATCACCTTCCTCGATGATCCGTCGGCGCACATCTCACGCCATGGAGCAAGCACATCCACCGGCTCTGCAACAAGCGAGTTCATGGTCGACTTCTGCCTGCTCCTTCTCCAACTGGCGTTTGCCCTCACGGAGCTCTTCCCTCCGTGCTTGTAACTGCTCGGGTAGTACGTTGCAGGAGGGAGTCCCGGTTGTCGCCACTGGAAAGGTGGCGGGAAGATCGCTCCGCGGGTTAGGGGGGGTCTTCCGAATGTGCCATGAGGCACTCCCGACAGGGGTTGTGGCTCCCCTCATTGTGTTCCGTGCCGGAGTCCCCATTCGCCTCGTCGAGGAGGTCAAAGAAGGACTCCGACGCGTAGCCTGTCATTCCCATGAACTCGATGTCCGTGGTGCACAGGTTTTCGCGCGATGACACGCGGGTCATCACTATTTTGCTGGTGCTGGCCCGGCCAGGCGAAGCGGTTGCGCATGGGCCCCTACGGGAGGGCTTTGAAGAGCGCAAACCCTTGCCAGATCATCGCGTTTTTCCTTTGACCGACGCGGTCAGTATGCAACGGAAGTCAGAGGCGACGATCGGCGAAGCTGGTACGTCAGCCGACGTCAGGTTGCCTTCGGAGGTGGCAACGAAGTCAAGAATCCCGAACGCACGATTGTGCCGGAAATCCATCCATCGACGTGGTTGGCCATTGAAACCTGAAAGGTGATCGGCAAAAACATGCAAAGGCCCCCTACCTGGCGCACCAACTATCGGTGTTCGTTACCGCCGACTAGTGAATTTATCGTGGGATGCGCGTTTTGGGTTTTCGATGGTTCGCGAGAGGACACAAGGGTTTATACTAGTTCAGGCAACGATGCCCTACGTCCAGTTTCGTACTGCTCGTGTTACTCGCGAATTGTTTGTAGTAGGGGATTACAAACGGACGAGAGAGGGAGAGCTTCCCAAGTCTCTGGAAGAAAAAGAATGAATGTGGGGGAGAGCTCGTGCACTTGTTCGTTAGTTTGCTGGCTTGTTGAATGGGTGTGTTGTGTCTCGTGTCAATCCGTCCTCGTCGCCCCGGCTTCCTCCTCCTTTTATACCGTGAAAAAGGGGGGCCTAGGTTCGTGTTGCAGGTCGTGTTCGTATGTCCAAGTTGGGCTGCACCACGGCGGATGACGCCATCATCGTGGCGGTTCTTCTCCTGTTCGACGGCGTGGCGAGTGTCGTCAATCGTGGATGTCCCGTTCGTATGGAGGAACGGTTCCTGTTGGTAGTGATGGAATGGCGCGTGGTCATGGCCGTCGCTCGAAGACGTCCCGTCACGGTGGAGTGGTGGGCTTCTGACAGGAGCTGAAGCAACAGAGCCCGTCCTTTGGACGGTGCACGTTGTGTGCATTTATCGTCCACTTGCTTTGAGTAATTGATGGCTCCATCTGTCAGCAAGCGTGGGAGTATCAGGCATTTATTGTCCAACCGTCTCCGTCCCGCCTACTCGTGACGTGGCAGGTGGCTCGCCCGACCCCAGTATGCGATCTCCTGACCCCGACGTGGGTGGGGTCGAGCGCGTTTGCTGTGTTACGGAGGACCCGACCCCTTCCCTGGGGGTCGGGCGAGGCGGTGATTCTCTATCGATCCGATTCGTCGGATGTCCGTATGATGTGAGGGGCGATCGAGGCAAGAATCGCTCCTACCTTAATCACGTTGTTAAGATCGTGGATCACTAAGATTAATTACCTTTGGTATCACCCTCAACAACCCCGATCTAGAGCTTAATAGGATTAATAGGATACTCATACCAACAAGTTACAACTTCTTTTTCGGTAGTCTAGCTCCGAAAACCTCCGAGGTTAAGCGTGCTTGGTCTGAAGCAATTTTAGGATATGTGACCGACCGGAAAGTTATTCTCGGGTGCGTACGAGTGAGGATAAATGTGTGCAGAAAAGATTTATATTGATCTGTAAGGCCAGCTTATGTCTATCTGATATAAGTGGGTCCGGCCTCGAGGAGGCAAGACGTTACATATGTAAAAATTTACGTCTAAAAACCCTCTAGTAATAGATCGAATCATAACAAAACATTCGATAGTTCTTATAAGACGAATTATCAAAATTAGTAGTTAAAGTCAATAACAACAATAATTTTAAAAAAAGGAAGTAATGTACGTGTAATAATCAATTAATGTTTCGATTCCGCAGCATTTTATCCGTGGTTACTGTGTAGGCGTAGGTGAAACGGTGATTAGAACACTACTGTACTGTACATGTCATGTGTGCACGACCGAGAACGATTGCTATGCCCAGTCCCAATGAATAATGTAACGAGTACGATCCATAATGCATGAATGAATAATGGTGTGGGCACAAGTCGTCCAGATATGTTACCGAGCTCTCCGGGAGCACAGCAGCCCCCTGCTAATAATTGGTTAATTGTGCAGCTAGCATAACAAAAAGACTCCATGTTGTCGAACGAGAATATTACTACGTATAAAGAAAAAGAAAGCAACGGTACACAGGACGATGAGGGCTACTACTTGGTGTGTGTGGTTTTAAAATGGCGTGTCCACATGTGGACTTTAATAGTAACAAACAATGGTGTGGTGGCTGGTGAGCCGACACGTCGTTCGCCTGCTGCGACGCTAGCTACCTGAATGAAACAAAACATCCACTTGACTAGTAATCAGGCCGGCCCGGCGCTCCGTCCAACCGCCTTTTGTTAATTTGGTACTACGTACCATGTGTCGGCAAGGCTCTCGGCTCAACTGCTTCCGTGCTGGATCCGCCCGGGGGGGACCACCAAAACCTCCTCCGATCCCAAGGTCAACAATCCGATCCTTCTGATGACGCATACGTATGCTGCGGATAAAAACGTATCCTGCCCCCGTACGTATATATAGGGACCTCAAGACAAGAGGTGTGTCCTGCCCAGCTAAAAGCACGAAAAATGCTGTTGCTTCTCACATCCTTGATCCCACGAACCATGCATATGATTCCGGAACTTTTCTCTCCGATCCAAACCAAAGGCGCGCTGGTGACCTGAGAACCTGAGCGTGTGGGTTGTTGCCGAACGTATACATACACACAAAGCCCTTCCGAAACCCGGCCCCCAAGCCCTTTCCTATATATTCTCTCTATTTTTTAATTATTGATATTTTTTAATATAAAGTTATATTTAAAAAACGTTGATAATAAAAAAAGGAGGTAGTAGGTGGTTTCTCGTATGGATCTCGGCGGCGGTGCTGATGGTGAACGGACACGTTCGCCACACGTTGAGACGTTTTTCGTCGTTCACCCACCCTTTGATTTGATTCGAATTCACGGCAATCGCGCGTTTCGTGACGCACCCTCACTCTCAGCACAACCGATTCCGTTGACTTTTTCTTTTGATCCTGTTGCCTCCAGTCACCGATCGAGCACGTGTTACTGTTTCGTCATGTCTTGCCCGCCGACCAGCCAGGCTCCTTGGACGGTTGACGTTCGATCCTCCGGCTTATCGGTGTAGCGGTAAGTAACCCAGTTCCACGTGCACCGACCAAAGCCCTGCTGCCTGCTTGTTCATTTGTCCCCAAAGTCTGGGACCATCCATCATGGTTTATAAAACCATTTCAATCCGTTTTTTTTTAAAAAAAAAACTATGTAGTGTGGTTTTTACGACCAGTTATCGTTTTAAAATTTTTAAAATTTAAAAAGTTTTAAAAAGTTTAAAACTATTTGGAAAACCAAAAAAAACTTCTTGATAAACCACAAAAATCGTTTGATAAACTGTTTAAATTGTTTTATAAATCATAAAATACGAACGGGACAACGAGAACCGCTAAAACTGAGCGGTAAACCATAAAACGTAAAGAAAAAACCATTTATTTTTTGTTTCAACTATATTTAAATTTATATTTCATCTTTCAAACGATTTTCAAATGGTTTTCATGATTTTAGCTGAAACTGCTCCCGGTTCAAACGGTTTGTCAAGCCCAGCGTTACCCGTTTCAATCAATCCAAACCGGCGGATAAGTCAAAAAGAAAAAGGAAATTTAAGAATCAAAGACAAAAAGAAAAAAGAAAAGGAAATCCACTTCCACTCGGTCAAATAGTCCTCCAAAGACCAGGTCGATGTCGCGTACTGTTTGTCGGCAAATCTGCTGCTCAACACATTGTGAGCGGAATAAGCAGCAGCTGTGGACTACATGCACCTCAACAGGGACGGCTCAAATGCAATGTGGATTTTCTTAATAAGGGGTATCTATTTTGTTAAGCAAATGAAAAGATCTCAGCCTCTACATTGTTTGGGATGTACACAGCCTTAAAAAGTCACAAAAGCACTTAGGCTCACACAACTCAAAGTTGAGCACGTAAACGAAACAAAAACCAAAAGGAATTGAACTAAAAAATGACTAAGCTTCAATCCGGTTCGAGAACTTCCATCCAAACACGTAAAAACTTCCATTATCACTGTTTCTAGAAGCCTACAACCTTCATTCAAGCTACTTGCCTCCTCTTCTCTATGTAACAATGACCATGTTCAAATCCAATAAATCATTCTGCAGATTATCTGCATAAAGTGTTGGGCCTAGCACCATTGAATACCATATCATTTGTATTCAACCAAATGGCCCAACATAAGGCTGCTGCACCCACTAAAATTTGACTCTTAAGCTTACGGCGAATACCATAAAGCCATGAACCAAACATGTTTTAAATGCAAGATAGAGGTTGAATTCCAAAAGAGATATGGATTGTATTCCAAATGAAATGAGCAAAATTACATTCAAAGAAGAGATGTCTTATAGTCTCTATGGAACTACAATAACAACAATTTTGACTACCATCCCAATTCTTTTTCGCAAGATTATCTTTAGTAAGTATGACCCTTTTTTTTAAGATACCACATAAAGATTTTAATTTTCAAAGGACCTTTAACTTCCAAATGGGGCACTTGCGAGGAACGATACCACGTTGTAATACACACTTGTACATGGAGCTCACTGTGAAAACACCATTATTGTGCAAGTCCCAAATAAATACATCCTTCATATTACTAAGCCTTGTTGTGACAACTTTAGACAAAAGCTCATACCAAGCAGTTAGGTTTTCTCCAACTAAGCCTCTTCGAAATGATACGTTCAAAGGAGTAGAGCTTAAAACCTGTGTCACAATGGCATCCCTTTTTCTCATAATATAATAAAGACTAGGGTAAACTACTCCAAGTGGCTTATCTCCAACCCATATGTCTTTCCAAAATCTAGTTTCAGTGCCACTGTGTACTTGAAAGTGCCTGCATTCAAAAATTGGTCCTCTACTTTCATAAGTCCGGACCAAAAATGAAAGTCCCCTAGCTGTCTTTTAGCTTGAGATAAAGTTTTATTTGACAAATACTTCCTTCTTAGAAGGTTTTGCCAAGTGCCTTCCTCATTAATTTAATTAAACAACCAATTACTCAATAAACATTTATTTTGAATGTCAAGGTTTTGAATTTCCAAGCCACCAAAGTCTTTGGGTCAACATACTACAATCCACTTAGTGAATCTATATTTTTTCTTTTGTTCATCACATTGCCACAAAAACCGTAAACGATATAATCTAACTTTTTAAGCAACCCTTTAGGTACCTCAAGAAAAGACAACATGTACATGGCGAAACTAGTCAACACTGAATTAATCAAGACTAGTCTACTCCCAACCAAAAGGAGTTTTCCTTTCCACCTAACAAGTTTTTTCTGAAATTTCTTCTCAATCATAATCCAATCACTATTTGAACGTTCTCTATGGTGCATAAGAATACCAAGATATGTAAAAGGTGTTACACCAAATTTACACCCAAATATTTGAGCATATTCACTTTCCCCCTCTTCTGCTTTTCCATAGCAATACAACTCACTCTTACGGAAGTTGATTTAAGTCGTAAAGTTACTCAAAAGTACTAAACACTCAAAAGTACTTAACACTAGTTTAAAGTTTTTGGCATGCTCAAAATCGTGATCCATAAAGAGGATCGTATCATCCGCATACTAAAGAATTGGAAGCCTATGGTGCACCAAATGTGGAACAACCCCTCGAAAATCTCCATTTATTTTAGCTCTCTCTATAAGAATAGCTAACATGTCAGCAACTATATTACACCTAAGGGACTGAATCCTTTCATTCTCAATGCTTATTGTAGAAAGCACCAATTAACCTTGTCATATGCTTTTTCGAAATCAAGTTTTAAAATCACTCCATTGAACTTTGTCCTATGCATTTCATGGATGGTCTCATGTAATATTACAACTCCTTCCATGATATTTCTACCGGTCATAAAAGCCATTTGGGAAGGTTTTATAACCTTTTGATCCACTAAAGCAATCCTGTTGGCTATGACCTTGGTAGAAAACCTTGAAGCTCACATTAAGAAAACAAAAGGGTCTAATTGTTTAATTTGTTTGGCTTCTTTTTGTTTTCGTAGAAGTGTAATAATACCATAATTAAGGCTAAAAAGTGGAAGGTGACCTTTATGGAACTCAGCAAAAAGAGCTATTAGGTCTCCCTTAATAAGTTTCCAAAAGTCTTGATAAAAATCAGCAGGAAAACCATAGGGTCCCAATACTTTGTTATGTTCCATTTCAAAAATAGCCTTCTTCCTCCTCAATAAAACAAGAAGAAAGGATAGCATTCTCTTCATGTGAGACTCGTGGGATATCATACGTAACTGACTTCACCATAGTGAAATCATTTTCTTTCGGGGCACCAAAGAGGCCTTTATAATAGTTGATGATGTAATGTTTTAAGTTCTCATCACCTTCTATGATCCCCTCTTCTTGCTTGAGTCGAAAAATTCTAGTATTTCTATCTTGGTATTAGCTATGAGATGGAAATACTTGGTATTGCAATCGTCATGTAACAACTTAGTTGTCTTAGCTCTTTTATACCAATTAATTTCTTCTTCTTGCAGTAAATGAACCAAACGTTGTTTCAAACAATTTTTCAAATCGAGTTTGGTAGCACTTAACGGTACTTTTTCAGCTTTTTGTTCTGATTCGTCAGCTTTCCTAATTATCTCAGCTCTTTTTTATATGTGCTACTCAAATTTTGTGCCCAACCACGAAGAAATTGTCTAAGCCTTTGAACCTTAAATTGCCACCATTGTAACGGTGTTCCTCTCTGGTTCTCTTTATTCCGCACTTGCGCCACCAACTCTAAAAAACCATCTCGGAGAAGCCAACTGAGCTCAAATTTAAAATTTGGTTGTCTAGTAACATGAGTTCCAATCCCCAAATTTAAAAGTAAAGGGGTATGCTCTGAAATATCCCTATTCAGAGTACGAACAATAAAAAGAGGGAATTTTGATTCCCACTCAGTGTTAACCAAAATACGATCTACAGTTTCAAAAGTTGGTACTTCTCTAGAGTGTCCCCACATAAATTTTCTATTAGACATCTCCAATTCCTTTAAATCCAAGCTATCTATGACAACGTTAAAAAGGAATGGCCATCTATCATCATATCTATCATTATTTTTCTCTTAGGGGCTTCTGATGATATTAAAATCCCCTCCAATAGCAAGGGCAAACTCTCTTTGGTGCATGTTTGAACCATTTCCGCAAGAAAAGGCTTCCTTGAATTCTGGTTGAGCAGCCCCATATATTGCTAATAGAACCCAACGGAAGTCATCATCCGTATTTCTTAGATGAAATTTAACATAATAGTCCCCTTCATCTATACTTCCGATGTTAAAGACTTCTAAATTGATTCCTAACAGAACGCCACCCGACCTGCCATGAGGCTTGGATCAGTGCCATAAAAAGTCTTGGCCCACGCACAATTTTTTTAATACGCTTTGTGGATAGTCTTTCTTACGGGTCTCAAGTAGAGCAAGAAGTCTAGCTTCTGTTCTCTACAAGTATATGAAAGGAATCTATATTTAGCCAAATCATTAAAACCTCTGCTATTCCAAAAGATACCCTTCATTTTGCACCATTTGTATATTTTTTGACTATCCTTACCCTAAGATTCTTCTTTTTTCTAGATGTGTTTTTTGATTTATTTTTCTTATAGACAGTTTGAAAATCACAACTTAGGCGATCACTGTCATCATCCAAAACCTCCTCCATTAGATCACCACATAAGTGACCAAGAGCTACGGTCTCCAAATCCTTATCCTCATTCTCACTATCAAAGAAATCAGAGTCCAACTCATGTGTGAAACAGGTTTAGGTCGCACTCTTTGGTTTCTAATTGTTTTAACAAGGTAATAAAACTAGCAACTTGATTCTCATTATTTCCCAAAGCTACATCTAGATTGGTGATATTAGAAGAAAAATGGAGATCTGAAACGAAAGGAAAGAAAAGATGTTACCATTGGGGTCCGGATTTTTCCATGCTGTCCTGTTCTTGCCACGATCTAGCACCTTCTCATCCGTAATCCAACCAGGATGATGGCTCGAACATGGAGTCGATGTAGCCTTCTTAACCCCTGCTGCTGCCTTGACGGCCATAGCAAGAGCCGTCCCTGGTCCGACTTTTGATTGTCCAACCCATCCACCATGTCATGGCTGCATCCATCAGCAAAATACATATCAACATGCGCCAATGGCATGAAAAAATCAGACACTGTATTGCTATGCACAGCATTCCCAGCATCCTCAGTGATATTTTCTACAGCCACGGGTTGAGCACCGTCTTCCTGACATCTTAACGTTGACACAGCACGTGGGCAAAATATATCGTCGCTAGTACGATACACGCTTGCCTCAATCTCTGCCAATGCCATCACGACTGGAGGCGAAGGAGCAACAACATGTGCGTCCTCTATTGGTGCCGAGGTGGTAACAGTAGGAACTGCTGCATCACTGGAAGTTATCATATCATTATTCTTTGCCTCAAGCTCTTTAATTATATCTGTCATTTCTGTAATTTTGGCTTCAAAAAGAACTCTAATCTTATCAAGTTCATCCCAGTGAGACGGAATGTTGACTGTCATTGTGGCTGCATCGGAAGATTTTGCAACACTGCCACCTGGATCACTTTTTCCAAACTGGAGCTCGGAAAGTGAAGGCATCTGACTTACAGCAACTTGATTTGCAGCAGCCGAGCAGGAATGAGGAGGGTCGGTCTCTAAAACTTCTGTTTGTCTAGCACTGAAGGTAGAGGAAGAGTCGGCCGAAATTCTCGAGCGCAGCTTCCCTGACCGAGCGAAGAACTGGCATAAGCCTGATGGAAAGGTGCAACGAGTCATTCTTCCTTTGTTGGACACAAATTTTTCGTGATCCCACGAGCTTTGCCCCCTTGGTTCGGATTTTAAAATCCATGGACGACAAGAAGTGTCTCTACAGACGCCCTGCCTCTACAGACTTGTCGCATGCCATCGACACCCCCTGTGCTTTAGCGAGAACATCCCCTATGGTGAGCCGTGGCGATGTTCTTGGTGGAGGGAGAGGCCCTTTCCATGATTTGGACGGCGATTCGCATCCTGCACGGTCGATCTTGCATTCTGACCACGCTCCATATGTGGAACCCCGCTAATAAGGATGCGATGCACCTTTGGTGAAGACACCCCAGCCTCCACTAAGCCTGAGCGAGTTTCAATCTCTGGCAAAGCCTCGCCTTCAACACACAATTCCTCTTCTCCTCGTCCGAGCCTAGCTCATCCGTTCGAGGCCAGAACTTTGAACCTGAGGAACTTCGCTGCCCTGCCAACGCGTCTGCAGAAAGCTTTTCTGTCTGCCGGCCGACCACTGACAAAGAAGCTTCAACGTGAAGGAGCCCCTGATCCCCTGTCGATAAGGACGCCCGCCGCGGCGATGGCGCAAGCGTCAGCCGACGAGCACGGGAACTACGGTTTCCAGTCATCACCGAACCTTTGCCCGTCCAAATCGAGTCTGGAAGAGGCGAGCCGAGCAATAGAGTAAGGTAGAGCGGCTGCCCTACCAAGCACCAAGCATCTGATGGGTGGTCGCGCGCGAGCTTGGATGGCGCTGCGGACTGGGAGGTCGGCGCGGCAAGGGCGTAGGCGTGGGCAGGCTAAGTGCACAGCAGGCCCGATTGCGGATTTGGCTGGCGCGGCGAGACCGGGAGAGAGCGGAAAAAAATTCCTTGGAGACCGTCCGCGAGTCTGGTGCGGCCCGTATGGATTCTCGCCGCGTGGAGATCAAGGGAAATCCGATGCGCGTCAGCATCTGTTGCTACCCGTATATCCACATTATCGGCTTGGCTCAATTGCTTTTCCTTGGTTGGCTCAACTCGTTCCTGTGCGGTCAGGTGTGGAAGCTGAAGCATCATACGAATACGCGATCTGCTCGTAGGCGCCGGCACCCAAAACCAGAAGATCAGTTTTTTGATTTTCTCTAATCCTCGCCACCTATAGTACGGCGGCAATCTTACGTCTGCGATCTTGCGCTGCGGTATGGAGTCTACTCTAGGTGCGGGCTCCACCGTCATATCGTATAGTGATGGCCGTCAACCAGCTGGCGCTATGGTGGTCGATCAAATCCATGGTGGCACCTCTGTTCTTGCTACAAACATGGTTGTTATAGAGTGTTCGGAAGATTGTGATTTATCACGGTACATGACACATCCATGATGATATTTGATCTCTGCTATATTTGTTTGTAAAAAGACAACCCAATACATATTTTTGTACAGGTTAACAACAACGCAATTCGTATTTTTGTATAGGTTAACAACAAAGCAATTTCCATGCCCATCGTCGTCGAGTCCTCGTCCATGATGACCACTACTTCGCCCGTTGAATTGCCTACAATCATTGAAGCAACACCAAGTCAGGTCTAACAGATGATGATGATCTTATACACATAAACTAAAATACTTGTATTTTGGCTTCATTGTTGCATTGATTTGATTTCCGTTCTTTCGTGCAACAGGTCCCCGATTCCATGGCTCCTAAAATTGGAACAGCTTTCGCATCTGAGGAAGATGCTTATGAGATGTACAACACCTATGCTGGTAAAGTGGGATTCAACATTAGAAAGAGCACGACAAAGCGTCGATCTGATCGTACTATATATCAGAAATATATAGTATGCAGTAACGAAGGACATAGTAGTGCACACGAGTCATCACAAGACACAACAAGGATAGATTGCAAAGCTCGTATTCAGTTCATTGTAAGTAGGGAGGGAATCTGGACAGTACAAAAACTTATAACTGAGCACAATAATTACCTTGCAAGTCCAAATAAGAAGAAAAATCTAAGGTCCCAACGATGCATGACTGAAGCAGATAAACAACTAATTGGTGAGATACGAGAAGCTGGAATGAAGCCTGCCCAAGTGTATGAGTTCATGAAGCAGTTCTATGGAGGAGCCGATAAAATCCCTTACACACAGATGGACTGCAATAATGACATTGGTCGCCAGCGGGAGAAGTACTTAGAGGCCAATGATGCACAGATACTATGTGAATACTTGAAGAATAATCGGTTAGAGGATCCCACGTTCTTTTATGGAATTGACATAGATAAACAAATTGGTCGTATAGTTAATTTTTTTGGGCAGATGGTCAGTCAATCATGGATTATGCGTGCTTTGGTGATGTTATATCATTTGACACTACATTTTAGACCAATAAGTTTGAAATGCCTTGTGCTCCAATTTTTGGAACCAACCATCACAAGCAAACAATTATTTTTGGAGCTGCGTTGTTATGTGATGAATCAATTCCATCATTTATTTGGCTCTTTAAAACTTTCTTGGAGGCAATGTCTGGTAAGCACCCAAGCACAATTTTCACAGATCAAGATGCAGCCATGGCCGATGCAATTGCTTACGTGTTTCCAAATATAAGTCACCGTCTGTGTATATGGCATATTTATGTTAATGCTGCTAAACATCTTGGGCACGTAATTCAAAAACATCCTGAGAAGTTTTTACCTGCTTTTAAGAGTTGTGTCTATGAAGACAGATCAAAGTCGGACTTCAAGAAGAAGTGGCATGACTTGTTGTGGGACTATAACCTTGAGGATAATGAATGGATGAAAAATCTATATGGTCTGAGGGAAAAGTGGGCTATCATGTTTCTGTGACACCCCAGACGTCACTTAAAACTCATCGACGAGACGCAAACCCTAGAAAGGACTTTTTGCACTTTGGTGCAAAAACTAGCACTTGAGCTAATGAGCAAAGTTGCTTCAAACACTTCTAATAGCCTACACAAAACTTTTGGTGAATTTTTGGGCATTTTCACCAGATCAGGGGTTCCCGAACCCTAGTGCAAAAATCATTTCTTACCAGATAAGAATTCACGCCCCAATTCGAAATCCACCACAAATCTTAAATAATCCTAGCAATATTTTTGTATAACAATTAAGTTCACTTAAAAATAGAATTTTGGAGATTTATTCAGAATTTTTGTAAAGGATTTAAGCACCTTAAAAATTCAAACAAACCTGAAATTAACTGGAAATTCATGACTTGTTATAAGCTGAATTAGGACTTGCTCCAAAAAGGAAAGTTGCTCCGAATATTTCACTTAGCACCCACAAAAATTTTCAAAATTTTCCCAATCTAGGAGGTGTAGTTTCTATTTGAATTGAAGGAGGAAGATTATTGCATGAAAAAGAAAATACAACAAATAAAATCAAAATTTTTAAAAGCAAAGCTGCCGCACCGCCGCGGCGGCCAACCCGCGCTCCGCGGCAGTGCAGCGTGGCAGGCGCCTTTCCCTGCCCCTGCCCCCTCCCGTCGGTCGAGTAAGCGTCGCTCGGCTCCCTCTCTCTCTATTCTCCTCTCTCCCGCGCCACCTTCTCTCTTCCTCGCGCACGTCACCGCCCCGCGCCCCAATCACCGTTGCCACTCCTCTGCTCCCGACCACCCGCAAGCGCCAATCGGCGGTACTCCCCCTCTTTTCTCCCTCCCACACACGCGATAAAGGCGGCAGCAGTAGCAGCAGGACCATCCACCGCCCCTCTCCTTTTCCTCCCTACTCCTCCCTGCCGCTCCCCTCCCCTGTTTCTTCCTCCTCACCGAGCGACAAGTGGACAGCGGCCGCAGCAGCTAGTCCCCTCTAAAACCTTGCCGAATCTGGATCAAATCAATGCGCCACAACCCATTCTTGCTCCTCACCAACGCACGCAGGCCACAATCAAGTGATTTCTCCGAATTTGGATTTCCACCACCGCCGGTGAACGCCGAAATCCGAGAGGCGCACGGTGCAACCTATCGTCCACTCCAAATTGTTCATTGAAACCTTGTCGTTCGCATTGGAAAAGCTCGCGGAAGTCTCCATTTTCCTGTTCATCGTCCAGGACGCCCGGAACGCCGTCGCGTCGGATCTTCTGTTCTGGGTCGCCGTTGCCGCACCGGTGGCCGACTTTCTCCCGGTCTTGATCCTGGACGCCGAGGACTAGGGAGGCCAAGCGGAGCTGTAGGGCAAGGAGGCCGAGGTTCCCACCCTTTCTTCCGCCGGTGCGACCTCGCGGTAGCTCGAGCTCCGCCGCCGCTCGCCATTATCCTGCTCCGGTGAGAAACCCCGCGCCCCATCTTGCCCCCAACCTTTCCCGCGTCGTGCTCAAGTCCGTGGTGTCTCCACGTGGTCTCCCGTCGCCGGCGTAGCCACTGCCGCCGCGCGCCTTGGAGCTCCGGCGAGCTAGGGAAGTAACCCTGCCTAGGGTTCTGTCTTTTCTGTTTTCTTTATTTGTTATCCGACTAAAAATTTCAAAAAAACCATATAAAATCATAGATAGTTAATAAAAATATAATTCTAAATGTTACGGACTCCGTGTAATTTATATTTTT
Organism: Oropetium thomaeum; assembly: GCA_001182835.1. NCBI lineage: Eukaryota > Viridiplantae > Streptophyta > Magnoliopsida > Poales > Poaceae > Oropetium > Oropetium thomaeum. Next base: position 270,903 of record LFJQ01000082.1, read on the forward strand.
CCTAGAAAAATATAAAACAGACATGTTTGGAAAATAATTATTTTGGCCTTTAATTAATTAATTAAGACCCCCATAATTCGTGCATAATGGTGATACAATCAGAAAAAGGGCGATTCCCAACTTCTATGACCTTGTACTAATTTAGGGTTGGCAGTAAAAAATATTAAACATGAATGTTTATAACCTATAATTTTTGTCACTAACAAGAGCTATTTACTTGGTAAATATATAATAAAACCCTAGATTAATAGAACTCATGGATAGGTTATGAAAGGTTATAAATAAATCCCTTGCCTAATTTATAACCCTAACATCGAATTGGTTGCATATTAGTAAGGAGTGAAATTCATAAGTAACTAGCCATTTACATAGAAAACCATGATTTGCTAACAAACTAAATCGAGTATTTTCTAATTCCATGAAAAATTCCAGAAGATATCGAAATTCATGGAACATTATAAATGAGTCATAATAAAATACCTACACAAAACCGTGACCCTAATATAGAAGTAAGTGCATAGGAAATTGTCGGGCCGATCAGGTGAATTATAACTAGTCCTTATATTCAGTATCATTATTACTTAATAATTAAATAGTGTGGTTGCTGATAAAAAGTAAAATTTATATGCGATAGTCAAAACTAGGTTCCTGAATTAATTCATAACCTAAAGTCAAAACTGGGTGACATGTTAGTTGAATGCTTGATTTAAAAAGTTGCTTAAGTAAATAGTCACCCATTTAACTCCTTAAGTAAGTACTGTCAATCTTAACTACGGCTTCGGATTTTGTTAGCAAATATATAAGATCATTAGTTCTAAGGTTAACAATAATAGGTGTAACCTTCCTAAACATGACTACGTGTTAACATGGCCACCGATTATATTAAGATGTACTCCTGGATTGAGTCAATTTGATGATAAAACAACGATTAACGATAAGCGTTTTAAACATGCCCCCTCAAGAGTAATTAGGATTTCGATCACGGGCTAGACCCTTGGCCATCATTAGTTATCTCCAAGGAGTATACGTAATCTAAGTAACACTAGTTCCCTAAAGTGTACTACAATGATAGTGAACTTAGCTATTAATAATAATTCACTTTTATCATTTCTAGATTAAATTATAAAATGCTTAATAAATCGAGAAAGAATCTAAAAATTGTAAACCAAATTTTGTTACAATCCTCATGAAAAGAACTAATTTTATGCCAAAGCACTTTTTCACAAACGACCAGGGAATTTCATAAATAATTAGAATACTCTTTTTTGTTTTTGAATTTTAATTTAAATTCTAGAGCAGTGCTAGGGCTACGATTTCATCTACAAGTACAAAATGACAGTAGACAGCTTCTAGAATTTTGAGGGGATTTTAGGACCACAAAGCTGCATACAACGCTTTAAAAATACTCCAATCTGCCTAGTTAAATTATTATTTTCTAAAATACATGGTAAAAGTCATCCAAAAGGTTAGACCCAAAAGCAAATTTTTAGCTTCGAAGCTCATGAGAAACTACATAAAATTTTATAATTTTATTCGGAGGTTTATTATTTATTTTGACTTTACAATTTTAAATCACAGAAATTTGATGAATTTTTATAAAATCTAGAAAATTCATCTAGGCCTCAACCAAATTTCAAAATTCATATTTCAGAGAGTGCTATCAATTAAAAATAAACTTTGGTATACTTGAAAGTTTCATTTTAACCCTAAGTTAATAGCCGTAGTTTTTATTAAATGATTAGTAACCAAGAAAAAGTCGATTTGGCCTCAACCAAGTTTGAAATTCTTAATTTAGAAAACATGCCAACTAAAAGTCATCTCCTGGGGAGAAAATGAGAAGTTTCATTTGAACCACAATCATAAAATCAAAACTTAATAAAAACGACGAAGTCGAGGAATTAGGGTTAACCCTAATTTCTAAACGTCGAAACCCTAGATTAATCTTTAATAAAGCATTATGACTCTTTTCAGTGAACTTATCATAATCATAATGCATCATGTAGATTCTGAAGCGCACGAAGTAGCTGCAGAGCTTGATTCCTCGATCTCTACCGAAGCAGTCGACGTCAACCCCGAAGAACCAGGCAAGCCCCGGTGCACAACCGAATTTTAAAATTTTCTTTTAGAACTAAGTGTGTCATGTTTGTGCATTAAGTTGTTAGGAGTTGATTGAAACCTTAGTTGCATTTGTCTCCATAGAAAACCCTATCGGTAGCTGATATAGATGATCAATTAGTTGCTATGCTTAGCAAGTTCTTACCGGTAGAAGTGGAGCAGAGTGGACGCTGCTCGTGATTGGTAGGATATTGAATGAAACTATTACTTGAGACATACAACACATGATGATGGATTGATTAAGGAAAGATAAAAATTTGAGGGTCAGACAGGATACCAAGTAGGTCGGTGACTGGACTGGGTCCAGGGTGACCGTAGACTTGTCTGATCCGTGTGGTCCGAGCCTGATCGAGCCTTGAATGTACTAATCATATGCTAGAAATAATGGGGCCCAGTAAATCTACGTAGCCTAGTGATTGCAAAGTCGAACCTACCCTATGGTGTCTGATTCGGAGGCGATCTGGGGTGGGCAGCGTGGGAACTCCACAGAAACCGTCTGGGACGTGTTGCCTGGTGGGATGCGGCGCTGCTAAGGCAGGCGTAGGAGGTAATTGACTTTGCAGGATCTGGTGTGAACGGTTGCCACGTGCGAGTCTGAGACGCGCACGTGTCGTATGATTAGGTTTCCCCCTGCAGGGTATAAAAATCGTTTCGAACCGTTGTCGCTCCCAGTTGGTGAGCATGCTCGTGAAACGTACCACATCATAATAAAGAGGTTGAGATACAATAAGGATGAAGTTATGATGATTATTATTACTATCTACTACTTTTGTTATGCTTGACTAGTTCAGTGCTAACTAAAGTTATATTCTAAGCACTTAACCTGAGCTAAAATTTGATCAGGAATAGTTCAGGTATTGCGAGTCTCTTTTTGCAAGGTAAACCCATCCTATGTCAGCCAGCATGTCTAGGTGTCGGCTATAGTCAGCCATTTTGATGGGTAAGCCTTGTTGAGCTTCTTAGAAGCTCACGCTTTGACAATTTGTGGTTTTCAAGCACCAACATGTAGAACCAGGATGATAGTACCCATTGGGAGGAGTCTGACCCCGAGGTTGGGAACCTCTAGTGGGAACTGTGTGAATCGCCGCAGTGAACTCTTGAGGTGGCTAGTAGCAGGACGCCACAGGGCACGGCGCTTGCTTTTGCTTTAATATGAGTGTCGGAGTCTGTAACCGTTCTAGTCTTCCGCTGTATTGTTTTAAAAACTCAGTTGCGTACTCTGAATCAATGTAAGACTTAAATTTCAATCTATGAATCAATGTTGTATTAAATTCTCTCTCCTTGTAAAATTATTGCTGTTTGTTCCTGCCCGTGTTGTATCGTGTGTACGCTCGCTTCGCCGAGCGTTGCCCAACAGGATCCTGGCTGAAGGACGCAGGATTCCGTCCCGAGACGAGGTTTTCCGGGGAGGGTCCGCGTCAGTTTCGTGGCTCTTTTACAGCTGATATGACTTCGACTCAAAGGAACGAAGGAATGAATAATGTTTTCAAGAAAAGATTTCATAGGAAACTTGGTCTTTCTGAGCTCCTTGTAGAATAAGAGAAGGTTTCTAGTAGTCTTCGTGAAAATGAGGTGACCGCAAATTTTCATTCACGTCGAAAGACTCCGGTAACATACGTCCAAGGTCACCTATGTTAAATGTAGCTGCTGAATTATATACAAAGAATGTACTCACAGTTCGAGGCATTATTCAAAAATCAATTATTATTCACTGGTATATTGTTAAAGGTTGAGGGGTCAATCTTTACATACATGGTTATGCATATGCATTCTGATCGTGGAGCAATAGTTATTTTCAATGTTGAAGATATGACCGTTGCATGTTCGTGCAGAATGTATGAATCTATAGGTATGTATATAAATCCTCAATGATTCTAATAAAGTTTATTTTATAAATTGATGAATAATGGTATCCATACATGTCAGGTATCTTGTGCATGCATGCCCTCAAAGTATTTAATATGAACAATATTTTTATTTTGCCATCGCAATATATATTGAATAGATGGATAAAATATGCAAAAATAGAATTTTACATAGAGAACCAAGGAGCTAAGAAAGAAAATTTGAAGACCCAAGCTGCACGGATCTTAAGAAAGACAACCTCCATTGCATTGAAGTGTTCGCTGTCAAAAGAACTACTTGATGATTTGGAGAAAGCCATTGATAAGTTGGACTCAGAAGCGGACGACAATATAAGTAACGTGCAGGCAAAAGGCAATGAAGTTCCTCAGTTTCAATTGACTGTGCTATAGATACATTAACAGGTAAAATATCATTTAGAGTTCCCTGTGTGGTAAAAGGGTCCAAGAAAAAAAAGGAACAATCATCTCCCGGGAAAAGAGAAAGGGGAAGAAAAACAAAAGTGGTAATAAGAAAAGTACTGATCCTATCAATTCTAGCAGCTCTCTTTCCATGTTCTATATTAATTCATTTCTAAGTTGTATTTCTGATTTTAGGGGAAGAGACTGAGATTAGAATAGAGAAGGAAAATAAAGTTGCTGATGCAAGACAATCGATGGTATGCCATATAATTTGGAGTTATTATCCTAGTTTTTATATTTTATTTATTGATGAGCTAGTTTTATAGACAAAATATATTTTTATGACACAGGACCATAATACCAGTACCATTGGTGGTACTAGTACACTGCCAAACTTCACCAATGCTGTGTACGGACAATCTTCATCCATGGTTATTCCATTCAACCAAGGAAGCTCTTCTACTATGGAACTTTCATACTTACAAGGAAGGTATATGTCGCAACCCCGTCCGATAAAATCGTACGGTTGCTCATCCAAGATCATTCGGGGTGCCACTTGGCGAAGCAAGCGACCATACAGTACAATAATTAACAAGGACACGTAAAACATGATTTAAAGGGTACATAAATTCTTAATATTACAACATTGGTTCAGATAATTTAAGTGCGGAAACGTAGTTCGAAAACAAGCGAAAGTCAGCGGAAGCTACTGATTATATCTCGACGATACAATTAAGCACACCAGCCCACGGGTACTTAATCTTCATAGGTCGGAGAAGCGGGAATCCACTCGAAGGTCCACTCCGAGGGTGCCTCCCCTTCCCAACCACCACAACCACATGAAGCAGAGTTAGAAGGTTCACCTGCAAAAATATTAATCCACAAAGCCTGAGCAACTAATACTCAGCAAGACTTACCCGTCAACGTGGCCATCTAATGACCGACTCCTAGAATGCAGGGTATCGGTAGAGATTGATCGGGTCTTGCGAAAACAGCGCTAATAGTCTATTCAAATTTTAGCCAATTTAATAATATTTACTGTGAATTTACTAAATGTGCCGCTATTCTAAACAATCATGAATTCATTACATCAAACAGAGTAGAAATATACAATTTCATCATAATTCACTATGTTCATATCGTTGCGGCGGAAAGGAACAAGTGCTACTCTTAACCACGAGGAGTGGCAATTATAATTGATTTACATCTTGCAGGAGAAACCCGAATGACACGACACGTGCACACTCAACTGAGTCACACGTGGCTACCTTTCGCAACATCGCGACAGTGTTGGCTCAACATCCATCCCTCCAAGGACATGGTCCTCCAGGCGATGCCCTGCATCCCTGTACGGCCCCAAGCCTTTCCCACTAGCACGAGCCCAAGAAAACAAAAGCAAATTCATCCACCTTGCTGGTCCGTTCACCCAGAAAAAGGGATGGCTAATTGTCCAACAAAGCACGATGAGCTACATCGGTTTCCTGGTCCCATACACCAGTATGCACTCGGTACACACCTCAAACTTGACCAATGCAACCGCACCTGATAGGGTTCCCAAATTTTAATCACAATTAAGATCAATATATTGTTCGACCTTTCCTCTTTTGAATAAACCCGAGTAGTCTCCATACTACTCGGATACTACCGGATCCCTATCTCTTTAAGCGTTGCATACTACCGAGGGCTCTACCCAAAATTATCCACAGGAACCTATCAAGTCATGCATCTAGGTTTTCACGGCAATTTCCTCGAAACTTAATGCACAAACAATTCCTACATCCATAGTGATAAAAGGAAAACTTGTAAAACATAGGTGTGCACCGGGGCTTGCCTTGGTTTGCAGAATAGTCAGAGTACTCAAACAAGGAGTTAGTTCCTGCGGGTGCTTCTTCTGGATTCTCGTTCACCGGTGGAAGTTCCTGGTCGGTCCCTATATGGCGAAAATGCAGTGAGTTGTTTAATGAAGAGAGTCACAAGGCTTTTATTAAACGTTAACCAGGGTCTTATTGTTAGGAATTAGGGGTTAGGCCGACACTTTACTTCGAGTATTAATCGGGTTAATAACTACGACTATTTATCTAGGTCAAAAATGAAATTTTTATTTACCTCTCAAGATTATTTTTAGTTGATGGTACTCTCTGAAATATGAATTTTAAGCTTTGGTCGAGGCCTAAATGAATTTCCTAGATTTTATAAAAATTCAACAAAGTTTCTGTTATTGGGTTTTTTAAAATCAGAAACCATGTGTAAATCTTGGAGTAAAATTATGATATTTTATGGTGTTACTCAGGAGAACCAAATCTACAACTTTGTTTTTGGGGTCTAACCTTTTAACTAACTTCTACAATGTATTTTAGAAAATGGTACTTTAATAGGCAGATTGGGGTATTGTGAAAGTGATATATACAATTTGGTGGTCCAAAAATCCCCATAAAATTCCAGTAGGTGTTTTCTTCCATGAGGAAGTGGTAGATCAAATTTCAGCCTTAGCACTGCTCTAAAATTTGAATTAAAATTCAAAAACAGAAAAGAGTATTTTAATTATTCCTGAAAATTTTTGGTCATTTTATAAAAAGTGCTTTAACAGAAATTTATTTTATGGTTCAAGGATTCAAATAAAATTAGGTTTGGAATTTTTATATTTTTCCATGATTTTCTACACACTTGACAACTCCTGGCTAATTACTGGAAAACTGAAAAATCGATGGAACAGTGGCAGAGCAGGGCAGAGCTAGGGCACGGCGGCGCTCCGGCGAGATTCTCGTCGGGGAAGAAGGGTAGGGGGGAAAAAGAAGTGTCGTGGAGCATCACCGTGAGCCAATGTGTCGATTTGAAGAGGATCAAGCCCACGGGGAAGAGCGCACGGTGGTCGGCGACGTGGAGCTTGAGGCGGCGGCAATGGCGGCCGGGGTGGTGGCGTGAGGTGTTCTTCGTCGATGGCGATGAACTGCAGCCACAACCTTGTCAAAAGGATGCACTAGGGCTAGAGGAAGCAGCCGGTAGAAGGAATTGGAAGAGCGTTGTACCACGATGACGAATTTTGGAGAATGGTGGCCGCCGGTGAGGTCCTCGGCCGAAAAGCAGGGCGGCGGCGTTCCGGGCAATTTAGGGCATGGCTGGAGCTCTTGGTGGCTGGAGAGTTTCAAGGGGAGGAGGAAGCCTAGGCGGCAAGGCAGCGGGACTGGGGAAGTGCCGGAGTGACACAGCGGCGTGAGGGCGGCCGGCGGCTAAAGCAATGGCGGCGCCCAGCAGAACAGAGGAACAAGGGGGTAGGGGATAGAATCGGGGAGAAGAAGGGAGGAGGATGCTGCTGCGTGGCTTTATGCTCGAAGAAGAGGAGCAAGGGAGAGAGAGAACCGGGCGACCACGGGTTGGGCAGGGGCCAGCAATGGGGTGAGGGAGGCGGCCCGGGCGACGGCCACTGGCTTGAAGACGACGTGCGGCACAGGAGGAAGTAATGGCGCCCAGAGAGAGGAGGGAGAGGGAGGAGAGAGGAAGGGAAAGAGAAGGACGAGCCCCCTGCCATGATTTGATGTCACGGCGCAGCACTGGCGCGGCTCTGCATCGGCGGCAAGCACGGCAACGTACTGGACGGCGCTGTAGCGGGTACGGCTACTGTTCACGGTACAGCTATTTTCAATTTCTAATTAGCCAATTGAAAAATCTAGATCCCGAGTTCAAAAAGTTTTGAAACTTTTTGTGTAAGCTAAGTGAATTATTTGGAACAACTTTTATTATAAGAACCTTCCCTGATTCAGCTCCTAAAAGTATGTGAATTTTCAACTTGGTTCCAATTTGTCGGAATTTTAAATGGGTTTAAACTTCTTCCAAAAATTCTGATAAAATTTCCAAAATTCTATTTTAATGTGTAGTTAATTGTTACATAAAAATATGGCTAGGGTTTTGTGGAAATTCGGATAGCCATGAGTTAGGGTTTGGATTTAATTCCTGTTAATAGGATTTCGATACTGTTGGTGGAAATATTTCCGATCTAGCTATAGCGTTCTGTTGTGTGCCAAAGTTTTCCTGGTGTTTTCTTTAGAGCATTTCAAATATCATTTCTTATTACTTCCAGTGTTGATTTTCATTTTTGGCGATGGAATCGTCGATTAGGGTTTTAATACGTCGACTTAAACCTTAGTGACACCCGGGGTGTCACAGTATACAAGTCTTCTACATGGAATTGATCAAGATGCCATGTTGGCAGCTAGGAAATTAAATTTTGACGGAGTGCCAAACTACAAGAATATATAGCTGTATCATTTTTCAAAGCATTGTTGACTATACTCTATTGGATTTAATTTCGGTGTATTTAACTACTGTATTGTGCATTGGATCATTTGTAAACATGGAGTTAATATTTGGCCTACAAGTTTAATTTTCAGCAAATGAACAATAACATTTCTATTCAGGATACAAAAGTATAGCTTGTGATTCAAAACAAAATTATTTCACATCTGGAAACAGCCATCAGAGTGTTACATTGGTCATCAAATCTAGGAGTACAAAATCTCTGTACATATACAATTGCATCCTCTCAATACAAAATTTATCTTGGCTATCTACAATCAGTTCACTCTTGTGGTTGCAACCAACATACTGCCGAATCATGGACGGACAAGGGAGAATAACAAAGACTTAATGAGCAACCAGGCACCATTCCATGAACTTGAACCTATCAATTTTGGTCCATTTTGAGCTACTGCATTGACAAGACAATCAAAACCTACTGAATTCCTGTTAATTAACATGAGAAGTAAAAGAATTTCAGCATCTTAACACGAGCATGGATTACTACCAACAAGATGGCATGCTTTTCTATCTGTGCTTCCTTCCTCTCTCTTTCACCTACAAGAAATTGACTCCACCCGTCGTGTCTTCTTCCTTCTTCACCTTCTGTGTTTATGTTGTTCAATGACCGGGTAATGGTGGCAACAATTTGGGGCTTCTTGGTCCGTCCATGAGAATAGCTGCGGCCGAGTTAATTACTAAACTCTGGTCACTTCTCACTCACACGTATCATCAGCTGCTGCCGGTGCCGGCAGCGGTGGCGTCGACCGCGACGAGCCTGTGCAGGAACTCCCTGACCTCGTTGGGGTCGCGGAGCGAGAAGCTTGCAGCGGTGTCGTCCTTGGGGAACCTTGACACTGCACAAGCACGTATGCGCCCTGACCTCGGTCGCGGAGCACCCGGAACACTTCCTCGTCGGAGCTGGCGAAAGACGAGCGCCTCGAGCAAGAACTCACATCATAACCCAGCAGATGAGGCGGAGTTGAAGCTGCGGTGGTAGTTGTTGTGGCAGATGGGGACGGAGTCGGAAAGGGTTGGCTGCCGCAGCCGCAGATGAGGATGAAATCGAAAGGGACGGCGGCCACTGACCTGGTCCTCGGCTTCGAAGCTTTCCTCGTGCGACCTGCAAGCCGCGAGCCGCCACTGCGGTCCTAGTGCGAGGGAGACATGCAATCGAGCCAAGCCGATATTTCGAGGAAGACGTACGAATAGCAACAGATGCTAGCGCGTGTCGGATTTTCCATGAGCTCCACGCGGCAAGAATCCAGATGGGGCCGCACGAGACTAGCTTTGCGGACGGTCTCCAGGGAATTGTTTTTCCCGAGAGAGCACCCTCCTGAATTCTCTTTCCTCGTATGCGCCGCCTTTGATGCCAAATCAAAATCAGAAGTGTCGATCAAGGGTGCTAATCCGAGATGAAAATGGTGCTTTACTTTCAAGGGAGCGACAGCGCGCGATGGTGCCCAACGGCATACCCAGATGGGATTGTGGTGGTGAAGGCTCCGGTCCAAAAATACGGATCCAAATCTATTCGTACTTAAATAACTTTTATGTTTTTATCCTCGTCTCGCATAAAAGGATTAATCTAGTTATTACTGTTTTTTAGATTTATGTATTTCGATTAATCATGCTACAACTAATATTATAAAATAAAACTATTTTCGTACTGCTAATAGTCATGCTACACTAAGGCAACCCACGAGTCAATTCTATTGAGTGGGCAACGGACCAGCTTAATTACCCGAAGGGAAATGGACACACAATCACCTTTGTTAGCCACATCCATACATTCAGTGCCAGCACCTCAAACCATGATTATATTGAGTCCACGCATCATGCATATAGTATCTGTGACCCTGGCCCGTACGCACCCGTGAAACTCTCGAGAGTTGGCTCCGATACCATTTGTCATGCTCCAGTGTGAAAACGCGAATCCAGACTCGTTCGTACTTAATACAGGTCCCACCTCATAACAATAAATTTTACATTTTTATTCTCGCTTCACGTAAAAGAGTTAACCCAGTTATTACTTTCTAGACTTGGATATTTAAGTTGGTCCTGTTTCACCTAAACTTACAAGGCGGTACTATTCTCGTGCTATTAGTAGCCACGCTACACCAGTCAGCCCATGGGCCAATTCTTTTAGACCAGGATCTCACAGGTAACCATCTAGAACGGAGTACAGAAACTACTACAGGAATCAGACTGCAAAGTACTACCTTTATTTTTTTATATATTTGACACTTAGAGTTCAACGTTAGATATTATTTTCAACCATTCGTCTTATTAAAAATTTATAATAAATATTACATATTTATTATAATTTAATTTATTATTAAAAATATTTGAACTACGAGTAATAATTTTACGTGTTTAAAATAATTTATTGAATAAAATGAATTGTCAAAAATAATGTTAAAACTTAAATATGTCAACAATAAAAGGTGGAGGTAGTTCTCGTTGACATGTGAAATAATAGAGTTGGTGACGGCCACTGATCTCATGTGTGTCTGAGTATTCTAGTTCTGGATCAACCTGGGAAGCTTAGCACGAATTTGTTATGAAGACGGGTGTTAGTCTTGTTTTAGATTATTACGGGACCTGGTTGGTTTTGTTGCATGCATATGCGTTGCCCACATCTGCAGCACCTTGTACAAGCATGTTCTCCTCGTCGCTTGAAAGCACATAAGTCACCCGGTTAGTCAGGTGTAGTCAGGTGCACAATGAGTTGTTTAAATAAATCTGAATGGACTCAATTCTTTTTTTTGCAAGGAAAAGGTGAATTTTTATTAAGTCTCAGAACTATTACAATTTGTTGCTACTAGATTAGCAACAAAGTCTGACGTATCATGGAGCCAAACTTTTGTGAAAGACTTCATACACGCTCTATTTGCTAGAGTATGACTAACATTATTCTAAGACCTATTACAATGTTTGATAACCACTCCTTCAGCTCTCCGATGAGCTCCTTAACCTCCTGCAACATCAACGAGATACATGATTTATTTTCTTAGTCCGAGGTAAGTGCATTAGAGCTGAATGGACTCAATTTCAATGAAACATGGAACATTACTTTCGAACCTAAAACAAATGTTCATTAGACGGAGCATATTTTGTTATTCAATAGAATACATACAACTATGACTATATGTTGTTTGTGTGATACATACAACCCAACGGAACATAATGGATTTCAATTCCAATTTTTAAAGTTGTATACTTACCTGATTTTTTTCCTGATAAGAACCATAGTAACCCAAAATATGATGTCCCAAAGGATTCAGCAATAGCTTGTGTTGCCTTATTGTATTTTAAGCCTAAATTTGTTATGTAGCATCTTGACGTATTTCTTCTTGATTGTAATTTCGTGTTGAGGAATTATGTTCCAAGTAGTATATCTGTGAAAGATGCTCCAAGAAGTTTCACGTTGTAAATTATTAAGTTATGAATAAGGGTGGACTATGTATATATATTTTATCGTGCAGCCAATTATATTTGGGGCAATTGATTTTTTTTACCCTGTTTTGTAGACACAATGCTCGTTTGGCCCTATTTTTCAGATTTCACGAATTTGACCCTATTTTCTTTTTCAAACAAAGCTCCCATCTGACTCTATTTTGTTATCTGAGGTTAACAATGTTAAAATTTAAGAATAAAAAGATATTTTTATCCTTACTAATCTGACCCAGTTTTGAAGATGTATTTGCTATTGGACTTTGTTTTTGTTTTTACTATTTGTACAGCAGAAAAATGATTGATTTCTTTTACGTTTGCAGATCCTCAATAACATTATAGGTTTCTAATTATGAAATGATTTTGGACATAACTTTCACAGAATTAACTTACATCACAATAGTAGATATAAGACACATAATGTTATCTGTATAGAAATATAAGACTTAGTATGACGAAACAACCATACATGTCGGTTCAACAGCTCCTTAATACATGTCCAAGACGCATATCATGTGCAACGAAATCATCAACAACATTCTAGAAACTAAGAAAAAAAACAACACAAGAAACTTAACTAATTCACCCAATGTGAAGTTACAGATGTCAACATTTATTCTTAAATTCTGATCGTAGAAATATCTCTTTCGACCCCCATCTGAAAAGCCAAAATATGGCTTCATTCTAACATTGTCAAATCTCTTCATACCATTTGTGCACCAAAATAGGGCCAATCAGGGTGGCCACGTCACCTCCTTTTCTCGGCCGTCGGATACAACCAAATAAACGGTCAGATCGAGCGCACCTAGGGCATTTTTCAAAAAGTTTTACCACAAAGCCCTCCAACTTTACCGAATCAACCTGCAGTCCACATCATATGACTCTAGGAAAATTTTCATAAAAGCCGTCAAACTTTTACCAAATCAACCCGTAGTCACATCTTTTCACTCAGATTGTTTTATAGCAAAGCCTCTAAGTTTACTAATATCACTCTAGGATCCATATCTATGCTAAAACTTTGAAATTGCATAGTAAATCATAGAAAAATCATAAAATAGAAAAATTAATTATTTCAAAATTCTCTTAAATATATTTATGTAGTGGTTCCAAAATAATATATTTTGTAATATAAAGTTTTAACCGTACATTATTATCTATATTTTAAAAGAGTAATATAAAAATAAAAATAACAAAATAAAATTAAAAAACTCTTGAATCAAATCCTATGCACTCATACCCTTTTTCGCTCTTTTACTAATATTTGAACATAAATAATCGCATATACGTATACATAGATAATACTTCACCATTAATTTTTCTTATCTATTAATTTTTTTTATTTTATAAATAAATTTGTCTAAAGCTTCGAATTGCGTAAAATCACATTAAAATCTTAAAATAAAAAATAGATTTTATACTATGCATCCAAAATATAACATTTCAGTAAGAAGTTTTAACCGTACGTTATTATCTATATACTAGTAGTGAGGGAGTTTCCAGACGTATTCCCAGAAGACCTACCTGGTCTATCTCCAAATAGGGATGTTGAGTTCCAGATTGACCTTCAGCCAGGCACGGTCCCCGATATCTCGAAGGCCTTATAAAATGGCGCCTAAAGAGTAGGTCGAGCTAAAGGTGCAGCTTAAGGATTTGTTGGATAAAGGCTTCATACGCCCTAGCTCCTCACCTTAGGGGTGTCCAGCCTTGTTTGTAAAGAAGAAAGATCAGTCCCTGAGGCTATGTGTGGATTACCGCCCTTTGAACGTGGTTACAATCAAGAACAAATATCTACTGCCACGCATAGGCACCTTGTTTGATCAGCTGGCTGGAGGCAAGGTCTTCTCTAAGGTTGATCTTACATACGGCTATCATCACATCAAGATTCGTCCAATAGATGTTCTGAAGACAGCTTTCTCAACAAGATACGGTCTATACGAGTACTTGGTGATGTCGTTCGACTCACAAATGCACCAACATATTTCATGTATCTCATGAACTCGGTCCTATCGGAACTGGACAAGTTTGTAGTGGTATTCATTGATGACATCCTTGTGTATTCCAAGACCCCCGAACAACATGCCGAGCACCTCCGGATAGTCTTGCAAAGGCTCAGAGATCATCAACTGTATGCTCAATTCAACAAATATGAGTTCTGGATTGAACGTGTCCAATTCTTGGGTCACGTGATATCCGCTGAGGGCATTGCTGTTGATCTGGGAAAGGTGCAAGACGTTATCGAGTGGAAGACACCCACGTCGGTCCATAAGGTGCGCAATTTTATGGGATTAGCTAGATACTACCGTCGGTTCATACCCAGCTTCTCAAAAATTGCCAAACCCATTACCGAGCTACTCAAGAAGGATCATAAGTTCAAGTGGACCGATAAGTGCGAAGAAGCCTTCCAAACTTTGAAGAAGCACTTGACCACAACACCGGTACTAGCCCAACCAGACTTGAGCAAACCCTTTGACGTATATTGTGATGCATCGGGGATCGGGCTTGTGTGCGTATTGATGCAAGAAGGACGGGTGATTGCTTATGCTTCCCGACAACTCCGTAAGCATGAGCTAAACTACCCAACGCACGACCTAGAGTTGGCCGCTGTAGTGTTAGCCTAGAAGGTGTGTAGACATTACTTGCTGGGAGATCTAATACATCTCTACACTGGTCACAAGAGCCTGAAGTACATCTTCACTCAAAGCGAGCTAAACATGAGGCAACGCAGATGGCTTGAGCTGATCAAGGATTATGAATTGGAAATTCACTACCACCCTGGCAAAGCCAATGTCGCTGCGGATGCATTGAGTAGGAATGCTCACTGCCATTATCTAGATCAATGGGCTACAACTGAGGAACCCGAGGCGAGCTTGAGAATCCTACCCCATGGGTCGCTGAACAACCTAGTCTTGGTTCCGACACTCAAGGACGAGGTAGTAAAAGCCCAACGACTTGATAAGGGCATGGAAAATATCAGGCTTGGACTACAAGACAAGAAGATGCAATGCTTCCGGGAAGATGAGGACGGAGTCTTGTGGTTCAAGAATAGATTGGTGGTGCCAAAAGATCACGAACTCCGAAAAAAGATCATGGACGAGGCTCACTTGTCCAAATATTCCATCCATCCTAGCAGTAACAAGATGTATCAAGACTTAAGGAAAATTTTTGGTGGACCAGAATGAAGAGAGAGATCGCTCGATACATGGCAGAATGTGACACCTGTCGGAGAGTTAAAACGGATCATCTGAAAAGGGCAGGTTTGTTGCAACCTTTGAACATCTCATCTTGGAAATAAGAAGACATTAGTATGGACTTTATTGTTGGTTTACCAATGACTGCTCAAGGGTTGGATTCCATTTGGGTTATAGTAGATCGGTTAACCAAAATAGCCCATTTCATTCCAGTATCTACGAGATACGGCATGAAAAGGTATGCTCAACTCAATATTGATCGGATAGTATGTCTACATGGGGTACCAAAAACCATAATTTCAGACCGAGGTACACAATTTGTAGGACGGTTTTGGAAACAGCTCCATGACTCGCTAGGTACTAGGTTGATTCATAGCTCTGCCTATCATCCCCAGACAGATGGCCAAACAGAAAGAATAAATCAGATCCTTAAAGATATGCTACGCGCTTGTGTTTGGGAGCATGGAAGAAGCTGGGATAGTTATTTATCATTGGCAGAATTCTCTTACTACAACAACTACCAAGAGAGTATCTGAATGTCACCTTTTGAGGCAATGTATGGCCGTAGCTGCAGAACTCCACTTAATTGGTCTGAGGCGGGAGAAAGGACTATACTTGGACCTGACCTAGTGCAGCAAGCAGAAGAAAAAGTACGGATTGTTCAAGAAAACCTGAAAGCAGCCAGATTCCAGCAGAAGAGCTATGCTGGTAAACGACGTAGACCACTGAGTTTTGAAGTAGGTGACTATGTCTACCTTCGAATCTCACCCACTAAAGGGGTTCAGCGATTTGGAGTTAAAGGCAAGTTAGCACCATGATACATTGGCCCATTTCTCATCACTGCAAAGTGCAGACCAGTGGCATACCAAGTGGAGCTACCTGAGAAACTGTCGAAAATACATAATGTTTTTCATGTTTCCTAGCTAAGGAAATGTTTGAAGGCGCCCACGAACCAAGTAATTCCTGATGTGGAAGAGTTGCAATCGGATCTTATGTATCCAGAACGACCAATTCGGATTTTGGACAAGAAGGAACGGGTAACCAGGAAGCGGCCCCTCAACTTCTATAAGGTCCTATGGAGCAACATTCTGAAGATGAAACCACTTGGGAGTCAGCGAAATTCCTTGGGACGCACTACCCAGAGATACTTCCAGCCGCCATAGGTACCCACGAAAACCCAACCACCTCCTTAAATCTTGGACGCGATTTCTTTTAGAGGGGAGGGTGGTGACGCCCTATGTGTCACTTAAATTCGTCGAATGAATTTCACACTCAGAAAGAAAATCTCTGCATGAACCAACGACACTATTGTTTTAAAAATTTCACTTAACCTCCACAAAAAGTTTGATGAATTTTCGATCATTTTTGAAATATCAAGAGTTTTGGATCCCATACCAAAAATGTTGGCATGCGGGTACAAATTCCATCTGACTTTTGTAAAACCATCAAATTCTTAATATAACCATACTGATATTTTTGCTTGGCAATTAAGTTCACTTCAAAAAAATTTTTTGAGATTTTATCAGAATTTTTCGAAAAGGTTTAACCTCTTTAAAAATTCAAACAAAGTTGATCTGTTGAAAATCCACAAAATGTTAGAGGCCGGATCAGGACTTCTTCCAAAAACAAAAGTTGTTCCCAACAATGACCTAAGTACTCACAAAAACTTTTATATTTTTCAGAGCCTAGTAAGAATGAATTTCAATTGAATTTAGAAGGGGAGATTTTGAAATTTTGCAAAAAAAAAAGAGAAAAGTGTGGCGCGCCGCGCCACTCGCCGCGGCCGCCGCAGCGCCTGCGTCGGCCTGGTGGTCCCGTCACATCAGCGGAGCGGGAATCCTGCTCCTCCCTCCTCCTTTTTCCTCTCTCGCTCTCACTCCTTCTCTCTCCGCACGTCAACGCTGCCCCGCGCGCCCAATCGTCGCCGACGGTCACCTGCGCCCACCCGCCTCTAACGCCATGCGAGCCATCAAGTCTCTGCGCGTGTGCTTATGCAGACGCCGAGCAGGAGAAGCCACCCCAGCGCCGCTCCCCACTTCCTTTCTCCTCCGCGCGAGCACCGCACTCGCCGCCATTGCCTCCGCTGCCCCCTTCGCGTGGACAGCTCCGCTCGGTGGTCCCCATGCCTCAACACCGTGCCATTTAACCTCCCCTCCTCTCCCTTGAGCTCCTTGCCAAAGCTGTCGCTCTGCGCCGCCCTGAATCATCAGGAACGTGTCGTCGTCTACCTCGGTCCGAAGCGCCCTCGCCGCCACAGATTCTTTGATTTCTTCCTCACCACTCGAAGGTGGCTCGATTCCTTCCTTCGGCTAGCTACTCTACTCCTTGCGCTCCTCTGTGACACATTGTTGCTCGCAGAGACTCACCGGAGCTGCCGGAACCTACCCACCGCCGCTGGTCAGCCATCGCCGCCGCCGCGGCCTTCACGTCGGCACACTACTCCCGGCCATCTCCAACGCCCTAGCCGACTCAGGTCATTCTCTCGCGCCACTGTGAAGCTCTTGGACATCTTTTTTAGTTCTCTACCACACTCTTTCGTTGCGCACCTCGCCGGAGTGGCGCTCCATTGCCGCCTCTCGTCACCGACCGCCTTCCGCCCGTCCCCGGCGACCAAATCCGCCGCCAACGAGTGCGCCTTGACCGGCTGAGCACCAACCTGGCCAGCTCCGACGGAACCTCGCCGCCGTTGAGCTCGCCGGAGCTCCACCTGCCCTCCCCTGTTTTTCCTCTTTTCAAATTTTTAAATTAATTTTATTATTTCTAGTCTAGTTTGTAAAATGCATAGTAAATCATAGTGATCTCCTAAAAATGCACACTAAATTTTCCTGGAACCCCCTTAAAAGGCTTAACCTTTTGCTAAAATGATTTGTCATGAAAAGTCCATGAAACTTCCTAAATAAATAGGTTAATGTATTCTATTTTTGATTTATTGCTGGATTCCATAGCTTTTCCGAAGCTGAGACTTGTGCCAGTGGTGTGTCATGGCAAGCATGACCCCCTATAATTTTTCCATAATTTAATCTTAATAAAGTTCTATGCATGCATGTACTTTTTCTCAAATCTGTCATTTTAAATCATTATTTTCTAAATTACATTATGCATGTCACCAAAATCTTAGTACCTGTTCAAACTTCAGTATAGATGCTTGCAATTGCATCTATCCAGTTTCATGATATTATCATGCAGTTTAGTGCCTTTTCTTAAATTTCTAAGTTTCATTAACAGAAATTTGTATGAATTTTTATAAAATTCAGAGACTTCAGTTCAACGTCAACTCAACTCCAAAAATCATATTTCAGATAGTATTATCAACTAATAACAATCTCCTGGTAGGATCCAAAACTTCGTTTTAGTCCATGGTCGTAAGGTAAATAATTTACTTTATTAAATGGCGTAGTCGAAAACCGTTAAGTGCTAAGTTGAACTCACCTTGACATGAGTAAACTCTTTAAATGAAAACATCATATTATCAACGATGAAAACACCATATTATCGATGACGAAAACACCATATTATCAATGATGAAAACACCATATTACCTTAACACTGATGATAACACCTATTATTTACATTATGTAGACGTCGAAGCGAACGAGGTAGTTGCGGACCCGGAGCCCGCGTTCACCCAAGAAGCTCTCACCCCCGAAGCAGGAAATCAAGGCAAGCCCTGGTGCACAACCATTTTA
This sequence comes from Oropetium thomaeum, assembly GCA_001182835.1. Taxonomy (NCBI): domain Eukaryota; kingdom Viridiplantae; phylum Streptophyta; class Magnoliopsida; order Poales; family Poaceae; genus Oropetium; species Oropetium thomaeum. The sequence goes on from LFJQ01000082.1 coordinate 289,899, forward strand.
TAAAGTTTTTCCTTTATCACTATGTGTCGTGTATGTGCATTAGGTTTTCAGGAGTTGATTGAAACCTTAGCTGCATATGTCTCCTTAGGGAACCTTATCGGTATGTTGGTATAGGTAGCCCGTGGTAGCATGCTATGTTTAGCTATACTTACCGGTAGAAGTCGAGCAGAGTAGACGTTGCTCGTAACTGCTAGGAGTTGAATGAAACTATCTCCTGACACATGCAGAACATGGCTATGTATGATCAATGGAAGATAAAACTAGAGGGTCAAATAGGAAAAAGGTTGGTCGGCAACTGGACCGGGTCCAAGGTGACCATAGTCCTGTCTGATCCGTGTGGTCCGAGCCTGATCGAGCATTGAATGTACTGATCATATGCTGGATAATGATGGGGCCCAGTAAACCTACGTAACCTAGTGATTGTAAAGTCGAACCTATCCTACGGTGTCTGATTGGAGACGATTTGGGGTGGGCAGGTATGAGAACTTCACAGAAATCGTCTGGGACGTGTGTTCTGGTAGGATGCGGAGAGGCTAAGGTAGCGTAGGAGGGAATTGACTTTGCAGGATCTGATGTGAATGGTTGCCGCTTGTGGTCTGGGACGCGCACGTGTCGTATGATTAGGTTATCCCTGCAGGTGTAAGTCGATTCGAATCGCTATCGCTCTCAGTTTACGAGCTTGCTCGTGACGCACCACATTTAATTAAAATGTTGAGCTATGATGATGACTGGATTATGATGATGATTATTGTACCCAATGTTTTCTCTCTATGATTGTTTAGACTAGTGCAAACTAAAGTTATGTTTTTCTAACCACTTAACTTGAGCTAAAACTTGACCTGAGTAGCTTTAAGTAGTGCGGGTCCTTTATGCAAGATACCCTACCCTGAGTCAGCCTGCATGTTTAGGTGTCGACTGTAGATAGCCAATCTAACGGGTCAATCTTGCTGAGGAAGCTCACGCTTTGCGATACATTATTTTCAGACGCCAATGCTTGTACCGGCGATGGTCACTACTAGTGGGAAGAGCAACGCCCAGACCTTGGGAGCATCCAGTGAGAGTCCTGCGACTCGCCGCAATGAACTTTGGATGGCTAGTAGCGTAGTGCCGGTGGTCAAGGCACATGCTTTTGCTTAGTTTACGAGAGTCGGAATCTATATCGTGTCTTATACTTCCACTTAACTTGCATTTGAAAGTTGTATGCCGTACTCTGATTCTAAGATTTTTGTAATGAACCAAGATTGTAATCATTTTCTCTTATCTTATAAATTATGCTATTTTGTCAGCTTGTGTTGTATCATATGAATACTCGCTTCACCGAGTGTCGCCCAGAAAGTATCCCGGATCAGACGACCGCCCCTGGGTTCAGGGGCGGGCCGTCTCAAAATCCTATCAAAATATTTGATTTTTTTAAATAAAATAAATGACCAAAATTATTGATTAGAGTCAACGACGATAAAATAAAAAAAAAAAAAAAAGAGGGAGTACCTCATAAGAGAGTCGTTCTGGCAATGAACATAAAGTGTGCCCCGCCAATAGACGGCATAGCGGCGGCGTGCATGTCAGCAACGGTGCCGACAGCCTTCCCTTCCCGAACAAAGGACCTCTCCTTCCACCTTCATTTGGTCGATGAGAAGACGTGTGTTGTGAACGTCGACGGGGGCCATTCCGAGTCCTCCTTGAATTGGTCTCCTATTGCAGCAATACTAGAACGAACCGAGGGGACAAGAATTACCGATAGGACGCCTCGTCAAGATGATCCGGGAAGGGAGGCAGGCGCACCGATTGCCGCGTGGCAGGGTCGGCCACCCGCTCCCAAAGCAGGAGGCCGTTGCAGTGGTCCAAGATCGTCTCTTCGCGGTAGCAGTCGTCCGGCAGGAAGTCGGTGAGGCGTCCGCCGATTCGGCGCCCCGTGGAGGGGCGCGCGAAGAAGTACGTTTCGACGCGGGCCTCCTCCGCGAGGAAGAAGAAGCCATCGAGGCACAGAGGGAGGAGGTCGGCGCGCAGCAGCCGTCGAGTGTCGATGATGGCGCGCCACGTCTTGCGGACGCAGCGCGACACTGCACGGAGGGAGGCGCCCGAGGATGCTGGCGACCACGTCGTCAGGTAGCAGATCCAACGTTCATCCCTTTTGTCTTGATTTCAGACTGAGAAGATCAGGAGGCGGCAGGCAAAACACGATCGGCTCTACTCGTATCAACCCTAGGATTGATTACATTGGACGCGGCAGAAGCAGCCGAAAAGCACGCGAGCTACATACGACCCTCTTGCTAGTCGCTACTCGCTAGTACAACAGAATTTGAAGTCACACGAGGGTTGACCTGGTCTGTGCTTTGTGGTACGTGAGATCTCTGATCCTATCGGCGCTTCACCTTGATCCGGGAAATATTCACCGTTACTGAAAGGATCTCCGATTTCAATGGATTAAAAAGAACCGGATTTTCCTGTTTCTTATCCCAAAAACTGTGCTTTCTGTCAAGCGGCATTCCGTATTTCCGTTTCACTCAGTTCCGTGGACAACAATTTTGCTTGCTGTGTGGCGTCGGATACAACGTGACTGACTCCACTGGTGTCAATAGTAGGTCGGTAGCAGGAAATTCAAAACCCTTTTACTAGCACATCAAGTTAAGCAATCATCAGTGCTAAACTCAACCGCCAGCCTCTATAAAAGAAGCAGCCAGCTTGGATCCACATGATCTACATACAATAGGCAGTTAGGCATAATACACAGCACAGCGCTGGCGTGGGTTACCGTTAAAAGCCAACCTGCTAGGCGATCATAAGCCCAGCATATGAACAACCCTGATGGATTCCTGCCATGGATTGGAACTCTTGAAAATTGGCACAATTTCTTAGCAGACCATTCATTCAATACAGTGTTTCTAGATAAAGTGCCCCCTCCGTTGAAGGTGCTCCAGATTCGAGGATAGTTTTGCCCCTAAGCACAATAATATTCTCCCTCCGGTGTAAAAAAGAATGCAGTTTAAGATAAGATTTCGACTAAACATTAGAATATAAATTATAAATAATTTTTAAATTATTATATTTGAAAATATAAAAACCATATAGTAGATTCATCTTGAAAAATACTTTCATAATGTATATATATGTTATTTTTTAATAAATATTTTTATCAAAAATTAAAGTTAAAGTCATGTTTTAGAGACCGTGTCATTGTAGTAAACTCCTTTCTTTTTTATATCGGAGGGAGCAAAGTTTAATGACATGTATAGACCAATAAAAATGCATATTGTAATACAAAGCTTAATGTTATGTAACAGACCTTTCTGTGTACTGTTCAGAAATCATCATCAGCCATCACTGTACTATTATCGTGACCTGAGACCTGTTTACTTGTTCAACCAACCATAACCAAAATCGGTAGTATCCCATTAGTTGAGTTCCTCGATTTCTCTCAGTTGCTTTATGGGGTGTCCAAGTTTTGTGCTTAGAAGTTAGAAAGTACTTCTCTTGTATATTTCCATTGTTAGTACTCTATGATCTCATTTCTTTTAGACAAATGTCACAAAAAAAATAAAGGGTGTTCTCTGAATTCCAATTTGCCTTGTCAAATACGTCACCCAACTAGTTCAATATTTTAACAAAACATCCGCAGGCAAAATAGAATGAATTTTTCTTTAAGTCGAAGTGAGCATTCTACTTAGAAAAAGTTTAGGAAAACCCAGCAGGAGCTCTAACAGCTATCAGAAAGCTGTTCTGAAGCTAATAAAAAAGGACATTCTATGTAGGAGGCTTTCATGGCTGGATACTTTAGAAATGGAATCCGTAAAAGCTTAGAGAATATGTTTGTGATCCTCAAATATAATGCAATTATCCTTTTTCTTCATTTTGTACTTGAGTGCTTTGAATGAGGCCCTGTAGTTCGAGATATTCTTGATGTGCTTGCTCAGATAAAGGCAAGTGAATTGATCATGAATTGTATTATCTGTAAGAAAACAAGCTAATGAAATTTGCCTTCGTTGCAAAAGAAAAGAGCCTTGGGAACTTCTGTTGGAGACAGTGCCCATTCCAAACATCCAACCAAAAAAGAATTGTTGCTATTCCCTACCTGATAAATTGCCACCCCTCTAAAATGGCCATAGAACTAGTATATCTCATCAGAAAGAGCCTCGATCAGGGCTGGCATGTGGAATTTGACCGTTAGAATGGTGAGAGTGCCAAATCATGTTGACCCAACGGATGTCCTTATGATTATATTATTTTTCAAAATGAGTATGAGGGCAGTATTTTGTGACCTTAGATTAACCACATCCAGTCCTCCTTTGTCCTTTAGTTTGGTCATTTTTTTTTCCAAGCAAGTAAACATTTCCCTTGGCAATGATATCTGAGCCCCTCCGAAAACAATGCTGTCTCGCTCTGTCAATATGCCCAAGAATAGCCACTGGAATAGTAATGCTGTGCATAGTATAGGTAGGAAGGGAAGATAGGACATTCAAGAATTATAGTCTGTCAGCGTGAGTCATAAGTCAACATTGAGGAAATGGAAGTGAGCTATCCCTTGGAAACTGGGTGAACATTTTATTAACCCAGACCAATACAGAACCACTACATTGGCTGAAAAATAATTCAATGAGATTAAAGCAGGCCTCTTGCATGTGAGGTTAGACCTTATTCACATCGTGACATGATCTGAATATGATGTATGAGGTTTTGGTTAGATCAGCAGGAAGCGGCCTTGGTTTAACACCTAGGAAGACTTGGCTCTTTGTCCAAAAAGTCCTGCTAATAAGTGTATGCTGAGGTATGCAGTTATTTCTTTGTGATATACTGCTAAAACAGCATTTGTTTTTAATAAATACCCCCAGGGAGACCCCTAGAGTGCACGGTGCAGAACCCAGGGTTTGAACCCTGGGCGGAAGCACTCTGGCCAGTGGCCTTTACCATTGCGACCTGAGCTCATCTGTCACAGATTCTATGACAATCTAATTTGAAGGCCCATGGTTGAGTAACAAACTTAGCAAGGTGATAGAGGCAGCTCCATCAATAATAGATAAGCATCTGATTGGATTCACAACTTAGAAACTAACCATCAGCACTGAAGAAATAAATGATTTGATATGATATGTAGGCAAAACAATTTGGCTGGCACTAACAACCACTACAATATAGCAGAGTTTTAATCAATAACTATATCGATATTTTACTACTTCATTCCTTCAAAAAAAGTATTTTACTATTTTAGAAAGTACCAGGTAATGGTTAGGCTACTTCTTAAACTGATATCAGGTAATGTGATGTTTTAACTTTTGTTGGACGAATGAATTATATTTGGTGCTTGATCCATATATGTGACAGAATCTGATTGGATTCGCAACTTATTGGATAAGCATCTGATTGGATTCGCAACTTAGAATATCCATCAATAATAGATAAGCATCTGATTGGATTCGCAACTTAGAAACTAACCATCAGCACTGAAGAAATAAATGATTTGATATGATATGTAGGCAAAACAATTTGGCTGGCACTAACAACCACTACAATATAGCAGAGTTTCTATCAATAACTATATCGATATGTTACTACTTCATTCCTTCAAAAAAAAAAATATTTTACTATTTTAGAAAGTACCAGGTAATGGTTAGGCTACTTCTTAAACTGATAGCAGGTAATGTGATGTTTTAACTTTTGTTGGACGAATGAATTATATTTGGTGCTTGATCCATATATGTGACAGAATGTTTTATAGATAGAGTTCAATAGATCATAAGACGAGTTCATTGGTGTTGCTTATCACTAGACTCCTACAGCTGCTTGACTTACCGTTACAGAAGAAAAATTCCCAAGAGCAGTTCACTTAGTGTTTTCGTAAGCAATCTATAACAGGCAATGTCAAGAGCTATTTCAGTTTTTTTGTTCTCTTCTGTTTGCTCCACAAATTAAGATGGCAAACCTCAAGGTAGATAAGGCCAATGTAGCAGATATACAGGGTTGTGATTTCAAGTTTATGTTTCCTAGTTCCTACTTGCTTATAACATGTTATTAAGACTGCAGAAGCATATGGTTATTGTATCGAATAGATTGCTTTCCTCTTTCCTCCAAATTTAAGCCTTAATATCTCAAGTTATGTTTCAAGTCTCAACAACAGAGAAGGAAGATATAATTAATCTGATGAAGATGTTTTAACATCTGAAATTTCTTATCTCAAGCTATCTTTCTAGTCCCAGTACCAGTTTGTTCCAGTTGGAAGCTAAATATAGAAACGGCAATTCAATCGATGCCTTTCAATGAATTTAACTGTCAGACAAGAACTTTGTTTTTCGTCAAGCCAAGAAGTACAAATTGCTATACACAACCATTGCCTGGTGTACGTAATCCAATAAGAAATCATGCTATCAAAAAGAATACACAGTAAAAAATTCTAAGAGCACTTTCACTAACCGACTAAGTAGCCCATCATGTTTCATTCCGAGACTCCGAAGCAGCAGCATCAGTCCTATGAATAAAAGACCGGAAACCAGAGGGACTAGAAAGCTGACCTGAGTTGCTGCTGCTTGCTGACCTCTCAATCTCACCAAGGTTTGCTACAATAGGAAGTGGCCTCTCTGGAATAATTAATGGACTTGGTGCTGAATCTGCCTCAAGTATTTTCAGTGCTTGCTCCATTGTTGGCCTTGCGTGAAGTTGGGGATGTGTGCACAACGCGCCAACAAGAACATACTTCTCCATTACCTCAGTAGGACCAGGGTCAACCATTCCTTCCTGGATCACATCTATCGTCTTTCCCCTCCGTACCAAGGACCAAGCCCAATCAGTAAGCACGAAGCTCTGACCATCACCGAGAGAGATGAACGCTCTCTTACCACTCAGAAGCTCAAGAAGTACGACCCCAAAGCTATAGACATCACTCTTCTCAGTCAATTGGCCATAGAGTGCATACTCTGGGGCAACATAACCCAATGTTCCAGCAACCCGTGTGCTGACATGTGTCATCCCCTCCGGTGCAAACTTGGCTAGACCAAAATCAGCCACCATGGCCTCAAAATCGTCATCAAGCAGGATGTTGCTCGCTTTGATATCCCTATGGATAATGGCTGGCTGTGCGCCTCGGTGCAGGTAGGCCAGCCCCCTCGCCATCCCGATGGCTATCCTCTGCCTCACTGGCCATGTCATCGTGCACTCCCCAGCACCGAACAGATGGTCATGGAGGCTTCCATTGTGCATCAGATCGCAGATAATCATCCTCTGATGGCCCTCCATCTGCGTAGTGGCGATGCAGTACCCACGGAGCGCAACAAGGTTGACGTGGCGCACGCTGGCCACCACCTCCACCTCATGTGCGAAGGCTGCGTCCCCAGCCGCGGAGCAGTTCTTGAATCTCTTGACCGCGACCTCAGTGCCATCCTGAAGCACTCCCTTGTAGACGTTCCCGAAGCCCCCTCGGCCGATAATGCTCTCCCTGGCGAATCCCCCCGTGGCGGCCTTGATCTCGTCGTATGTGAACTTGACGAGCGTGGTGCTGGCGCTGATGGACTCCATGGCCTGCGAGCGCTTGCTCCTGCCATCGGCAGCGGCAGCCACCAGCGCCGCCGCAGCAGCACGGTTCCGTCTTCGCCGCACGAAGCAGTAGGCCACGGCAGCTGTGGCGACGAGCAGCACAGCCCCGAGAGACCCGAACGCCACACCGTATACCCATGGGGCGGCGCCAGTGCGGGCCGCGGCGGGAGGGTTGGCTCTGAGGAGGTAGAGGCAGTAGGCCGTGGACGCGTCGGCGGGGCCGCGCGGGCTGGCCTTGGCACCGGCGTAGATGAAGGGGTACTGCACGCACCCAGTGACGTTGTTGTTCCCGGCGTTACGGGATTTGGGCACTAGGAAGGCGGCGGCGGTCTTGCTGAGCGCGGTGGTGCAGGCGGTGCAGTCAGGGACGGCGGAGAGGTCGCGGTCGCAGCTGGCGTTCATGTCCGCTCGCGAGTCGGGCGGGACGAGCGCATCGAACTCGGCTACCGTGGAGATGTTGCTGCATCCGGGGGCGGCGAGGAGAGCGTCGAGCCCGTTGGAGAGCCCGCCGCAGGAGGCTGTTGGGAGCGGGAAGGGGAGCGCAGCGCGGAGCGGGGCGAGGCAGGAAGAGGCGTTGGAGGGGAGGACGAAGGAGCCCGTGGCGGCGAGGTGGAGGGAGAGGAGGAAGGAGACGGCCTGCGTGGCGAGCGCGCAGCGGGAGGCGTCGTCGCTCGGGATTGGCGACGCGAGGAAGGGGCGTAGCGCAGTGAAGTTGAGCGCGCATTGCTGCAGCGGCGGCGGCGAGGCCGCTGGAGCTGGCTGTGAGCGGAGCGGAGCGGGAAGCAGGAGGAGCAGCAGCGCGGGGAGGAGATGCCGGCGGGACATGGGAGGGGGAGGCGAGGAGTTGGTGGGGCGGGGTGGGTGGACTGCGAGGGGAGGAGCTGCGGCAGGCCGGCGGAAGGCAGGGATGGAGGAGAAGAGGGGCGGCGGGGCGCATGTGGGGCCATGGTGTGCTGGATAAGCCGCGCAGCCACGCGACTGGCCTCGTGATGGTTTGGAGAGGAGACCAGGCTGATTTTCACGTGTCAAAACAAAAGCACATCAATTTGCCGCGGGAGCACATAGCCTTCTCCAAAACAAATGCAACTTATTTACAAGGTGTCCCTTATAATTCACAAAAATTTTAACGTTGACAGTTATTAGATTTAGATCAAATAAATGGAATTTACAATATTTTTCTAATCTATAGATATATATTGTTTATAGTAATTATATAATTTTAAAAAATAACTAACAACTTGTAGCCGTTATATCTACATCTAAGTATTATAAAGGTGGAGTGCAAGGAGGCCTATTTTTTATGCGTGTGAAAATTAGCGTTTCTAAAATTTATAGGACTATGATTAGAAATGAATGCATATCAATTGAAGGGGGAAAAGAATAGGAAACTCGGATTTGTAGCGCTTCGCTTTCTGAGCCCAACAGATTTAAGTCACTTAAAGGATTTACAATTTAAACATTAAATCATTAAAAAATTTACATGTAATTATTCAAAAAGAATTTTATTAATTGTCAGAAAAGGATTTGTACACTTACAGAAATATTCGTATAAAATTATGAACCTAGTTGAAAAATCCTTAATTCGAATCCAAAATTTCAGGTTTCCACGTTTGTTCTCCAAATTCAAATCTAAATTTTTTTTCCAAAGTTCAAAGATCAAACTTTGGGGCTGATTCAAATTTCAGATTTTTGAAATTCCAGAAATTGTGGTGAATATTTTTGTTCTTCTCAAAAGAATTTTCCACCAGTGGAACCCACCGGTCAGCAGGCCCCACTGGTCAGCCTCTTCCTCTCCTCTCTCTGTTTCTCTTCTTCCTCTCTCTCTTCCCGCACGCATGACGCAAGCGCTCTAAACGCGCGCGCCTTGGCAGAGAACGGCCGCCACCTACCCCGCGCGCAGGCCGCCAAAGTGACGTCGAGCGCGCGTGTTGTCCGCTCCGCGCGCGCGACGCCATAAAACGCCGCCTCGGCCCGTCCGTCGCTGTTCTTCCTTTCTTTCTCTCTGTTTTTCTTCTCCGTTTTTTCCCCGCTGAGTGCCCCGCAACGCCATGCCTCATGCTCACCAAAGCTCGGCCAAATCCTTCGCAAATCGAAGCACCGAAGGTCCCCTTCCTTTCTCCCGAGCTCACACCAGCCATCTTCAACGGAGTTCACCGGAATTTCAGAAGCGCCGCCGCCATTTTCCCACCAAAGCGGAGGAGCGGCGGTGAGCTTCACCTTTTCCTTCGCTCTTGAGCTCGTCGCCATGGGTTTTGTACTCCATAGAACCTCGTGAAGCTCACTGACATCGTCGTTTTTCGCCGCGCAGTGTGAGTCGTCCGGAACGCGAGTCATCGCCGTCCGCTGCGGCGCGCATCGCCACCGACAGCGCTCTGGTGAGAGTCTTGGCCATGTTCCTCCCAACCTAGCTCGGCCGCGTCGCGTGGAAGCTACACGGCAAGATGGGGCGGCCAGCCGTCGCCGGCAGCGCCGCCGCACAATAGCCGGAGCGGGGCGCGCACCGTCGCTCCGAATCTCGCCGACAGTCCAAACCTAGCCAAATCGAACCCCTGCGCGACGCTTGTGCCGCCGGTGCCCTCGTCGCGGCCAGCCATCGCCGGTAGCGCCGCCGCCGTCGCCTGCAAACGCTAGGGCTAAAGCCCTAGCTAGGGTTTCCTTTTTTCCAATTATTTGCTAATTGTTAATTCGGCTGAGACTTAAATAAATTATACAAATTCGAATTTGACTCACGAAAATAAAAGTCCAACTGTTCTAGAACCAGTGGAAAATGTAGTTTTATGAAAAATATAAAACTTCATGGTTAGGATTTAATAATTTTGGGACTTTATTTAATTAATAATAAATGGCCACAAACCTAATTAATTGGATTTCAATTATTAAAAACCAGAAAAAAATTTTATAAAATCCCAGAGTGCACCCTTGAGTTAAGAAGTGTTTGAAAGGTCAATTAGGGTTTGATTAGATGCTATTAATTATTTAGCATGGTGTTTAGGTTAAATGGCTTATCGATCAATTTAGTACTTTAAAATTGTTAGCGACCTTTTTAATTCATTAGTTGTTAATTAATGCTTTCACCTCTCCACTTACATCATCTAGACGCGACGTGAACGAGGTAGCCATTGAGGTGGACCCCGAGTTTTCTGAAGAAACCGCCGCTGCATACCAAGAGGAGCATCCACAAGGCAAGCTCCAGTGCACTACCGTTTTTAAAGTTTTCCTTTTACAACAGTGTATGTGAATCATGTGATGTGCATTAGGTTGACAGGAGTTGGATGAAACCCTAGATGCATATGTTTTCAGTAGTATCTACTATGGAATATTAGTACAGGTAGCTCAACGTAGATGCTGTGCTTAGTACTATCATACGGTAGAAGTCGAGCAGATTGGGCACAGCTCGCGAAATGATAGGAGTTGTCTGAAACTTCGACCTTTATTAAAGGACTTGTGGCGGGTTCATATTTTCATGAAAAGAAACTGGGGTCAGACAGGGAATGGTAGGATGGCACAAGAACAGGGGTTCTTTGTGTGGTAGCTCTGTCTGATCTGTGTGGCACAGTTGGCTACGTATTGAATGTACTATTCACATGCTGGAGCTATGGGACCTAGTAAAACTAGGTAGCCTAGTGATGGCAAAGCTGAACTTACCTTACGGTGTCTGATTGGAGGCGGGCTGGGGTGGACAGTGTGAGAACTCCACAGAGACCATTCGGGACGGGTGATCTGGTGGGATGCGGCGCTGTTGAGGTAGCATAAGAGGGAATTAGCTTTGCCAGATCTGGTGCAAACGGTTGCCACGTGCGGTCCGGGACGCGCACGCGTCGTGTGACCAGGTTAACCATGTAGGTGTAAATCGTTTCGAACCGCTGACACTCTCAGTCTAGAGTTTGCTTGACGTCTCTGTCGCATATGTTAAGAAGTGAACAAGGAGATTAATGATGATTAAAGTTGTGATGAATATTATGATCATTGTTTATCAACATGATTGTCTAGTCATAGTGCTTACTAAAGTTTACTTTTTCGAACTTAATCTAAGCTAAAACTTGAAAGTAGAAAGCTATTAATTAAGGCATGTCCTTTTTGCAATTACCCTACCCAGAGTCAGCCGTGCATGTCTAGGAGTTGGCTGTAGACAGCCACGTTGACGGGTCAGTCTTGCTGAGCTTCTTAGAAGCTCACGCTTTGCGACTTGTGGTTTTCAGGTGGGTCAGATGCTTTCGGTGGTAGCGACGGTCATCCTTGGGAGGAGTCAACCCCCGGATGGGGTAGTGTTCAGTGGGAGCAGATCGAGTAGCTGCTGCTTGTGTGTGGCTAGTAGCAATGTGCTGTTGGGTAAGACACTTGCTTTTGCTTAGTGTCGTGGAGTCGGAGTCTGTACGCTTATCTTTCGATTTTGTTTGAAGACTACGTTGTCTCCGCTGCTGTTTTCAGAACTTAGATCGTGTGTAATCAAACTCTCTATAATAACTACTCATGCAATATTTTTTTCTGTCTGTAAATCATTTTGTTATCTGCTTGTGTTGTATTCTATGTATGTTTGCTTCGACGAGCATCGCCAGAATGGATCTCGGGAGGAGGGACCTCTCCCGTTTCAGGGGCGGTCTGCCACAGATTCACTCTAGATATCTGCCAATCTGTAGAGGTGCATGCAAGACTTATATGAAAGTTACATATCTACACATCAACAGCGTCTTTAGATTGCTACTGTGTTAAAATATTTTTAAAACTAGAGTAACACATATACACAATAATACAAGCCATCTCAATCCATGTACCTAGTAAAATTTACAGATATGGATTAAAAGTTATTTTCAACACTATTAGATGCGGTATATAACTTGGTGCATAACGTTTGAAAAGGAAATAAATAACAAGTCATTTCTTAAAATTTTTAAGATTTTAAATTTTAGTAGTAATAAATAAATACAATAGGATACAGTACATCGTACTTCGCCTTCGTGACGCGCTCTTGAGTGTAGCGCCAACTCCCTGATCTCTTCTCCGTTCTCTCTGCTGGATGCTCCTGTTCTGCTCTATTTATGAAGGATTATCTAAATCTCTAAATCTATTTATGAAGGATTATCTAAATCTCTAAACCTTTAAAGTGATCATCAAATTCTCTAAACTTTTATTGGTGATTATCGAGGTCTACAAACTTTTGAAGTACTATTGATGTATGGTCATACAGATCCAAAAACTTTTAAAATGGTGCAGTGCAGCAAGGTTCATACCCAAATTCATGGATCCAGATGACTATACATTAATAGTTTAAAGATAATTTAGATGATCATTTTAAGAATTTATATACTCCTTCGTTTTTTAAATATAATCATAATTAATTTTAACTATCAATTTTAACCATTTATCTTATTAAAAAAATTAAAAATATTATATGTTTTTATCATAATTTGATTTATCACTAAAAGTTTTTAAAACATGACATTTTATTGGATATATTTGAATAAAATAAATGATCAAAGTTATTGATCAAAATTAACTGTCACTACATTTAAAAATATTTGTTATGGTGCATGAATTAACAGTAACCATTCATTTGATCAGATTTAACGGTTAAGAACGGTACTTAAAGTAGTGGACCGGTACCAAAATGAGTGAGTCTGATACTCATTTTATTATCCACGGTTAAGATTAATTTAAAAAGAGAGGTACCTTCTAAGTATCATAACAAAACTCATATTTAAAAAATAAAAACAGTACATAGATAATCATTTACAAAAGTTTAGAGAATTAAGCATCTATACGTGATATGATCGGTCCAAAACCAACCATGAATAAAACAAGCAGCTGCAGGCTGTCCGCCTTTCCGCCCTGGTGGATGCCAAGCTGAGGCAGGCATCGTATGACAGATCCCGAGTATTTTGCTCCAACACAGAGTGTGATAGCACCAGTGGTGATAAAAACAAGAATTCCGAAGGGATCAGATAGAATTTGGGATATCCATTATCCAGCGGGGAAAAAAAAAGAACAGAGGAAGGGCTAACAGTGTCGAGAATTTGGTTTTTTTTTTGTCATGGTTACAATATTCTTGAATCTCTTCATCTCAAGCACAGAGTATTTGACATATACTTAGGGCTTGTTTGGAAGCTTAATAAATATTTGCATCTGTAATTGACGTACAGTTGTAATTTCATGTGCACAAGAATACCCCTGAAATGCAAAGAATTTATTGTCCCCTGTAAATTGGTGTTTGAGTTAGGGCAATACATGAATTTCGGTCATCATTCTTCCTCAGATTCTGAACACAGAATCAGATACGTATCAATCTTGTCTTTACAAAACTACGCTGGGAAATAACAATCTAATTTATTCTCAGTTGCATCACACATTGAAGTTTCACACGACACAAAAATCAGTGAGAAAAAAATTGCAGACTTGCACCAAAAAAGAAAGAGAAAGAAGGGATGCTACCAGGAAAGGGGAAGCGAGACAGCTCCCTGAGCAGCTGCTTTCAAAGAATCAAATCCAAAAAAAAAAAAAAGAGAGAAGATGTCACAACTCAAATCGGACAGGTCTCAAAATCAGATCAAGCAATAATCATACTGGAATGCAAAATTCTACAAGTTCTGGGCGGAATAAAATAGAACAGGAGGTCCCAAAATCAGATCGCAACTTGAATTAGGAAGAGATCGGCAGCGAGCTTCAGGACAGCGGTGACTTTGGTGGTAGCAAACTTGGGTGCGGATCAGGGCCAGCGTTGCCGAAGCGATGCGGATCAAGGCCAGCGACCTCAAAGAGGCGCGGATCAAGGCCGGCCGCAACCAGGCGTCTCGAATCGATGTCGGCATCGACGATGCGATGCGGATTGAGGCCGACGGCGACGAAGCAGTTGTATAGAGGCTGGTGACGAGTATGCTGAGCGAGCAATGCCGGAGGGCGATTGGTGCATGTGAGGCGGAGCAGAGAAGGATGCGGGAGTCGGGAGACGGCGCGAGGAGCGACGCGACAAATTCATTTTCTTTTTCGGGATCCGGAGGCGATTTTTTCTTTTCGACGGATTCAGCCCAATATGCTTGTAGAAAAAGTGTGCTGACCGGTATTCCAAATGAATCTATCCGATGGAGCTTATAAATTTAATAGGGCCAGTATTTTACACTGATTTTGGTTAAAAATTGCCTTCCAAACAAATCCTTATACAATTGATTGGCTTAGGGTTTAGAATGATCTCACTAAAGTACAGCTACTGTTCGCCTTTGACGTGGCCAGCAACCGGAGCAGGAACACAGGTGCTAATAATAGAGTGGAACGTCGGCGAGGGTCCGCTGATGTGTCAGGGCAGTGGCGCGCTTGAGCACCACAAACAGTGTCGAGGACTTTATCATCCTCGTCCACGTTCCTTATTCGCACCGGGGTCGTGGGATTTTAGGTCCGAGATCTGGGCCGTTTGGTTTGAAGCCAACGCTCCCCTTTCCAAATATTGGTACGCCATTGTAATTTGGCTAGTGTTTGGTTTACGACTACGGATTGGGGTGTCCTCAAAAAATTGGCTTCGGTAGTACAAATGCACGAGTGGAACGTGGGCTGCCAAAACCACTGTCAAAAATTGGCACAGCGCAAGCATCACCGCAGGCTGATGTGGAAACCTGAATCAAGAGCCTGTTTGCCTCCGCTCCTTACGGCTCTGCTTCGCCTGACACAAGCTATCACATTTCCAAATTCCAATCCTTATTCAGATGAAAATAAGCTCACTGATTTTGATTTTAAACTATTTCTCTTAAATAGAAAGTTTTGGGTCCAGATAGCAAATTTGTTCATTGCGGGTAACCTTTTATTGCTTTTGAAAAATCTTCTGTTTTTATAATGAAACCATACCTATGTTTTTACATATTAATTAACTAAAATAGAATTTTTAAAGATTTTATCAAAATTTTTCAAAAAGGTTTAACCCCTTAAACATTCAAACAAATTTAATCTAAGTTGAAAAATTACAAAATTTTAGAAGCAGAATCAGGACTCCTTCCTAAAACAAAAGTTGTTCTGTATAATGTCCCGAGTGCCTACAAAAATTTTCATAATTTTCGGAGCCCTGAAAGTACGTCTTTCAATTGAATTTAGAGAGGAATTTGAATTATTGTAAAAAAATTAAAAAAACTAAAAATCGGTGCGCGCCACAGCGGCTGGCAGCCGCGATAGGCGCCGAGGAGCACACCTTTTCATCTGCCTCGTCCCATCGATGACGCGAATCTCTCTCTATCTCTCTCTCTCTCTTCTCCTTCTCCTCTCTCCCGCGTAGTCCTTTCTCCTCTGGCGCACGCCACCGCCCACGGGCGCCAATCGCCGCCGACCGACCGCTGCCCTCGCCCGCCACTCTCTTCGCGCAAGGCTTAAAAACACCTCGCGCGTGCGCACTCGAGCCACAGCCGAGCAAGAAGAACCAAACCAACACCCCCCCCCCCATCTTCTTCTTCCTTCGCGCACGGGTTCGCCGGACCACCATTGCCGCCGTTGTCTTCTCCACGGCGACAGCACCGCCCGACGCTTCTCGCGCTCCGCAACCGTGTCGGACAGTCATCTCTCACCGCCCCCTTCAGCTCCCGGAGCGTGGCACCCCCTCTGGTTCACTCGCCCGCCGGGAACACCATCTTCTTCAACCTCCCGTCGAGAGCACCGCCGCCGGCATTCGAGCTTCGAATTCGTCCTCTCGATACCATCTTGGTTCCATTCCTTTTGCCAGCTAGCTTCTCTCGTCCTTACGCTTCTTAGTGACAAGATTTTGCCCAAAGGAAGCTGCCGATGAGGAAGAACTCGCCGCGCCGCCTCTACCGCCATTGTCGTCACCGTGAGCTGCTCGTCGCTGACCAGTCTCCGGTCATTCCCGTGATCTTCATCACTGACCAATGGACTCCATGCGACACGGAGATGCTCCTAGACATCTCAATCGAACGCTAAAATCCCTCCTCCGCCACGCGCACCGCCGGCGATGAACTTTTCCCGTCACCCCTGTTCTGTTTTTGCTTTACTTCTTGAGTTCCAGAACTCTTCTGTAGTTGGACCTGTGCCAGAAGTATGTCATGGCAGACATAACCCTCTGTTATATTTCTGTTTTACTTCTGAAGTTTCAGAACTTTTCTGGAGTTAGAACTGTATCAGAAGCATGTCATGACAAGCAGAACCCCCTGTTTTGGTATCTTTTGACCGATTTTGTAAAATGCATAATAAATCTATACAAGCTCTAAAAGTGGTAAATCAAAATTCTCTAGAATCCTTGTGAAATGCTCTAAACATCTGCTGAAACACTTTTTATGAAAGTACATGGAACTTCCTAAATAAATAGATTCAGATGTTCTTTTCCTAATTTAATACTGGAGTTCCAGAACTTTTCTAGAACTCAAACTCGCACCCGTAGTGTGTCTTGGCATGCAGAACCTCCTGTAATTTTTCTAAAATTTATCCTTGACAAGATTTTGTGTATACCTGTAATTAGTCTCCAAACTGCAATTTAAATTTACTACTTTCTAAAATACCTTGTGCATGTCAACCAAAATTGATGATACATGTTCTAAACCTCATTTCAGTAACATTCTAGTCATGTATCTGGTTTCTTGATTTATCTTGTCTTTAATACCCTTTCTTGATTTTCTAAGTTTTAATAATAGAAACTTGTTAGATTCTTAATAAAATCTTGGAAGCTCAACTTAACCCAAAACCTTTGCCAAACATTTGGTATTGGAGGTTGTTTTCAACATAACTTGAGTAGTAGACCTCTGTTTGACGTGTTTTTCTTTTTGCATTGTATTCGTAGTCTCAGTAGCTACCTCTCTGCACCATATCGTATCTTTTGTTTGCATCATGTCATCATGGTGTATTTTCTCATATCGACGTGTTTTACTTTATACAGTACGATCCGTCTGAGAGTGATGCGGGTGCTGCTAAGGGAGGAGCACCAGAAGCTGACCATGTTGCTGAGGAGAACACCATCGCTGTTGTTGAAGGCAATCACCTCATATTGCTATCCTAAGTAAATAAACTGGGTAGTGTGTCTTTGTCCGAGTCACGAAATGCTTAGCCATGCTTAGATTAACGGTAGAAGTCGAGTGGTAAGTCCCACTCGCATGTGTAGGATTCACCCCGGTTACTTCTGAGCTTGTGGTAAGTTCATATGTTGATAAAAGTTGGAAAGTGTTAAAACTGAAATCCGGACGGTGGATTAGGAATGCAACAAGACGTGGAGGTCTTGTGTGCCGTAGGCCCCGTCTGGGTTGACCCAGGACCCGGCAGTGTTATTTTTGGCCTGAACACTTTTCGTTCATACCACATGTCGAATATAATGGTAAGACAAGCTGAGTATCTCACTGCGTACCAACGTTTGACCGATGATTGCACGGTGCGTGGAACGAGGGACTCACGTGTGCCTGCGAGGCCATGGTACTCGACACCGTGTGGATTTTTCAATCGTGTGGGCACGAGTGTGAAAAAGGTTGACATGAGTACCCCTTGTGTAACTTTAGCTGGTTGCACGAGCCGTATGGTCCTCAGTCGTGTGGGTACAGTTGGACTCCCCTACAGGGTGTATAATCGGTTCGAATCGCCGTGATCTCTATTATGATCAAGCACAGTGTCCTTTGGATACATCGTAGAATTGACACATAACATGATGAGAAATGGATTATGGTTGATGGTATACCTGATTTATGGTTGCATGGTACTTGGTCATGGGTTACTATGTGACACCCAGGTGTCATTTAAGAATTCATCGACAAATCTTAAACCCTAGGATTTAATTTTTGCACTTTGAAGCAAAATTCACACTTAAGTTAATAAGCAATATTGTTTAAAATACTTTTATAGACAACCACAAAAATTTTGGTAAATTACTGGACCATTTTGTTGAAATAGGGACTTTTAGACCACAGTATCAAAATTATTCTTTAGCAGATAAAAATGTAAACACCTCTTTCAAAATTCATCAAAAATCCCATGTAACCCTAGCATACATGGAAATTATGTTTACTTCAAAATAGAATTTTGCATATTTTATCAAAATTTTTACAAAGGATTTGACCCCCTTAAAAATTCAAATAAACTTGAATATAATTGAAAATTCCCAAATTTTTAGAGGCAGAATCAGAACTTCATCCTTTAACGAAAGTTGTTCTAAATAATTCACTGAGTGCCCACAAAACTTTTCAAAATTCTCCAAGCTCAGCAAATATAAATTTCATTTGAATTTGAAAAGGGATTTTGAATAAATTGCAAAAAAATCAAAAGAAAATCGCCCGCCGCCACGGCGGCCAACCGACGCGCCGGAGTGGCTGGCAGCCATGGCAGGCCGGCGCACCTTTTCTCGCTAGCGTGAGGCAAATCCCGCGCGAAGATCCTCCCCTCCTCCTCTCTCCTCTGCTCCGCTCTGCTTCTCCCTCTTTCCCACGCCGCATTTCCTCCTCTGGCACGCCACCGCCCGCTGGCCCAATCGCCGACGCGACGCGCTGCCACCCTCCCTCTCTCACTCTCTTTCCCGGCAGCGCTTTAAGGATGCACCCGAGCTCTTTCCGCGCTCCCCTCCTCCATTTTTCTTCCCCCGCAGCACCGCCCCCCGTCTTCTTCCTCCTCTGTTCCGAGCGCACGCCACCATTGCCGCCCGAAGAGCTCGCACGGTGAGTGTGTACTCCCGCCGATTTTCGTCCCTTCCACCTTGTCAAACTCACTCCTTTGATCCTCATGCAGCTCACGAAGGTCGCCGTTGCTCGGATTGTCGCCCGGTTCGACAGGAACACGAGCTTGCCGCCGTCCGCTACGACACGCTCCGTCGCCGGCGACGCTCCGGTGAGTAATCCACCATGTTGTGGTGTTGCCGGATATGTCCAGAGCCCCGTGCTCCGCCGCGCTGCCACGAGCCCACCGGAGATCTCCCGAAGCCGCCGCTCGCCGCCCGACCCGCTCCGCTAGCCGCCGCCGGCCGCCGTCGTGCTCCCGGAGCACGTCGCACCGCGCGCAAGCCTAGGGGACTCTCCCCGCAGCTCCCTGTCGCCGGCAAAGCTGCCGCCGCCAGAGCTTGCCAGATTCCCCCGCCGCCTCCCCTGTTTCCTCCAATTTTTAATTTAAATTCAATTTCATATTATCTAGCCAGTTTTGTAAAATGCTTAGTAGATCAAGAAAAAATCTAAAAATGTTAAACCAAAATTCCTTGGAATCTATGTAGAATATACTAATTAACTGCTGAAACACTTTTTTAAAAAAATTCATGGAACTTCCCCGATAAATAGATTAATCATTCCTATTTTTGAATTTGAAATGGAGTTCCAGAGATGTTCTAGGGTTGAAACTTGAACGAATAGTGTATCATGGTAGTGTGCACCTCCTGTAATTGTAGCAGGATTTAACTTGAACAAAGTTCTATGCATGTCTCTATGTATACTCAAAACTACCATTTAAAACTGTTAATTTCTGAACTACATTATGAAAGAATCCAAAAATCCAAAACCTTAATCAAAACTTTAGATTAGGTGCTTGCTGGTGCCTACGTCAAGTTTCATGATTTACCAGAAGCTTTAGTATTTGCTTCTGATTTTATAAGTTTAGTTAACAGAAATTTTACTGAATTTTTATAAAATCTAGAGCATTCATTTTAACCTCAGCCAAACTTCAAAATTCATATTTCAGATAGCACAACCAACTAAAAATAACCTCCTGGTAGAATCGGAAGTTTCACTTTAGCCCATGATTTGATTAACAGGAAACTTAACTGAATTTTTATAAAATCTAGGAAAACCAGTTTAACCTCAACCAAATTTCAAAATTTCTATTTTAGAGAGCACTGTCAAGTAAAAATAGTCTCCTGGTCAGATATGAAGTTTCACTTTGGTCCACACTCATTAAGAAGAAATGCTTTAATAAAGTGCCGAACTCGAAATATTAGGGTTAAATCTAAACCTCTAGGTATAAAAACACCATTTTACATTACTTAATCATAACTCATATCAATATTGTTGCATTATGTAGACACCGAAGCGAACGAGGTAGCTGGGGATCCTGAGTCCTCGATCCCCGAAGAAGCCGTCATCACCAACCTCGGAGATCAAGGCAAACCCCGGCGCACAACCTGTTTCAAAGTTTTCCTTTTATCACTATGTGTCGTGAATGTGCATTATGTTTCTAGGAGTTGATTGAAACCCTAGTTGCATCCGTTTTTCATAGAAAACCCTATCGTTACTTGGTATAGGTAACCATTGTAGTATGCTAGGCTTAGCGATACTTACCGATAGAAGTCGAGCAGAGTGGACGCTGTTCGCGACTACTAGGGTTTGAATGAAACTCTCACATGAAACATATGAAACATGGCTATGTAAGATTAAGAAAAGATAAAACTGCAGGGTCAGACAGGGGACAAGTAGGTCGGCGATTGGACCGGGTCCAGGGTGATCGTAGTCCTGCCTGATCCGTGTGGCATAGTTGGTCAAGTATTGAATGTACTGATCATATGGTGGGTATAATGGGGCCCAGAAAAACTACGTAGCCTAGTGATTGCAAAGTCGAACCTACCCTACGGTGTCTTGATTCGGAGGCGATCAGTGGTGGGCAGTTGTGGAAACTCCATAGAAACGGTCCCGGACGTGTATTCTAGTGGGATGCGGCACTGCTAAGGTAGCGTAGGAGGGAATTGACTTTATAGGATCTGGTGTGAACGGTTGCCAAGTACAGTCTGGGACGCGCACGTGTCATATGATTAGGTTATCCTTGCAGGTGTGATTGTTTCGAACCGCTGTCGCTCTCAGTCTATGAGTTTGCTTGACCTCTCTGTCGCATATGTTAAGAAGTGAACAATGAGATTGATGATGAATAACGTTGTGAGGAATATTATGATCTGTTGTTTTTAATTATGATTGACTAGATTAGTGCAAATTAAAGTTATGATTTCTAATTACTTAACCTGAGCTAAAACTTGATCAGAGTAGCTTCAGGTAGTGCGAGTCCGTTCTGCAAAGTAACCTACCCTGAGTCAGCCAGCATGTCTAGGTGTCGACTGTAAATAGCCAATTTGACGGGTCAGTCTTGTTGAGCTTCTTAGAAAGCTCACGCTTTGCGAATACGTGATTTTCAGCGCCAACACGTATACTCATGATTATAGCTAGTGGGAAGAGCCTCGTCCAGAGATCAGGAACCTCCAGTGGGAGCATTGTGCTGCAGTAAACGTTGTATGACTAGTAGCATGGTGCCACCTGGTAAGGCTCATGTTTTCACTTAAGGTCTGAGAGTCGGAGTCTGTACCTCGTTTAGTGTCTTCCACTGTATTTTATGATTTCAAAAACTCTATTCGTACTTTGATGATGTAAGACTTAATTTTAATTTATGAAACTTTGATGTATTAAATTCTCTCATCCTATAAAAGATTGCTGTTTATCCTGCCTGTGTTGTACCATGTCTATGCTCGCTTCACCGAGCATTGCCCAACAGGGTCCTGTCGAGACGGATCCGTCCCGGAAATTTTTTTTAGTTTTTCTGGGGCGGGTCTATCACATAGTAGGTTCCATAAATTCGCCCCCCCCTCCCCCCCCAATCTTCTTCTTCCTTCGTGCATGAGTTCGCTGGACCACCATTGCCACCGTTGTCTTCTCCACGCGACAGCGCTGCCCGATGCTTCTCGAGCTCCACCACCATGCCGGACAGTCATCTCTCACCCCCCTTCAGCTCCCGGAGCAGCAGCACCCCCTCTAGTTCACTCGCCCGCCGGTAACACCATCTTCTTCAACCTCCCGCCGAGAGCACCGCCGCCGGCATTCGAGCTTTGAATTCATCCTCTCGGTACCATCTTGGTTCCATTCCTTTTGCCAGCTAGCTTCTCTCGTCCTTGCCCACAGGAAGCGGCCGGTAAGGAAGAACTCGCCGCGCCGCCATTGTCGCCACCGTGAGCTGCTCGTCGCCGACCAGTCTCCGGTCATCCCCGTGGTCTTCATCACCGACCAATTGACTCCACGCGACATGGTGATGCTCCCAGACATCTCAATCGAACCCTAAAACCCCTCCTCCGCCGCGCGCATCGCCGGCGATGAACTTCTCCCGCCGCCGCTGTTCTGTTTTTGCTTTACTTCTGGAGTTTCCGACCTCTTTGGAAGTTGGAACTGTGCCAGAAGTATGTCATGGATAACAGAACCTTCTGTTTCGTTTTTGCTTTACTTCTGGAGTTTCAGAACTCTTCTGAAGTTGGAACTATGCTAGAAGTATGTCATGTCAAATAGAACCCTCTGTTCTATTTTTGCTTTACTTCTGGAGTACCAGAATTCTTCTGAAGTTAGAACTGTGCCAAAAGTATGTCATGACAAATAGAACCCTTTGTTCTGTTTCTGTTGTATTTCTGGAGTTTCTGAACTCTTTTGAAGTTGGAACTGTGCCAGAGGCATGTCATGGCAAACAGAACCCTCTATTTTATTTTTGCTTTACTTCTGAAGTTCCAGAACTCTTATGGAGTTGGAACTGTGCTAGAAGTATGTCATGGCAAACAGAACCCTCTGTTATGTTTCTGTTTTACTTCTGAAGTTTCAGAACTCTCCTGGAGTTGGAACTGTTCAAAAGAATGTCATGACAAGCAAACCCCCTGTCCTGGGATTCTTAATGATTTTGGTATTCTTCTGGCCGATTTTGTAAAATGCATAATAAATAGATAGAAGCTCTAAAAATGGTAAACCAAAATTCCTTAGAATCCTTGTGAAATGCTCTAAACATCTGCTGAAACACTTTTCACGAAAGTCCATGGAACTTCCTAAAATAAATAGGTGAGGATGAGTTGGTGTTTGGCTACTTTGTCCTCGCCGATGCCGGCGAGGGCGAGGAGTAGTCCGGACGTTTGTGTGCTCGTGATTTGCGATGTTCGCGGGCTGGGCATCGCGATCCTTTGTTGTTTTATCTTTGCTGCCGTTGCGACCACTCTATTCTTTAGGATCGCTTCCATATTTTAAATTCAGGACTTATGTATCAAACCTACGGTCTATAATTTTACTTTAAAACTGAACCTTTGTGACCTATGTGAGGTACAAATCGTTATTGTACCGACGTGCTTGGATCTTGGGCATTGCTTAAGAAGCATGTTGAGGGACTATCAGATTAATATTCCTTTTTATTAGGTTATGTACCCGCATAATGTTTATGGACGGCGGATCAATTTGATAAACTTGAATGTGAATTGAATGGTTCCTCACATAAGCCCTGTTGCATTCCTGTAGCTTGGAGCGATTCTACCGCACGCGAGAAAACAACGGGGAGCAGCCGAAGCTCCGTTTTCTAGCTTCAAGTGCTCCTGAGAGCGGCAAGGTTACGACATCTACAGGCGGCAGCGCAAACAAACTCACCCTAAACGCTCAGACTAATGTTTTAGCTAGCTTCAAATGATTGTATCTTCTAAGCTATTAATCTGAATCTAGATCTGTTTATACCATAATCCTCGTTGCAATTTAATCTACAAAACAAGATCTTGGTCGGTGATATTTTGATAAAAATATAATATTAATGATATGTGAACCCCACATGTCACACTAACAAATAATAAATTTGGTAACATAACAATCCAAAAACCATTATTTTGACTTACAATACCAATGATTTGGTCATGGCCCCATATTGATCATGACAAAGTTTGGTAGGTATGCATGGGCATAAATCAACATATCCCTGGACTTGACGCTGGACAGTAATGTTCTTGTTATGGCTGCAGTGTTGAAATATAAATGGATTGTCGTCCTTTCTCATTAACCTTGGATTTATCGGTGTAACTTGTCGTCTATAAGACTCAATATGCAGATATCCTTGACAGTCCGAGCATTGCAAGCGGCTCCGGTGAAGCCACGCACCTCTCCAGAGAAAAGTTCCAGCAGAAATGGGTGACACGTGCTCCAGCTTATCGTTTCGCGTCCGCTACTGCCGGCAGAAAAAGAAAAATTTGGTGTCGACATAGACGCTACTCTCTCTCTCTTTCTTTCTTTTTTCTTTTTATCGGTAGACGCTACTCTCTTGTTTACATTAGAGGTACATAAAAATTCCCATGCACACAAGGATAGAATCAGATGTTCATGTTAGCACTATAATAGGACACCTCAAGGCAGTCAACTGGTACTGCCAAACATGGAAAAATTAGTCGCAGACAATCAAACTGACTGGTCTGAGGCATCTTTTATTTAAACAATACTCGGTTCAACATTGGACAGCTTAATTTTAAGGATAGGTTGTTGGTTAACAATGACAACCAGCAACACAATTGTACAATCTACATAAAAATGTTTATAATATATGATATCAACAACAAATTGAGCTCCCAAAAAAACATGTTTTAATCCTCCAAAGAGAGAGTCATCTTGCTGTTGGGTTGTAATGGTCTCTTCGTTGATAATGGGGATACACTGTGTGATTCAGTGCAAGACCAACACATCTAATGCCTCTCAACTTACCACATTAACATTATAGTATGCTGGATGCTTGGGATCAGGAAGGCTCGCACCCTCAGTGCTTAGCATTGTAGTCACATCCCACATGGTGGGTCGATCGGCAGCGTTCTCCTGGACACATAGTAATGCAATATTTGTGCATTTGAACAGCTCCGATGATGCACCGTTCTCGATTACCAATGATTTGTCTACAAGTTCATGCCATTTGCCCTCTTTCCACAAAAGCCAAGCCTGCAAGAACAATACTAATAAGACCACTAAGCAAAATAAGCATAATATTTTCACATATTTATCGAAGAAGAAACCATTGGACGCGCTCACATATCCCAGCAGATTTATAAGGCCACCATATGGACCAACAACAGAGTTTCTTTTCCCACTCACAATCTCGAGAAGCAGAACACCAAAGCTGAACACATCAAATTTGCTTGAGAAGAAACCGTCAGAGGCGTATTCAGGCGCCATGTAACCACTGTAGTATGGATCATCATGGATATAGGTTAGCACTTATAGTTCTAATATATATATATATATATATATATATATATATATATATATATACACACACACACACACACATACACACTCATATGAATTGGAAAGAAAAACAAAACACAAATAGGGATATGCAATTCCTTACTATGTTCCGATAACTGTATTTGTGTTATCCTCTACGTCATTTGAGATAAATATCTTTGCTATCCCAAAATCTGAAATTTTAGGATTCATGTCCAGATCCAATAGAATGTTACTAGCTTTTAGATCTCGATGTATGATACGCAACCGGGAGTGTTTATGCAGATACAGGAGACCTTGCGCTATTCCCTGAATTATAGTAAGGCGCCTCTTCCAATCTAGTAAAGCCCGTTTTTCTAGCGTATCTGCACATAAGTTCCAAGTTAGTGTAGCATCATACGAGATAAATAATTAGGGACCTGTCTATATAAGCACCACATAGGCAGTCTGTTAACTGATTGATGTACAGAAGATGAGAACGAAGAAAAAGGAAAAAAAGCCAATGCGAAATAGGCCTAAATTGACAGCATATACATATATAAAACATATATAAGGCCACATGCATATTAATCACAAGAAAAAACAGTTGCAATATACTCAGTCTATTCTTACACATACGATATTTTGGCAAAAATCTTGTGCCGTTTGAACTAGATTAATTAACCTTTTCCATATGTTAAATATTCACAAACAATTTTTATTTATTTGAATGATAGGTCCTGTTACTGAGGAACTTGACCATTACCATCGTCCACTACTGACATATCTGATTGCTTGTGTTATTTGCACAATAAAATTTAGCATTCTGATCGAAGAACCATATATAATTTAAAGTCAAGTAAATGACTATATAAACAGGGATTTTGTCTACAAGTACAAACATTAATTTTTTTCTTGATGAAAAAGTACAAAACATTATTATCATACGTTATATATCAAAGTGGTTTTGCATACACGTACCATATATGTAAAGGTCCAAGCTTTTATTGGGCAAATACTCGTAGACTAGCATTTTCTCTTGCCCTTGAATACAATATCCCAGTAGTCTAACCAAATTTGTATGCTGCAGTTTCGCTATAAGTTGGACTTCATTTTTGAACTCAACGAATCCTTGTCCTGAATTTCTGGAAAGCCTCTTAACTGCAATCTCCATCCCGTCAGGCAAATTTCCCTAGAATTTAAAATGTCAAAACAGTATATTTTGTTGTCTAGTATATAACCAGAAAGCATCTATGCATTATTACCATATAATAGTGTTCTGCCTGCATACTACGTTAATATTATTATGTTTTGAACATTTTCCAAGCTCTCAGGTACGTTATTAAGCATTTGTGTTTATTACCATATAATAGTGCCTTTTTTCTAAATAAACTTATGTATTTTGATCATTTGAAATTAGCAAGGGTCAAGCCCAGTTTCTTCATGAGCAGTTTTCAAGTGGTTAAGCCATATATTTCATAAGTATAATATCATTTTAGAACAAAGCATCGCACCTATATTATTGACACTTGATAGTGTGAGGCTAGAGCTAGATCTAGGTTGCAGAGTTATAAGTATGTTTCTTTGAAAGGGTTTTCACGATTTCACACCAAATATGTGGTTTTTGATTGAAATTTTCCGGCATATATAAGGGGGTGTGTGGTCACTTTCTAGATGTAATGTTAAACCATTGAGCTAATTCTCAAGATTTTTTTTCCAGGTTTAATTCTGTCTCTATAGTTCATATATGAGGATTCGTAGGCCAAAGGGGCTGCAACTGTGAACGTACAGAATAGAGAGATACCTTGTAAACTGGGCCGAAACCGCCTTGGCCAAGTTTGTTTTCTGGGGAAAAGTTGCATGTAGCCTCCTGTATCTGCGCAAAGTCAAACAACTGGAACGCAGAACTAACGTTTCCTTCCATCGTCGTCCAGACAAGTGCTTCCTCTTGATGCATGTCTACGGCTGATTTGTTATGCAAGCCCACTTTTCCTGAAATATATGGAATTGCTGAAATACTGTCATTTTCATTGTTGGTTGACATGTGGGTGTGAATATGGAAATAATAGTAAAACTAATTTAACAATTTGACCTTTTCTATGCCACCTCATCCATCCAAAACCAATGGGAAAGCAAACGAGAAGTGCAAATAGTGAAATAACCACTCCAATAATACGACGTTTACTATGGTTGCTTCGCTGTCCTGTATACAAAACGTCTATATGAACAAAAAAGCATGAATTAATCTGATGCAGTGGAGCATATTAAAAGCTGGATCTGCCACATACCGTGCTGTAGTGATGGCCCGAAGATCCTCATGGGACTGCCGCTGTAGAAAGAAAAGGTCTCGTACCTGAACGAGCACCGAATCCCAAGAACACGTCCGCCTTGCCGGCGGTAGAGGTCCCTGCTGTGCGCCTTCCGAACCGTGTCCTGGAGGCAGGCGAAGCAACCGTCCTGCGGCTGGTCAGGAGTGCACTGCGCCATGGAGTAGAGCGTCGGGAACGCGCCAGCGCCACCGGCGGCGTCCATGATGGCCGTGGCGAACATCCGACGAGAGTACGCTGCCGTCCTCGCCGTTTCCTGCAGAAGCACCAACACGGTGGCCACGGCGAAGGTCGCGTCCAAGCCGTCGTCTGGGTCCCATCCGGAGAACATAGGTACGACGACAGTGATATTGTCCGCGCTCCACCCTGTTCTGGTCGGCTCGTTCTTAGTCTCGGCGAGAAAGTCCGTGTTGGAGAATCGAACCTGGCACTGATCGTAGAAGACTGTGACGTCCCTGCTGCCGCTGCATAGCTCCGTCGCGTTCTGGACCACCGCCTGGAGGCACGCCGAGCAGCCGGCGGCATCGTCGACGACGATGTCTCCCCGGCAGAGCGCGAGGCCGTAGACCGTGTGCGGGGCCGCGCCGCTGGAACCCGTGAAGAATCCACCAGACGCCGAGGCCTTCCCGGGGATGACGGCGGAGAGCGTCACGAGATTGGCCTGAAACTTACTGTACATCTGGTCTACAACACCGATGAGGCATAGGTAGTCAAAAGGTGTCACCTCGCCATCATTTCGGGCGACCGACGGGGACGTTGCCACCACGAGGACGAGGAAAAGGAGGAGCATGGCCGGCGCCTGTTTAGTGTGCCTAACTCGTACGAATGAGTAGTTACTAGCTACAACTCATGAGCTTTTATTAAGCACGAAATTACGCAACAGATGTTCCAGCACCTCAAAATAGTTTAATCATTATGTTTAGGTCCCTGGAGCGTATTGGATATATTCCCGTATTGTTCATTTGAGCCCCTCCACAGTTTTTGCTTTTGTGGAATGAAAAGAGAATATCCTGTTTAGGGATTTCGACTGAAATACGCCCTACGCGGTTTGAGGGAGTCTTTGTGTTCTCTTGCTACCCAATTGCATTGAACAGCTGTCTTTTCCCTGCTAAAAGAAAAGAAAAAACCATCATAAACCGCAGGGTAGGCGATTATAGGAGATATAAGCGTGTCAAATTGTCTGATTCGATATTGAACCTCCCTTGTCAGTGTGACTTAGAATATAAAAGCAGTCACACAATCGAACCAACTGATCGAAATAGGAGAGAACCAAATTGATTTGAACGAAATAGGAGTAGCAGTCAGTCTGACATCAAACAATTTACTACTTCTATTTTAATAAAGTAGGCTATCGGTTGTCATTAACAATATATCATTAATTAATGAGTTTTGTTACCATATTTGAAACATATACTTAGATACTTCTATTTTTAATTAATCTTAGCTATTGATTTAAAAATTTAGTACCGAACTCACTAATTTTGATATCAGTCCACAGCTTAAAGTATTTTTTAGTAGACACCTTTCTGTTTTTAACCTTTAGATCTGATCAAATAAACGATTGCTATTGATTTCAATCACCATAACAGATCTCTTAATGATTAGTTCATGGCTCATTTGGTTCGTCAAGACCGTTATGCAGCTATTATCTTTCTCTGGTTTCTTTCTTTGTTACGGAGTCGTAGGCTTATGATAACATCTGACTGCTCTATTATTGTTCAATATGGCAGTGCAGTAATAACAACCAGACATTCTTGCCTCTTGCAACGGAACTGACTTATTTCGTCTTCAAAGTGACGGGTGTGTTGGATGGAGACCTACCATCTGCGACTGCTTTTTTTTTTCACTCAACTACCTTCCTTATATGGCATTCTATTTTACATGGCATTGTAACATATGCCAATAGAGCCGATTTTTTAATATGGCATTGTGTTTTACATAACCATAAAATTTTACTAATGTTTTTTTTATTTTTTCAAATTTGTATTACAAGGTGTCAACAATAAAAAATAATGTAGTATATTTGGATTATGTAGTGATGTGAGGATCTATTAATAATTTCATTGATGCATATTTTCTATATCCTCTTCTAATCTTCATATACTTTAGGGCTCCGTTTGGATCCGGATACTCCTATATATATATAGACACACGAGGACCGGATACTTATATACGTGTGATTAAATTTTAGGTGGGAGTGACTATGTTTTATCATTAGTTTATTAAAAGGCTAATTTTGGTCCTTGTGCTAGCCAGCTCGTTTAAAGGTACATTAACTAGTTTTTAGCTAGCTAATAATTAACTTTGTATCACAAAAAAACTTTGTAAACATTGACTAATTTTTAATCAACTAACATTTAGCCTATAAATAGAGAATAATTTTTATGACAGGTACTCTATAATTTTGACACCTTGTTGTCTCTATTTTCAGATCATTTTAACAACACACAATGATATAAAGCACATATCATATATAAAAGGTTCCATATGAATTTGACCAACAAAGTACCATATAAATCTAACAAAGCACACAATGATATAAGTCTAACAAAGTATCATATAAATCCCACTAAATCATTGTACAATTCCAATAATAGAAGGATTATATTTACTAAAAAATAGAAGGACCATAATAGTCCAAACGAAATTGAATCATGGATAAATAGAAATTTCTTCATAAAAAATCAGGCACAACCTTGCAAAACTAAAAAAGCATGGACTAAGTTATAATTTAAACCGTAAAAGTAAAATAAGGGCAACCATGAGCTTCTCCCACCCAGAAAGGTGGAAAATAAGTCTTTTTTTTTCACATTTTGACTTTTTATAAACTAATATTTTACGAATGACCTCTCTAAGATCTGTATTCATAGAATCTGATTTTTTTCAATTTATTAGCATGACACATCTATATGGTCATGTCAAGTTGACTAACGTGATTAAATGACACGTACGAAAAGAGAATTGATTTGATATGTTTATTAGACGTGGCCAACTGGTCGGCGTGACTAAGAAAAAATCAACTCTAAAAATATGATCAAACGCAGCACGGAAGTTGATGTTGACACTAGCTTCGCCGTTTCCGCTGATGAAACGAAGGATGCGTGACCTGTCGTCGGAAAGAGTTCGTCGGCACGTCGCAGGAGACCGGCCGTGCCCGCGCCGCGTACCACGGAACATCATCATCATCTTTTCTTGCTTTTGCTTCCAAAGTTCCAAGCCACACCCGATCAAACAAAAAAAAAAGTTCCAAGCCACACTCACAAGTCACAACTCAACTTCCCGAAGAAAAAAAAAACGAGCACAAAGCTGCCTACCCAGCCCACAGAAATTCCCCCATTCAAAATCTCCTCCTTCACGATTTCACTCGCACGAGCGCAGCTGTGCTAGTAGTAGTATGCCCCCAATCCCTGCCCCACCAGCAATGGCCGGGGCGGCGTCGAGCGCCTGAGCTCCCTCATTTCCCCCCTCCCAGCTTCTCTTCTCCCACCAGAGGCTGGATTCGCCGCCGGAAAGATCAGGAGCAGGAGGAGGAGATGGTGGGGGTTGGCGGCGGGGGCGGGGCGCTGCGGCGGGTCGGCAAGTACGAGGTGGGGCGGACCATAGGGGAGGGCACCTTCGCCAAGGTCAAGTTCGCGCAGAACACCGAGACTGGGGAGAGCGTCGCCATGAAGGTGCTCGACCGATCCTCCATCCTCAAGCACAAGATGGCCGACCAGGTGAACTTCTTTTATTTTTTTTTCTTTTCCCTCCCCTTTTTCTTCCTCGATACTCATCTGTTGGGGGTCAGTGTTTGAGGCGTGTCTTTCTTTGTTTGGCTCGTCAAGTTATCATTATCACTAATAACCAAACATTTCCCATGTACCAATTTGTGCTTAGTTTGTTGGGGGTTTGGCTCATACATGCTTCTCGTGGAACTTTTTTTCTTTCTTGTGCCAGGTTTTTTTCTTGTTCTCAAGTAAACAAAGTTCAGTGAAATAAGAAATGGTGTGCCAGGGTTGATGATGTGGACCGGAATTTTTTCCGAATACTTTCTTATGCACGTCTGCATAAACTAGCTGAATGATTGATGGCCTTAAGTAAACTGTCCCATTTTTTCCCTTTCTTGCAGATTAAGAGAGAGATATCCATAATGAAGCTTGTGAGGCATCCCAATGTGGTTAGGCTGCACGAGGTATGCTGCTCTCCCTACAACGCTTGCTTAACGTCTCTTACTATGGCCACGGTTCCTTTCTCAGGAAGAACATAATACCATTGGTTCTGTTATGTGCAGGTTTTGGCGAGTCGAAAGAAGATATTTATAATTTTGGAGTTCATCACTGGTGGCGAGCTTTTTGATAAGATTGTACGTAACATGCGACTGTTCTTAATTGTAAATGTCCTTTTCACAACCCATGACTTTTGGAGGGGGCGTATGGAAACAATATTAGTTCCATGTCTTTTCTGTTTAATTATGTGCCAGTCGCATTTCATCCTGGATATGCAATTTGTTTTTGCTTGTGTTGTTGGGTTGTTTTGTGTTAGCATAGTACCATGCACAGTATGTCAGTATGTGCCTGACGTGCGCCCTTGGGATTAAATCAAATCAAGGCTGGAGATAACCTTCCATATGTTAGTGATAAGTCTGATGGTAGCTAGGATATTTTCCTTTTGCTTTTGATTTGGTATCACCAGTCAGCACCTTCTAATGGTATGCCTAAGTGCAATTCTCCTATTTTCCTTCATTTTGAATTCCTTCTGACAAATGTCTGTAGTAAATGTTCGCATTGTAGACGTACTTGCAGGAATATGTATTTCACTACATATCCTGATTTCAGTTGAATATCTGTTGCGACATATGCATACTGGAACCCAAAAATTTTAATTTCAATCCATGCTTTACCCTTATTTACTCTGTAGATAGACTCATCCCTTCTGTAGAATGAATGGGAGCACTATAATGTTGTGAAAATTACCATTTTCAGATTCGTCATGGGAGACTCAATGAGGCAGATGCACGTAAATACTTTCAGCAGCTTATTGATGGTGTTGATTTTTGCCACAGCAAAGGAGTCTACCATCGAGATTTAAAGGTGAACACTGGAAAAGGAGAAACGCATATGTCTGAATTTATAGTTTTTCTTTTTTATTTATTGATAAAATTGTGCATGGGTGCAGCCTGAAAATCTTCTCCTTGATTCCCAAGGTAATCTTAAAATTTCAGACTTTGGACTTAGCGCATGGCCTGCCCAGGTGTGGATCTTTACGAATCTTAACCTGAGCTTCAAAATTTGGTCTCTTTCTTGAGTTCCATAGTTTGGTCACTTGCAGGGAGAATCCCTTTTGCGTACAACCTGTGGAACCCCGAACTATGTTGCCCCTGAGGTACTACAGCTGAACCATACAATTTGAATTCCTAAGACACTACATCTGCCCACTACAAAAAATGATGCAATACAACTTCATTACATCTTAAAATCTTAAGAATTTTTGTTCATTTGTATGTGGATATCAAATGCTACGCAGCTGAAGAACTTGTATCTTTTTTGTTTCGACAGATAGAAAAAACTATTAGCATTTCGAAGCATTCAAAGAGCACTTGGATTGGCAAACTGTCATTCTAATTTATAAGTTGTACATGCTATTATTGTATTTGTATCATATCACTTACACACAGGGAATAAAGTGATGATTCATTCAAATAACAAAATCACACCTATTCTTGTATACTGAATTAGCCAATAAAGGCGAGGAAAGCATTGTCTTGTCATTGATGATGTTTTACTAGTTAGCTTTGTACAGGTGGACATAACTTATCACACATACTTACTCAACTTATTCGGCTGTTTTCATTATGAATAACTAATAACTATCCTTTCTTTCTTGGTAAATTCAGTTATCTTTTGCATCACAAATATTTTATTTACTCCAATTTACCCAATTCATTTATTTGAACTAGGTTCTCAGTCATAAAGGTTACAATGGAGCCCTTGCTGATACTTGGTCATGTGGAGTTATCTTATATGTCCTGTTAGCAGGTTATCTTCCATTTGATGAAGTGGATCTGACTGCTCTTTACGGAAAGGTTTGATTCCTATGATATTATAATGTGACTCCAAGTCTACTGCTTTTTTGATGGTGGAGATAAATTACTTTTCAATCTTGGACTAGTCAAACATACATTTTTACAACATAAATACATCAGATCTAATGTCATTTTCTTTAGGAATCTTTTCTTTTATTTTCACTTTGTATTTACTTATCGGTGTAGTATATATCACTTTGAATTGTAGATATCTTGTTCTCAATGATGTTAAGCAGACTTGGTGTTTGTTAGTGAAAGTTTGGTGCAAAAAGAGCTATGTAGTGTAGCCTTCCAGATACCTCTGATATGAGTATAATGACCTAGTATCAACTTTTCCAACTCCAGTCATTTTAACCACTAACTTTAAACCATACTACTTGAATGCAAATTGCATGTATCACTTCATTTAATAGAGTGACGAAATGACAGATGTCGACTAGCAGAGCTACAACTTGACATGCGTGGACTCACACTTTTTCGCTTTGTTCCCTTATGCATATTATATTTTATTTAGACTCACAAGAACTAAATAATTGGCGACTCTGTAGAAATATTTGTATTAAGCGCTCTTGCTGTTTGCTTGAACAACTGCGTTGTATGTTAAATGTTACTTGCTTTATGTTGTAAATTCCTGTCAATTCCATAACTTTTGTGGTTCCTGAAAATGAATTTTTTTATCTTAAAAGGTTGTTTTTTCAAGAGTTAGCTTACTATATCCATTTTTTTTCTTTTTCTATACAGATTGAGAGTGCAGAATTTTCGTTCCCCACTTGGTTTTCAGGTGGTGCAAAGTCACTTATTCGTAGAATTCTTGACCCAAATCCAGATACAGTAAGTAAAGCTCTAAGTCCATTTAGCTGATAGAGTTGTTGGGCCGCTGCCTTATCATGACTATTGGGATGATATGCAGTTTTGCCAGCAATATGCTAGTGCTCGAATATATCCTATCAGAATGTAATATAAGATTACAACATATCATGTTTGTCTTTTTTCTTTCTTTTATTTATAGTTACGAAATCTGTTGGCACTTTTGTTCTGTTCCATTGAGATTGGGGTTTGATCATTAAATTTGCAGATTTGTATAGTTGAGAAAAGACTAATATACCATGTTTAAGAGCGTAGAGGGCTATGTTTAAATTAGTTGAAAAAATGCAACTGTAACCAGATTTTAAGCATTTTTTTTAACTCAAATGGATTGCATTGCTTCTGGTTTACCAATCATCGTCTCAGATCAGTTACCCTGCTTCGTTTGAGTGCTAATCCTCTGATCATTAGGATATTGTTAGTTCTTAGTATTCTTGGATTTCTTTCTACAAAAGATACAATTTTTGTTTTCTTCGAACTGAATTAGAATTACTCCATGCGAAAAATGCAAAGGATAAATTAGTTATTAAAAATATGATTTATCTTCCATGTAACTCAGCCCATACATGGTAAGACTTCCCAGGGGGTGTTACCTAGACCGACGGTCTGTCACTAGACTGAGAAAAAAAATCAAGCTTGTCCCCCAAGATAGGGAGCTGTGCTTTGATGCCTCATTTTACCTTTGTGCAAATTTGGGTTTGAACCATGGTTAGTAGCCTCCCAACTGGACGACATACAAGAAAATTGAATGTTGATTAGTTGCTGTCATCTTGATGTTTTTGTGGACTGAAAATATGTCTTTTACTTGTAACAGAGGATCAGAATAGAAGAGATCAGAAATGATGAATGGTTTAAGAAGAATTATGAACCTGTCAAAGAAGTAGAAAATGAAGAAGTCAATCTCGATGATGTTAATGCAGCTTTTGACAATCCTGAGGTATAGATCTTATTCTCACTGTACTGTATTGGCGTCATTGGATTCCTTTGAATAGAAAATATTGTATTTACAAGCAAACATAGTCTGTAAATTTGTAAATCTGTATCACTTGATTCCAGCCTTGGAATAAATATTCCACTTTGCCAACACTACTCATAAGCCAAAGCCCTATTGTTGTGGATATTCATGACTTGTTTTAACTTTGCTTACCCTTGCTTTTTGCCTACTTGTTTACTTCACTTAGTTGTATTTAATTTATTTGACAGTACAGTGCCTGTTTTAATTGTCTGCCTTCACAATTTATTGTTGTCTTCCCTGTATGCTTTTGTGCCACTATGATCCTGACCATCCACAGTACGGATTCCCTTGTGAACTTGTCTTACCATGTTTTCCTCTCCCATGTTAATACTTAAATATCGTATAGAATAGAAATGAAAATGTGTTGTAAATTCCTGATGTAATTGTGCTCTCTTGCACTACTACTGATGTACTTTGTTGTTATAAATGTATTTATTTTCCTAGTCCAAATTGTTTTCTTCGATTTCAGGAGGATACTGAGGATACTATTGATGATGAAGCAGGTCCTTTGACACTTAATGCATTCGACCTAATCATTCTGTCTCGAGGATTGAACCTTGCAGCCTTATTTGATCGCAGACAGGTAGGTCGCTAGGCATTTGTTGCTGCCTTTAGTTTTAGAAAGTTAGAACATTTCTATTGACAAATTTCATAAATATGTTCTTTTGTTACAACAATGGATTCTGGCTTCCAGTCACAACTGCATTCCAATCACGCGGTGCAGCACAATTCACATGATATATACAATCCTACAATGACCGCAGATATGAATGTACATTTCATGTTTCTGACACAAATGTGAAAGTCTACTGATTTGACAAATTCAAAAGTTTTATCTAACATATGCTCACAAATTCCAAACTCAAAAAGAATAAGTGTTTTGGCCTTAAATGCTCCACAAAATGGGATTACAATAACTTTGAAGCTGAGATATGATTCATATAAGCATAGAAACTGGTATAACTCCAATTAATTTCCAACAAACTGGTAATCATGATCAAGATGTCTTTTGTGAGCATTTTAGGCTACTAGTTTTATATCAGCATGGTTGATACCAATATACCATGAACATTTTGCATATTATCTATAATTTTTTTCTTCCCAGACTTAGCAATTGCTTAATCTACAGGACTATGACAAGCTTCGAAATAGATTCTTATCATGCAAACCAGTAAAGGTTATTTTGACAACTATGGAGGTTGTTGCTCAATCCATGGGGTTTAAGACACACATTCGCAATTATAAGGTAGGTGTGCATTCTGTTGATGCTCAAATTTCGAAATGCAAATCTTTGGCAGGAAAGTTTTATCCATCCATTTATATATTAGTTAACACACGACTGTTTTGCCAGTTTGATTATTCTTTAGAAGTTTTTCTTGGAAAGCTGTTGCTGTGTTTCTCGATTGCAATATCTACGTATGGTAGATACTAATGCAGCCAAAAGCATTGTTGTCCATGGAAAAAATACATAATATTCAATTTTTGTACCACTTTTTTGATAGTGTTAATTGCATTGCCATTTCCAGTTATTTCCAGTGTGCATGTGTTTGTAACCGGGTTCTTGTCCTGTTTTTTCTTCTTAAAATAATGAAGCGCAGCTCTCCTGTGTTTTCGAGAAAAAAAGTTATTTAACACTTCTTTTTTTTATTTGGTCTGTTGCCTTGGTATGCAATCCACTCCAATTCTTTTTTTGGTAGTGCAAGGCTAACATCTGAGACTTGCATTTCACTAGTTAGTTTCAGTTACTAATCATTTGGCATTACAAGGAGCATTTTGTTATGTGTTTTACTAATTGCAATACGGTAATAATCAGCTGAGGGTGGAGGGTCTAAATGCAAACAAGACTAGCCATCTCACGATTATGGTTGAAGTGAGTGTGCTACTTTGTCCTCAAGTACATCTCATGTTTGATAGCTTTGTTTGTGGAATAGTCCTATAGATCTCATTTTGTCATTTTGCTCTGGTTTAGGTTTTTGAAGTTGTTCCATCAATCTTCATGGTGGAACTACAAAGAGCGGCAGGAGATACTTCAGAATATAATACGGTCAGATTTATTCTTCTGAATTAGTCCCATTTTCATTTGCTGTTCATATGTTTGGAACTGATACATTTCATTCAGCTCTATAAAACTGATTAGGGGGAATTGGATTAATTGAATTAATAACATATGCTTATTGTGTAATTGTGTGATACGCTTGTTGCACATAGTAGAAAAAAGCTAGACAAATCTTGAGAATTAGACATTGATTGTAATTGAGAAGCAGTTACCCAAATTCATGACAATTGTTCCAGTATCGAAAAATTTAAAAATGTGAAAGTAAATATTTTTCTTGACTAGAGGTGAAAGTAGGGATTGATCTGTTTTGTTTCTTTTGATACCTGAGACATGCTAACTCTGCACTACAGTTTATAAACAACTACTGTAGCAAGTTGGATGACATCATCTGGAGATTTCCAATTGAGAAGGGCAAATCAAGGACATCCCGTTTTTCCAAGTGCTAATTTGTCCTCTACATCTGCCATATGTATGTTATTTTCCTGGTCAATTTTTCTTTGCCCTGATGCGCACTTAAAGTTAACGGCGTGGTTTGTCTCTGAGGATAACTTACTGCTCTTCTGCTGTTGCAGGTACCATGGCTAATCTAATGTTATTTTGGTTCCATAGCATGATGAGTGTATGTATCTGCGAGTGTATAAATATTGATTCCTAGTAATCTAGTATTCTAGTTATAAGAGTTGATTTCGAGTAATTTTCAAGTTGGTTTTGTACAAAGAGGCCCCTCTAATATAGCTCAGATTGCATGTCCATAGTTTTCTGCGATGCATTAGACAATCTTGGTTACTTCTGGCTCGCATCACATGCCTTCTGGTTCGCTTGGGAAGAAGAGCTCTCTCCAAAGCACCGTATGATTTGTGTAAGACATGATTAACTTTAAACCCCTTGTTCCTGCACCAGAAATCCAGCATCCCAATCTGGCTCATGCTCTCACTCAGCATACGTTGCTTCAGAAAACTGTCGCGCTGACGAAACAAGTCCAAATTCAGTTAGCAAGAGCTACAATACATGTCTGATGTGCCGCAAATACTATAAAACCAAGGAAAACATAAGGAGCACGCTTGCTCGTGCAACAAAAAATCGTTGTGGGAACCCATAATTTCATTGTGCAGCTACAGTAGAACATCTTACTGTACCTCCTAGATTAAAGAAA
Organism: Oropetium thomaeum; assembly: GCA_001182835.1. NCBI lineage: Eukaryota > Viridiplantae > Streptophyta > Magnoliopsida > Poales > Poaceae > Oropetium > Oropetium thomaeum. The sequence goes on from LFJQ01000082.1 coordinate 328,772, forward strand.
GAAAATCAAACTCAAACATATTTATAATTGTGCATAGTAACTGCCCAAAATGAATGTGAAACGTCTGTTAAGCAATAATCATTATAAGATCAAAATACCATAATAACAGAAATGCGAGTGGACCATGCTTTGTAATGCAACAATTAGTGATCTCTCAATCAATTAGGTTGGTGAGAACAGCTTAAACAGCTATGTTCACAAAATAATTGGTTGTAATTCTGCATCCATATTGTTGCAACGGACGAAACAATTGTTTGTAGAACTAAACACTATCTGTATCAATTTGCCATCATTTTCCAAGGCATCTCGGTTAGTCGTGTTCGAGCAGTTCCTCATAGCAATTTGCTTCATCTGGGCTGCCTTTAAAAACTGTATGCACTCTGGTCCACGGAACCATTCCAGCTCTGACGGCTGACGCTGGAGAACATCATAGATGGCACATCTTATCTACCATGAAACATAAGGATGTCTTTATTCCTTACTCAGGACAAGCATTGTCGCACTATGAAAAAAGGCCCAAGTACAGCATTTGCATATTGATAGCATCTTGCTCTAAAAGTAGGCTGATGACTCTAAAAAACAGTTGTTGTAATGCACGAATCAAACATCTGTTACTGCCTGGGCAACTTCTCTGTACATTGATTAATGATACCTCAGTCATACACATCTCTAGTCTTTTCATACATTCTTCTGTATATCATTGCTCCTTCTAGCTCCGCATGGATTTCTCTTTCTGTCCGTATCCTCATTGGATTGTCCAGAAGCCATCCTTCTTTATCATATTGAAGATCTTTGTCAATACAATCAACATGCTCCAAAACATCAGAGTATCCATCAAACTGTTCTCTCATGTCTGCTGCTACTTCAAGTACATCTGATTGTATAAAAACCTAGTAAGTCAAGCACATTGAGAATTGAGATGTCAACATGCAAAAGAAAACATTTGCAACCATGATACAATCGACTGGTGATAGGAAAACAAAAAATTAAAGTGAAGGGTGCTGAACTCTGGCCTTCTTCACTAATAGTAACAAAGTAAGGGGCCAATTTTTCATAAGTACCATGGTATGACATGTATAGAGCATGTAAGATTACTACCAGCAATTATTATGGTGATGAAAGCAAGCAAACCCATGACTCCCTTTTGCGCAGGGTTTGGAGAGGGGTTCAACCACTTTGGGTCTTTTGTATGTAGCCTTTCTCTGCATTTCTGCATGAGGCTGTTTCCAGGACTCACCTTGAGGAATAGTAAAACGGAACATTTTGCAGTAAAAAAGTTGAACTAGAGCCTCAAAAAGGAAAAATCAGCTCTAACTAGTAAGATAACAGGATAAAGCAGATTTTAATGGGATTATGTAAGTCATCAATGAAAGAAATCTTGTCATGGAAGAATTATGTGCCAAAGAGTTAACATACCCGTCCACCTAAAGAAAGTTTCTTTGTGATTGAATCGGTTAATGATGGCTGTAGAACTCTTCTTTTGTGATGTCTCTTCTTAAAGTGAGGATCAGGACACTAAAAAACCAACAGATAAATCGATTAACATATCTGATGATCTGAAATCCCAGTTTCATGAAACTATGGCAACAAAGAACCAAACCAGCACATTCATCCGCCAGACCCCTAAAACACTCACCAGTATTGAAACGAGTGAAAGGGGTCCAGGGTAAGTAGATATGATCCGCTCGAAAGACACTGTTGCGTTTGCAAACATAAAATAACTGCACCAAAAAAATAATTTTAACTGATGTTGGGTTATTTCACCACTAAGACGGAATACTATAAATGCCACAGATGTGAGGAAACTAACACATTCCTAAGCCCCAATTCATTCACCCAAAATTGTGTCCGCTCCACCAACTACAGAAACATAAAACAGAACATCACCACACTATAAGAATTCTTTACTGCCCATCCATCCCAAAATTAAGCACATTCAAGCAACCACAAAACCTTTTGCCGGATTTCCAGCCCAAGGTAGTTCCTTCTCTCCCCGGAGTTCTTTGCATGCCAAATCAAGAACCTCCCACTTCCTGCACAATAAAATTATTCTCTAAGATGAGCAACTCCAGTCTATGCACTATCAGCACATAATGCAAAAGGGACGGGAAATGTAAGATGTTTGATACCACAGCCGATGTCTACCATGAGGGGCAGCATGGGGTCCATGAACACATCCTTCCACTCCGGCGGCTCCATTGGGTCCTATGAAACACACATCACACAAATTGCAGTAAGGAGATGAGCGTGTATGCTTCCTTTGAAATTAAGAACCATTCGGAAATGGGATGTTGGGGCACTTACCGAGAAGGACGAGCTGAGCGGGTTCACGTGTTGCCGGATGCGCAGGTGCTGTCCCCTCTGCGCGCAAAGACGGATGATTAGTGAAACTGGTACAGCATCACGGGAAATCAAAGAAGAGGGTGGGGAAACGCAGACATTGCTGTAAAGAGGCCGGAGGTCGAGATCGGCGTACTCCCTGTCCACCGCGTCAGTGCTATGCGCCGCGGAGCACCTGGTTAGGCGGCGGTTCGTGGGAGGGCGACAGGAGGAGGGCAGGCGGACTATGCGGCAGCACACAATACCTGCGGCCGCCCAGGCCATGCTGGGCTAGGGTCCCGGCTGGTCCCGCCGCCGCCGGTGGTACCTGCAGACTGCTGAAGCCAGAGACCCCGTTGCAGATTCCAGAGGGTGAGGGTTTATCTGCAAGTAAATGTATGGCACGTATAATTAAAAAAATTACATACATCACGTAATATTGAATTCATTCTGGTTAATTTAGATTGATTAGTAGAACCGAAAATTAAACTAAGAGCATAGCTAGTAGTACAAACTTGTCGAGATTTTTTGTTAGTGATACAAACCTATCGAGTTCATTACAACAAAAACACCTAGCAACTAGGTACATGAAGCAAACTATCAGCTGGTTAGCTTCCTTAAATGAATAGATCCTTGTATTTTTATATGTTTAGTTAATTCAATAAACTTATCCTTAAATTTGCTCTAGTTCGATATTCCTCCCGTAAGATGATTTGTAGCAAAATCTACCTATACGTAACATCTCCCCCCTCCAACTAAACCCACAAGGCATAAATCATAGTTTATAATAATTTAGTAGATTATAAATTTTCATGGTACCATTCAAAATATTTATTAAGTTCTAAATCTAATAGGAACATTTAACTTTTATGAGGTAATTTAAAAATATTCTAGTTCAAAATTTAAAATTTTCTAATAAGTATTTTGATTTGAAATTTAAAACTCTAGAATTAAAATATTTTGAAATTTTCTATTAAATATTCAAATTTTAAAACTTTTTCATGAGATTTAAATTTAACTTTTGAATATTTCGAATTATCCCAAAAAATCATGTTCCGATAGATTTAAAATTAAATAAATATTTTTTATTATTTTTGAATAAATATTTTGAATTACCCACAAATATTTAAAACCTTGGTAAATTATTAGGATGGGGGCGAGGAGGGGGTGGGATGGGGGATATTTTTTGAAAAATTTTAGGGTGGGTAGTTTTGTTTTCACAAATGATCATATTGGAGAATATCAAATTAGAGTGATATGTGGTAGGTTATGCAATTAAGCCTACTTATTTGATAATTAACGATTTGAGTGAAGCACGACACTAACTGATGCGCCTTTCAAATCTCATGATTCGAACTACGCAATGGTAGCATCGTCATCCGTGAGAACACATACCTTGTCGAAGATGGCTTTGCTTACAATGAAAGAACACAAGCAAAAATAAGAAAAAAATAACCAAATTTACTGATAAACGATTAATTTCGAAAGTGGGATTTCACAAACTGATGAAAGATGAAACTTTACCTAAAGATTAATTTAAGAAAAATCCAAACCCTAAACACGGTATGGGCAACTCTAACTCGATACAGATTCAAAAGGCATAAGACGACAACACTGCACTAAGATAGATTTTTGGACATTCATTTTGTTTCGACGATTTCTGTTAACTTTGGATGAATGTATAAAAAGGAATAAAATTATCTTCTCACCTTTTTCATGCATGTGTAGAACGTACGTGACGCGGACATTGATTACTGCTGGAGAATCTTAATTCTTACGTTGGTGTGTTATCAAGACCTGGAAGCACAAACTATATTGATTACTGCTGTACCTTGTGGGCCATTATATTGCCTACAAATAAACTACTCTCTTTATTTCTGTTTATTTATGATTACCTACTTTTCTTCTTTTATTTGAGATTCTCGCTTCCCAATACATCTTTTTCTTTTCTTAATACATCACTATTTCTATCTCTTTTTCTCGTTTTCTATGCACCTAACTTATTTTTTTTCGTAATCTTCATGCCTAGAACTAGAACTATAAATAAAAGGGCGCGGAGGGAGTACCTAACAACAACGGGTGCTTGTTGTGGTTACTCCCTTCGTTTTTAAGTTATATTATCAGTAGTATAATAACTTTAACACAATTCAAATTTAGATTTCTTATCCGAACAACACACCAACGAAAGAATGAAGAGACTATTGCTTTAAATCTTTGTTGTCAAACAGCAAAGGTAATACTGGCTATATCTAAGTGTCTGTGCTTTAGAGAAAGTCCAATAGGTGCTCTTAAAAAGTCTCTGCTTTATTTTAGTGTCAATTTGGTATAGTTTCCCCGGCTCCCTCCTACACTTACACAAATGCTTGCAACGTAACTGTAGGTGGGAGCAGTTCTTGACCCCCTTTGGCAGAGATTTTCGTGGAGTGATTCTCAGTAAGAAGCGATTCTCTGAGTCAGAAGTGATTCTGTGACTGAAATTGATTCTCCTTAATTCTCTATAATATACTCTTATAATCAAGACAGAGAATCACTTCACAGAATCAGGAGAAGCTACTTTTTTTCACTTAGTTCATTTCAGCACCTTAGTTCATTTCAGAGAATCATTTCACAGAATCAGACAAGAATCACTTCTCCTGCAATACGACGTTTGATAGAGCTCCTCAGATTCTCTCTGAGAATCAACTCCGTGGAGTTCTGACAAAGAGGGCCTTTGTTTCCTATGCAAGGTTCAATGGAGAGTGGGTGGAGCGACGTTTTGGAGTTTTGCTCCGGCTCTTGGACGCCTCTGACAGCTACAGTTATGGGAGATGGAGCGGGAGGAGTTCCACCAAATAGCCTCTTGAAGCACCAAGGTATTCCAATAGGTGCTGTAAAAGATCTTATTCTCTAAATAACAGATCCTGTAAAATCTAGCCTGATTTTAGTTTTCTATAAAAAAAATTATATAATGAAAAGTGATATAAGTATACTATTATGAAAGTTTTTTTCAAAACAAATCTATTTATATGATATTCATATTTTTAAACTGAAACCATTTAAAAATTATTTATAATTTATATTCTTATTTTTGGACCAAAATTTTGTGCTAATCAGCTTCTAATTTGAAGTAATGTTTTATATTTACAGCACCGAAGCTGCTGCTCTATCCGGTGCTCTATCCAGACGAAGGCATTGGCGGGAGCCAGCCAACTGTCCTGCCTCCGGCCCCTTCCCGCCGTCCAAACCTCACCATAGCCTCTAGGCCCGCCACCAAATCCTCGCCAAATCACCTCGTAGAGCCATTCCCGAGCAATTTGTTAGATATGTATGTAAATTACGGCATATTTTAATCTAAAATAAATTAGATAAATTATAATATTATTTTATGATCGACGTGTGCTAGCATTTAGGTTTAACCGCTGTTTAAAATGAACAGAAACAGAAATGAGATAAAGCTCAGGATATACTCCAAGGCGGAACCAGTGTTAAGGACACCGGCGGCACCGTTCTTACTGGTCGACATAGTAAGCTGTTTGATGTAATCGATTGAAGTTGATGCAGGACAAGGTACACAGTGCAGTCCATCGAACGGCCATCGAGAATAAGACATATGCGTGCCGCTTTTTGTTCGCTGGGAGGAAGACGTAACCGAAGAACAAAACGAGCAGTCATATGATGAAGTGCGCTCCTTAAAAATCTTATTGCCTTCCTATCTCAATGCAAAAACTCGAGAAGACAGAGGTTCCGGAGGCATGCTCTCCCACCGTCCGTGCACGCGGGCATCGGAGGACGATGAACGCTTGCAACTACTAACAAGAAAAGTATCGGAGTATTTTTTCTTGTGTTCTCACGTCCGTTTTTTCCCTCTCTATATGTCTCTCATACATATATGTCAGGAGAGGAGAGAAAACAAACAATGGGTGGAAGAATAATGACAGAATAGAAGAGAGTAACGGCCGTCATTATTCACTTAATTGCCTTATATTTCTAGCAACCAAAACGACACCATCAAATGTCCATTTTCTCTTCCACCGTATGCATGTAATGTTAACACAAATTGCCTTGAAATTTATTGGTTTAATTGCCAGTAAATACAACAATCCCCACCAAATTTCAAGGCAGTGTTTTGATGGAAACTGCTAAGTTGAATATCCATCTACAGCAAAAGATATATCTATTAGCAACTAAACAATGGACTATGCTTTGAATTGATAGTTTTGTGCGAACAGATTTCACTAGAGCCCCTAACTGGTACTAGGTTGCAGTAAACATACTCTCAATTTGGAGCATATAAGTCTTACTCCATGACCTTTCATAAGTATTTAGAGATTACCCAAATCTCATAGACTGTGGCTAGCAGGCGAACTATATAGCGAACTCATATAGGTGTGTTCCTTATAAGATGTTCTGTAGGTCAACATCTCTGTTTAAATAATAAGCCACTTAGATCCTATTAAGGTATATATACCAATCTACCATACAAAATAGGATAGAAGTACATCTCAGAGGACATGAAACCTTTTTAAAGGTTTTTTCATCTCAGTCTACTACTAGCTTGTTTCGCCATCCTAATTCACGAGATCTCCGATCATAAAGGACAGGTTAACACTATGGTAGACTTCCACGTGGGTCTCAAGCCCATCTCACTCGATGCACTGTCTATCACATTACGTGACAGTCCCTTTGTAAATTGATCTGCCAGATTTTTAGACGTATGGACATAATCCAACGCAATCACAAATTTAAGCCGCCGCTTTACATGCCTAGATTACACGTAGAATTCAGAAAACTCATTTGAAAAGTACTCTCCACCGCGATCGGACCGTAACCGTTTAATTTTCTTCTCAAGTTGGTTTTCTCCTTCACCTTTATAGATTTTAAAATAATGCAATGCTTCATCTTTTGATTTTAATAAATACACGTAGCAAAATCTAATACCATTATCTATGAACGTCATGAAATATCTTTTATCACATTTGGTCAACTCGCCATTCATTTCGCATAGATCGGAATGACTAATTCTAACGGCGTCAAGTTCCTTGCCTCCGTAGTCTTGTGAGGCTTACGAGGTTGCTTATATTACACACATACATGGCATTTAGAATTTTTGACCAAATTAAAATTTCGGAATCAAACTCATACTAGCCAAGCGTGTCATACAATCAAAATTTATATGATAAAGTCGTGAATGCCAACATTTGATTCATTATCATCAACCAAATAGTTCACAGAATTAAAACAAGCATCAGTTAAGTACAAGTGGAATAAGACTCCGTTATCATAGCCTTTAACAACAAATATCCCATATTTCGAAAGTACACATTTATTCGACTCAAACACAATTTTGAAACCATTTCTACATAGTAGAGAACCACTAATGAGATTCTTTCTTATTGAGGAGATATGTTGCACATTCTTGAGTTGCATAGTCTTTCCCGAAGTAAGCTTCAGATTAATCGTAGCAACACCATGAATAGCAACACGTGCGCCGTTCCCCATCAAACAAGGATGAAGTACTGTCTGACTTGATAAGAAGAAAATAAGGAGATATCAGCACACATATGAATATTGACACCCGTGTCAACCCACTAATCTCGTGAGTGACAAACCGAAAGAACTGTAGGTAAAAATTTACCATACCCTGATGTTCCTACATCAGCCTCAATCATGTTTGCCGACTTTTTGATTTTGTCCTGCTTATATTTGCGCCGGACACTAACTTGCCCATTGATTCAAACTCCCACAAACAAAACAGTTTCCTTTCTCCTTATTTTTTGCTCCTTAAAAGTCATAGGTTTCTGTTTGAATTCTTGCTTGAATTTCTTCTTATTGGAATTATGAGAATTTTGAGGTTTCTTCTGCACCACATGGCGCTAGAATTTCTCTTGATAATCCTTTTGCTACCGGTGTTTTTTGCTCTCTCCTCTTGGACATTCAACGAGCCAATAAGATCGGCGATGCCAAATTCCTCTCTCTTATGTTTTAGAGAAATAGCAAAATCAGTCTAAGTCTGTGGCAGCTTTGCAATAATACACCCCGCCACAAAATTATCTGGCAGCACACATCCATAATTCTTAAGTTCTTTTGCTAGCTTTTGTATTTTATGAGCTTGATCCACTACAGAACGGTCATCGACCATTTTGTAGTCGTGGAATTGCTCCATGACATACAACTCACTGCCAGCATCCAAAACTTCGAATTTAGCCTCAAGTACATCCCAAATATTCTTGCCCGTAGGTAACCACATGTATGCATCAACAATGGTGTCTGCTAGCACGCTTATTATTGCCCCCTTGAACATGTTATCAGCCTCATGAAAGACCCGTTCTTCCTTAGAGGTATACGGTTCAGTTGATTTTTGTTCAACAAAAAAATAGCAGCACATAGCGATCAGCCACATCATCTATGATGTCACCTCTTAAAATTGGTGCCGTAAAAAATATTTGGTTTCAACAATTTTTTCAAAGCTAGTATCCAAAAATTGCCTAAAATAAGGTTTTTGGATTGTTAGATATTTAGACAAACTACGACATATTTTAATTCCAAAATAAATTAGATAAGTCATGGTATTATTTTGTTATCGATGTGTTATAGCGTTCACGTTTAAACCGTTGTTTAAAATGAACAGAAATAGAAATGAGACAAAGCTCAGGATGTACCCTAAGACGGGACCAATGGCGAGGGCACCGGCGGTGCCGCTCTCACTAGTCGACATAATGAGCTGTTCGACGTAGTCGATTGAATTTGATGCAGGACGAGGTAAACAGTGCAGTCCCTCGAACGGTCACCGGGAAGAAGACTACGCGCGCCGCTTTTTGTTCGTAAGGAGGAAGACGTCGTCAAAGAATAAAGCGAGCAGTTACGTGATGAAGTGCGCTACCAAAAACCTTATTGGCTTCTATCTCGATGCAAAAACTCGAGAAGACAGAGGTTCCGGAGGCGTGCTCTCACTCCATCCGTGCACGCGGACGTCGGGACAAGAATGACGAATGACTAACAAGAAAAGTATCAGAGTATTTTTTTTCTTGTGTTTTCGCATCTGTTTATTTTCTCTCTATATGTCTCTCATATATATACCAACCTACCATACAAAATAGGATAGAAGTACATCTCAGAGGACATGAAACCTTTTTAAAGATTTTTTCATCTCAGTCTACTACTAGCTTGTTTCGCCATCCTAATTCACGAGATCTCCGATCATAAAGGACAGGTTAACACTATGGTAGACTTCCACGTGGGTCTCAAGCCCATCTCACTCGATACACTGTCTATCACATTACTTGACAGTCCCTTTGTAAATTGATCTGCCAGATTTTTAGACGTATGGACATAATCCAACGCAATCACAAATTTAAGCCGCCGCTTTACATGCCTAGATTACACGTAGAATTCAGAAAACTCATTTGAAAAGTACTCTCCACCGCGGACTGTAACCGTTTAATTTTCTTCTCAAGTTGGTTTTCTCCTTCAGCTTTATAAATTTTAAAATAATGCAACGCTTCATCTTTTGATTTTAATAAATAGACGTAGCAAAATCTAATACAATTATCTATGAACGTCATGAAATATCTTTTATCACATTTGGTCAACTCGCCATTCATTTCGCATAGATCGGAATGAACTAATTCTAACGGTGTCAAGTTCCTCGCCTCCGTAGTCTTGTGAGGCTTACGAGGTTGCTTATATTACACACATACATGTCACTTAGAATTTTTGACCAAATTAAAATTTCGGAATCAAACTCATACTAGCCAAGCGTGTCATACAACCAAAATTTATATGATAAAGTCGTGAATGCCAAACATTTGATTCATTATCATCAACCAAATAGTTCACAGAATTAAAACAAGCATCAGTTAAGTACAAGCGGAATAAGACTCCGTTATCATAGCCTTTACCAACAAATATCCCATATTTCGAAAGTACACGTTTATTCGACTCAAACACAATTTTGAAACCATTTCTACATAGTATAGAACCACTAACGAGATTCTTTCTTATTGAGGAGACATGTTGCACGTTCTTGAGTTGCATAGTCTTTCCCGAAGTAAGCTTCAGATTAATCGTAGCAACACCATGAATAGCAACACGCGCGCCGTTCCCCATCAACAAGGATGAAGTCCTGTTTGACTTGATAAGAAGAAAATAAGGAGATATCAGCACACATATGAATATTGACACCTGTGTCAACCCACTAATCTCGTGAGTGACAAACCGAAAGAACTGTAGGTAAAAATTTACCATACCCGATGTTCCTACATTAGCCTCAATCATGTTTGCCGATTTTTTGATTTTGTCCTGCTTATATTTGCGCTGGACACTAACTTGCCCATTGATTCAAACTCCCACAAACAAAACAGTTTCCTTTCTCCTTATTTTTTGCTCCTTAAAAGTCATAGGTTTCTGTTTGAATTCTTGCTTGAATTTCTTATTGGAATTATGAGAATTTTGAGGTTTCTTCTACACCACATGGCACTAGAAATTTCCCTCGATAATCCTTTTGCTACCAGTGTTTTTTGCTCTCTCCTCTTCGACATTCAACGAGCCAATAAGATCGGCGATGCCAAATTCCTATCTCTTATGTTTAAGAGAAATAGCAAAATCAATCTAAGTCTGTGGCAGCTTTGCAATAATACACCCCGCTACAAACTTATCTGGCAGCATACATCCATAATTCTTAAGTTCTTTTCCTAGGTTTGTATTTTATGAGCTTGCTCCACTACAGAATGGTCATCGACCATTTTATAGTCGTGGAATTGCTCCATGACATACAACTCGCTGCCAGCATCCAAAACTTCGAATTTAGCCTCAAGTACATCCCAAATATTCTTGCCCGTAGGTAACCACATGTATGCATCAACAATGGTGTCTGCTAGCACGCTTATTATTGCCCCCTTGAACATGTTATCAGCCTCATGGAAGACCCGTTCTTCCTTAGAGGTATACAGTTCAGTTAATTTTTTTTCAACAAAAAAATAGCAGCACATAGCGATCAGCCACAGCATCTATGACGTCACCTCTTAAAATTCGTGCCATAAAAAATATTTGGTTTCAACAATTTTTTCAAAGCTAGTATCCAAAAATTTCCTAAAATAAGGTTTTTGGATTGTTAGATATTTAGACAAACTACAACATATTTTAATTCCAAAATAAATTAGATAAGTCATGGTATTATTTTGTTATCGATGTGTTCTAGCGTTCACGTTTAAACCGTTGTTTAAAATGAACAGAAATAGAAATGAGACAAAGCTCAGGATGTACCCTAAGACGGGAACAGTGTCGAGGGCACCGGCGGTGCCGTTCTCACTAGTCGACATAATGAGCTGTTCGACGTAGTCGATTGAAGTTGATGCAGGACGAGGTAAAACAGTGGAGTCCCTCGAACGGTCACCGGGAAGAAGACTACGCGCCCCGCTTTTTGTTCGTAAGGAGGAAGACGTCGTCGAAGAATAAAGCGAGCAGTTGCGCAATGAAGTGCGCTATCAAAAACCTTATTGACTTCTATCTCGATGCAAAAACTCGAGAAGACAGAGGTTTCGGAGGCATGCTCTCACTCCATCCGTGCACGCGGACGTCAGGACAAGAATGACGAACGACTAACAAGAAAAGTATCAGAGTATTTTTTTTTCTTGTGTTTTCGCATCTGTTTTTTTTCTCTCTATATGTCTCTCATATATATGTGAGGAGAGGAGAAAACAAGCAACAGATAGAAGAATAGTGAAAGAATAGAAGAGAGTAACGGCCGCCATTATTCACTTAATGCCTTAGGTTTCTAGCAACTAAAATGACACCATCAAATGTCCGTTATGCTCCATTTATTTTCTTTCATCGTATGTTTGTAATGTTAACATAAATTGTCTTGGAATTTATTGGTTTAATTGCTAGTACATCCAACACAATTCCCGAGCCTCCCTCAAAGGCGCTCGACGCTGTTCTGAAGCAGAAACTCGACGCCGGCTCACGCCGTGCGTGAGAAGGCGGCACTCGGCATCGAGGCGCCGAGGAGGGAGCTGACCTCGTCCCCAGCCATCGTCGTCGGCGCCCCCACCGACAATTTCGTGCCGCACTGCACCTGGGCGCATGCCCTGGCGGGTCCTACATTGCACCATGACTGTCCGCGCATGCCGTTCGTTCGTCGGCTGCCGTCGCCCACGCCTAGGTCCTTGTGGCGGCCTCCGTTGTCAATCTTCATTACAGTAACCACCGTCGTACTGCCGAGGAGCTTCGTTGTGGCGGTGGCGCGGCATGGCGTGGATGGGAGCAACGCCATGTGGAGCGTGGTGGCGTCCTCCATGGAGGTCACGACGCGCGGAGGACGGTGGTAATGGCTAACCTGCAAGTCGGCTTGTGGGTGCTCCATGCTCGCTGCCGTGGTGTGTGTGTGGTATGCGCCAGAGAGTGGATTGGTTGTGCCTCGAGGATATGCAGCATGGTCGCCGGCTGGATATTCATGGTGGACGAGCTCAGTCTGCTCGATGAAATGTCTGAAAGCCTCCTATATTCTTGAAGTAACTATACAGCACCAGTTTTGCAGTACCTGCTGCAGCACAAGTCCCAGAATCTTTTAAAGTTCGATTTTACAGCACCACTTATACTGCACCTGTTGTGCTTACTCGTAGTAACTGTCTTTGGGGAGATCTTGTGAAAACAGATTCACTATATTATGTACAATCTAGTGTTTTGCAGGACTCCAACACTCAATTTTCTTTGTTCTCTCCTCTTCACTTTCCTTCCCCAAATCTGGTGAGCTTCTCAACCTTCGACGATTTTTTAACGAGGTTAGGGTTCTGGGTTTGAATTCCGAAGAGCTCTTCCATTGTCGGACATAGAACGAAAAAGGTTTGGAGGGAGGGGGGAGGCCGGCCCGGCGGTGGTTGCGGTTCGTGAGCGGACGAGGAGGCGACAGGGCGCCATCTGTTGAGGTGAATGTAGATGCCGGTTGGGTAGCGTTCGGTGGGGGTAAGGATGGCAACAACAGTGCAGGCGCTGGTGCAGGCTAGGATCTCGCCGGAGCTCCACGCGTGGGCCAACATGGAGCTCCGGCACACCCTAGCCCGCCAAGCCAAGGGCGGAAGCTGGGCGGGGATGAAGATGGTGCTGCTATTTGGCTAGAGGTAGAAGATGGCCAAAAGCCATTGGATCCCAATCGGACGGCCCAAAAAAATCGAGTGTTGAGAGGGGGGAGAGAAACACCTGTGTGTCTCATAAAAGGACCCTTTGAAAAACATCCAAGTAATCCAAGGGGGAGACCCTTTGAAAGGTCAATTAAACGATATTTTATTTCCTTTAAATCACAGACCTGCGCCCGTCCAGAGAAGTTATAAAAGTTCATCGAAACAAGTACTTAGTGGTTGTGAAGAACATCACCGGCACTGATCTCCTTTCCTATAGGAGCAATAATTTTCTTACTGTCCATTATTTTGCTTCCACCCACTAGTAGTGGCCAATATTTTGTTAAGCGGATGATAGGCTCATTTTCTTCCGTCACCACAAACATGTCAACCGTATGACATTTTCATAAACATTATTCCCCACAGAAAGAAAATTGAGACTAGAAGAATCAAAAGTTTTGCTTCTGGCAGATTCAACAATATTGGTTCGCATGTTTGGTGCCTAGATGTGTTTTCTAGGCTCTGATGTTGTTTCCGGAGATTTTGGCCAAAATTTATCAATTATACACAAAAACATTCTTAGAAATCAAACAATATGATTTTAAATTGAATGCTTGCAATTTCTATGGTGTAGCCCTCAGTGACACAATTAGTATGAACATATGTTTCGCCTAATTTGGAGCTCAAGGGAGGAATAGTGGCTATTTTAAGATGCTAACAAACAAAACTTAATGTTTAGGTTTGTATAAATCAGAAGTTCTAGTTTTCTGCCACACATTTCATTTTTGCATACGAGAAACTTTGGTTTTTGTTTTTTCAGTCGGAAACCTAGTTTTTCGTGCATTTTTTTCATAAGAATTGTGATTCTTACTGGGATAAGATCACCACCCTATAAAGGGATAACAGTTGATTTATAACATCCAACCTAATTAAAACAAATTGTTTATTATCATTTTTATCTATTTATGAAAATGCTCTTTCCATCCTCTTTTCCATAAATATTAGAAGAGTTACTTATCTTTTTATCAGCTATGCTTACAAACAAGTGCATCATGCTACTAGATTTATTATTAAAAAAACTATCTTTTTTCCATAAATATTGTAGTAGCACATAAAAACTTAGTAACTACTGATAGTTTTAAATATAATATTTTATTGAGATGATCAATTGTAGAATTTAAAATATTATTTTATTCATGGTAACTTTATTTTACATTCTTTTGATTGTAAGTGTCTTAATTGGAAACTCTAGCAAACAAATGATGTTTAATATAACAGATATTTGTCCAACTCATCTATACATGTCATTCAGAAGGGACATTTATCTGGTTCCTCTATACATGCAATTCCTAGTTACTTTTCACTCTTATATGAAACAACAGAAAACTTTGAATATGTAAGAGGTAAGAATTTTTTTCTGTATCATTTATAGAATAAGTACAAATATAACTACTTTTATTTCTTTATTTTCTAGTTAAAAATGGTTCCATCCTTTGGGAACATTACAATGATTGCAAACTTTGATATCATGTAAGCCAAATTATTTCTTCTAAAAATTTTAACGAAAATGTATTAATATTACTACTAAATAAGGCTTTTATTTGATAGTTTTTAGTTACCTACAGAATTAGTTCTCTAAAAATGAGAGAAGTTAATTCTACACATTCACAATGTCTATTTGTCATTTCACTAGAACACGTTGGACTCGTAAGATGTTGATTTTGATATCGTTACCAATCCAAAGCTATATATTTAAGGAAGACAACGCAAACCTCTAAATATTGTTCCCTACCATGAAGATAGATGTTATTATGAAATGTAGAGATACAAGATATTTTCTAGGATGAATATAAAAACTAGATCAAGGGGTAGGGTGATGCTAGGTGTCACTCATCCAATCCATATAAGAACAGTGACCCCCTAAACATTCCGTCCATCCACATGTGATGTGATGAGTTAGGGAGAACGGGAGTGAGAGTGATAGGATATCAACCTAAAAGAGTTGTGTGGTTTGAGACTTTTAGATGTAATGCTTTTGAAGACTTTCTTGATGGATTTTTAGAAGAGTAAAGTCAATAAGAATAGAGCATACATATTTAATTATTATCTAGTATTAATGTAATTTTGGACTATGTATGTTTTATTATACAAATTTAGTAACACCTTTAAAATATATTTTTAGCTAGCAACATTAACGTGCCATTCTGCGATAAGTACTCTCATAGGACAACAAATTTAGTTCAAATTATATTAAATCATTGAGCTAATAATATAGTTTAAGAATTGAAGCTTTATACTTTTTTCAAAGTACTGCTAGCTTCACAGTCATGAAACTTACCTTCTAGTTCTCGTCTATCTTCAATTGTTCAATTAACGATCTTTTATGGCTGGACTTCCTTCTTATATTCATGAATTCTGGCATAATAAAACTCTGATATAGTGCAAGTATTTCAACTGTAAAACTCTGGTAGAGGACCAAAGAGGTCAAAGTTGTCACGCTTAGCAAAGGACAATTGAAACCATATCTTCTTGAGTGGACTTGATGATCACCGTATGCTCCACGCTATTGTATTCATCAATAATTTATGAAAGGACAAAAGTGACAGTGATTAATCAAAATAACTAAATAATTATGTTCTATGTATCAGTTAGTTATTTTCAAGTCAAGCTATCATTTACTTGTATGTAATATTATTTATTTAGTTTGACCTTTATTTTACATCAGAGTACAATCACACGGTTATATTAAAAATTCTTTATATCCAGAATTTTTTTTTCAACAAAACATGCATTTTTAATCTTATATTTTCCATCCAAAATATATAACTCACTTGTATGACATTACTCCTTGTAATTTTTCCATCCCTATTAATTTTTATCAAATATATGATAATATATTATGATTAGATCATTGAATGCTCATATTTCTATCCTTTTAGCAAATTAATGTACATTATATTCCTACATTGACTAATTGTATGAATTTCTGATATAACTATTTTAAATTGTTAATCTGATTCTGTTAGTCCTTCCGATATTATTGATTTAAAGGCAGACTTCATTCTAAGCTATGTACAAGTTTATATTAGGAAAAAAAATTCGTATGACACTACAATCATCACTAGTTCCTTATTTGACATCATAAAACTCAAAATATATTATATGATACTGTAATACAAAATTTCCAAACTTTTATGGTTTTAATAAAGATAATTGAAATGATAAAGTTTTATGGTCCTAAAATCTAAAAATTGTCCAAACTTTTATGGTGGCATACGCTACAACTTTTCTGTTTGATCCTAGTTCAAATTCAAAAAAATATTTTGATTTAAAATTAATGTATTTAAATCTACCATAAACATTGTTTGAATTATTTAAAATAAATTATGAAATTTGATCCAAACTATTCTCCGAGAATCTGGTTACTCTAACATTAACTATGTGTTGCCATCATAAAAATCATTTAATAACTTGACTTGAATTCTGTTATACAAAAGACTGTATATTAATAGCAACAAACAGTAAGCATAATTTTAGAATGATCATGAACCTCATATACAATTGTAGACAAAGTTTCAAAATTTCATGATTGATCAAATAATTCAATCAACATTTATGGTATATTTTAATCTCTAAATTCTAATTCGAACTCATTTTTGAATTTGAACTAAGATCAAAAGAAAATAAAATATATAGTATTAGAATGTAAAGCTTATATTCTCTCCTTTCAACAACATTTAACACTGTTGCCTTTTTATATATCTTTGATCATACGTTTTATTCAGAAAATTAGTAGAAATACTTTGCAATAATATTTAACACACGCCTTGAGCACGTCCCCGATGACCGGAAGCATGCCAGGTACAAGCGTTACGTTGAGTCACTCTGCATCACTACCAGATTCGCCTCCTTTGCCGTGTGCTAGGGGCACTCGGCGAAGCTCAGAAAACACTCGGCAAAGAACACTTGGCAAAGGGGCCTTTGCTGAGTGTCAAACGTCAGGCACTCGGCAAAGGTTTTGCCGAGTGTCTGTTCTGCCCTTCGGCATAGAAAAGGTGTCAGAACGGAGTTAAACGCAAACGCCACCTTTGCCGAGTGCCAGAGTCTTTGCCGAGTGCCCGCCGTTCAACACTCGGCAAAGATACAGGTCTTTACCGAGTGTCCACCATTCAGCACTCGGTAAAGCCCTAAATCTTTGCCGAGTGTCATGGTTAATACACTCAGCAAAGTCCTATATATTTGTCGAGTGTTATGGTAAATACACTCGGCAAACATGTTACAGACCTGATGATTTTTCCCTTTTTTATGTTCTAACACAGATATCACAAATATATATCATCAAACATCACATATATCAATAAACATCACGTATATCACAAACACATCATATATCTCACAAAACATTTCATATTTCTCAATGTACATCAATATCTCACACAAAACACAATAGTTTCACAAATACCATCAGAAACATCACAACATAAGTCATTCATAAATGTAATTGACAAGTGCGACAAATGAAAGAAGAAAACATCTAGAAACAATCAACAAACTGACTACGGCGACGGTCGGGGGTGGTAAGGCCGAACATTTAGTGGCGGCGACGCTTTGAATGGAGGAGTCCTTACATTCAATATCGGAGATGCTCCAAGTTGATGGGGCACATCATTCGATGCCGCCGATGGATTCTGCACAAAAATTATATTTTATGAGATAAGATTACAATTGCTTTAATAATGACTTGTTTAAGTGAGAGTGCATGTTTTGATAGCAAGTTGTTAATTTTTCATATCAGTAAACATTCATACTTACAAGAGTAGTTGCCGGCACAAACTATGGTGGGATTGGACCCGTTTGGATGCCAACAAATTGCAAAAACTGAAACATCTTCTCCTGTTGGGCCGCCAAGCTCGCTTCCATCTCCTGTCGTAACCTTACTTCCATTTCCTCCCGTAGCCTTCTCTCTTCTTGCACCTGGGCCTATAATATGATCTCACCATTGTTACAAGTTATTTCAATGTATATACAATCAATGGACGATGAATAAAACAGAAAAAACCTGAAGAGCCTCCATCTGGTGCTGCGAACTGCTTGGTCGTGGGCGTATTGCCAGGCTCGAGCTGGTGCTCCTTACTCCAATCTGTGAGAGAGTAGGAGTACTTGTACTGTCGATGATGCCGTCGCCAAGCCAGTAGCGCCCATGCTTCTTGCCTCCTCCCGCTCTCATGACGACTTCACCATCAAAGTTCTGGGTGGTCAGATCATAATCTTCTCCATGAACCGCCTTCGCCATTGATGTGTACTCGCTGAGGCGGCTGTGAACGCTTGCGTTGCTGTATGCCTTGGGTGGGTCCTCTTGGTTTGCAATGGACATCGGACGTCGCCTACCCCTTGCGAGACATAGCATATGCCTGGAACTAGGAGCAAGGCTCACTACCATGTGACGACGACTGCGAGCAAAATAGGGAGCTGATTAGAAACTATGCAGCATTGAGTGTTAGAATAAAAAAATAAATTCATATACCCATCTCTCTCCGTATGCATCAAGGTTTAGGTTGCCTTGATGGTGTGGTGCACCTGACATCATCAAACGCCGCTCCCGTCAAGCATTGTGCCTCTCCTCTCAGTCCTCAGCGCACCACCTATCCACCATCTGTGTCCAACACTGCACATACTGCGCACACCACCATGGAGGCACCTACACGTCATATATGAAGATCAAATTAAGCGTATTTATTCTCAATATTGATTTTCTATGTTTAATGTTCTATGTTTACCTCAAGGTATTGCTCTCGAGTCAGCATCATGGTTCTTGCTTGAGACTTTGTGACCTTGACATTAAGGAAGTCAATGTGGTAAGTGAGGACGGCCTGGATACGTGCCTCATAATACATGTCGTTCACGAGTTTGTAATAGGCTTTATTGCGACCCTAGACGCCCTGTCCTCATATCTCTCCATGCATCTGAAAAAATCCTGCATATAGACATGATGCGTCAGCTCATTATTTTTAAACTTATAATATATTGGGATATTGTGCAATATAGTAAGACGAAGACTTACCCATAGCTTGGCCCTCACTCGCTCCACCTTGTTCCTGTATAACCGGCCATCCTGATCTCTGGAATCGGGAACGGCCACCTAGTGGTCAAACGTGTACGCTGGCTGGCACACTCCTCCGTACTGAACCAGGAAAGTGTTCCCTGCACAGAAGACCTAGGATGCCATTGACATGCCGTCTGTGTTCACCTTTTGTCACAATCTTCCAGTTCCTGTCCAAATAATTAAGAAAACATATTATTTTGTATTGTGATTTTCAACTTATGAAAAGAAGTGATAAAATTTAAAGTTACTTACCTTTCCCCACTAGGTCGAATCATCGGGCGTCTCTCAGGAGATATCGGTCATTGAGGGAGGCTCGAGGGACCTCGTTGGTAGATACCCGACGAACTCGCTGACCCCCCATCCTCAAATGACGGCACCGCCTCTTCCCCCTCGTCGTCCTTCTCCTCCTCAGGCGACGCCACTGCCTCCTCCTCCGTCTGTGGTACCTCCTCCTCTGCCTCAGGTGATGGCTCCTTCCTACAACGACTTCTTCGATAAAGCGACGCTATGTTCCTCATACCTCCCACCATCTTTGTCAAATCACCTGCAATTTAAAAGTGAAAACAGGTAAGCAACAAGTTTTAAGACAGATCTATGAAACAAACAAAATAGAATTATAAAAGAATATAAAATTACATGTACTAGAAGTAATCATCATAATCGGGTTTAGCTGGATCATAAGTCTCATCATCGCTATTCTCCATCTCGATATATGCAACATTATCGGAAAGAGCAATATTGTCTTCATTGTCTTTACCTAGACTTAAACATTCAAGTAATGCTAAGTCTTGCACATCTTGCACCTCATCTCCATCTTCGTCGTGAACATCCCTTTCATAGTTTACTTCCATTCCGATCGCTTCGGTTAAGTCTATCTCAAAACTTCCTTCTATCCCCTCTTCTTGAAAGAACTCTCCATCATATGTGTTTGGGTCAATGTTGTAGTCTTCATCGTTTGGGACAGGTACTTTACCGTGTGGCGACACCTTGTGTACAATATCTCAACCCTTAAGACGGTTGTCAGTTTGGCACGGGTATGAGAGATAATAAACTTGCGTAGCCTGTTGAACCACAATATATACATCATCTCTTGCTAAGACGGAATCCCGACAAATTTCAACTAGTCCAAGATTAGGGGGATCGTCTCGTTACTTCAGGTTCAAACCAATGACATTTGAATATGACAGGATTAAGAGGTTTGCAACCATAAAACTGCAGCTCGTATATTTCTTCAATTATTCCATAATACTCAACCCCATCCATTCTGGGCGTAAAAACCGGAATTTGTGGTTCGTCGATTGGGCCGACTTTGCTCGTATCTTGTTATGTGAAAGTGATAGCTATTGACGTCATAGCCGGTAAATGACCTGACCCTATAGGCAAAGCCATTGGCAACCTGTCTCACGTCGGCACTCATAGATGCATCGGTTTGGCCCTGCAAGCAAGCACGATATAGTATTTTGATACAAAAGGATTTTGTAAAGTGAAACTAAAAACGAACGGGATATGTTAGAACCTTTTGTTTGAACCAAGAAATGAAATCAGGCATTCCAATTCCCGCACCCTGTTTATGTAGGGCCTCAGATTCCTACGGGGTAGGTTCCCTAGATTCATGCTAGAACTGATGATGAAATTCCCTACACAAACGAGAAACAAGGGGTTTAGATACATAATAGGTTGCAACACAGAATACTTGAGAACAAGTTTGTCGAGAAGTTACAGCATGTATGGCTCCACTTCAGATAGGTTGCTCAACACATATAGCATGATAGTGCGCTACTCTTCATGTTTCAAAGTCTTGGGATTCACATCACTTGCACTTCCTAGTTTCCCTCGAAAAAGGCTGAGGTTCGATTCATTTTTGCCAACATTTTAACGAGAGAAAGGATTATGCAAGCTAGGCAGCTTGTCACCATAGTATGTTGTTGTGAAGTTCGACACCTCCTCCAGATTATATGCCTCTGCAATGGAAGCCTCAATTTTGGCTTTATTTTTACATTTAGTTCAAAGAACCTTTAAGCACCTCTCAACAGGATAGCACCAACGGGCGTGCATGGGCCCCCCCATTCATGCCTCATACGGGAGGTGCAAAATCAAATGCTGCATCGAAAAGAAGAAGCCTGGTGGAAAGATTTTCTCCAATTTACAAAGCAACACTGGTGTCATTCTTTCTAGGTCTGCAACCACGGTCCGAGGTAACTCCTTGGCACAAATTTGCCGAAAGAAATAGGTTAACTCTGCCAGCATTTGCCACACATGCTCTGGGACATAGCCTCGAACCATCGTCGGAAGAAGCCGCTCAATCCATATGTGGAAGTCATGATTCTTCATCCCATTGATTCGCATAGTAGACACGTTCACTCCCCTACTTAGATTCGCAGCATACCCATCAAGAAACATTAAGGTTTGGAACCATTCTAGTACCTCCCTCCTTTGGGGCTTCGTCAAAACGAATTCGGCCTTAGGCCTTCTCCATGTCTTGCCTCGACTAGGAGGCTTCATCTCTAGGTTTCATCTATCGCACAACATTGTCAGATCCACTCTAGCCTTAACGTTGTCCTTGGTCTTATCAGGAATGTCCATTATTGT
This sequence comes from Oropetium thomaeum, assembly GCA_001182835.1. Classification (NCBI taxonomy): domain Eukaryota; kingdom Viridiplantae; phylum Streptophyta; class Magnoliopsida; order Poales; family Poaceae; genus Oropetium; species Oropetium thomaeum. The sequence goes on from LFJQ01000082.1 coordinate 350,873, forward strand.
TGACCATAGTGCCTCCGCAACATTCTTTTCGGTGTGCATTACATCAATGTTATGCGGAAGAAGAAGGTCATCAAAATATGAAAGCCTCAACAAGCCCGACTTATAAGTCCACATACCTCACCATATCCCACAAAACCACCTTCTTGATGATTCGCCACGAGAGCATCTATCTGAGCACGAACCACAAGACCAATCTTCATCTGCGGTGCTGGGTCAGTAACTACGACACCTTTCGTAAAGTCTTCATGTCTCGTTTGAATGGATGGTCAAGGGGGAGGAATTGGCAATGTTTGTCGAATGATGAGAACTTCCCACCCTTCTTCAACCAAATGAACCTCAGACGTTTCTTGCATATTAGGCATGAAAACTTGCCATGAACACACTAGGCGGAGAAAATCCCATACGCCAGGAAGTCATCCAGGGAGTAGTGGTACCAGACGTGCATTTTGAAGTTTCTTTTTGTAGCTCGATCGTATGTCCATACCCCCTCCTCCCAAGCACAGATCAATTCATCAATCATAGGCTCCAAATACACACCCATATTACTCCCTGGGTGTTCAGGAATTATCAACGATAAGAACATGTTCTATCGTTGAAAGACGACGCCCGGGGGTAGATTAAGGGGGATAACGAAAATGGGCCAACATGTGTATGGTGCAGACATCATCCCATAAGGATTGAACCCATCTGTTGCCAATGGAACATGTGCATTACGAGCCTCTAAGCTTTGTCACGATGAATCCCATCAAAGTAGGTTCATGCTTCACCGTCGGATGGATGCACCATCTTGTCAGGATTGTATCGTTTACCATTTTATGCATGTCATCTGTTTCACGGATTCCTCGGTCATGTATAGCCGTTGGATCCTCAGTATGAATGGAAGAAACCATACGATCTTCACGGGGATCTTGAGCTGCCTCTTTTGGCCATTACCAGAGTCAACCTCCAAAGAATCTAGAGGAGTACATTTTGGACAGTACTTTGCTCCCATATATTCTTTCCTATATAGGATGCACCCCGTTGGACACGCATGTATCTGCTCATATGGCATCTTAAGTGCGAGAAGGAGTTTCTGTGCCTCGTACATGCTCTTTGGCAGAATGTGACCATTTGGAAGCAAGCTACCCAAAATTGTCAACATGGCATGAAAGGCATCTCAACTCAAGCTATACTAAGACTTGAATGCCATTATACGTCTAATGCTATCCAATTTGAGAAATGCTTGTATGACCGTGAAGTGGTTTCTGAGCAGCTGTCAACATGTCTAAGAATGCCTTTGTGGCTGCCTCCGGCTCCTCCTCCATACGACCTTCAGTGAAGTTTGCTTTTTGATAGTCATTTAACATATCTTCTACGCTGGCGTCAGAATCATAATCATCGATGCGTTGTCTCACGACCTCCTCTCTGATACGATCGGCTTCACCATGATAGATCCATCGGGTGTAGTTAGGCGTAAATCCATTCTTACAAAGATGTTTGCCCATGACATCTTTTTTTTTGTCACGCATGTTTGCACATTTGCTGCAGGGATACCAAGTGGCACTCGATCCTTTAGCATTGGCAAATGCTAGTTCTAAGAAAGCATCGGTCTTCCGAATCCATTCTGTACACGAACTCTGACTTGGATAGGAGTAGAGCACGGAAACTCACTTCATCTACGCATCCTCGGGTGGGATTAGGACCTATCCTCACCTATTACATAGTTGAAACAACTTGGGCTCCTTTAACATTTATATCAACGAATAATGAACCATATATTGCATTTAAAAGTTGTTTCAAATATGTAATAGGTGCGGATAGGTCCTAATCCCACCCAAGGATGCGTAGATGAAGTGAGTTTTCATGCTCTACTCCTATCCAAGACAGAATTTCGACAGCACCTCCCCACTGTTCTCCAAATATACGTTCTTTGAAGGAGATTGTGTATCTGGAGAACAACAGGAAGATGATGCCGAAACTCTACCTCAGATTGGAGCAAACCATGGAAACAAACCTCATCTATGCATTTTGTGGCTGTCCAAAAATCGTGGACAACTGGAATCAGATACGATTATAGATATGGAAATATCTGCATATTTTCAACCCTATCTTTTTCGAACAGGAGACATCTAACTAGGTTACGTTTTATAAGAACATGACATGAAATATATGATTTTACCTTAGGTGGCGGTGGAGATAAGCTAACACGGTCGACGGAGTGTGTTCTACATAAAAAAATTACTAACGTCAATCTTAAATTTTGACAGCACCTCTGCAATAAGGTGAGGTTTCAGGAACCTGCAACAACCAATTCAACAACCAAATGGCACGATGGCCGACAACCACATGACATAACAGCCGCACATATATGAAAACAATAACGATAAATTTCCCAGGGACGGGGCGGGAACGAAGAGAGCAGCTGAGCGGGGTGGGGACAGGTTGGCAGAGCAGGAAAGAGGCGGCAAGCACCGGGAACGAGGCGGCGAGCTGGGAGCGGGGGCGGCGCGGGTGGCGGTCGATCGGGCGGGCGGAGGCAACGAAATGAAAAAGTGATAGGCAGCTTCACTTAAGTCCGGATGCGCGATCTTTGCCGAGTACCAGATCCCTTTGCCAAGTGTCCTGTATCTGGCACTCGGCAAAGAGGCTAGATCTATTTGCCGTCAACCCTTTGCCGAGTGCCGTTCGAGAGCACTCTTTGCTGAGTGCGTCCTAGGCACTCGGCAAAAGAAATTATACCTGTGGGCATTAAAAAAATTTAAAATTATGTAATAGATCCAAAAAATTACCAAATTTCATCGAGACATAATCTATGTTGTGTTAGTTACAAAAAAAAATATGACTCAAATTTAATTTTTTTAATTAATGTAACACCAAATGTTACTAGATTCCTTTTAAACATATGAATCTTTCAGTTGTATGTTTTCTTTTCTGAGCACCGTACGTGATAACTTGCACAAAACTTTCCAAACTATTTATCACAACTTTTACGTATGATATTATGATATATTACCGAATCCGTGATTTTCGGACTTTAATTTTAATACTGTATGTTAACATGTTCACGATCATATTTCTTATAAGTGATGTTCAAAGTTTTCATTACTTGCTGAGATTTTAACTTCACTCTAATATTAGAAGTATCAATATTATTTTTCTATTATTTTATTCCATTATTAATATCAATTGCAGTTCAAATTTGATATATTCAAAACAATTTACTTAAATTAAATTAACTAGTTAAATATAGCAAACAGGGTATAAAATATGCCACATTTAAAAAGTGATTATAATGCAGCGTATTTACACTCAACAAAATTGAAGCATGATAAGAGAAAAAAAATAATTGTTTGCCAATTGCTAGGTTAAAACACTCGGCAAACTATCACTTTGTCATGTGCCTCGCGGACACTCGGCAAAGTACCACTTTGCCGAGTGTTCTTTGTAGGCTCTCAGCAAATATCGAACGGGGGGCGACCGCTGGTAATGGGATGGGGTTTCGCCGAGTCTTTCTCAATATACCGACGGTTTTTCGTCAACATCGGCAAAACTTATTCTTTGCCAAGTGTCAATGGATATACACTCGACAAAACACCGTTCGTCGAGTGTGTCTGTTTTGCTGAGTGTTTTTTATGGGGCACTCAGCCCAAAAGATTGCATCAGCAAAGACTTCTATATTCAGTAAAGGTCCTGTTTTCGGTAGTGCATCGTGGCCACCGTCGCGCCAAAACTGCAGCCGTCGACGCCGTCCTGCGCCAGCACCGTGAATAGGCTTGGGTCAGTGTGCTCGAGGCTTACTACGACTTGCTCCGGCTCCAGGCAGGACGGGTAGTAGTGGGGGCCAATGATCAAAACAACACTGGTAAGGTAAGCCTCCCTCAGAATAACATTAGTAAAGAAGGACTCCCCAGAACACCACTCATGAGGTCTCCCCACAGTTCTAAACACCATTTCTTTTGTTTGGAATTGTTTTTGCCCTGATCAAATGTCTGGAATGACCAACGTGCCCTTGCTCCATTATCTCATCGCCGAAGGCCCCAGGCAACCAAATCGAAATCGAGGACTCCTCCCCTAAACCCTAGCATCGTCCTCATGGAGAGGAGGTGGCGCTCAGGCACGTGATGGCACGGAGCTGGTGCTCGGGTACGCGGAGGCAGGCGTTGCACGGCGCAGGGAGGCGGCGCTGGGCTCTGCGCACGGGGCGCTCGACGCGCGCAGAGGGAGGGAGCGCTTGGTGCATGCGGCACGACGCGCGGAGGGAGGTGGCTCTCAGCGCGAGCGGCGCTTGGCGCGCGTGGCGTAGGGAGGCGACGCTCGGCGCGCACGGCAGGGTGAGGCGGTGCCGGCGCTGGGAGCCGGCAGGGCCTTCGCTCGGCTCAGGCGTGCGGCGCAGAGAGGCCTTGCGGCCGAGCGCGCAAGGCACGGAGCGGATGTGTGCTCGGCGTGCGGCAGGGAAGCAGTACGGGCGTGCACGCGTCGGGAGACGACGATGGCGTCCCAAGAGGGCATGGGTGAGGGCGGGGGCAGTGGCGTCCTCCCCATAGGTCGTCCATGGATGAAGCGGCTAGCAATGGAAGCTTCATTGCAAGGTAAGGTCTACTTTCTTCATGCCATGTGTTCTTCACGAGATGGTAGTTCGTTTTGCTAAATTATAATACTTTTCACTATATATATAGGAATGATTCACAGCTGAAAATGAGAATTGGACTTCGAATTCCTAGTTACACTGCAATTTTGGATGATGGCAGCACGGTTGATTGGATGCTAAAGATTATGTTGTTAAAGTGAATGATGTTGAAGATACTTAATGTCTAACCTTTTGGATGATGTAAGAAATAAAACAACATGGGGCATATGTCAACATCCTGCATTTTGGTATGGGGACACAAAAAATAAAGGTTTATAAAAAGCTGCAACAGATGATGATTTGAAGATGGTATTTCGGAAGTTTATGTCCTGCAAAGTAGTGTCCTTTGTTGTTACAAGAGTAGCATTACAATGGAGGCGAAATTAGAGAAATTACCTGTGAGAAGGAATCCAGATATACCACCTTCATCAAGCGATTCCGATGAGGAAAGTGGTGACGACATTGAAGAAAATGTGGACCCTTCGTGGATGGAAGAGAGGACGTATTTATGGAGGATGATGATATGTTTGTGTCTCTTGGGTTGTGGGCCGAGGAGGAGGCTGCAAGGATGAATTTAGAGAAGGATGGTGTTGGTCTTGCACTAGAAATTCCAGTTGATGACTATGTTGAAGATGAGCCAAGGTTTGCGATTGATAAGAAAAATCCAAGGATAAAAAAGGGTGAGACCTTCCCATCAATGGTGGCTTTTAGGATCGCTTTACGGCATTATGCCATCTTAAAAGAATTTGATGTACACAAGGTTGTAACTGATAAAAAAAAGGTATAGGGCTGAATGCAAAGCTCCTGGATGTCCTTGGAGGATTGTTGCAAATAAGTTTAAGGGACAGCCAACTGTTGAGGTTGGTTTTTGTTCTTATATGCATGTATATTGTTTAAAATTATTGCATATGTGCTAAGTTACTAATTCTCCTTTCATTTCTTGCTGTGCCGATCACCTTGATTCCCAATGAGCATGAATGTATGGGGAGTGGACTTGTAGGCAGCAAGATGGCATCTAAGAGATGGGTTGCAGAAAGAATTCTTCCATGGTTAAGAAAGAAACCAGGACTTGGGGCAGCTTATTTGCAAGATAGATTATTGGACAAGTATGATATTGAGGTTAGTTATGCAACGGTTTGGAATGGAAAACAAATAGTAATGGACTCAATTTATGGTACTTGGGAAGATAGCTTTCAAACCTTGTTTAATTTCAAGGCTGAACTCCTTATTCGGTCCCCGAGATCTGTTTTTGAAATTGCCACTAAGCGTCAAGGAGATGGGTTGATGTTTGACAAGTTATTCCTAGCAATGAAGCCATGTGTTGATGGATTCTTACAAGGATGTAGACCTTACCTTGGTATTGACTCAACCGCTTTGAATGGGAGGTATAAAGCTCAATTGGCATCGGCAACGGCGCTTGACGGAAACAATTGGATGTATCCTGTTGCTTGGGAAATCTTTGATACTGAATCTAGTGATAATTGGAAATGGTTCATGAGACAACTGGAGAAGGCAATTGCTCATCCGCCGTTTTTAGCTTTGGCCACAGATACATGTAAAGGCCTTGCTGCTGCCATGAAGGAGGTGTTTCCTAAAGTCGAACATAGGGAATGCATGAGGCATCTATGGACAAACTTCAAGAAATATTATCGTGGAGATGTATATGACAAGAAAAATGTGGTCGGCAGCTAGAGCTTACAAATCCAACAAATTCAACTTTTATTGGAATAAGGTTGTTGATGCCAATCCAGATGTTGCGGATTACATAAATTTGCACCACAACCACAAGTGGAGCAGGTCCATGTTCTCAAATGAGGTGAAGTGTGACTATGTCAACAATAACATATCTGAGAGCTTCAACAGCTGGGTGAAGAAGATAAAAGATTTGCCTATTGTTGATTTGCTTAACGCTTTGAGGCGGATGATAATGGACTTATAGGACAACAGAAGGAGGATTGGCAGCAAGCTCTCTGGAACCATCCTTCTAACAATAATTAAACAACTCAAAGCCAAAACAAGGGGGTTAGGTCACATGAAGATTCATAAAGGACACTTAACTGTAGAAGTATTTGGTGTGTATCATGATATGACACCTCGGGGGCATGTGGTAGACCTCTCTAATAAAACTTGCACTTGTGGGGAGTGGAAAATGACTGGAAAGCCTTGTCCTCCATGCTTTGGCTTTCATTAAGATGTTTCCTGACATTGACATGGCCACATTTGTTCATGAGTACTACAGCGTAGAGAGGTTTAGGACAACATATGGTGGTTCCATCCCACATATGACTAACAAATCACAATGGCCCCACGTGAACATGGGATTCAAGCTGCTGCCACCTCCACTACAAAGAGCACCTGGAAGACAGAGAAAGAACAGATTTAAAGCTAGTCATGAACCGGGAGCAAGGAAACAACAACAATGCCGCAAATGTGGGGGTTTTGGACGCCGTGAAACTGGAAACTGCCCTTTAAATGAGCCAAAGAAAAGGTGAGTTAAGTTTGAATTGTAGTAATGTATGCTGTCATGCTTGTGAATAACTTCTCAATTTGCAACTGACTTGTCCATTTTTATGTAGGAAGAGGCAGCCCCAAACGAAGAGGAAAGAAAAAGGACTAAGGTAATTGCAGCTGATTCTATTTCCCCTGGATCCCTCACTAGAAGAATGGTAAATTTGGAGCATGGAGACGATAGAGTTGGTACATCTACTTCTAATGTTTGAGCTAGAAGGTTGTTTGTGCTTTCCCAAGATGAAGGAGGGAGTCTGTTACTAAACAGCCCGCTGGGGGTGCTAAATAATTTGAATGAACTCTCATTTGTATTGTGAAATATTGTGTTGTTGAACTCTCATTTTAGACATGTTGTATGAACTTATGATGCTTGGATGTATTGATGAATTTATGATGTTTGGCATATTGTATGACCCTCAAATATTTTGTTAACTCTCATTTGTGTTGGGTCAAATATTTTAATTTGCATATGGTTCTAATATTGATTTTATATGTGAGATATATTTTTTTGAGCATGAGATATATTTTTTTCAGCGGTTCATGATGACTTTTATCAAGTTTTTAAAAGGCGATTGAAAATTTTCAAACATTAAAAAATTAGTTTCCATTTTTCAGTATTTTTTTAAAAAATTATTTTTCTATTTTTATATAAATTTCTGGACGTCTCTAACATTTTATCTAATTTTTTAAACAAAGGATATTATTTTTCATCCCACTATACAACAGATAATGGAGAAGGGCACTTTGGTCATTCCAGATATTTGATCAGGGGAAAAACAATTTCAAAGAAAAGAAATGATGTTTAGAACTATAGAGAAAACCTATAAATAATATTCTGTATAGTCTTTCTTTACGATGTTATTCTGAGAAAGGTTTCTCTTATCAGCGTCGTTTTAATAACTGGCCCGTAGCAGTCGCATGCCATAAGCTACCCTTCCACTCGCCATCAACCGCTCCAGCCGCCCGTGCCGACGCCGAGCGCCTCCGAGAGCAGCCCGGCCACTTCCTTCGCAAACCCTGTAAGCGAGACCTGGTACGCCCGCAGCGCGAGGTCGGGCACCAGAGAGGGCCGAAGCGGGCGCGGAGGCTGTCGCGCCACACGGAAGAAAGGGAGGAGGGCTGCCCAGGTTCGGGATGGTGGAGTAAGCGACTGTGCTGGTGGTGCAACAGAGTAGAACGCGGAGCGCTCGATGAGGGGCTGCTCGTGGATGGCCCTGACGGCGGAGAGCGCGGCGTCGATGATGCCGGCGGGGATGCCGTGGTTTGTGACATGGAAGAAGCCGCAAGAGCGCGCCACGGCGCAGACACGCACAGGCGGTGTCTGCGCACGGGAGCGAGAGGTCAATAGTTGGAACAGCGGCGAAGTCTAGGGCCGACGGGTGGGCTGGTGTGGCAGGCTCGACGAGGAACAGCCGCGGGACAGCGGGGGCGCCGGACTCGACGAGGCCACTGACGTCGCCGCGGGACACCTGGAATTCGGCCAGAGGAGCTGTGGCGTGGTAGTCATCGTCGGCTGCGGCTCTCTTTCAATCTTTTTTTTTTCTTTTGCCTTTTATTCTAGAACTGTGTACAGTCGGTCCATATGCTTACTCTATGGGGGGAATTTATCTTAGAAATACTCAAAATTGATGATTTGTTTGAGAGACACCACATCATATAAAATGATTATTTTCTAATATAACTGCTTTTCAAATTTACAGCTATAAACCAAGAAAAAATTTGAGATAAACCACACTACAATTTCACACAAATCTTTATTTGATAACGCAAATACGAAAACCTCTCTATGACATAGATTTACAATTTTAATTCCTTCTATGACATCGATCTTATAATTCTAATAAAGAAAATTACAACATTTCTAAAATCCAAAAGAATACCAAACTTTCTGTTGTGTTAGGTGAACTCATTTTCTACAATTAATTTTTATTTTTAATCTGAGTTCAAATTTGAAAATAATTTTCATTTAAAATTTATAGATTGACGTCTCTAAATTTTTTTAAATACATTCAGGTGATCAGCATGAGTGGTTGTATTTGCAGTATGCTTCTTTCATCTTTAGTATCAATTTTGACCATGTGTGTTTTGTTTTAAACAAAAATAGTTTAAATGTAAGATTATTGATATTTACTATGCCTTTTTAAAAAAGACGAATTGTCAAAGATGATGATAAGTGTCAACAACTTTAAATTTTTATGAATTTGATTTATAAAGCGTTATTGTAATACAAGATATACATATTAGTTTTACATCAATTTTTTAATAAGTACTGTTGTAGCATTCGCACGGATAATATACTAGTAGAGATAATAAATGCATCACGATAGAAGTCTAGAACTTGACTTATAGTACAAGTACACAGAATAGAAAGTAATAATAATGCATCACGATGTGAGTCTAGAACTTGACTTATAGTAAGGAGTTAGATAGAAAGTTGTGCACGGAGTGCTCTGCAGGTTGGCATCTAGCAACGCACGGCGGCACCGCACCCACTTGAGTCCCGCAAGCTTGTTTTCGAAGATCAAGTTAACCTCCAGCTCAACGCCGCGACGAATGCGAAACGGGGCTATTTCTCCCAAGGCGACGGTCAAACTCGAGAAGGCCACCTGCACGTTGGCGCCTCTTCCTGTGGTGCAGAACCTGTTCTTGAGGGTACTTGTTTCCTGGAGGGTAACGTTGAATTCCGGCGTCGTCCCGATGGCACTGCCGCCGTCCAAACCAAGCCCGGTGTACTCGACGTGTTTCATGGAGAACTTGATGTGCCCTATGCGTAGACTATCGGGGTCCACGAACAGTTTGTAGCCGAGCATAATTGTCGTACCTATAAACATGAAAAGACAGAAAACAGTACATGCCCCAACACTCCAGCAGGGCCACTGACGATGATCGCCATGGAAACGAGAGATGAGAAGAGCTTCAAGATCCATTTAATTGGGCGTGGTCTATCTGTTTTGTTGTTCAGGAATCAAGAGAAAGAAGATCTAGGAGGGAGTGGAGGCAGGCAGATGATGAGTACTTATAACATGATCGCAATACACACAATAATTTATAAATATGCCGTATAAGCATCGGAATAGGTAGGAACGACTGGAGTTCTTCTCAGATGTAGAGCACAAATTTGTTACCGATTCGTATGTATGTACTAACCTCCGTGGATCGTCTCTCCTGTTGAGGATAATATATAGTGTACACCGCGTATTCTGGATATTCGCTTCCATTATTTTCTACGTCTCCGACACTGAGACGAAGGATACGCCAATACGTACGGTACGGAGTCCATCCAAACATTCTGGACTTAATTGAAAATACAAACCGGCCGGCGGTAGCTTTTGCCTCCTTAATTAAATACCACAGCCTGCCCGTTAGCCCTTCCAGACTCGCGCCTGACTCTTACCACCTGATCTGATTTCATCGCTTGCTAAGATAAGATGCCTCCGCTTGCTGTTGGCGCTGAGGTCGACAATCCCCTCCGCCAGCTCTTCTTTTCCTTCCTTATTACCTTGTGTATCTTCGTTCCGCTCGTGACTTTAGCCATCTAGTTGCATCCCGTTCGCGAGTATCCGAGTTTCTCTGTGAGAGTCACCGACTGTTAGAGATCGCCGGAGATGCAACGACGCCGCGTTGCCGGCGAGCTCCACCTGAACGCGACACCAACTGGAACAGACTCGCACAACACCGTGAACTCAAGAACGCAAGAGAATTTTGGTGCTGCTCAACTACTTGCAGCCTTTTTCGGTTTATATTTATAGCAAACGAGATTGACGATCCTAGAAAACAGGCCACTCCCCGCACGATCGGGTCATGGCCCCTGGACGCGCTCCACAACTCACGACGCAGCGCGTCATGGAGCACCAAACAGCACTGGCCGTTATTCGAACCATGTGCCTCAATCTACTGAACTGAATTGACAACCTTGACACACTAAGACTGACGAAAATGTAACACTAAACAGATTGCACAAGAGAGTTATTCTAACACCGACGTCTACGGCCTGGACCCGACGAGCAGCCCGGTGATCCAGCCCGCCTTCAATCTCACCCTCCGAGTCGACAACAACCAGGATTTGAGGGCCTGCAGGGAAGAGGTCGCCGTCACGGTGTACTACGCCGACGAGGTGGTCGTCGGGTGGGCCGAGGTGCCCGACTTCTGCGTCGACAAGCGCTCGTCCGTGGAGCTGAACGTGCTGCTGTCGCACGCCGACGTCGTCCTTACCGACGAGCTGCGCCAGCGAATTGCGGCGGAGCTGCACTCCGGGGACCTCCAGTTTTCTGTGGAGATGAGGATGGTCTTCCCCAAGGGACTCTTTGGACTTCAGTTGACCTGTGAGGAGTGCCGCGATAGCACGTCGTATCAGTCCTTGCAGGTGTGCCGTGTCAAGCCGGACCAGCAATACTAACCGTGCCTGCTCCTCCTCCTTGTATGATGTGAGTATTGTCAAATTGTATTTTGCCTTTTGAAATAAACCACCGGTTCATCAAATTTGATTCAACAATTCAAGATACCGAAGGGAGCCTCGATCACATACCTCGATTAATGTAATACTTCTTTTTAGGTTGCTGGCTAGCAGCTATCGTCCTATCAACTATGATACGCTGTTGCATGTATCATCAGATTTAAATAATATTTTCAGTCTGATATCAAGTTTTGCGTTTTTTTTTCTAAAATAATATTAATTTAATTATTAATTTCAAAAATGGGGGTCGATTTAGAAATATTGTAAAAATAGAAGCCTGTCGGCAGCCGGAGGACCGACAAGGGGCCTGTCGGTCACCGGAAAACCGATAGCCTATGTGGCGATGACGAGGCGTCGACGTGGCCCGTAGGATCTGAGGAATCGGGCGAAAATGGACCCGACAGGGACCTATCGGTAGACTGAGGACCGACAGGTCCCCGAACCCTAGGGTTTGTGGCCTGTTGCGGCCTGTCGGGCGAGGCGAATACCGAAAGGGGCCTGTCGGTCCTCTGATTACCGACAGGCCTATCGGTTATCAGAGAACCGACAGGTTCATTTCCTGGGAAAAAATATTTTATTACACGTTATAGTGAGGAAAAAATATTATTAAATTAAAAAATATATATGAGGAGTATTAAAAGTGCAAAGATACATTACTTGTTCGATAAAGAGTGAGATACAAATACAATACATTCCCTTGAACACTACGGTAAGTGCAGGGTATTGACGATTATTAGTAGCAGACTTAGAGCTAGTGGAAATGAGAAGACGAGGAAGAGCGCTGTTGCGAAGGAGGTTTACAGAGGACCTATCGGTATACAGAGGACGATAGGTCCCCGACCCCTAGGGTTCATGACCGACACGTTTTAGTGCATTAAATAGCGTTTCAGAGACAGACTTTATTGGATTTCCTGACACTTTGTGGGAGCGCATGTCGGAGAAAGACGTTATAGGACAGCACATGGCGGAGATAGAAGTACTGAAATACGTAATAGATATCTGATAATGCACATAATCATAATGCAACATAAGCATTGTAGAACATAATTATAGTGACACATAAATATATTATGACAGGTATGTTAACATTCAAGCATCACGACGCCGCGTCTTCCGGTGCCTAACGTGCCCTGACGAGTAAGTGAGGTGGTCCGGTGCGTGGCGAGTCCTAGGACCCTCCAAAGGGGTCGACTCCTCCTGCTGCGTGGGCTGAGTTGGTACAGGAGCTCCGGGCATCTGTGAATAACCCTCCACGTCCACGTCGGTCCACGACGTCAACTCGTCGGAAATGGAGCCCGTGACGTTGCTTGTGTGGTGGCCTACAATAAGAGCATTATTAGTTTAACTTAATGAAGCGGTATTTGAAAATATAATATGAATGCAGTGCGGGAAAGAAAAGATGAACCTGCTGGTGCCTGGTAACCAGGTGTCGGAATAAAACCGGTCCCAAAAGGGATGGCTGATGGATCGACGTGGAACTGGGACGGGCCGGGCTCGTGAAAATGAGATGGCCCGGGTTCCTGAAACTGAGATGGACCGGCCTCATGAAAATGAGACGGGCCGGCGTCTAAGTGATGCCGAGAAGAGGAGGGTTCCTGGGAACGGAATGACGGTGCTGCAAAGGCAGGATCGACGGAACCAGTAATTTTTTATAAGATAATATATTTCAATTAATGATTTGGAAACTATGTTTCACTTGTAACAAATTACAGAAATATAGGCGAGTGCGAGGTTGGATCGAACCTGGCTGGGACCGCGGGCGCACGTCGTAGGACTGCGAACATGATGAGCACCGAAGGGCGTCCCTGCAGCGCCGTGCAATGCGAGCTAGTGCTGCTGCCATCTCCCGCGCATCGAACCTAGGAGGGTTCGCTTCGCACCGCTGTGCGTACCCCTCAAGTTCTGAAGCGACCTCCGCACATGTTTCAGACTATATGCATGTTACATATGAGTATGAGTATGACACATAATACACAGAAAATATAGCTCAATGGAAAGTACGTACCAGCATGTGGTATGCCGAACCCGGCTGCGGAGCGAACGTGTCTGTGATGTCAGCATCATGGTCCTCAATCTCCGCGGGTACCGGGTGACAACGAATGCGTGTTCTGGTGCTGTACCACTGTAAGTATCGAATATACGCTTCCTCCACGAAAGGGCCAGCGGGGACCCAAACTTCCTGAGCAGCACCAGCCCACTGCTCAATCCAAGGCAACATCTTCGCGGCCCATGAATCTTCGTACGCGAGGCCCTGACCTTTCCTAGTCATCCTACAGTAATATTTATCGATGTCTTACTGTGTACTCCCTACAGGTTGAAAAAGTAACTCCTTATCGACAATGAAATGGTTTGTAAAGTAAATCATACTTACATATGGTCACGAAGGACGGGTGGTCGGGGAATGGGAAATGGTTGGAATAGTCCGAACTGACGCATAACTCGGTTCACGGCGTATGGCTCGACAATGATGTCATACACAAGGTGTTGCTTTGTGAACCATATGCGGTGATCACGAGTGCACAGGGACGACAACCCGTGTGGCGCACGCCTCTGGACCTCCATTGGACTGAATGGCGTCCATCGGACACGATCAGCTCTAAGCTGATCAAACGCAAGGACGTAGTTTGGATACCCCCTGCGGACGGTGCCTGTCGCCCAAGTCATCTGCATTATGGTAAATATATTAGTTACAAACTCCACTATACGACATATTAACTGTAATTGAAATATAAATTTGGTTACCTTTCGCGTACACCATAAGGATCCCATTGTTGGCCTGTCCATCTCATCGTCGTCATCCGTGTACAGGTCATCGTCGTATGGATCGTACGCGGAAAGAGTTGGTCGTCCGATATCGAAGCGCTCGTAACACCACAACATGAGCAACAAAGGGCATCCAGTCAGTGATCCGGCACTAGTCCTACGTCTGCAACCATCACATAACGCTCTGTAGGTCGTAGCCAGCACGGCAGAGCCCCAACTATATTGGGGCATATATGCAATGTCTATGTCAGCGATAATCTGTGCGAGGCCTATCAGACGCTTATCAACAGTGTCCTGGTGCGTGCTCGTGAATAAGACCCAACCAAACAACCACAGAAGGTAGGCCTCTAAATGGCGCTGCACTCTCCAATCCTCCGCATCTGCAGTCAGCGCCTCTGCTCGAAACTGCTGCAGCCATGTCTTCGTAGGTCCGTGGTTGTCATTAAACTGCAGCTGATCCTGGTCAGGTAGGACGTCGTGAAATCGGTGCAAGATATCATGCTTCCATGTTGCTTGCACCGGAGGAGGAAAAACCACATTGCCTGCCAGAGGGAGACCTAATAGCATGGACACGTCTTCTAGAGTCGGAGCCATCTCACCTACCGGTAGGTGAAACGTGTGGGTCTCTGGTCGCCAACGGTCCACCAAAGCAGTGAGTAGTGCACGGTCAGCTGGAAACCGAGAAGACCTCCTACCGCTGGGGTCCAACATCCGGGCGAGTGGTAGTAATCCACATGCCCGTAACCTATGAACAATACACCATTGTTTCAAAATAAAGTGTAATATGTAACAAACAATACTTTCTGAATTAGTAGGTTACCTTGGAACCCATCGCTCGTCCACCCTCCAAAACTCATCGAAGCTCCGTAGTCGAAGTGGATCGTAAAGATCACCAGTCTCAGAGTTAGAGCGATGCTTGGAATCAATTACCGGATCAATCAACTCCATGGCTTTAAGAAAAAATTACATATATTTAATAACAACATAAATATGACATCTTACAGTATGATAAAAATAATACATCTCATAATATTACGTAACACTTAGCACACATGTGACAAATGAAAATAGTACATCTCACATATGACATAACACTTACAAATGAAAAAAGTACATCTTAAATTACAAAGTACCCATGACAGAATTAAGTAGATGGTCCTCCTCTTTCAATGCGGGCGCCCCTCCGCATTGGAACACGTCGCACATCCGCGCCGTCAGGTCTCCTTTCCACTACGTATAAGTTACAATCCTTTCGTAGGTGGTTACCTCCACAAACTATGCATTCTTTGCGACCCCCACGCGCTTGACTGGCCCCCATGTCATTTCTGATTCGACGCATTTTGCGCCGACCCTTCATTATAACTCGTTTTCTTGGATCTGGGATCCAAGCTGGTTCTCCCTGTGGTGGCCGTGTGAAGTCAGAGACAACTCTCCAACCAAGTAACTCACCACGCCATGTAGCCTCCACTGCTTCTTTGAAGTAGTATGGTGACACAAAATTATGGGTGTCAATATTTTTCTTAGCACAAGCAGTGAAGACATGAGAGCAGGGTAAATGCAGCAACTTTGGCTTGTTACATGTGCACTCACATTTGTTCAAATCAGGCCACAATATGCATTCCATTGTTACTTCAGCACGAGCAATGCCAAGTCCGCTCTTTCCGCGCAACAGCACCTCAAAAACTAGTTCTCTGTTACCTGTCCTCCGAACCAAATGTCTTTCACCTTTCTCACTTTTTTCTTGCATATACTCCGTGATTTTAGAGGAGTACAGTACTTGATGGTTGGACATGTTCAACATTGCTTGCGCATAACGCTCTTGCAGATATGTTTGTGTACCACGTGTGATACCCTCAACGATAGCTACGAGTGGAAGGCTTCGTGTACCTTTCATTACCCAATTATAAAACTCTGCGAGATTAGTTGTCATTATACCATAACGGGATCCATCTCTGTCTTCTATCAATGACCATTTCTCCATTGACTCCTCCTTAATCCAGTCCGAGAAACAACTCACTCTTCTTCCCCCCTTCCGCCTCCGTGTCACGCTGTGTGCTTCATTAGGAAGAGGATCCAAAGGAAGAGCCTCTGCATCATAACCTGGCAGAGCCATATCTTTTAATTCCTTCATTTGATTGCTAGTTAATCTATCAAGCTCCTGTAATAGTTTATTAAATTTTGAACGTTGGTTCTGCTTGCATAGCTGCTTGAACATATTCATCAGACGCTTGCTCTTAAATTGCCGGTGAAAGTTTGCAGCCAAATGTCTCATGCACCAACGACTATGTAAATCTGGCCAAAATGCTTCGTCCGTACTATTCGTTTGCAACATATCAATTGCTGATAATAGACCAGCATTTCGATCATGTATGATGCAAACATCTGGCCTATTTCTAACAACAGCTCTTTTAAGCCACTGAAGGAACCACAACCAAGTTTCGGTCCTCTCGTGCTCCACAAATGCAAATGCAATTGGCACAATCTGATTCTCTCCATCAACCCCACTAGCTGTAAGGATTTGCCCTTTATACTTGCCGGTCAAGAATGTACCATCCACACATAGCACGGGTCGGCAGTATCTAAACGCTGCAATCATGCATCCAAATGACCAGAAAGCACGTTGAAGTACCTTGTTACCATCTGCATTGACAAAGTCGTGCCATGCAATTACAGTCCCCGCGTTCCGAGCTTGAACAACTTCAAGTAATGCAGGAAGATTATGATATGAATCCTCGTAAGTGCCAAACCTTCTTTCCAATGCTTTCTGTTTCGCCCTCCATGCCATATCATACGATATGTCGTACCCATATCTGTTCTGTATACTATGCATGATAGCAAAGGGAGATATTGCAGTCTTTTACACTATCTCTGAATACAGTACATCAGCAACAAATTTTGCTGTCATATTTCTATGTTTTAGAAGAGTATTTCTCAACATACACGAGTGAGGCACCACGATAGAGACAACAAATGATGTCTCTTTCTTTGGTAGATACCCATGAACTCGCCACGTGCAGTCTGGAGCAATGCACTTTACATCATATGTTGTTGTGTTTGAAATTATCACCCTGAACTGCTTCTTCTCAGAATACGCCCACCGCTTCACCGCCATTTGCAAATCTCCCTTATCACGAAACATCTGCCCCTGCCTCACTTCTACAGCATCATATTCCCAGCCTGATTTGTGACCATCATCACATGACATGTTGTCCATATCAGTCCAGTCCTCTGGCTCTTCATCACCCTCCTTCCACCCGCCCCGTGTCTCAACAAAATCTTCATACTCATCATCATCCCTCTGCATCTCATCTACAATAACCTCATTCTCTTCTCCACAATCAGCAACCATCATTTCCATCCGGCCTCCTCCTACCTCATCTTGCGTCTGATTAATCTGTTCTCTGGTACTATTATTCTCAACTTCAATATTTTGCTCCGTGCTCTCACCGATTGCTAAATTATTTGAAACATGGACATAACTTTCACCTACTTCCTCATGCCCTTCCGATGTGCTCCTTGATTCATGTTGAACAAGCAGCACGTGATCAAACTTTTTTTGGATACCCATATACACGAACTTTCGCCAACTTGTTGTGTTTTTTATCTCAAAAAGCTCCCATTTGTATACCCCTTCGTATATCTTAGAAATTAAAACTTTCACCACTAACCGATCATGTAATGGGATATTCAAGAGTTCTTGTAACCATTTCCACACTTTCACTCTAGGCACCTCACAAGGTCCATTAAACCACCCATCCACATATGAAAATTCATTCAAATCTATACCATATTCACAGTGTCTAATTTCTCCTTCCCCATAAAATATTCTGAATCTGACAACACTGGACATCCTGACAACAAAAATATTTTTAGCTGCCCTTTATTTACTATTTAATTTTATTATAATTATACCAACATCGAAATTTTTTTTCGTATGCTCTATATATATTATACGTATATAATATAAATTTTATGAACTTATAAGATACTCATATAAATAAAATTACTATCTAAATACTCATTACAAAACTAAACTTATAATGTACATAAACTATTATTCTACTAAATCTAAAAAAAATATTATACTTACTTCTTATTCTTCTCGTTCTTCCTCTGTCTCTTGTTCTTCTCCCTCTTGTTCTTCTTCCTCGATCTAAATATTCATTACAAAACTAAATTTATAATGTACATAAACTATTGTTCTATTAAATCTAAAAAAATATTATACCTCCTCCTCCTCCTCCTCCTTCTTCTTCTTCTTCCTCCTCCTCTTCTTCTTCTTCTTCTTCTTCTTCTTCTTCTTCTTCTTCTTCTTCTTCTTCTTCTTCTTCCGGTCCTCCTCCTCCCGGCTCCCCCGCGCGCCCGGCCCGCCTGCCGCCCGCCTCCCCGCGCGCCTGCCGCTCGCCTCGCGCGCCGCCGCTCGCCTCTCTTCCTCTCGCGCGCGCGCTCGCTCTGTCTCTCTCTCTCTGTCGGTCGGGCGCGACGCAAATGGAGAGGAGAGCGGCCAAATAGGGGGACCTATCGGTCACCCAGAAACCGACTATTTAACCTAGTCGGTTTCCGGGTGACCGATAGGCGGCAGAAGTCGGGTCCGCCCGGGCCCGACTGGGCCAGGCCTGCTGTGGCCTGTCGGTAATCCAGTTACCGACAGGCCTTTGCCCACCCGATAGCCCATGTGGCACCCGATAGCCCATGTGGCATCGTACGTGACAGGTAGTCGGGCGTCGCAAAACCGATAAGAGATATCGGTTTTCCGGTGACCGACAGGCCCCTTGTCGGTCCTCCGGATGCCGACAGGCTTCTATTTTTGCAATATTTCCAAATCGACCCCCATTTTTGAAATTAATAATTAAATTAATATTATTTCAGAAAAAAAAACAAGTTTTGCAACGTAAGCCTAGGACGGACGCAACATGAATTAAAGCAACCAACTAATTATGGAACATTATATATGAATTCAGAGCATTTTCAACTGTCCACTTAAATATAAGTTTCAAAAACATCAATTTATGAGCAACCAAAAAAATTTAAACTTAAATTTTATCACCTCCTCCAACAAAGTGCGTAAAAATAGATTCTTAAATTTTAAATTGTGTCATATCAGCAGTTTTTTTGATCTAAAGTCCAATGTCCAACACCCTCTCTCCGGTCCTAGTCTTAGTCGGTGGTTTTAAAAAAGAGTTTAGCCTCATCTCTTCGAACCTAGTCTTAGTCGGTGGTTTAGAAAAAGAGTTCGGCTAACACACATGGAATTGGTATTGCCTATTTTTTCTCTATTTCTAGTTAAAAATAGAAAAATTTTATGGAGAGTAAAAAAATAGGAGTAGTTTTCAGATATTCATTGGAGATGATTTTTTACTCAAATCCCTCATAATTTGATTTAGAAAGTGTTTTAAGCTCTCCATTGGAGATGCTATCAATGTAACATCGTCAAACACATTTGGTTTTGAGTGGAGGAGCGAATAACATCCACTGCAATATGAACCATTTGTTGAGTGCAACATCTCAGGAGAGCCCCACTTTCTATCTCTGCTGCAACATCAAACCATATAGTGTTCACAACATCTGAGATTAGTGTTTGCAACATAAAAAAATAGGATCAAAATAATACATAAAATTTCATATTCAAATAATGCAAAAATATATATTCATGTGGGATCTCAAATTATTGCATGGAGAACAATGGCTTAAGGAGATTTGAAAACGGACTTACAGT
This sequence comes from Oropetium thomaeum, assembly GCA_001182835.1. NCBI lineage: Eukaryota > Viridiplantae > Streptophyta > Magnoliopsida > Poales > Poaceae > Oropetium > Oropetium thomaeum. Next base: position 370,919 of record LFJQ01000082.1, read on the forward strand.
ACTCAAGAACAAATCATACTCACTCCATCTTGTGAAACTTCAGCACCATCACTTAACATCGTGCCTTCCCTCCTGCCACTATAAATAGAATATTGAAGGTAATGAACATTGGATATACCAATAGAGAAATTAAATTTGGACCATTTTCATCCTTAGCCTTTATCACAACATGATTTACCCATTGTTCCCTATCTTAAAGAGGAGTTGTGTCACATTGTTCCTATTATAATGATTCCAGAACTTGTGAATAACATTGATGTTTTTTGTTTTGGACCCAAAAACTTGTGTTGGATATAAACATTTTAATGATATAGCTCGCAAATATGACGAATCGACAACTGTTGTCTTCTTTGAATACTTTGGGTTATATTGAATTTAATATTCTGTGTAGTGTGATTTATTTAGTATTGATACAATTTTACATGTTTTTGAGTACATATTTTTAGCAACAGGAACATGCCAATGTGTGGTAAGTACTCCCTTAGAGGCTCGGGCCCATTCAGAAATTGATATTTAGGACAACAAATATAGTTTAAATTAAAGTATATTTGTGCTAACAATAACAACTTAAGAAGGGAGTAGTATATAAACTAGACATGCCCAAACATATATTGATAATAAAACCTACATTTTAGTTCTCAGTTATCTTGAATTGTTCAATTGACGATCTGCCATGACCGGACGCCCTTCTAACACTCATGAATTCTTGGATAGTAAAACTCCGGTATCGTGCATGACTTTCAGTTGTAACCAACTCTGGTAGAGGCCCAAAGAGATCAGATTTGTCACGCTTTGCAGGGTTAAAGAAGTGGGCAAGTGAGACCCTAGCATCTTGTGTGGACTTGATGATCACCCTGTGCTCCACGCTATTGAATTCATCATTGGAAACCACCTGCATCAATAGTCCGTGAAGGATCAAAAATGATCATGGTTAAGTACAATGACTTAATTATGTCTGTTTTATTCTGAGTGTGAAATTGTTTAATTAGTTGAACCTTCATCTTCACATAAGGGTACACTCATCTAGACTACTGTTTAGAGATAATTCCTTATTCATGAAACACAATTTTTTCCTATATTTGTCATCTAGAAAGTTTAGTTCCTTTGGACGACATTACTAGTTTCAACCTTTTCTTTTCCATCCCTTACCATTTTGGTGAAATGTATATATATGTACACTACTACTTTACAATGTCATTACCACTCTATCATTGTATGGAATGCCTAATGCGGTTATTTTGACTTCTTGTTGATCTCTGATTCCACTATAGTCCTTGCGACGTTGATTTGACTAAGTGTATTAAGCTATGCACAAGTTTAAGTTATTATTTAGCAGCATACTGGTAAAATATGAATTAAAAACTTATGTTCTCTTATGTTTTGCACAAATATGTAATAAAATTGTCCTACAGATATTTTTAGTAATAAAACAAATTACAAATAATATAGTATGATATTTTACCATACATTTTAAATATATTAAATATGCAAAATGGTGTGCACCTATTCAGTAAATGTTTTAGTGACCGATAAATTGATATCTGAAACTAGTGCGAATGAACCGTGTAATTTTTCGATATTATAATGGTTACCATGTCGAATAGTTAGGCTGCGACTTGCAAAATATAACATATACTAATGCAATAGCCTAAATGGAACTGCTAGGCGAACGCCGAGGACACACACCTTGAGCACGTCGCCGATGTTGACCAGAAGCGCGCCGGCTACAGGCGCCACGTCGAGCCACTCTCCACCATGGCCACTGTCGTCGCGCCGCACCTGCAGACCACCGACGCCGTCCTGCGCCAGCACCGTGAACAAGCTGGGGTCGGTGTGCTCAAGGCTGCCTACCACCCGCTCCGGCTCCGGGCAGGGCGGGTAGTAGTGGCAAGCCATGAGCCACCCTTCCACCCGCATCGCCCGCTCCAGGCGGTCCGCCCCGACGCCGAGCGCCTCCGAGAGCAGCCCCGCCACCTCCTTCCCGAACCCTGTCAGCAAGGCCTGGTACTCCCGCAGCGCGTCCCCGCACGACGGCGGGAGGCGGCCGAGGTCGGGCTCCGGATCCTGCGGGCCGAAGCGGACGCGGAGGCTGTCGCGCCACGGAAGAAGGGGAGGCGCGCCGCCCTGCGTCGGGATGGTGGAGTAAGTTACGGCGCCGGAGAGTGCGAGGGAGTAGAACGCCGAGCGCTCGGCGAGGGGCTGCTCGTGGAATGCTCTGACGGCGGAGAGCGCGGCTTCGATGGTGCCGGTGGGGATGCCGTGGTTGGTGACGTGGAAGAAACCGCACGAACGCGCCGCGGCGCGGACGAGCGCGACGGTGTCTGCGCGCGGGAGGGAGAGGTCAACGATTGGGACGGCGGCGAAGTGATCCGACGGCGGAGCTGGTGCGCCGGGCGGCTCGACGAGGAACAGCCGCGGGACGGCGGCGACGCCGGACTCCACGAGGCCGCGGACGCCGCCGCAGGACGCGTGGAATTCGGCCAGAGCGGCTGCGGCGTCGTAGTCGTCGGCTGCGGCCATCTTCAATCTTTGCTTCTTGTCGATCCTCTGTTTCTGGACTTATGTCTTCGATCCATAGGATAACTAGTACTATTTTCTTTTTAACGTTAATAAAACATAGTATACTACAAGTAGTAATATTGGATTGGGTCGAGAACTGAAGTGGTTCACCTTGCAGCCCTTTCCGGCTTTCCCCTGCAACGCTGCAGAGTCAACTAGAGAGCTGAGAGCTGTTGGATGTTCATCTCGTGGAAAAACGGTTGCAAAGCACATGCTACTGGGCCCCGTTTGAACGTAGGTGACTAATTTTTAGTCCCCGAGTAATTGTTAGTTCTGACTAATTATTAGTCACTTATTAGTTAGATAGGGTTAATAGTTTTGCTATTAGTTTATAAGGCGACTAATTATTAACCTATCTGTTAGTCCCTTTGTATTAATGATTTTGAGACTAAGACGTTAGTTTTAATTGTTGATACTTTCTAATATAAATTTATATTAAAAAAATTAATAATTAAATAACGAAGGTAGTAGTCAGCTAACAATTACTCACCTAGGTTAGAATAGGATCTTAGTAAAAATTAATCATCTGTTAAGTGGGTAAAAAATATAAGAGAAGCAACTGGAGTCAGACGGTCACACAGCAAGGTCTTGCTCGGCAGCCTAAATTGCACGAACGGGTCGGCAGTCTAGTTCAACACCGAATTACTGATCGGCAGTGCTGGGACACTGCTCCGTGGGAAGCAACTCGGCTAGCACTTGCGGCCTCCAGGACGTGGTATGTGGCAGCGATTTTTCTAGGTAGGCAGGGCAAAGCTCTTGTGCAGCTATATACTCGATGATATAGCTGAAACGTGTAGGACAGCAGACCGAATAGGATTTGTTTTTTTCAACCGATTAGGACTAGGAGAGAGGTTCACGTTGGCCTTCCTAGTCCGATTCAAAAAGAATTGATGACGTGGCTTAATTCAAATTTTAAGAGTCTTTTTTTACACAATCTGTTGGAGATATGGATAAATTTAAGTCTAAATTTTTTTAATTCCTTCTAAATTAGTCTTTTAGGAGCTTATATTTAGGTGGATCATTAGAGATGCTCTTATTAGTTAGGTGGGGGGCTAATAGTTTTGCTATTAGTTTATAAGGCGATTAAATATTAATCCATCTATTAGTCCCTCCTGTTTTGATGATTTCGAGACTAAAAATTAGTCGGCTAACAATTACTCACCTAGGTTCGAACAGGATCTTAATAGCCACTTCAAGCATGCGACGCTTGTGCAATAAGGCAATTCAAAAAACAAAAAAGATGTAACCTGCAAATGATGTTCATGCACTCAGTGGTTCACAGCCCTAAGATCCAAATCACGAAAATACATCGCCAGAAAAAAATACTTTTTCTATAATCAATGCATTGATAATTTTTCTCTATTGTATAGTCTTAGAAAAAAAAAATGATAACTAACATCAAGTGCCCGAATCTTAGATCGGTCAAAAACGCGTTGAGTGTGAAAAGCCGTAACTTCGAGCAAGTGAAAGAGCTTCAGATTTGTCAAAACAGAATTGTAAGATGTTTCTATTGCTTAACAAAAAAAATATTTGCATTACAGGTTCATTTTTCTTAAGAAAACATAAACGAAAATGCTTCGGGTCCTACCCTGCGTTCGACTGCCAACCGACCAAACGGCGCTGCGACGTAGCTGAACAACTGTATAAGCCCAACTCTAAGCCCACATGTAAGAGGCACGTGAGTTGAGTCCCATATTTCGAAAAAAAATCTCTCCAAGGTGATATTCGATTCGCAATAAAATTTGTGGCGGAGGAAAGGCCTATTTTGTGTGTATGCCAGACTCATTTTGTGTCTTCACATAGTTACCGCTATTTTATTAGGCCCAGCCCAAAATTTCGTACCACCCTTCCATGAGCAATAAATTTTACGAAGAGTTCCATATAAACGGGTATGTCACTTTAATTTATATATCATCGTTTTGTGTGTGAAACTAGATGAGAGGAAAAAATAGGAGCACACTTTATATAAGGCGTAAACATCACATCTATATATAAAAGGTTGTTAGAGCATCTCTAATAGAATTGCTAATAAAGTGGATTGCTATACCTAAAAACTACTATCACAAATGCTAAAAATCAGCTCCAACATTGTTGTTATATGGATTGCTATACCTAAAAATTTTAGCAAAATTGCTAGATTTCTCTGTCCTAGACTCAAAGATGGCTCAAACTTTTAGCAATTCAGTTTTAGCTCAACTCTGCTGGAGATGCTCTTAGCCAATCCAATTTATTGTATCAACAAAAGACATCTAGAGTGTCCTGATTTACTCTAAAACTAGGTCGAGAAGATTGTTAGTACTCCCTGCAGGATGGAAATACAGTTCGTTTTAGCCCGTTGGTCCCGAGGAAAAAGTCTGCATCGAAGCATGTAAAAGTTGAATAAAATATAAAATAAGGCGCCAGGAGGAATCAAACATCCAACCACATGCACACGTCCCACCTAAATAACCGGCAGGCCAGACAAGCATTTACACATAGTATTGACGCCGAGAGCTAATTAATACTTTCTCCGTCTCATAATCTCCTTAATATATTAGACTATAATACAATAAAAAAATAAAATACTACCATTAATTCTTCCTATTAATTAACTCATGCGCTATAATCTTACGCGTATATAGTTACATACAACCACTAATTTTGCTTGTGACTATTAATTTCTTTTAAAATATGAGAAATTAGTCTAAGAATAAGAAATTAATAATTAATCGAATACTTATATAAAAAAGGTTTATAAGATTTTTTATTTTTATAATACTAAAAAGATTATAGTATGGAGGGAGTAGCATTTTCAGTCGGGAAGAAGTGCATTACATGATACACAACACGCACAACTAACACTAGTTGTCTAATATGTTTCACTCAATTAAGCCACGGTTACAAAAGCCAATTAGGAGACGTTCGTGAAGCTATTGATGTGATGATCAAGGTAGCGGCCGGGTGTGAACCGGATGAAAAGCACGGAATATGTTGTGGTGAAAAAGCGAGGCGAGGCGCGTGGCGTCCACAGGGTGTAAGCCATAGAGAAAAAGTAGTAGAAAAATGCCGCCAGAAAGCAGCGCGGCCACGCGTGCGCGAGAAGCAGTTAAGATCACGCCGAATGCTAGGCGACGCAGGGGCAGGGACTGCGCTTCGTCGTCATCCGTCCATGCCCATCAATGCAACTACTTTATACTACTAGCTGTTTACGATTCTGTAGACTTTGTAACAAGCGGCATTTAGGTACATATTATTATAAAATTTTATAATATAACATATGTTTATTGATATCTCAGTAACAGATGGATCTACACGTGTCACCAATGACATATACAATGTTTTCACGATTTGTAATATCATATGATAATTTTTTCCAGTTACATATCATTGTAAAATTTTATAATATGCCATACGTCATGAGTGTCTTAGTGATAAATTATATAATACTATGCGATAATCAACCATTTTCGATCTCAAAGCCTATCTGCAAGAGCAGGTGCTTCTTCCAAAGAGAGTACACTGAAAATGGTTACTCCCTCTGTTTGATTTTAATTGATGTTAGTTAATTTAAAATTTTGAACTAATCAATGTCAAAGTAAAATCAAATGGAGGGGTACGATATTAGTTATGTGCATATATATATATATATATATATATATATATATATATATATATAGGTGTCTGCGTTTCAAGTTGTGGAGGCGTCGTGGAAATACCAGCAAGATACAGCAAACTGAGCTCTCATGTGCTTAGGTTTCTCATGATAGAACCAACCCATCCGGATTTAAATTTTAGATTTAATACGAATGTAGCATTTACGGCTAATTATTCTTTTAATGGTAGGTGATGTTTTTATCGACAACGAGATGTTTGTTGTGACTTTGAGGATCTCAAAAACAACCGGCTCAGACATTTTTTGGCGCTCATAAAAATAGGATGTGGTGTGCACGTATTCATAGCGGTACGCATATATATAGCTGTCTAAATTTATACTGTGCTATTAAAAAAGAATACCCCAATTTGGCTATTTGGACGGTGGGAGCACTGTTCACGAGGCGCCTGCGATCGAGTCAGCCTCAAGTAAGAATGGATGGTGGAACTAAACAAAAGATAATGATGCCACATAGCACAGTACAAATGGCCCACGCTAGTATAACATATAATAATAATGATGCCACATAGCACAGTACAAATGCCTCCACTTAATAAAGTCGACGCCATAGAAGCCCGTAGACGTTTCAAACTATTTTTAATTAGTCATGAAGTAATGTTAAGTTTCAAGTGCCTAAAATTATACAAACTTTCGCTCAACGTTCATAACCTTTAATCAAAATATAGCGGCTATGAGTTGTTAGTTGTCTTTTTAGTTTTTAAGATTATGTTTCTATTATAGAAAAAAGATTATGACTACAGAGACTAAAAAAAAAAAATATTATTGTAGCTTTCCATTTCCATTTAAAAGGTTCTCAACATTGATTAAAGGATCCCAATTTTTAGATGGTTAAGCAGGCTCTTATGGTGAGATTTTTTCCCCATCATTACTTTTGAATATAAACAATAACATCAGTTGTGCTCTGGTTTGCTCTTTAAATGTTGAGAAAATTTGATGTTTTGATCGTCACTCTCACCTTAAATCCAACGATAATACATTACCATATTACTCACAAAACCCACAAAAAGAATAATACATTATTCATGGTGTTTCGTAGAAAAGAACCACGTTCTATAAAGACAGGGAGTGAGCGACCCCAAATATCTTCTTGCAAATCTATTTTCACTGCAAATGTATGGTGTTTTAGTAATTGATTTTATTTTGTCTAAGACAATGATGTCTAGTATTTTTTTTTTCCTTCATATTGGTTTTGTATAAACTTATGTTTTGATTTGCAATAACGAACAACAACATGATCATGAATTCATGATAGATACAGAGATTGAAATATGGCAACAAACCGTCGCGGAATACCAGTCATCGTGTCTTGCCGTTTTTCTTAATCATGCGCCTCCGGTAGAACCGTTGATCGCCTTGGTGTCGCCGTCATGACCACCTCCATGAGCCGTGACGCGGACAGGCCCGATCTGGAAGAAGAAGAAGAGAATACCAGCGAGGATATCCACGAATCCTAATAATCCCGCATGTGCAAGCCGAACGAGACGACCCGAGAAAGAGAAAACGAAAGGAACACGACTCGCTCGAGGAGAAGAAACCTCTCCTGTCCCCTGGTCCCACCTCGCCGAGACGAGATTTCACTCGGTGTCCTCTGACGGCTGTCCCCTACCGAGCACCGGGGCGGCTCAGCTCCTGCTGCTGGCCGCAGCCGCAGCAGCTTCGATATAAAATCCTGCTCGCCACCTTAGCGAGCACACCTCTCCCTTCTGCAGCAGCAGCAGAAGATCAAGATACCCAATCAGGTAACTCAGCAATGGACTGGGTCAATCCGTCATTGATGAGCTCCGGAGCTGGCTCCTCCTCCTACCGGGACCTATGCTGCTACGGCGCAGGGATCGCAGGTTGGTAGCACACGCTCAGCTTATGCCAACAACGCTTCTCTCTGTTCCTCTTCCTGCCACCCTTCCTCTGTCCCGAGATGAGAGACCAGAGTGTTCTTGCTGGGGCTGCCTTCTACCTTCTCCACCTTGGATGGGAGATTGGAGCCTCGGAGGAGGGCTGTAGGAAGAAGACGGCTAGATTTGGCTGCCAGAGAGTTCGTTCTCCCCACCTTCTTCGAGTAATCTTGTTTGTGATTCGTTTCAGGGAACGTCTTCGCCTTCGTGCTCTTCATCTCCCCGCTGTAAGTCTCCCCTCCCCTTATCTCTGACCGCCCCAAATCGCTCCCAAGAATTTCCTTCCCCCCAATCTCCCCAATCTCCGTCTGTTCGTTTCGGTCCGTCCAACGCTCGCTGAGGATGCTGCTGCGATTTCCCTGGCTCTCATCTCAGGCCGACATTCAAGCGGATCGTGCGGAACGGGTCCACGGAGCAGTTCTCGGCCATGCCGTACATCTACTCGCTCCTCAACTGCCTCATCTGCATGTGGTACGGCCTCCCCTTCGTCTCCTACGGCGTCGTCCTCGTCGCCACCGTCAACTCCATCGGCGCCGCCTTCCAGCTCGCCTACGCCGCCGTCTTCATCGCCTACGCCGCCGACGCCAGGCAGAGGGTACCCGCCGCGCCGCCTGCTCTCTCCGTCCTCACTCCTCCAGATTGCTGGTTATCTTCTGCATCTTCAGATACTCACTGACTGACCGACCGACCGACCGGGGGGGGGGGGTGGATTTTGGTGTTTCAGCTCAAGGTCTCTGGTCTCCTGGCAGCCGTCTTTGTGGCGTTCGGCCTGATTGTGTATGTGAGTTTGGCGTGGTTCGATCACAAAACGAGGCAAATGTTCGTCGGATACCTCAGCGTCGCGTCTCTCATATTCATGTTCGCATCCCCGTTGTCGATCATGGTGAGTGTGTTCTTCTGGACTAATCTGATATATACAGTACTGTGTTTTTCTTTTTCCCCTTCGTTTGACCATTCTCATCTTTGAACGTTTCACTGACACCTGGTTCATTGTATCTATTCTTGCTCTTGTTAACAGAACTTGGTGATTAAGACGAAGAGCGTCGAGTACATGCCCTTCTACCTGTCGCTATCCATGTTCTTGATGAGCGTCTCGTTCTTCGCGTATGGAATGCTGCTGCACGATTTCTTCATATATGTAAGAAGGATTCCTGTTCTGTTTCCCCTAATGTTGGTTGTGGCTTATGCTTGGACGGGTGTCTAACTTCTTGTCTGCTTGCTGCATTTTGTTATTGTTGTTGGTTTTGTCGACTTCAGATTCCAAACGGGATCGGAACGGTATTGGGCATCATACAGTTGCTGCTGTATGCCTACTTCAGCAAACGATCGAAAGAGGAAGCCCGGCTACCGTTGCTAGTCACGCATACGTGAGCGTGTGCCGAAGGACAAGGTTTGTCAAATGTTATTTTCGATGCTTCCCATCGATCTGCTTGTGTTCTTGGTTTGTGGTTACCACGACTCTGCAGTCAGTGATGTTTAAGTATTAAATTTTACTCCTTTGATGACACGGACTTCCTTTTTTTTTTTATGGAAAAGCTCTAGCTCTGATACTACGTGTTCATCATACTAATTTATTATTCTCCGCGTGAAAGCAACAACAAAACAGCGAAGAGGATTGGAATGTTCTGTCTAAATAAACCACACAAAAGCAGAAATATCAGTCGGTTATAATTTGATTGAAATGGAACCAATGTTGCTTATGTTTCCGTGCAAAACTCTAAGTAATGTCATTTGAGTAACCTGCAAGCAATCACGTGTTTAATTTAATAATAACTGGTCGCTTCCATCAGATCAAAAAAGGAAGACACCTAAGTTTTCCAAAGAGCGATAAGAAGCAACATGAAGTTTATGGTTTTAGTGTTCAATAAAAACAAAAATTAGCGTTGAGTCAATAGAGACAGCGTTTGTTTGTTTAGGGTCACTTTCTTGCAAGGTACTGCTTTCCGAGTACGGCTTGCACGTTTTGGTTTCCTGAACGCAAGGCTACAAACACGGCTCGATCAGATCAATCGGTTTCCAGTCTAATATTGATGGCACCAGATCAACACTGATACTAAATCAAAAGTTGTTGCTTTCTCACAATTTTCAGGTCCTGTGTTGGGGTTGGTCCAAATTCTTAAGAGCCTGAACAGTTGATGCTGAATTGTTGTACAACTGCGGCCTGAAGAAACTAGAAGTTCAGAAGATAACTTGGACCAAGTCAAGTCCAGGTTGTCCCAAGATTGAAGCCTTCCAGTTGCCCGCGACACAAGTCATAGTTTCACTGTATATTTTAGATTAGATGCTCAAGTCATTTGTTTATGATTAAATTATTTTGTATCATATATATCATTGTTGTGCGGATCTCCTTGACTGATGTGGTATCCTGTACCCTTAAACAATAAGCAGTGGCAATAAAAGAAGAAATGTTTCACCATCCTATCTTGTTTGGCTTGGTCTCTCATGAGATGGGGTAAAGTTGGAGTTACACTAGTATGATATTGTACAGGTGGCCACAATTACTAGCTGGTTCCAACTACTGTTGAAGAAAGTTTGTTTAAAAAGAAAAGGAAATGCAGTACTAAGGGAATCCGTAAATTCCAGGAAAAATAAAAGAAATGAACACCAGTACAACGGGATAAAATCACAAGGTTTTCTAAAGATTTTCAAACCACACATACCTAAGTCTCAAGTATTACACTAGTGTAAGTGTTGTTTGCATTACAACAGAAAGATATCATTTCGTGTGCTTGTACTTTTTGTGGATCGTACAATAATAGTGTTACTATAAAGTCAAAAGTAAATAAAAAAATTAAAACAGTGGCCATTACCTAGACTAATTCCGCATATAAATACAAAATTGATGTGTAATTTCTTTTCTCCTAGCGATGTAAATTGAATAAAAAAATAGTGAACTGGTAGCAGAAGATGTGTGACATGGCTGGCTGAGAAGTTATTGAGCAATGATTGGAGTCAGTATATTCGCTCAGCCGTCGATACAGGGCGAAGGAACACAACAATGACAGTGATGTTGTCTTTGCTACCCCGCTCTGCAGCCTCGGTAGCCAGCCTCTTGGAGCACATTCCAGGCTCTTTTACTGTGTCCTTGATTATGGACAGAACATCCTCGTTGCTTACAACATCCCATAAGCCATCACTAGCGATCACCTACGTATAATCAGATGAAGTTTTTGTGAAGCTTAGATATTTCACTGATCTCTCCACATTTGCCCAATTAACGTGCAAAACCATCTCTATTAGCCGAATCATTTCGTAGTAATCATTTGATACGAACTATTGATGGATTATAACTTAAAAATGTTTTATTGAGGAAACCGAGGAATATAACAATTCAAATATTGCGAGCAACATATCCAATATTCTTTTCAAAACAGATCACAAATCAACAATGCAAGTGAACTCATAATATTTCTATAAGCTCGAATTAACTCCTAAGTTTTTTGGCCGAGGGTTTGACCAGTGCCCATTCTTCTTTTCCTTCTTCTTCAGCCCTTTTCTTTATAGAAGGTTTTAATTTATGTCAATCAGACAGACAAATTAATCCATGTCATTTATTTAGGTGTCTGTTTGTGTTTTGCCAACAAATTTATAACTAGCAAACAAATCCCAGATAAATATCAGCAACCGCAACAATTTATAAAAAATGGTTCAGGAACGTCAGATTTATTTATGATGAGAAACTACAGGGACAAAGGACCTACCAGGAACTCGTCGTCCGCTGACAGAGCAGTTTCAATAATCTCAGGTTGTGCAGTGACTGCTGGCTTAAGATCATCATCACCAATTGACCTTGTGACCTGTTAAAAACGCACCATCCCATAAGTAAAAATGACTCCAGCACAGCATCATTAATTGAACTTGCTGTGCCAAAAAAGCGTAAAAATGGTATATAATAGGAGATGGAAAGTTTAATTCTTAACAAAATTCCAATCTAGTCACCTATGCATTTCAAGTATCGGATGTGCAGGGAAACAAATGAATAGAGTTATATCAGAAACATAAAGGGAGGACTGCATAAACAAAGATACATCATAATGCAGATACTAGGAAAACAATAATATGATGATTTCAATAGGTTTGCTTATTTGTTTGCAATGAGGTGCACCATTAAAATTCTCATAACTGTAGCAAATATTTTCGTAGAGAAGAGTTTCTGCTTCACAGATCAATGAAATGATTTTGTGGGTATCTGGTCAGACCATAAGCTATTTCAGTGCATACTGTACTGAATAGATGCAAAAATTAAAATGTTTTTGAAAGAAATGCCAAAATTAAATTTGGGCACCTGAAGTGCAGCTGCACCGACTCGCCATGTGTCTGTTTGCCATTTGACATCAGTTCCTGCATCTATTACACGCTCTCTCTCCTTTGGGCAACTAGCAACATGATCCTGATAAACAAAATGGAAATAATATTGCATTAGATATGCTAAATTTCAAAACTTGTAAACTTGTAATGGTAAGGAAGGAAATATTCCTAACCCTAGTCATAGGAAACGGTTTGCCAGCACGGCTCAAGATTGCTCGGCAATCACCAACATTTGCTACAAAAAGCTTGTTTCTCACGACCAAGGCAGTCACCGCTGTGCAACCAGGATGCCAATCTTTCTTAATTATCCTTTTTGACTTTTGGTGAACAATGAGTTCTTCCCGAAATGCTACGTCTGTCCTTACAAATGCTTCTGAAAGGGCATCGGTTGGGCTGCATAACTCCAGAAGTTAGGTGGAAATATTAGACATGGAGAACATTTTCAGAAATCTTGCATCCACCACAAACCTTGTATCCTGACCGAGTTGTTTGAGAAATCCAGGGACTGCTCGGACAGAAAACTCAGCAGCTGCTGAACCTGTAAGAACTGATGTGTAAGATGTGCTAATGTAAAAGATTGCAAAAAATATCAGAATAAGACTTTTAGCAGTGAACCTCTGTGGCCATCAAATATGCCAAAAGCATATACATCTTTTTCTTCACTCATATGTGGAAGCATAAAATGGGTATCTTCCATTGTTTCCCTACGACCGCAAGTTGCAAAAGAGCCCCAACTTAAAGTTGGATGATACTCTGCTGAATGATCAAAACAACCAGACCAAAGCTTTTGTGTAGGATCAGATTTGTTTTCTCTCTCAACTAGCTGTTCCGCTTGGTTGAACCAGTTCAATGCTTCTTGATAACGATGCACTTCTATGCTATCGTTTTGACTATTGCTCAAAGAAGCATATGATGGAATACAAGCATTTGCAACTAAATGCTTTTGAATTACACTCAACTCTTCAATTATATCTCCAAATGATGGTCTCCGCTCAGGATGGGGATCCCAGCAACGCTGTATAAGTGACAAAAGATTTGGTGGAGCACCAGATTCAGGAAGGGCAAGCGCTGGCCTCAATCCTTGAGAAACAACTGCAGCTATGAGTTGTTGTTCGGTGTACGTCATTTCTAGAACCGTGTGTGCCTAATAGATATGATTAAGAATCATTTAGAGAAAAATATGGGCTAATGTCATATGAACATCTGTACAAAACTAGTAAAAACTTAAATCATAACACCTAATAAACTTCTTAGGTTATGTATAATTAAGTTACAAGCTAAATTGTACAGAGATACTTAGAATAAGAACTATTCATAATAACTAAATAAATAAATTTCTAAGTGTGCCAGAATGGATAAGAAATTGCATTAATTTCTCTGTTGGACGTCATGCAATATTGTGCTAACATTAAGATTGGCGCTCATAGCTGTCACATGAACTATTACAACAAAATGATATTAGGAAGAAAAAAAAGAGCAGAAAAATTAAAAGAACAATAAAATACCTGTGCTTCTGCCCGAAGGTCTGTATAAGGCACCACACCGGTAAGAAGCTCACTGGAAAATGGTGAAACGAAGTATTAAAACATCATGAACACGCAGGCAATCCTATTTGTTAATCACATCAACAGACATAATAACTTGGCCCACAAGGGGTAAAGACCACCCCCCCGGGTATTATATTACGAGGAGACCTCTCACACAGGCCAAGAAAAACCCCCAAACCCCCTTCCCACCCTTACACAGGGGCCGCGTTACCCTGTGAGATGGGCCGGGCCGGGTCTTACCTACCTGTGCTTTGGTGTGGTGACAGGCGAGGGGATTTTTTTAACCCCGGCCTGAAAATCCGCTGCAACCCGCTTCTGCGGGGAGTTGAACCCAGGACCTTGGGGAGCGCCGCTGGTACCCCTAACCACTACGCTATAGGGCAATTGGCAACAGACATAATAACTAACTGTCAAAATGGATTTGTTGTCTGAACTATATGGCTTGCAAATTCATTGCTGGTGGATTGTCACATCACATGCATGCAGACTATCAGTACATTGGAAAATAAAGAAAAATACAACAATATGAATGCATATAAAATAGTTCAAATTGTGAAACACGTGATTGCATGCCAGGGGCACAACTCTACATCGACAGGAATGCTGGACTATAATATTAGCACATTTTGTAACATGCATCAAGAAAGTAAGCAAACAATTTGAATTTGAATATTTAATAATATCCTCAGTGTTGAATTTGGAACCATCCTCATACAGAAATGTAGGGAAAGGATACGTACAATAGACCCAAAGTGGTCCGACCCTTCCCCGACCCTGCGCAAGTGGGAGCTACGTGCACTGGGCTGCCCTTATTCCTCAGTGTAGGACACAAAAAGGGACCATGCAATAGATTTGAGATTTCAATCAACTACCTCCTTTATGTAATCGGGCAATTGCATTTCTTTTGGTCATACTTTTGGAATCTAATTGTGATCCAGACTCTGTTTTTCAGATTTTGCATTTTGGCCATGATATTTATCAGATTCATGGCTGAAACGCAATTAAAGCATCGTGATTCAGCCACAGATTTCTGGTTAAAACATAATTCATCTGAATAAAATCATGGTTGTTTTGCAAATTTGAAAAATAATGGCTAGATCACAATTAGTATTAAAATTCATGGTTAGAATGCTATTGTCCCTTTTCAAATTGTTGATACTGTTGACTATAACATCATTGGCCATTCGTCTTATTTACAAAATTAGTTCAAATGTGTAAAAGTGCAACTCATGTTTCAAAAACCTCTACTAATAAAGAAAATTATAAAATATATCATATTTTATCACACTTTTTTGAATAAGATGAATGGCAAAAGATGGCTTCAAAAGTTAACAGTGTCAATAATTTAAAAATGGAGGTAGTAGAACTCAATATGATTTTCATGTGTGGCATGACACTAAGTTAAGCTTTCATAGAAATATTGTGTAGATTTTAGTGCCCAACAAGTGTTGATTTTCACCCAGAAGAATTCTGCATGTACTTTAGGTCAGTATGGAGTAAGCCACTCAACTACAGATATTAAAAATGCATTAAAACAACAATCTTCCTAGAAGCAAATTAAACTATATGACACACATTGATGCCACCAACAGAATAGCATTTACTGCAATGTTCTGGCAACGACATTTAAGAGGATGATTCATTTTACATCTTACTAGGAAAGAGAGATACCTTACTTGATCGATATTGCAAAGCTATATACATCAGATTTTTCTGTGTGTATATCCTTTCTCAGGATTTCTGGTGCCATGTAAATTAGTGTCCCAACCATGTTTTTTTTATGAAAACCACCAGTAGGCTTGCCAGATGATTTCCAGTTTTCAACTGAAATGCACTTAATATCCTTCTGAAACATGGCTAAGCCAAAATCTGCTAGATGCGGATGCAGGTCCTTGTCCAGCTGTATATATAGTTATAAGGTTTCATCAATGTACAGAAAATGTAGAAATTGATTGTACTTGAAAGCATGCGATTATATACATGTGCAACAAAAATGCACGTACATACCAAAATATTTGCAGGTTTTATATCTCTATGTACTACCCCAAGGACGTGAAGGTACTGGAGAGCCTTTGCTGAAAACATAAAGTGCCAAATGTGAAAAAATGTAACTTGTAACATTTGCAGTGATAGACTTAAATTGAATGGAGTAAGTTATTGTCGCCTAATAATAATAAATAATATTCACTCATGTTCATTAGTTTCCAATTTGGTTACAACTGATGATTAGCACTAATGCTTTGCTTCTATGGACTCTTAGCTATTATTATTTTCTTAATACTAACATTTTAGTAGTGTGCGCTCTTTTGATGTTCCCTGTAAATTTAACATTACGAGCTCTGTAACAGATTCATGACCTTCTACAACACTAAACCACTAAACCACAACGCATTTGGCAATTAGAAGAGAGCAAAGGTTGTAGATTCATCATAATTGAATACTGAAAATATCAAATGATAGCATTGGAAGAAATCACAGCCATGAATGCGAAATTTTACTAACTGAATATGCATGTTATAACATTTTGAACAACTATTTTTATTTGTTTACACTCTCCATTTGTCGCGAATAAAATGTGAAACTACAACAGAAGTAATCCAATTGATAAAAAGGGTCCAGGTTGCAACAGAAAAATATATATTTTTTGCAAAGTGGATAAATTCTAAAGGTAAGAAATCAGATTAAGACCATATGACGGCAAAATAACCTCTTTTCTTTCTACAGGCTAAGAACTGATTCTTAGGGCACTTTGGTTAAGCAAGTATGAAACTACCATACATATCAAGCTGCTAAAATGAGTCCTCAAAACACTCTCATCCTGGCGCTACAAACATCCTTTACTATATCCATGAGCAAGGCCTACATACTGATCTGATATTGCAACAACTAAAAAGCCAGAAGAAATGCAGCAAAACTCGAACCTAGATCACTGGCAATGGAAACAACTTGCTGGGCAGAGGGGCTCCACTCCTCAACGTGTATCTTGTCCGAAAGGTTTGGAGGATCGAAGAAATCAAAGAATAACAAGTAATTTGGAGGCTTGGCATGTGCCGCGATCAGTTTTGTCAACCCCGGGTGATCCAGCTCACTACATAAGAAATTCCAAAGTTAATCAAACATACATGTCAAAGGAAGCTTTAGGATTTTTTTTTTCAAGATGTTGATGCCTGTTCCAACAAGTGGATCATGCAGCAGTAACGAAAGAATTAAGATACGATTTTCTACAGCTTATTGCATGCTCTAAAGTGCCGTGCTTGGAGATATAATATTCTCTTTGCTTTCCCGAACGAAGAGATACACTTACAAAAGCTATTATGACCAGAAATATTTTTTATCCAGTTGATTAGACAACAATGACCACTCAATTGATTATGTTGTCCTCTTAAGTCGTGTTCCTGATGACAAGTATCCAAGAAGAACTTCAATCGCAGCCTCCCGTCCCGTGCTAGATACCGGGAACCAACGCACAACGGACGACCCCCAAAAAAAGAGGGAAATGGAAATGCGAACTCGGGCAGCAATGAAAGCATGTGCCGCAGAGCGAGAGAGACCAACCAAAGGAGCTGGAGCTGGTAGTGGAACTTGTCGAGGTCCTCGGCCGTGGACAGAACCGGCTTCTTGGCCGCGGCTCGCTCCCCGCCCAGCCGGGCCTCGTACACCGTGCTCTCCGACCCTACACACAGCATCGCTTTTCCCGATCACGACGCGCCTCTCTTTACAAAAGAAACGGCTGGCAGCAGAGAGCGGCGTTACCTCGCGCGATCGGGGCGAGGAGGGAGTAAGAGGCGGACGGCAGGTGCAGCGGGATGGCGCGGCTGCGGCAGCACCCGCGCACGCACCGGTTGGACTCCTCCGGTGGCACCTCGAGCCCCATCGCAGGCACGCGCCGCTGGGGCTCTCTCGTCGCAGGGAGAAGGAGCTGGGGATGGGGGAACGGCGGCCGCAGCGTCGTGGCTATGAGGGGGCCAACGGGTGGAACCAAAAAGGTGTGGATCGGTGTATCCGACGATGGGGAAGATCCGTTGACTTGCTCTTTTTCTTAGTAAGCGACGTGTTCTTCTTTGGTATAGAACTACTTCTCCATTCTAAATTTCGTGTCGTTTAAGACAGTAAAAAAATCTACAAATAAACCAAACAGTCATGTCCTAACGTCAAGAATTAAAAAAAAGGAGGAGTAAGTAGTTACTGGTACATGGCATACCTTTGCTACTTAATCCCGAGCAGTTTACGTGCAGCCACAAAAATTTAAGATCAAAGGAAATATATTTCATTTTTGTTTATGGTAAATATTTTTATATTATAAATTGAGTATATTACATGACAATATAACAACTTATGTTATAGTTGCAAATAAGTCATACTTTTTTTAAAAAATAATCATATAGGTCACATATATTACTTAAATGATGCGTTTCACGTCAAAATAATCATATGGCTTATAATGAGCTGATATGATCTTCAAGTCATCTCTAACTTCACGGATTGTTATATCATCCCTTCTTTTATAAAGAAGTATAAAATAGCTTTAGATTAATTAGTTTCTTGTCTGATTGATTGTACGAGGATGAAGGGATGGACGCGCGATGCAGTGGTGAGGATGCCGCTAGAACCGCTTACAGTATGACGGCGGTGGAGGGATCACCGGCGAAGGCGTCGTATGGCGACAAGTTAGTGCCGGCAATGACTTGCTGGACGAGGGCAATGGGTGCAGGCGGCACGGTGCACCGGCGGCAAGAGGTGGAGGTGGGAACCGGGAGAGGCCAAGACGCGGATGACGAAAGCGACGGGACGGCGTCGGAGTCACGAGAGACATACAATCACGAACGCGCTATCGATAGCACGTTAGTCGCCTGCATAGAAGAAAAATTTTTTTATAAAAAATTCATCTACGTGAAAAATAACATAGATGTAATGTCATTTTATTCGGGTCATATAGTCTATTTTAACGTAAAATGCACCAAATAAGCAACATTTAGGATCTAGATGAATATTTTATAAAAAGCATGAACTATTTGCACCCACAACGAAAATTATTATATATATCATGTCATTTATTTTACTAACACTAGGTCTTTTACTTTGCGAGTTTTTTTTTTTCAAACTACCTGCTTCTCGTTTAAACATTAGTTCTAGATAATTCGTAGGAAACCAGAATAGTCATAAAGCTTGATGCGTGACACCAGAACATGTGTTAGTCCTGAGACAACACAAGCATCGTAGGTAACAGACAATTTGCTACTCTTTAACAAGAACGAGAACACGTTAGGACCATACAAGGCGCGAAATTTGCAGCCATGAACATTCGGATGGTTCAGAACGACCCTCCTCTGAACATAAACCCAAATCTAACAATTTGATCGCTCGTTTTAGATGAAACGCATCTATCTCCAGCACGGATTCAAGTCCTCAAGCAGACACTCTGACCCGCAAATGGGGTAGCAGTCGCGTCCTTTGCTGTCGGTTCCCACGCAAAGCATCCTACGCCTCACAACACTTCCCACGGTCCAGCGCTCTGGAGCCCATGGCCCAATAATCGACGCAGGTCTTCCTTGGTCTCCCAGTGCCCAGCTGGTATGCAAGACGACAACCATGGCGGGAGTGCATGACACTACCACAAATTAGGCCATTAGTGACATGAAACTAACGACGGCTATTAAAAGCACGCCACAAGAAAAGTTTTAACGACGGTGTTTCGAACCCGCGTCAATACTACCTGGCGCCAACTCTTGTATAGTGACGGATATAAAACAATACGTCACTATTGTGTGTCAACAGCGACGGGCATGCAAGGACGGTCACTGTACCGTTAGACATAGGCCCTGTTTGGATCCGCTTTTTTGGAACTTCGCTTATTTGAAAAGCTGTATAATCGATTATATTGCTTTTTAGATAAGCGAGAGTCTAAATAAGCAGGACGTTTGGATACGCTTAAAAGCGGTTTATGGGTCAAATTAAGCAGGACGTTTGGATACGCTTATTTGGTTTCGCTTATCAACTCGACTGTAATACCTCATTTTATTTACGAATTGAAGACGAATACAACGATCCCAATAATATTCGAGTTTGATAAATAAAAATAATCTTATAATAGTAATGAAGAACATAGTTAACTCAAATATCCTAATTTAATAATCTAATACAATAGTGATTAGAATACAAATAGTTCATGAAACCATTGCGGTAGCAATAGCTTCTCGTAGAGCTCCCATATCCATGTCATCTTCTGAAATATCATCATTCACAGGTTGCGACGGCTGAGATGCATTGCCTTCAACGTCCGCTTGGAAATGTGCGTCATTCAAAACATGCTCCCTAACAAAATTATGAAGGGCCATACAAGCATATATAATTTTGGATTGCTTATTTTCTGGGTAGCTAGGCAAGCTTAAGAGAATGCGCCATTTCATCTTTAGTATTTCAAATGCACGCTCAATATGATTTCTAAGTGATGAATGCGCTTGATTAAATACTTCTTTGTATCCAACTGGACCATGCTGCCATTCGGTGACATGATACCTTTGACCCTTATAGGGTGCGAGAAACCCTTTTCTGTTAGGATATCCAGAGTCCACAAGGTAGTACTTACCTGCATATAAAATTTATAAATTTAGAATATTCGGATAATTGAATCGAAAGAAATTATGCCAACACTTGTTGTTACCTTCAGGAGGTTTTGGAAAGTGATCCTTGTATGTCAACAACATATCCAACAACACTCGAGTGTCATGAACAGACCAAGGCCAACCAGTGACAGCAAAAATGAATCTCATATCAAAGTCACAAACCGCCATAACATTTTGTGAAGCATATCCATGACGACCAATGTACTTTGGTTGCTCAGTTAAAGGAACAGTTACTGCTATATGTGTTCCATCTATAGCACCTATGCAATCTTTGAAATAAGGCCAGAACCTATCTTCTTGAAGTTTAGGATGAACCATGTTGAACTGTGGGTCTTTGGGCTTCACAATTTCAGCAGCCAGGCTAATAACAGCATCTAGAACCTCTCCAAATTTCCTACTAATAGTTTCTAGGGAGTGATGAAACTTGTTCTTACATTGCCTGAACGACTGAGGTGCACCACAAGTCCATAGAAACATCCCTAATGCTTCTTTGCTACTAAACCTCCTACTTGATCTCAATCCATGGTTCGATATCAATGTGTCATGAAGTTGTAAGAAAACTGACCTTCTCATTCTAAACATATTAAAGCACTCCACCGGATCATTTAGAGTTATTGCAACCCACTGGAATCCAGTCATAATTGGAATTGCGTGAAGATAAACACCTTCTTCATCGTCAGTAGAGGAATCATCTTTCGCAGATGATGGCATGCAGTCAAGAGCAATCATTGCAACCATAATAGCATCGTCACCAGATGAATCAATGTCCATGTTATGCAATGCCCCATCATCAGATTGACTACACGCACTAGATGTAGTACTCATGAAAAATTATATATCCTGTCAACAAAGAGGAAACAATCTTTTTATTCATACAACACAACTTAACAAATGATGTCTGGAAATTTGGAATGCAAACTTAACAAATGATGTCTGGAATAAATTATACAAATAATGTTTGCGAAGGAGAAACTTAACAAATCCAACTGAATCAAATAAACAAAGGATACAAATGATGCTACATCAGACTCTAGTGCTTTTTCTTGGCCTCCCAAGCCCTCTTCAGCCAATTCAACCGACCAGATGCTGTCTTGAATGTGATGAAAATATCACGGTTCTCTTTCTTTTGAAGTAGTTGGGTGGCATAGAAGTGTTCGTCGCTCTGTTCGTCGGCCCCATCCTTGATGACTTGTTCCATCATACTTCCAATTTCATCTCTAACATGATCTACCACTTGTGAAGTAGCAGAAAAATTACTACTTTGAGCTCTTATCTCATATGCATCAACCAGACGCTTCATGCATTGGTCTCTGAAAGACTTTTTCTTTTTTCCCTTCGGGGAAAGGTGAACAGCAGGCCTTTTTTCAGTTCTTCTATCCGCACTTAGTGGAGCAGGGTTGTCGAAATCAGCATTCACATTTGCATCAACTTCATTATGAGATGAACTCCCACCAGTTGTTGGAACATAGGAAGTTTCATTAGTGACAACGACAGCATCAAACATTATCCTCATTTGTTCCTCATGTTCAAGTGGGACAGTTTTGAAGCATATACATCCCGGCATAGCCTATACAAAATAGTACGTATCAATAAGCAGGACCTATAAAACATTTTAAAGTATGAAACATAAAAGTATCTCAATCTAGGATGAAATATGGACTCACCTTGTTCTGCTCAACCCACCATTCATCATCTGCGACAATGCAGCCCGTAAGAGGATCTCTTCCCAATCCTGTGGCTCTCAAATTAAGAGTTTTCCACTGACCATATTTTTTCTTCAATAAATCCCACCGGTTCTTCATTTGGCTCTCGGTGTATGGCCTCTTCGTGCGCTCAAAAAATTTTCTTACAAGATTAGCATATCCCACACTATTCAAACATTGCTGTGGGCGATTGTGGGCATACACTTCTTCCACACAGATGTCGTTAAAGATTTTCGCAGCAAATGAATCCCACCTAGTTGTAGTCTTTGATGCTTTCTCCATCTAAAATATCTGACGAATAAACTACGGAGCACCTAAGATAAAACAACACGCTGGAGAGGCACGAAGCACTGGAGATCTTACCTATGGTCGGGCGGCGAGCCGGCAGCGGACGTGTCGTGGCCTTCGGACGTGGCAGTAGGTGACCGGCGGCCCTGTGTTCCGTGGGAGGCGGCGTACCGGGGCGGGGGGCCGTCTCCAGAGGCGGGCTGGCGGATCTGGCGCCGGCAGGGCCGAACGGAGTCGGGGGCGGCCGGATAGCGGGCGGAGGAGTGTCGTCGGGGGGGGGGGGGGCAGACGAGCGTTGTCGGGGACGGCCACGGGAGCGGGCGGCTAGCGTGGGCAGAGGAGCGTCCCCGGGGGGGGGGGACGCTAGCGGCCGGGCGGGCGCAGGAGCGTCGTCCCCCGGCGGGGGGGGGGGGGGGGGGGGCTGCTAGCGGGCGGAGCGAGGGAGCGCCGGTCTTGCGCCGGCAGTGCGGGGAGCGTCGTGGTTGGGGGGGGGGGGCCTCGGGAGAGCGGACGGACGGGCGGGCGGGGGAGAAGGGGGCCGAAACGCACGCGTTTTACGAAACGCGGCTCGCAGCCCGCGTTGCCGAGACGCCCCCCGCAGGCGCTGGCTCGCGTTCCTGGGCCGCCCGCGCTTCAAAAACGCCGCTTATAATCGGTCCGTTTGGGTCTCGCTTCTCGCGTTTTTCGGCCCATAAGCCGCTTAAAAGCGGAAACAAACAGGGCCATAGTGACGGGAATATGTGTTAGCGATAGATTTTGTTTCGCCGTCACTATAACTGTTGTACAATTCTGACGGCTTTAAACATACCCATCAGTAGGAGATCGAATAATAGTGACGGTTCAGAACGACCCTCCCTCCGAACATAAACCCAAATCTGACAATTTGATGGCTCGTCTTAGATGAAACGCATCTATCTCCAGCACCGATTCAAGTCCTCAGGCAGTCACTCTGGCCGGCAGTTGGGGTAGTAGTCAAGTCCTCTGCTGTCGGTTCCGACGCAAAGCATCCTACGGCTCACAACACTTCCCACGGTCCAGCACTCGTACGGGAGGCTGGAGCCCATGGCTCAATAATCGACGCAGGTGTTCCTTGGTCTCCCAGTGCCCAGCTGGTATGCAAGACGACAGCCATGGCGGCAGTGCACGAGGAGGCAAGCTGGTGAGGAGCACACCCGCCACGACAGCTCAATCCAACTGGTTCAGATGCTAGTTTCTTCAGTGGATTTGTGCATCGACTAATTGTTCCCCAGTTTGATTATGAAGGACCGAGCAAGGAGTTCATAGGAGCCAACTAAAAATTCTTTACAAGAACTTGGTCTATGTCCCAACTACAACCCAACGCGTCTTAAAACACGATCACCAAGATTACACACACCAACTCTTAGTATGTTAACCTTAGAAATGATGCAAAAAGGTCTCACGTAAAGCGGAAGTAAACTAGAATGAAGATGGATAATCGAAGTGAAAACAGCAAGCTTGTAGTTTAAAAAAACCCTCAAGACTCCGGCAAATTGTCGGAGGTCTGCCCTTAGTCTCTGAGGACAAGTTACTCAGTTTCTTGAAGTATCCGGCAAGTTGCCGAAGGGTCTGGAGGACGGAGATCCAGCCTTTTGCCGGAGTGTTCGACACTATATAAAGGCAGGTGAAAATCAACAAAAACCCAGTCAAACGAACTCGCTCGGACGAAATTTGGACAGCAGATTTTTGACAACGTTACGGAACTTCTCCAACAAGAAGCACTCAAAAAGCTTGAGAAACGAGAGAGATATGATGTTTTTGGTAAACCTAGCAAAAGGTGGCTATTTGGACAAAATTCACGATTTCGTGATGCTTGTGATGAGATTTGCAACTTAGAAAAGTTTTCTTATCGTTCTAGCATCAAATACATCAAACAAATCCACCTAAAAAATCAAGAAAGAGGGAAATCGCGAATTTTTTCATAAACACATAAGAAGAGGGAAAAGTGGATGAATTCAAGCAACTTCATGAAATTCTAGATGCAAAGCCATGGATTTCATCAAGGACTAACCAAGGGATGTCCTAGAGTGTTCTAGAATCATGAATCAAAACAAATCCAACCAAATCGCATCTAAAGCCAAGAAAGAAAATTCATCCAAAAATAGCTTCATAAATAGAGACAATAGAAAATTCGGGATTTGGACGGAGGAGAACACTTTGAACACGAATTTGAACTTTGTACTACTCAAGGTGTATGTGTGCAAGCCACTCTCTAGCACACTGCAAGCAAGGATGGTAAAAAGCTCAAAAATAAAGAGTCATGTCCTCTCTTCCTCTCCCTCTCTGTAACCCTAGCCTTCTCCACAAAATGGACACCAAAAGCCTCACAAAAATCCCCAGCATAGGCAAGGCAAACAACCCTTCTCTTTTATACTCTTCGACATTTTCACATCTCGAAAATGCCCCTCACACTACAACACACATACCTCTTCACAAAGGGTATATTCATCACCTTTTCTTCGATTGCTCGAACATCGTCGGGACCTTCACCGCTTCGTCTCGAAGCAAGCTCCATGATGGTGCCACGTGCACCATCATTCACTGCCACCAGTTTTGAGGCCCAAAGCGGAAAACCGCCCTGCACACTTCTGAAAGTACGACTTCTTGCTTGCTTCTAACAAAACAAGTCTTCTCGATCTTGATGCATGTCACCTCATCCCACGATCCTCCTAGTCGACAAGTCTCTCCCGCCTCCAGTCCATCGTAAGCCTCTTAACTTGCACTGACCTCGATCGCCTTTGACTTGGTCAACCCTGCCATCTTGATCAACACCACGGTTTTGAGGCTCAACCGTGAACTTGTGCTTCTTGTCCCGTCCATGTGTAACGTGTGGATCACCCTTTGTTGCAGATCACCCCGAAATAGGGACGTTCGTCTCCCCGGGATACATTCTGGGCGATACTCGACGAAGCGAGCATACACATGGTACAACATAGGCGGATAAAATAGAATAATTTACAGGATGAGAGAATTTGTTACAACAATGGTTTCATAGCATAAATAAGTCTTACAATTTAAAGTATAGGTACAAGAGTTTTCAAATAGGACTTTAGCGGAAGCATAAGAATAAGACGATTGATACAGACTCCGACTCTCGTGGTCTAGGCAAAGCATGTGCCATGCCCAACGGCACTCTGCCACTACCCAAGTCAAGTTCATAGCGGCGGGTAACAATGCTCCCACTGGATGTTTTTTTCTAGAAATATGGATGTTGCTCCTCCTAGTGGTAGTGGACATCACACGTGCACACCTCAGCACCTGAAAACCATATATCATAAAGCGTAAACTTCTAAAAAACTCAGCAAGACTGACCCATCAACATGGCTGACTACAACCGACACCTAGACATGTAAGTCGACACGGGTAGGAAAATTTTCAAGAGACCCGCACTAAGTAGCATTCACCTAAGTTGCAAATTTTAGCTCAGTTTTAGTTATTAGAAACCGAACTTTAGTTTGCACTATCTTAGATAGACATAGATCTCAATCAATTGTAATAGTAATACTCATCATCACAATTCAGTTCCTTCTTATTAGTTTCATCTCTTAGCATTATGTGGCGCGTTTCACAAGCAAACTCATAAACTAAGAGCGACAACGGTTCGAACCGATTATCACCTGTAGGGATAACCTAATCATACGACACGTGCGCGTCCTATACCTTACGTGGCAACCATTCACTCTAGGTCCTGCAAAGTCAATTCCCTTCTAAGCTACCGTAGGAGTGGCGCGTCCCACTAGAAACACATGTCCCAGACGGTCTCTATGGAGTTCCGACACTACCCACCCCAGGCCTCCTCCGATTAGACACCGTAGGGTAGGTTCGACTTTACAATCGCTAGGCTACATAGGTTTACTGGGTCGTATTATTACCCAGCATATGATCAGTATGTTTAATGCTTAATTAGGCTCGGGCCACACGGATCAGACAGGACTACTAGGACCCATACCCTGTGGTGCCTGCACTTACCGGTCTGATCGCCAATTTTACATTTCCTAATACGAACTAGCCACAAGCCTATCGATAAGATGGTAGTTTTCAATCAACTCATATCAGCTACGAGCAGCGTCCACTCTGCTCGACTTCTACTGTTGATCCTTACTAAGCATAGCATCTACATCGGGCTACCTGTGACAATATTCCAAAATGGAGTCCTAAGGAATCACATGCAACTATGGTTTCAATCAACTCTGAAACCTAATGCACAACACATGTTGGTATTTCTTACGTCATTACTAAGTTTTGTCCAAAGACTATCCATAGCAACAGTACTAGAAATATTTACATTGGTATTCTAACGTTTACAGAAAAGACCACAAGCGTACGGAGTATTCCAGGGTATCGTATTTATTTCCACAGGGAGGATGCCTAACAAGAATAATGCATATGTAGTATGGTACTAATTCATTCATACTAAGATATCGTATACTCAGGTAGGGGTAAACACAAGATAAATATAGGTAGTGGGACATTAAGAAGAGGACCTACAAGTAATTATAACATTGGAGTAGAACTAATCTAAGACTAATCTAAGCACTCATTGTATTTCTATATATTTATATATACTAGTATATATATATGTTCTATGCTAGCAAGGGATCAAAGCAGGGACATATCGGGGCACCGGTTTACTCCCAATCTAGGGAAAAGACTCCGACAATTATACACCTCTAACCCTACGACCGGACGTGGGGGATTACAAAGGACGGACAAGACTATCATTTCAAACCGCCTAACCTTAGCTCCGTGGGTTGCACGATATCCAAAGATATTTAGTAATCTAAGCACCATGCTTACATGCCTAAATATTATTTAGCCGCCCGGCGGACTTTAGTCATTCGATTAGAGCATACTCTAATGAGCACAGTGGAACAATGCCAAAGCAATGATCAACTATACTAAGCATATACATATATACATAACCACATATACCTCTATATTTAAAGCTATGACTAGTATACTGGTATACTACCTAAATACACTAGCATAAATCCTAAGTATATGCACATGGAAAGCACAAGGATAATAATATCCACTCAAACCAGATGAATAATAATGCATAGAATATATATTGCATTAAAATATCATAAAGTCTTACAAAAGGAAATAAGGAAGAGGATACTAGACTCGTACCTATTCCTATGGAAAGACTACTAAAGAGCTAGAAGAGCTCTTGTACTAAATTCTAACTCCACTAATACTGAAATGAGAGTGTGTTTGCAGGTGGGAACTCTTCTTGTGTGTTGGAAGTGAGGGAGAGTGGTCCTATTTATAGGTGGAGAAAACTTGAGCAAGTGAGCTTCCTCTCTCCTTCTGGACCGCTTCTCGCGCGAAACCATAGGTCAAAGCTGGCCAAAGCTGGGGCCGAGTGGGCCTACCCATACGTTGGCCGACCCAGGGGGTCGCGTGACCCACTGTGGGGCCCACTCGGGTCTCACTTTGGTAGGATGACTGCCTGGTGGGCCGTAAGCGTGGGTACGTGTTGGCTTTGGTTTTCTAATACTTTTGGCACGTCTGGTGGGTCCATGAATCCGTGTGCTGCCCCCGTGGCGCCCTGTGATTGGTCGGAGTTGTGTTTTCTCCACCTCAGCAATCCATGGGAGCCTCCGTGGTAGGCTGTGATTGGCCAGAAGTGAGTTTTCTTGCCACGGAGCGGATTATGCCTCAATTCCTGTATCAATATCTGCATGCACAAACTTTTCAAGTACATGTGAAATTTTATTAATTTTAAACTAACATGCATATATGAAATGCATGTCCTTATTCATTTTTAGAGAAATGTTTACGGTATATTTGGTACTTAACTACCGTCAACAAACTCCTCCAAGCTTACCTCTTGCTCATCCCGAGCAAGCCTTAAGATTTGAGTTTAATGGATCAGGAGTTGCTACAACTCTATCTTTCAATTATGCCTATCGCACAACTAAGATACTATATCTTGAATTGAATAAGTTGGCAGAAGGTACACTCAAATTTATCTTAATCCTCATAGGGCTTTTCACTTCTCCTTGTCTTGGGCGGTTGAAGGACTGAATGGCTAATTTGGCACCATTTTTCTATTCCTTACTTAGCAATGATATCCGGAGGTTTTCGAAATATTTTGTAAATGAAAACATGAGCTCCTTTAATGATTCTCTCGGATTACTCTGTGTGTGTGTATTTCCTCTCATAAAAGACAAGGTGTGCCTTTATTCCTATTTCTCCTATAATAGACTCTTTGGTGGAGCTAGGTGTCACAACCCAAAATTCCAGTCCTTTGTTCAGATGGAAATGAGCTCACTGGTTTGATTTTGATCTTGGCATTTCCTGTTATTGGGGAGTTTATATTCTGGGGTAACAAAATTGTTCAATTGCGGGTAACTATTTTTATTGCTTTTGCAAAATATTTTGTTTCGTAATGAAACCATACCAATGTTTTTGCATATTAATTAACTGCAAATTAAAATAGAATTTTTGAGATTTTATCAGAATTTTTTGAAACTGTATAACCCCATTAAAAATTCAAACAAATTTAGTTAAAATTGAAAAATTGTAAACTTTTAGAAGCTGAATCAGGACTCCTTCAATGAAAGTTGTTCCAAATAATTCACTGAGTGTCCACAAAAATTTTCAAAATTATCCAAGCTCAGGAAGTGCGAATTCCTTTTGAAATTGGAGAGGGATATTGAAATTATTGCAGAAAATCAAAAGCATATCAGCCCGCGCTGCGACGGCCAACCGGTGCGCCGCAGCGGGCAGAGAGTGGCAGACGCTAGAAGATCTTCAAATCTCTCGCTCTGCTGCCTCTCTCTTGTCCCCTCGTCGATCGGAAATCCCGCTCCGCCCGATCTGCTCTCTCTCGTGCGCGAAGAGGACGACGGCAAACGACAAAAGCAGCACACAAGACTCCTCTCTCCTCCTCGTAAAAGCTCCTGGCGCACCACTTCCATTTCTCTTCCCCGCCCGCGCGCCCATTCGCCGCCCTTGCCGCCTTGCAACCCCCTCGTGTGGACGACACGCCACGAGCGGTTTCCATGCGCTCCACCGTGCCATTTAACCTTCCAGTCCTCTCCTCCAACTTCCACATCGAGCACTTCCTCGCTAGACCACTCTCTCGTCGGGAATGCGCCGTCTTCAACCTTCCACCGAGAGCACCGCCGCCGGCGTTCGAGCTTTGAATTCATCCTCTCGGTACCATCTGGGTTCGATTCCTTTCTCCACCTAGCTTCTCTCGTCCTTGCGCTTCTTACTGACAAGGTTTTGCCCACAGGAAGCCGCTAGTGAGGAAGAACTCGCCGCGTCGCCTCTGCCGCCTTCGTCACCACCGTAAGCTGCTCATCACCGACCAGTCTCCAGTCATCCCCGTGATCTTCATCACCAACCAATCGACTCCACGCGACACGGTGATGCTCCCAGACATCTCAATCTAACCCTAAAACCCCTCCTCCACCGCGTGCATCGCCGGCGATGAACTTCTCCCGCTGCCTTTGTTCTGCCTTTGCCTTACTTCTGGAGTTCCAGAACTCTTCTAGAGTTGGAACTGTGCCAAAAATTTGTCAAGGCATGTAGAACCGTTGGTTCTGCTTTTGGTGTACTTCTGGAGTTCCCGAACTCTTCTAGAGTTGTACTATGTCATGGCAGGCAGAACCTCTTCTTCCGCTTTTGCTTTACTTCTGAAGTTCCAGAACTCTTCTGGGGTTGGAACTGTGTCAGAAGTATGTCATTGCAAACAAAACCCTCTGGTCTGTCTCTGTTTTACTTCTGAAGTTCCAGAACTCTTCTGGAGTTGGAACTGTGCCAGAAGTATCCAATGCCAAGCAGAACCCCTTGTTTCTGCTTTTGTTTCACTTCTGGAGTTCCAGAACCAAGTTGGAACTATGTCAGAAGTATGTCGTGGTAAGCAAAAAACCTTGTTTCTGCTATTGCTGTACTTTTGGAGTTCCAGAACCCTTCTGGAGTTGGAACCGTGCTAGAAGTATGTCATGGCACGCAGAACCCCTTGTTTCTGCTTTTGCTTTACTTCTGGAGTTCTAGAACTCTTCTGGAGTTAGAATTGTACCAGAAGTGTGTCAGAAGCATGTCATGACGAGTAGAACCCCCTGTTTTGAGATTCTTAATGATTCTTGATATTCTTCTGGCCGACTTTGTAAAATGCGTAACAAATTGATCTTTGCTCTAAAAATGGTGAACCAAAATTCTTTAGAATCATTGTGAAATGCTCTAAACTCTGATGAAATACTTTTCCATTAAAGTCCATGGAACTTCCTAAATAAATAGGTTCAGATGTTCTGTTCTGATTTAATACTGGACTTCCAGAACTTTGCTGAAACTAAAACTTGCGCCCGTAGTGTCTTAGCCTACAGAACTTCCTGTCATTTTTCCAGAATGTAACCTTAACTAGATTCTTTGTACATCTGTAAATAACCTCCAACTGTCATTTAAAATGACAACTTTCTAAAATACATTGTGCATGTCAACCAAAATTGTTTACACCTGTTTTGAACCTCATTTCAGTAACATTCTAGTTCCTGTATCTCGTTTCTTGAATTTATCTGGTCTTTGGTGTCTTTTCTGGACTTTCTAAGTTTTAACATCAGAACTTGTTAGATTCTTAATAAAATCTTGGAAGCTCAACTTGACTTAAAAACCTTTGCCAAACATCTGGTGTTGAAGGCTGTTTTCATCATAACTTGAGCTGTAGACCTCTGTTTGACGTATTTTCTTTTTGCATTGTGTTCATAGTGCTGGTAGCTACCTCTCTGCACCATGTCACATCTTCTGTTTGCACAATGTCATCATGGCATAATTTTTCTCATATCGACGCGTTTCACTTTATAGAGTAGGATCTGTTGGGGAGTGACAGGAGTGCTACTGAGGGAGGAGCTCCAGAAGCTGATCAGGTTGCTGAAGAGAACACCGCTGCTATTGCCGAAGGCAAGCACCTCATATTGCTATCCTAAGTAAATATTTAATGTTAATATATATGCTTAAGTATAGGATTGCATTAGTCGGGCATTAGTGATAATGTCAGGAAATCCTATAACTGTTGCATGTTACCCCTCCTTGATGTTGATTACGTCACCTTGTCAGCTGGGTAGTGTGTCTTTGTTCGAGTCACGAAATGCTTAGCCATGCTTAGATTAACGGTAGAAGTCGAGTGGTAAGTCCCAGTCGCATGTATAGGATTCACCCCAGTTACTTATGGACTTGTGGCGAGTTTATATGTTGATAAAAGTTGGAAAGTGTTAAATAGAAATCTGGACGGTGGAATAGGAGTGCAGCAAGAGGTCTTGTGTGCCGTAGGCCCCGTCTGGGTTGACCTAGGACCCGGCCGTGTTATAATTGGCCTAAGCACTTTCTGTTCATACCACATGTCGAATATAATGGTAAGACAAGCTGAGTACCTCACTGCGTACCAATGTTTGGTCGATGACTGCACGGTGCGTGGAACGAGGGACTCACGTGTGTCTGCGAGGCCGTGGTACTCGACACCGTGTGGATTTTCCAACCGTGTGGGCACGAGTGTGAAAAAGGTTGACATGAGTACCCCCTCGTGTGACTTTAACAGGTTGCACGAGCCGTATGGTCCTCAGTTGTGTGGGTACAGTTGGACTCCCGTGCAGGGTGTATAATCGGTTCGAATCGCCGTGGTCTCGGTTATGATCAAGCTCAGTGTCCTTTGAATCTATCCATGTACCTTACTTACCTTGCTACTGCCATATTGCATTATCCTTGGAGTCGGGAAATAATTCCCACAATAGGATAAGTCTTGCGAGTACTTTCGTACTCAACGTTTGTTGTTTAAGTTTTTGCAGGTGAGGATGAGTTGGTGCTCGGCTACTTTGTCCCCGCCGATGCCGGCGAGGGCGAGGAGTAGTCCGGACGTTCAAGTGCTCGTGATTTGCGATGTTCGTGGGCTGGGCATCGTGATCTTTTGTTGTTTTATCTTTGCCACCGCTGCGACCGCTCTGTTCCTTAGAATCGCTTCCGCATTTTAATTTCAGGACTTATGTATCGAACCTATGGTCTATAATATTATTACCTTAAAACTGATGTAATCAAACCTTTGTGACCTATGTGATGTATCAATCGTTGTTGTACCAACGTGCTTGGATCTTGGGCGTTGCTTGAGAAGCATGTCGAGGGACTGCTGGGTTTTTATTCCTTTTTATCGGGTTGTGTACTCGCATAACATTCATGGACGGCGAGTCAATTCGTTAAATTTGAATGTAAATTGGACGGGTCTCTCACACTAGGTAGGAATGATAAAGAGCATACTTATAACACATATATTGCTAAGTCAAAAACCGGATCCAAGTTAAGAAGCATAACTATACAAATATGATCAAGGCGTGCAAGTGTGAATGGATGTGGGATGGAACTCATAGTTCAAAACCTTCTTCCTTTGAATAATTTGGAGATCATGGCTGGAAGACTTTTCTATATATATATATATTTGACATGCTCATTGGATTTTTCCATTGATTGGAGCATGTGGAGGTTTTCTTTCCTCATCTCTCTCCTTTTTTTTATGCAGCCATGTCTTTTTCTACGGATATCATGGAAGTGTATGAAGATGGTATATGGAGTATTTAATTGGTGGGTGGATGGATGGTAGAGTAGAATTGCTATCTCCTGTTGTAGGAGTTTTAGCAATGTGATGAAGAGTAAGTGAGCCTTGACCATATAAGCATAATTAACTTCTAACCAAGGGTCACAAAAATTTGACAGAGCTCAACATGAAAATATGTAGCATATGAGTGTAAGGTTTTTCATGTAAGAACATCATATGGCTCTGGTAGGAATTTTCATGTCACATAGGAGCTCACAAATTTTATTTTTTGAAAAGATAAAAACTACGGTTCATGCTTTATTTGGAACAAGATTATAGCAGCCTTATTTACCATATCAAATCCCACAAAACCTAGACTAGGATTTTATAGTTATGCAACCCACAAGTTTCAAGTATTTTTATGGTGAGCAAGATTAAAGCCAACAAACTCAATTTGAGAGAGTACTAGGTTGTATGATGGAATAAGAGAAAGATAAAGGAGCAACTATTCATCATTTCCAGGATAAGGTGCTAGCACTCATAATATGCATGAACCAATTTATTCATATTTTAGTATTTTTAATTTATTCATGCATGTGTGAAAAGAAAAGTTGATTGTGAAAGGGAAATCTTTTTGGTATTTTTATCTTTTTCATGCATGATTGGAAAAGGAAATAAATGAAAGGATGCTATATGATACATGTTACCTCAATGGGGGTCTCCCCCAAGCTTGCTTGTTGCTCACGGTGCATGTGGAGGTTGGTACCCCTGACATTGGAAGAACGCCATCATGTTGTTGTTGATGTCGCTTAGCTGAGCGCTGACATTGTCCTGCTAATGATGGGTCTCGTTGAGGAAGGTGTTGAGCGTACTTTGCACCTCGTCGGTCCGCACATTGAGGGCAACCATTTGTTGCGTCAAGCTTGTCAGCCCCCTCTCAAGGCACGAGAAGGATCGGCGAGCGGACCAATGGTGTGCACCTTCGCTTGAGTCCGTAGAATGGTGGGAGCTGTAGCTCTCCCACATTGCAACGGGTGTTGGTACCCACTGTCCTGAGCTAGCACTTTGCCAAGCTGATCCACCAGGCTCATATGGATGGGGAGGTTGGTCCCAGCTTGGTGCGTGTCCGGCTAAATCTTCCTCTTGTACGTAGGCTCCAGGTTGTTGCTCCCTCCTATGCGCCTGACTGTGAGTGCTGAAAAAAGATCTCCTTGGCGGCTCCTCCTTTCTAAGAGGCATGGTTTGCTCCTGGCAAGTATAAAGTGAAACTCCGGGTTAGGTAACTGGATTTCATTTGTATAGGCGGGGTAGAAAACTACAAGGGAGCCATCGAGTTTGTTTTTGAGTGTATGGCCTTGTACAAGATAGCTTTCGCCTACTAGAGAGCTTGGCCCGGGTATGTATGTGGTTTGGGCATTGATTAAAGCACTGCATCTAGAAGCTGTGTGAGTAACAAGAGAAGTGCACTCTATGGCTCATTTGTTCGTGATGTGATCTAACCATTGGTTTATTGTAACACCCTAATTTTCAGGTTTTCAATTTTTAATTAAAATTGCTTAGACATAGAAGTGTGCCTCAATTTTTCATTAATTGCTAAAAGTTTATTTTCTAAATAAATTAAATTGCTATAGAATATTAAGGCGAATGTGCACTCATGGTGAATAGGATTGCATTAGAATTTTAACTGATTGCTGAGTGCAGCTTAATTAGAGTATAATTGAGTGTTTTGGTTAGGAATTAGTCTAGGTTTATTAAGAAAACCTTTTTCCTCCTCTACTGGGCCAGCCAGCAAGCCAGCCGTTCCACGCCGCGCACAGCCCAATTCCGCAATGCCAGCACACGCGCAGCGCACGTGACTCCCGCACCCGCCAACCCTAGCTGCCACGTGTCACCATCACAGCCGGCCACGCAGATTGAATGCGCCACCGCCGTTGATTTTCGACGTCCGTGCTGCCCTAGACTTGCGTGCCTATATAAACGCGAACCCCGCGCGCCCCTCTTCCAAATTCCCCATTGCGGCATAGTCTCTTGCGCGCCGTCTCCAATCCTTCCCCTTGCCTCGCCACTTTCGTTAGCCGCCATCGGTCACCGCCACGCTCGTCAACCCCTCGCCGAGCCTCGCTGTCGCACGCCGCCTCTGCTGGGCCCCGGATTGACGCAAGTCAAGTTTCGGAGTGCTCTCGAGCCGCCGCCAAACCATCGCCGCCGCTCCCGTCGTCCGATCCCCGCCATCAACACTGTGGTTTAGACTCCCCGTGCCCGTCGCATGCTCGAGGTGCCTTCGGCGGCGAGATTCGTGCACCCTAGCGCTAGATCGCGCCGTGCCGCCCTCGCCGCTCGATAGAGTTCCGCCGTCGCCCCGCCGCTACCTCACTGCTGCGCCGCTTGCGT
This sequence comes from Oropetium thomaeum, assembly GCA_001182835.1. Lineage (NCBI taxonomy): Eukaryota > Viridiplantae > Streptophyta > Magnoliopsida > Poales > Poaceae > Oropetium > Oropetium thomaeum. Next base: position 406,431 of record LFJQ01000082.1, read on the forward strand.
GCCATCGGATCCAAATCCGATGGCTGGGATTTGAATCCCCTCTTCTACGTCGTAGACCGGGTCCGTGGACCCATGGACCTGGTGCATAGCTCCCCGTAGACCCGGTTCATAGTTTTTTTTATAAAATAATTCAATTAAAACTGGAAATTGCCCAGCCGTGTAGATCTTCATATAGGCCCCTCTTGTTAGTGTTATTTGTGAATTAATCCCTCTGATCTGTTCGTAGGTTTAGATTTAATTTTCTATAACTGCAAATAGGTCTCTGGTAGTTCTATTTTTGAGATTAACCCTCACAACTTTAAAAGCTCATAACTTTTGACTCCTAGCTCCGTTTTTAGCGGTTCTCACGGCCACATTGTCGTCATATTGTGTAGAATATGTTGGAATTGCTTGTTTACTATTTTGTACCTGATTGATATCTTCTTTTCTTAATTATTGACTGTGGCCTTCTTGATTTACCTTGTCGCCTGTGGTTGGGTATTAAGATTGGGTAGGTCATGCTTAGGCTTGCTATAATATGGGGATTATTAAACAATGAGCTTTATTTTAATCTTGATTAATGCTCAACTTCAACTAAGAATCACAATGGGATGGTAATCGGTAGCAACAAGGAATAGGAGGTCCCGGCAGGCGGTTGTGGATGATGATGTGACACAGGTGTTCTGTGTAGTATTCAATGGGGGATTGTGGTTGGTTCCTGTTCGGGATCATTCTTACCGATTTATGGAACGCGTAACCATGACAACAGTACAAATCATGGGTTGAATATGGAAAACTTGATTCAGTAGCTTGTTGATTCCTTTATACCACTGCGATTGAGGGGAAGGTACGAATTAGAAGTCCGGACCTAGGGGATGTGGATGTGGATAACATACACTACCCATGGCGCAAGAGGGGGCTGCCGTGGTAAGGGTAAGCTTCCACGCCAGCGAAACCTTAGCTGGATTGCAGGCAGTCTAGGAGTCACTTTTGAAAGATCATGCGGTGGTCTCTTGGCCTCACACCCTAGGAAGTGTATGGTAACACGGAGACGTAGTCACTGACGGGTGACGGAATCACCGACTTGTGGGTATAGTTGTGCACCTCCGTAGAGTTATAAACTGTCTTGACAGCCGCACTCGCTGTCATGAGTGGCATGGACACTTCCATAATAGATAGTATGGTTCGGTTGCGATCTGGTGGGGTACATAGGTCTGGGATGGTGCCGGTGGGTAGCTAGAATTATGTTGCTGGTTGTTAGCCTGTGACATGGTTTGAGGTAGGGTAGCCTCAAGGTTGACAAGTGGGTAACTTGTCATTGTGTGCCGGTGTGCACATTGGTATATTCACCTAGTAATAGGTTGCTAAAATATGAACTAGACAAAGGTTGCTTCTTGCTTATATACATATCTAAGCCTTCTTTTGTTGATCTATTCATGTCATATTTTCCTACACTTGAGGAGTACAGTTTATGCAAGTAAATTGTACTCACACTTGCTATACCCCATTCGCCAATTTTTGCTGTTCAAAGGATGCACCCGATTCAGCTCCTTCAATGGAGACTCTTCTTCCTAGGCGGACGTTTCCCCGTTCGACTGCTGTGACGTTGTGGAGCCTTCATTCGCTAGCTGTGACAGTTGTGGCGATTAGCCCTTGCGTGGCATTCATGTACCTTTGACTTGAATTATGTAATAAAGACGGTGGAAACTTTGTACTACTATATTTCTGTCTCTTGTGTATTGTTCTTCCTGGGCACACGAACTCGGTTTATTGTCATGAAACTGGGTGTGACATTTATCATCGCCTTTAGAGGGGAAATTGTTATCTTCTTAACCATAGCATAAAGGATTCTTAATTCTTCAGTACGAATTGTTCTAATGTCTTCCCGAGGGAAACAAGTAAGGACAAGCCACTCATGTATAAGGTTAAGGGTAGGATTTTGAATAGCACTATTTCTAAGTTTTCCTAGGGAGGTTTGTGCAGTGATGATATGCCAAAAATCTTGTTTGTCAAAGCTGGGGGTAGCTTTTTCCAATTTTATAGTGCATTGTTGGTCAAAGCCTAGCACCAAGTTAAATTCTGTCCATGAAAGATTATACTCTTTATTAAAGAACCGGAAAGAAAGCCCCTTTGCCAAGATTTTAGCAGTGTACAAAAATTGAATAGTGAGAAGGCGTGACCCGACCTCACTAATATTAGCAAAGTTCTCCCATCCCATGACATGAAAGATAGTGTCAAATTCAGAATCCATACCTATCTTGGCTAGCAGCTCCGGATCAAATATTCGCGTAGGAGCAAATGTCTGGTTGACGAGCAGGTTGTAGAGTTCTCGCTCGTAGTCATCTTTCAAGTCAAGTTGGTTGTAATGTGTGAGCATCGGCGTGTCATCTTCCTCCATTGGTGCAGCTCCAATTTCTTCATAAGGTGAGCTTGATGAACCTCCAGTGGTGGGAGGAGTGTTGGTGCTGCGCCTCGAACCGTTCCTCATCACCCTCCGAAGGAAATTCATTCCTCTGTTCATGGCTGCACGTGAAAATAAACACAAGCGAGCAACTACTTGAACGAACGGGTTAGTGTGTAACAGAAGTTTCACACCCGCTCGAGAGTCACTTAAGCACAAGATATATGTCTAGCAAATATTTTTGGGCAAGTTTCTTGAGCTAATGAGAGCAAATGAGAGCGAGAGCAAGAGCAAGAGAGCAAGTGAGAGGGAGTGAGCAAATGAAAGAATGTGTGAAGGAGCTCTCCCCCGGCCTCTCCATTTATAGCAAAACATTTCAACGGGCAAAAACATGAAGCAACGATCACAAGAGAGCCGTTGGAAAAAGATGCGTGCTAGTGGGCCCCACAGCATGTCGGCCCACTTGGTCCCATTTTTGGCCCACAGCCCTCAACAGCTCTATTGACCAGAGCTGGGGTGCTGGTCCCACTAGAAATTGCTCAGAAAACATTTTTCTTTGAAATAGCTCAAATTGTTGCAATAAAAATTTTTTTTGGTTGAAAAATAAATTTTCAACATGCAGTAGTATGAAAGCAAATATGATGAGGCAATTGAAAACTCAGATTTATAAAAGGGAAATATGGATAGTACCGTTTATAATGTCGGCAAGGTCTCACCGTTTTAAGCGGGCAGGACTTCTCCGTTCCTTTAGCTTGATGAAGCAACGTCCGGCATCGGAAATGAAGCCACGGACGGTTGTACTTCCTTCTTGCGCCACACCTTCTTGGTCTTCTTTGGTTTAGGTGTGGCGGAGGACACCATGATCTTGGCGGGTTGAGGTTTTGCCCACCTACTTGGCCGGTATGTCGCAGGTTTCTTCGGCCACAGAGGGTTCTCCTTCTCGATGAAGCTCTTCATGAATTGGATCAATGGGTCCTTCTTGGGCGGAGGTACTTCGATCTCCTTGATGTTTTGTGGGTTCGGTCCATACTTGATCTTGATCATGCTGCATTGCTCCACTTTCGGTTGGAAGTTGAACTTCTCCTCCTTCCCGTTGATGTGGAGCTGAATTTCTCCGGCTCCAACAACTATGTGGGCATCAACGGTGCTTAGGAATGGACGCCCAAGGATAAGTGGCGTCTTCTTATCAACCTCCATGTCGAGCACGACGAAGTCCAGGGGCCAAAGCAATTCTTGATCTTCACAGGAATGTCCTCCGCAATTCCTTTCGGATGGCGGACTGTGGCATCGGCAAGCTGAAGCCGCATCAGAGTAGGTGTTAACTCCGTGAAGTTGAGCTGATCAAATACGATCTTGGGTATAACGCTGATGCTTGCTCCAAGATCACAGAGGGCTTGGTCGAAGTGGTATGTCCCAATCGAGTAGGATATTGTGGGATATCCATTTCTTCTTCTCAGGAAGCCAGTTGAGTATAGCTGCGCTACACTCTGCCATTAGTTTGACAACTTCTGTGGTGGGCAACGGTCGCTTGTTGCTCATTATATCCTTGAGGTAGCAAGCGTAGGTCGGAACCTGCATCGCCTCCAACAAGGGAATGCTGATGTGGAGCTTCTGTACGGCCTCAATAAAGCGAGCAGATTGCTCATCCGCAGACGGCTTCCTATTACGACTTGGGAAGGGCATGAGGTTTATGTCAAAGAACTTATGCGGAGCAGCCTTCACATCAAAATCCTTCTCCTTTGATGAGTCGTCGGAGGGCTTGTCTTCCTTCTTTTGGGCTGGCTTAGCTGCATGGTCAGGATATGGCGGACCTCGAGTGGACTTACCACCACGAGTGGTCACCACACTAATATTTTCTAAGGAAGCATCGAGTTGCCCCGGTATCTTCCCAGAATCCATTGCAGACAAAGAAGTGGCTGATTGAGCTAGCTGAGTTTCTAACATTTTGTTAAAACTAAGCTGACTCTTGAAAGAGGAAGATAGGCCATCTAACTTACCATTAAGGCTCTCTAAAGTTTTGTCATTGGCAGCTAGCTTTTTAATAAAACCTTCATTAATTTTAGTCTGCCCTATGACTAATTCTCTAAGAGGTACGTGATTAGAATTGCCATAAAAATTGTTACCTCCTTGAGGACGTTGTCCCCATTGCTGGCCTCCTTGAGGACGGTATCCATTGAAGTTGTTGTTGTTCATCTAGCATACGTCCTCTTGGGTCTCAGGACAGCTATTCCCTGAATGCCCCGTATTCTCGCAGACTTCACAAGTCATGCGTGGAGCGCTTGGAGTGTGCCATGGAGCTCTGACTTGTCTTCAAGGCGCTTCACGAGGAGATCTAGCTTAGCGGCGAGCATGTCCGTTTTTTTAACAGTGTGCATGGCCCGCTTCTTGGGTTGGAGACGATCTTCGCTCCAACTCTGGTTGTCTGCCATCTTCTCGATCAGAGCCGTCGCTTGAGGGACGGTGAGCGAGTCGAAAGCATCTCCCGCAACAGCATTGATATGATCACAGGCTGTTGGTGTCAACCCGTGAAAGAAGTTCTGGATGATGAACCAATCATCCATGCCATGGTGAGGGCAAGCCAAGAGATACTCTTGGAAGCGATCCCGCGCTTCGGAGATGGACTCATCCGATGCCTGCTGAAAGCTTGAGATTCTACCACGGAGGGCTGTGGCTTTGCCCATCGGGTAGAACTTGGCGAGGAACGCATTGGAGCACTTCTCCCAAGTATCCACAGCTCATTTGTTGGCGTAGAACCACTGTTTCGCTCTCTCAAGAAAAGAGAATGGAAACAATCGAAGCCTAATAGCTTCCGGCTCCACTCATCTGACGGTGAAGGTACTGCAGATCTCGAGGAACTGTTGAAGGTGAGCATTGGCGTCCTTGTTGGTCTTCCCACAAAATGGGCTGGCCTGCACCATGGTAATTAGACCCGTCTTGAGCTTGAAACTTCCATCGCCCACGTTAACCTCGGGCCCAACGGGCACGTGGTTAGCGGAGGGAGCGGAGTAGTCACGGAGTGTCTTTTGGGCCATGACTTCCTTAATTGGTGCTTGGCTGGTCGACGGACTTGCAAAGGATGGGATCCGAGGTGGTGTCAAGCGAGAGCGAGCTTTGCGTAGAAACGCCTCAGAATCTTAAATGAAGTTTTTAGGCAAGTCAAAATCAGTCATACACTACCCTATTTTCACACAAATACAAAACAGACAAGGGTAAGCTTGCTTGAGTAAAGACACTAAGCATGAATATCATAGTGCACATAAATCAGAATGCAATTCTTGTTAAAACATCACTCCCCGGCAATGGCGTCAGAAATGCTTGTTGGTATTTCTTAAGTCATTACTAAGTTTTGTCCAAAGACTATAGCAACGGTGCCAGAAATATTTACATTGGTATTCTAACGTTTAGAGAAAAGACCGCAAACGCACGGAGTATCATTGTAGCATTTCACCTTGGAGTATTCAGGGTGTCGTATTTATTTCCACAGGGAGGATGCTTAACAAGAATAATACATATAAAGTATGGTACTAATTCACTCATATGAAAATATCATATACTCATGCAGGGGCAAACACAAGATAAAAATAGGTAGTGGGACACTAAGAAGAGGACCTACAAGTAACTAGTACAATTGCGCGTGCTAACGCTACGGCATAAAAAAATATGATAAAGAATACAACATCTATAATATCCCATGATAGCAGAAGTTATACATAATACCAGATTCACATAAAAAAGAAATATCCGTTTTACATTGGTTTCCTTGTCAAAGTAATATAACCAAATGTTTTGATAGTCAACAACATAATACACCATTTTCATTTCTACCAATACGTCAAATCATTTAAAAAAAAGCTTACCGCTCAAGGGAGGTCCAACATGGATGGTTGCCACTCAAATGGTTTCCATTGATGCACATAAGACATGCACTTCAAAATGCTTCAAACACCATGCAGCTAAGGTAAGAAAAATATCACTATTTTTACAACAACAAGAAATTGACTTTTATATAATATAGTTGATTGTCCGTGCATTGCTACGGATTAATGATATTTATTTCACAATTATGGCAACAGAAACAACCATATGGATGGAAAAATAAATTCATCTCCTGAGCTTGCACACAACGTTAGACCCTTAAGGTGTAGATAACTCAATATAGCTTCCTCTGTTGTATAGGCTTTGAAGTCAGTCATAATTCTATACTCCTTCGTCATTAATTTTAACTGTCAACTTTGACCACTCGTCTTATTAAAAAAGAGTATGAGAAAATATTAAATATTTTGTTATAATTCGATTTATCACTAAAAAGTTTTGAGACATGATTTTAATTTAATATATTTGAACAAATTTTTGAATAAGACGAATGAGTAAAATTATTAATCAAGTCAACGACGATAATAATTTAAATACGGAGATAGTATATTCAATAGATACACTAATAATTATTTGACACTAACTCATGAGTGACAACATAAAAGGCAGGTAAAAAAAATGTTTGATTGATTTTGGGGACACACATATACATATGGTTCACGTATAGACATGATTGGAAGTAATGTCAAATTACAGTTACACATTTCCTTGGAAGCATTCCAAGGCAGCCAATTCCTTTTTGATATCCAGGCATCCATCTTATGTAGCTGAACTGTGCAAAGCAGTCTGATCCAGCTGCCCTCCCCGAGGCATCGTTCCAGGCTTATATATGATTTTTAATGGAGCTAATATTCATGGTTAGATTGATGAGTGCTTATACTCAGTATGCCCCTCCATCTCGAATGAACCTGAATCTCTTCTGGCACTGAAACAAGGCTCGTATCAGTTTAGGAAAAACAATACTCTAAATAACAAAGTGTAGTGTCATATGCAATGCTCCTGCAAAATAAGTCTTTTAAAACAATAAGCATTCAGGGTCTGATCGCATGCTTTGTCCATGGCCAAGAATATTCCTGCAACTTTTCCTCATCAGGTTCCAAGCTCTTGGAAGAACTGGAAATGAAAGTACAGACGATATTGCATCTACAAAGTCCTCCTTGATTCATCTTTCTTTTTTTTGCTTGTCATTGCACATGATATAATCCTAAATAATATCTTTCATTTTTTTTCTTGTCAATGCACACGATATATTCCTAAATATTGAAACATGTAATTAATGATTAGCAAACATAATGGATGAGCCCAATAAATATCACATATCGATGGCAAGCCCTGCTTATACATTTGCAGACTTCATAATTCAATCGAGTGATAATGTTCAGAGTGTGCAAAATGTTGTGGATTCTCTCGATTCATGTTCTAAAAAACAGCTATCCAACTTTTAAAATGTTTAACTTACACAGGACCATTGCGGCTCCTCCAGAATCATTTTTTAGAACAAAAAATTCTTTGATATACTTAGCCAAATGATGATTTTCAGTTTACCCTTTACCGTCTTTTAGGCGAGCACATTTGAATGTTATAAAATAAATGGAAATCTGAAACACAAGTCAGATAAGTAAAACAGAAGAAGAAAACATGGACTGGACAAATTAAGTGGGGGCGGAATTTAAGTTACAGGCATCAATCATGAACACAATCTTATCTAATCATCTTCCGTAAATATAAATTGACAACCTTCATGTTTGTTTGCAATCTACCAATTAATTAGTAGCAATATATTACTACTAACCTAAGTGAGCACCAATTTCAATTAAAAGAGAATTGTTGAGTTTGCATATCTGCAGCTGGGAATGAGACCAAGTCTGTCTATGGAAAAGAAAGAATACCCTTACCAATTTGAGTAGGGTCAGGTTGGAACACAACTATCAGGTCCTGCATGTGCTCCATTCGTGTGGAAACGATGGTTTACATAGTGAAGTTGATAAGGATCAACATCTTGGATCCTGTGACGACAACCCATGACCAAGAAAAAAGATTAGATGAAATCACAGTATAACATTCATAGCCTATGTAGTAACTGACTAACTGTACAATGATAGATGAGGTCAGGATGAATGCACAGTCACTATAGCCACCATATATAAGAAACAGAGGCGGACACTTCAGATAACAGAGAGAAAAACATTGAATGCGGTGCAAGTGGAAGAGCAATGGTACCTTCTGGTTGTTTGCAATGAACAGCTGCTTTGCGCTTGTTACGTGTCTCAGCAGCAAGGTCCTGAAATATCTAGTTGCAATAAAAGGTAGAATACATTTGGTCGCTATAAAAACTGGGATTAAAATATCCTAAAAAGAAGGGTACAATAGAAACCAACCGTATCACACGTACATGGGAATAGAACCACAAAAATGAGAAACAAAATTCGTAGTACTATATAGGGAAAACATACTGCAATGACGACCGGCAAAGAAGCGCACCTTGTTGATCTATACATGATGCACCGATATCATCTCCAACCGGTAGCCTCTTGTAAAGAGTCATCATCACTCATAAACACAAGCCTGCAACTAACCTTCTTGCTCAGAATCCACCTTAAATTTGTCATGGATAATCATCCATGAAGACCTGCATCAGTATCTATACTGTATGAATATTAAGCTTATATGGAGTAGAGAATTCCCACAAATTAATTTGAATGAAAGTTCAACATGCACACCTTGCATGTCATCTAGAGAAACAACTTTTTGCTTTTGATCTGCATGACCCATGACTAATCAAACTAAATGTGAAGTTATGTGGGATTGTATGACTTCATGAGACACGTATCTGCTGTATTACATGTAGTCACGTACAAAAGCAGTAAGACTAAACATCTCAGCACGCCGTAGGTATAGTAGGAAAGTAGTAACAAAATTTAAACATAACCCTACTATCCCAAAATCAATGTATGGTAGCGGTGTGCTATAGGTGATACGGAGGCACACAGTAAATTACCTCGAATAGACACATGCAATGGAGCTTCTTTACGCACAAGCCAATCCCATAAAAAGACACCTATAAAAAAAAGAAAAACTCATGGGTGTCATCTACCAAAAGGACCATAATAGTTGGATAAATCAAGCTTTGATTGACGTATTGAGAACAACTCACCTGGAATCGCATACGGAGGTGGAAGGGCCGTATCTATCTTGAGGCTAGCCGATTGCACAATCCAGCCTAATTGAGGAAACAAAGGAGAGAAGAAAACCTATGACCTGCGCGAGCGGAGGACAGGAAGGTGGCGGCGTCGTGGAGAACAGGCCGACGACGTTGCAACGCGGACGACGGTGACCCGGCTAGAAGGCGGTGGCGTCACAAAGAAGAGGCGCAGGCATCGGCGTCGCAGCAGGGGCATGGTGGCCGGGGCGCAGCGGCGGTAGCGCAAAGCCGCGAGGGCACGTGAATGTCCGTGAAGATTGATTTGGGAGCTGGCGGAGGACGCGTGAGGGATGGAGACCGTGATTTGTTTGAGGGAGAGGCATACAGCTGGAGATTTCCCTTATTTGTGGAGGGAGGTTAGATTTGATCACGCCGGGAAGTTAGATTTGATCACGCGGGGGTTTCTACTAGAGTTTGAAAACAATTAGAGGCCATATGATTTAAAATAGAGTCATATAATCTGTTGGATCTGAGTAAAGGACTTTCAAACCGAGTGAAGATATAGTTTTTTTCTATAATTTGAAGGATATAATTAAAAGGATGGTCATATTTATAGGGGGATGGACGTAAAATGGATGAGTTAGTGCATTATAGTAGTAGGATTATAACAGCGGAGTAGAACTGATCTAATACTAATCTAAGCACTCATTATATTCCTATATATTTATATATACTTGTATACACATATGTTCTATGTTAGTAAGGGATCAAGGTAGGGACATATCGAGGCGTCGGTTTACTCCCAATCCAGGGAAAAGACTCCGGCAATTATACACCTCTAACCCTATAACCGGACGTGGGGGATTACAAAGGACGGACAAGGCTGTCACTTCAAGCTGTCTAACCCTAATTCCGTGGGTCGTACGACATCTAAGAATATTTAGTAATCTAAGCACCACGTTTATATACCTAAATATTACTCTAGCCGCGCGGCGGATCTTAGTCCTTCGACTAGAGCATACTCTAATGAGTATAGTGGAACCAATGCCAAAGCAATGATCAACTATACTAAGCACATATATATATATATACACACACACATAACTACCCACAAGTCGGCCGACCCAGGGGGTCGCTCGACCCACTATGGGGCCCACTTAGGTCTCACTTTGGCAAGGTGACTGCATGGTGGACCCTGAGCGTGGGTATGTGGTTGGCTTTGGTTTTCTGATACTTTTTTAGCACGTCTGATGGGTCCATGAATCCATGTTCTGCCCCGTGGCGCCCTATAATTGGTCCGAGTTGTGTTTTCTCCACCTCAGCGATCCATGAGCTCGTGGTAGGCTTGATTGGCGAGAAGTGAGTTTTCTTGCCACGGAGCGGATTATGCCTCAATTTTTGTGATAAGTATCTGCATGCACAAACTGTCAAAGTATATGTGGAACTTTATTAATTTTAAACTAACATACATATATGAAATGCATGTCCTTATTCATTTTTAAAGAAATGGTTGACCGTATGTTTGGTACGTAATGACTATCAACAGTACACGACTCTTAATAATAAATAAAAATTTGTAAAGCGGTTGTGCACCGGGGCTTGCCTTGGTCTCCTGCTTCAGCTGTGGAGTCCCCCTCAACATACGCGGGTTATGGGTCGGTAGCTATTCCGTTATCTTCAGTGTCTACATGATGAGAGAATATGGTGTTGTCATTAGTAATGAGATAATACGGTGTCGTCATCAGTATTTAGATAATATGCTTTTGTTATCAGTGATGAGATAATATGATGTTGTCATCAGTGATGAGATAATATGGTATGTCATTAGTGATGAGATAATATGGTGTTATCATTAGAGCACTGAATCATGAATCGTGCTAAACATGAATGATTGATGCATGTTCAATTAAGCAATGTTTTCAAAATTTTTTTCTGAGAAGTTTCCTCGTATCAAGGTGAGTACAAACTTAGCACTTAAATAAATTCCGATTACGACATTCGATAAATTAAGATTAAGTACCTAGCGATCGAGGACTAAAACAAAGTTTCTGTTTCTTTCAGGGGACCATTTTTAGTTGAAAGTACTCATTAAAAAAAGATTTTTTTGAGTTTATTTGAGGTCAAACTGAGCTCTCTGTAGTTTATAAAAATGCACACAAGTTTCTGCTAATTAAACTTAGAAATTCAATAAAAGGCACTAAAACATGTGGTAAAATCATGGGATTTGATACACGTGCTTTAAAGCATCTACAATGAGATTTAGAATAGTACCTTTATTTTTGGTGGACCTTCATAATGTATTTTACAAATTTTATAAATTTAAATGGCAGTTCTACTAAACTCATAAGCATGCATAGAACTTTGTCGAGCTAAATTCATTTTAAATTCACAGAAGGTCATGTTAGTTCCAACAAAGAGATAGGTTCAAGGTTCGCACTCAGAATATGCATAGATTTTGAATTAAAATTCAAAAATGAAGTATAGTTATCTATTTATTTAGTAAGTTACATGAACTTTCTAACAAATCTATTTCAATAAAAATTTAGAGCATCTAACCAGGGTACAAAAGAAGTTTAGTTCACGATTTTTAGAGCTCCCAGTGATTTTCTATGCATTCTACAAATTTGGATAAAATATTCAAATCAAATTTAAATTCAAAACAGGGGCAGCGGAGGGCTCGTCAGCGGCGAGCTGGCGCCAAGGAACACCATATTCATGCTCAGTGGGTCATGGGGCTTCTAATGGTGGTGGTGCCAGGCTCCAACAATGACCGCAGGGCCATCAGCGACGAGCAGCGGCGGAAGGAGCTCAACACCGGCGGCGCCTGCAGCAGCGAAGAGGGTCTAAGGGACGATTGTGTGTGGAGTCGAATGGTCGCCGATGAAGATCATGGGGATGGACGAAGGAAAGACTTCTATGGTAAGCTCCGAGCGGCGACAATGGCGGGCGGCGCTTGGCGACGGCTTTCTGGCAGCTCTGGGGCTGCGCGAGGATAAGCTCTACAAGCTGGAACACGAACATGAGCTCACCTCGACAGAGTTGGCTGGAATCGAAGAAAAACTCAGCGGCGGCGGCGCTCTGGACCGAGGTAGAAGATGACCTCGTTCCGAGCAGCAGAGAGCGAGAGAGTGCGATTGCTATGGCAGGGAGCCGAAGAGTGGTGTGGCGAGTGCGTTTGGCAAGGTGGCGGGGGTCGGGCGCTTGGTTTTGTGCTGTCCGCACGCGACCAACAGAGCCACGACAGAGATGGCCGACACGGCGCGACGGACATAGGGAAAGGAGAGAGAGTGGGCGCTCTGCGCGAGGTTAACTCGTTGTGTCGTCGCGGAGCTGCTGGCGTGCTCGGGCGAAAGGAAAACGGAGTGCAGCGGGTTGCGTGCGCGCGCGACGATCGGACGGCTTGGGTGGGAGGGAATCGCGGGAGAGACGCAGGGAAAACATCAAGACCTCACGTCAAGCTCCAGGGCTCACCTCCGCGGCGAAACGGCGAACGACGGTGTCGACGACAATTCGTCGAGCACGTGGCGTGCGTCCCGCTGTGGGTCAGAACTTTTCAGAAATTTTAAACTATTTTTGAAAAACTAAAAATTATTTCGCTGAAATTTGATGCTCTGGTGCTCCAAAAATTATAAAGGAATTTTGGTGGGGGCTCAGAAAATTATTTGGAACAACTTCTATTTTGGGAAGAAAACTTAATTTGTCCTCTGGATGTTTATAAATTTCGCCCAAACTTGAATATGTATGAATTATAAAGGATGTCAAACCTTTCATAAAATTCTAGTAAAATCTCCAAAATTCTATTTGAAATTAATTGTCATGCAAAAACATTGATAGGGTTTTGCTACGAAAGATCCATCCCTAATAAAAATTAATCAATGCTATTTTGAAGGGATTATTTATTTATAAACCATTAAGAAATGCTATTAAGTTTTAACAGAGAATCTTATCTCCAATTGTGAATCAATTATTCAATATTTAAATTGAGGCATGAAAGTTGCATTCTCATAACGCTAAGTGACACCTGGGTGTCACATCCTTGGCCTCACCCGACCTCCCACTCGTCTGGCCCCAAGTCCCCAACTTCTACCCGATCCTCTCGCTACTAACCGCCAAGTTGACTCCATTAAACTACACATTATAGGACAAGAAAATATGTTTTTTTTCCTCCAACACCTTCAACGTCACCAAATCCATTTAGTGATAAATAAAATTATACACAGCCAATGGTTCATCATTCTTATGCAATCCTCACAAACTCGCATTTCAACTCAAACTCCAAATCTAATCAATGTCAAGTACTCATCACAAATCTAAATTGAACCAAGACACAAAACATGGTTCTCAGATTCATTTTTCTCTATTCAAACCCTATTTATCGTATACTCGTCTTCTACATCTTCCAACGAATTCATTTGATGACCATTGCCACCAATCTTGCCGGACCTTACCATCTGCATCTGCAATGGATTCGGGGAGCACGGGAGGTGCTACAGGCGGCGGGGTGCGAACTGCAAAGGGCAAATCGTCATGAGGCTACAGCGGAATTGCTCCTGCATGGTCCCCGCCTCATCCTGCGTGCTCGCCGGTAATCCCGGCCATGGCTGATGAAGGATGACGATTTATTGCTGTTGTCTCCTTTCCCGCTTTTCCATTGCTCGTACGTGTTATTGGGCCGTGGGCTTCAGAGTGTCGTGCGAGTCACTGAAATGTTGCGACTGAACCGTAGGATGCTTTACACGGAACGGACGGTGGAGGGCGCAACTGCTACGCCAACCGCCAGCCAGAGTGACCGCCGAGGAGTTGAATCGGACATGCTCCGGTCACTCCAGGGCCGCCAAGCTTCGGCTTGCAATGCGAAATGTCACTCTGTTGATGTTTTCCGCTCCACCATCAAGATATGTTCTACCAACATCTCTAGCCACATAGCTCCATCCACCTTTTTGTATTGTTGCTAAGAAGGAACCATCAATGTTCAACTTATATAACTCCTCCAGGCTTCAGTGGTGGACTCCATTTTATAGGTGGAAGTGAGAAACTTTCGACCTGTTCGGAGAGTTCCACTCTATCTTTTTTAGCTCTGTTTTCAAATTTACTAGCCAAATATCTTAGTTTCACCAACTCTAGATCCAGAAAATACAGATAGAGTTGGGGTTAACTGCACCTTTTTTTGGGAGCTCATTAAGAGGTGCTTCAAAAAATAAAAATCGTGGAGTTAATAAAAAATTACCACCATGTCACTTATTACAAAACATATCTATTTTTTTATCTTTTCTTTCGTTTTCCTCTCGAATCGAACGAATCTCATATAGATGCAGAGGAGCTCCCACCGTACAGAACATATTGATTTGTAATGAGAAAAATATAGATTTTATTAGGAGCATAATAGACCTTTTCAATTGAAACCTTGAATATTTAGAGCTGGAGTTAAATTTTAAGCCAAATATTTGTGGTGGATGTGTAAATCTGAAGCGGAGCTATTCCATGACAGAGTTGTGAAGCAAAGTTGATTTTTATAGAGTGGGGCTCTCCCAAACAAGCCCTTCATTTCAATTGTTTTCTTGAGTTATCTAGATCAACCAGATAGATAATACTCCAAAGAGCAGCAAATATCAGACATGGTCCAATTTCTTTCACCATTAGCGATCTTGTTTCTTGCATTTCCACCAATGCCAAAGCATGATGAGAATTTTATTTTGTTGCTCCATCATACAAATCCTTTGCACCACATCCTTCCTAGACAATACATAAGCTCTATCCAAGGTTGAGGTTGGTCGAGGTTCATCATTGCCGAACATCTTGGACATGCTTGCACTTGAAGAAGAGGTACCGCTAGGCCCTAGTCTTCATCCAATATTTTGACATACCGGACAAATTCCATTCATTTTTACTCTACGTGGCAGGTTTGGCTGGACAGGAAGAGCATTATGAGCAAACTACCATACGAATATTTTAGCCTTAGTCAAGAGTCTTAGTGTTGCCGTATCTTATACTCCTTCCATTCTTTTTGCGTGTCGTCGTTAAATTTGACCGATAACTTTGATCATTCGTCTTATTCAAAAAAATTATGAGAAATATTAAATATTTTATTAGGATTTAATTTATTACTGAACGTTTTTTAATATAATTTTTAAATTTATACATTTGAACTAATTTTTTGAATAAGATGAGCGGTCGAAGTTTTTGATTAAAGTCGATGGTAACAAGTAAAAAGAAAATGAAGGGAGTACCATTCAACGGAACAAGGATCAGTCCCCAGGGCAGTAGAGGTTGAGGCGTCCAGCCCTTGTTGATTTTCTCCACTGTAAACAGCTAACTAGTTTATATTCAAATTTAACAGAAAAACAACCAGCTTGCTTGAGGAGTGTGATGTGAATGGGAACACCTCTTTCTCTTGGACTATTCATATGGCTTTACCCTAACTGACGCTTGCGGCTTGCATTATAGTATCTTTGAGCAACCTTTTTGATTTACATGAATGTTTCACAAACTCCGAGCAACAATGAGGTTCTTGTTTTGTTTTTTTTAAAGACCCGGAACATGGTCCGCCATATATTAATGAGAGAGAATTAGAGTTTCTACAAAGATGCGCGTTTTACAGCACCCTTGATGGAGTGACAGTCCGCCAAGACTTATTACAAAAGGGGATTACTCGCGGCATCGCAATGCCTCAAGGTTGGACATATGACGCGCCCCGGCCGATATCCAATTTCTTGTTTCATCTTGTATTTGAGAGAGGAGTGTTGACATGGTCGTGTAGCGTCCGTTGAAAACACGGGCGTTCTGTTCCTTCCGTATCGTCCATACAGTTTGCATGAGGACAGAGTGTATCCCTTTACATATTGTTGGACGACATGAAAGAAGAATAGCTTCGGCCCATTCTTGTATGTCACATCCAAAAATTCGCATTTTGGAATGTAAATCATTTTTCAACAACACACCTCAAATTCTCATATTTTTAATGCTTTAATTTAAATTAAACTTTAAAATAATTTAACTTTTTTAATAGTTATTAATTAATTTAATATTACAATATTATGAAATGTGCTTTGTTCAAAGACTTGATTAGTTCAATAAAATGGTTTCAAAATAAATTTTAGTTTGCTATGAAAATCTAAAAAGAAAACATAAAGGTAAATTTGATTTGGTTATGAATTATAATTTTTTATACAGAAAACTTGACAATGTATTAATATGCTCTTTGAATGACCATGACGATGATGACACGAGGTGGTGATGCTTCACTCCACATATCTCACACATGTATCTTGCTCCAATATCGAACATATTCATCCAATCAACCATGATGTGCAAAAGAAAAGATTTTTATCAAATATTGAGATTTAACCTTACTTTATCAGATTTTTCCTTCTAAAATACGTCTCTCTTTCCATCCACACACCTCCCACCTCCCCTATAAATACCAGGTGTCTCCCCACGTACTCCTCCATCCTTCAAACCCTAACCACGCCGCCGCCGCCAAGCTATGCCCTTACGTCCAGACCCGCAGCCACCGATTGGCATGCCCGTTCCCGGCAATCCGTCCAGCCCAATTCCGCTAAAATTTTACTAGAATATGCACCTTAAGTCCTCTACAACATATTCAAAATTCGCTGCAATCGGAGCCTCCATGCCTATGGGATCTGAATCTTGGTCGCAATTGTTCAGGGTTCCAAGCAGATTTCTGCGTGCATGTCGGTAATTCCATCTCATTTGCTTGCAATTCGGAAGTCCTCTTGATGTGATTCTTGATCGACGGGGCGTTCCAGGAAGTTCCCTTTAGTTCCACCAAAGGGCGCGCTCAGATCGCCAAGAATGGCACCAGGTACGTGTTTTCCTCACCAGCTACCGCTGCAGGACCTTTAGCAAATCCAACCGCTCGATCTCCTTTTCAGGTAAGTTTTGTAATATCATATGTCCTAATCGTGTTCCACATATCAATGCACCTTTTGGTATAATTTCATGTTCATAACTGCTTTCCATTGGTGGGAACGCGCACATCTTTATGTTAATGTCTCTGCAGGATAGAAACCGTACCTTATACATTCGTCATTATTTAACTATTGCATCCGAGAACATCCGAACAAACCAATCATATCTCTAACCATGAATTTACATCCCCTAAACATTGCTCACCTTGTTTTACAAAATGCTTAAGGATGTCGACATTGGACACCTTGATTGTCGTCATCATCCTGTCTCCACCGTCGTCGCAATGCCGAGTATTCGTTCCTCTTTGAAAAACTATTTGGTGATCTGTTCTTATCCAGCATCACATATCACTCTCAATTATTATTATCTTTCTGTGGTAAATCTTAGGTTTGGTTGATTGTTTGTTTGTCGGTAGCATACACGAATAAGTACTCAAGTTTCGGAACGACGGATTTCAAGACCAAGCGTTATAATCAACGAGCAACAATATTATTGAGTCAAGTGTCCTTGATCATCTTGCACCTATTATTTCTTATCTCATAAATTGATTGCATGCTTGATTAAATATGTGGGAACTCTTATGATAGGGTTTACTAGAATTATTTTATTATCCTTGTTGCCTGAAACTTGGGTATAAATTGGGTAGACTTGCTTAGTTTGCTGTGTTAATTGGGATGGACTTATGCTTATGGTAATTTATATCGATGCATATATGTTGGATGATGGTTATGGATGAGATGGTTTGGATAATGATGATGTTAATGGAAGGGATTAAATGAAGTGAAAACGATGGTGGTTGTCATTGGCACGGATTGGGTACGGAATGCTTGCTTAGGCCCTAAGGAATCAATCAGAAAGTGGCCACCCAGGATAACAGTGCCACCACAAGACTGAAAATGGGATTGGTTTGGTTGATTAATTAGGTTCTCTTGTAGTCTCGTGCAAGCCAAATGGCAGAGCGGGAAATCGTAGCTAATGAGGTATCTTTGGATTCGAACGACGCAAGAGGGAGCCCTTGGTAAATAACAGGTTTTGGAGGGCCGTTTTATGGACAGGTACCCCACGGTCGCTCATTAGGTTGCAGGCACTGAAAGATCGTCATGGGACAGGTACCCGAAGGTCGTTCTCCTCTGGTGAAACTTTAGCAGGCGTGCACGTGCTGGAAGACCCGGCAAAAAGGCCTCGTAGTGAAACCCTGCCACACAACTAAGGAAGTGTGAATGTGAGTCGCGATCACGGCATACAAGGGTGATCATGACTTGTGGATAAAGTGATGCCACCTTGCAGAGTGTACAACTGTCATGGCAGCCGTGCTCACGGTCAAAAGCATCCTGGATCCTTACCCAAGTAGTTGGATGGTTTCAGAAGGTTGGTTTGAAGATGGATATGTCGCAACAATGAATGTTTCAGATTGGGTTGGCCTCTCACTTATTTAAATAGGATGTTAATCTAAATTAACCACTAATTGTTGTAAACTACTTTATAGCCTTCTTTTTATTGACCCATCATGTCATACCTTCCCTCACTTGCGGAATAAAAAATGTAGTCACACTTGCTATCCACAAAACATATATTGGTCAGTAAATGAAGATGCAGAGCTAAAGGATGAAGATGGTTAAGGACAACTAGGCATGGTCTTCTGGTCGACTTCCTTTGGAGATGAAGGACGCCTACGCATAATCAAAGCTTCGTTACTCTGATGTATCATTTATCTTTTTTAATTACTTATTTGATTATATAGAGATATTATTTTTTTTATCACATATATTGTTCTATATGCGTGAAAACTTGATCTTGAACAGGCATATAGATGAGCTTGGTTTTGCTCCTTAAAACCGGGTGTGACAAATATTCTTGTTAAGGGGGTAGTTTGTCACATCCTAAAATTCGTATTTTGGAACATGAATCATTTTTCAACAACACACCTCAAAATTTCATATTTTTAGTGCCTTTATTTATTAAACTTTAAAATAATTTAAATATTTTACAAAACATTTATTTTGTGAAAACATTAAAAATGAATCACCGACGTTAGAATAACTAAATATTTTCTTTTTAAAATTAAACTAAACCCTTTAATTCCTTTTTTATTTTTTTATTTTGATGTTTACTGTAGAGTGTTTCAAGATAGAAATTTTGAGATGTGACATTGTATCGAGGTTTTGGAACTTTGCCAATTTACTGGGGACAGATTAGTCTGTTGGAGCCATGATGAGATAGATGTTCAGGTGTTTCTAGACTCCGTTGGCACATCTGACAGAAATATGGATTTAACCAGCCTCGGCGCTGCAGCCTATCCGCCGTCCAGACCCTGTTCTGGACCAACAGCCATATGAATACTTCGATTTTTGGGTGGCACGCAAACGTGCCATATTAGGGACGGGAAACTGGAGGCGATGTTGCCTGTGAACTGAATGTCATGCTGATTTTGCTGGAGTATTGGCCACTTGCGGCCGGTGTCCACTTAATTGTCTTTTTGCTGTGATGAATCAAGGTTTGTGCCTGATTACTCTATTATTACCTAGAGGCGGAAATATTCATTTAAAACGTTGTTGTTTAGATGGTGTGCAATGTCTTGGATCCATTTATCCTCCGTTAGTGCGTCTCGTACTGTTCTTTGCTTCCGACGGCTGTGTTTGTAGAGCTGCGGAAATAGTGTTGCCGGGGAGTGTCCATGCAGCCAGCTCGAGTCCTAGAAGTGAGTTTTCCTACCGTCTCTGATCTCCACCCTGGTGGCTGCGGTGAAAAGGGCAATATCGCCTTCGTCTACTAGAAGCTCCATGTTATGCCATGGCCTGTCCGGTTGTGTCCATGACAGCCACAACCATCGTAATCTAAGTGCCCTCCCGAACTTTTCCAGGTTTTTAATGCCTAAGCCCCCATATGATTTTGGTCGTGTGACTTTTGGCCAAGCAACTTTGCAATTGCCTCCATGAAGTTCTTTGGAGACTGCCCAGAAGAAACAACTTCTTATCTTGTCAAGTTCTTTGAAAACCTGTTTTGGAGGTTTGAAGCTCATTAGTAGGTAGATTGGTATTAATGAGAGCACAGTATGGACCAATTCTTTGCGTCCTGCAATGTTGAGCATGCTTCCCTGCCACCCTGCAAGCTTTGCCTTTGCTCTGTCCTGTACAGGTTGCAGATGTATCATGCGCAATCTTGTGACCGTCAGTGGCAGGCGCCAGTAAGTGAGCGGGAAGGTGGCTCTGCTTTCTGCAAAATCCTGTAGAATTTCCATCAAGTCCAGGTTCCCGCACCGGATCTTAGATACTGAAGATTTTTGAACATTGATTTTTAGCCCGGTTGCCTTCCCGAACTTGTCCAAAATGTTCATTAGGGAACCTACTTCCTGTCTGTTTGAGTTGACAAAGTGTTGCGTCATCCGCATAAAGTGACAGCCGTAGCTTGGCTTGCCTTCCTCGCAGCGGTGTCAGCTCGCAATCCTCAGTGGCAATTTCGAGAAGGCGTTGCAGGGTATCTGTAAAAAAGATAAAAAGGTAAGGAGAAAGGGGATCGCCCTGCCACAGCCCTCGCCTATGTCGAATATCTGGTCCTGGACATCCGTTTAGAGTGCATTCGAGGTTGACGAGGAGAAGATTAGTGTCAGCCAACCTCGCCCCCGCGGGGAGACCCCTGTGTTGCAGTAGCTCGAAGATGTACTCCCATGAAACCATGTCAAAAGTCTTGGATATGTCCAACTTGAAGAGGAGCGTCGGAGTCATTATTCGGTGATATGCTCTTGCAAGATTACGGACATAAAGGAAATATCGTGAATGCTTCGTGTTTTGATCAATGCGCTTTGTGAGACCGAAATGGGTCCATCAATGTATTTTGAGAGGTACAGTGACAATATTTTTTCCATCAGCTTTGCAAAGGAGTGGATTAGACTTATCGGCTTGAAATCCTTGGGCCTCTCAACTACCTCAGTTTTGGGTATTAGGACCACTGTGGTTGTGTCAATATTTCCAATGGTCCAGCATATAGGTTGTGCAGGGACTGCACGGCACTAATCAGGTCGCCCTTGATGATTTCCCAGCAGTGCTTGTAGAACTCGCTTGTAAAACCATCTGACGGTTTTCCTAGCGGCAGCATTTTGACTGCTTGGTGGATTTCTTCTTCAGAGAAAGCTGCATCCAAATCCTCACTCTTCAGTTGCGATAGGTCAAGTCAGTCCCAGTTGATGGTGCATTCTCTTGTCTCTTTGGTTTCTAGGATAGCTTTGTAGTGTGTATAGAGCGCTTGTTCTTTTTCCTCATGCGTGAAGAGATAGGCGCCATCATCTCCAATCAGGTGTGGTAGGAATTTCTTTTTCTTTCGGGCATTGGCTTTTAAGTGAAAAAATTTTGTCGTGCCATTGCCTTCTTTTAGCCACTAAATGCGCGAGCATTGTCGTCATCTTGCTCTTTCCACTGCCGCTAGTCCAAGGACTTGTTTTTGGGGTTAATTGGATTCATGCCATTAAACTTTCACAGAGTTGTAAATATGTCATTGAACTTTCAAATACCGGCCCAGTACCATTATAATTTCAACAAAGTTGAAAATATGCCATTCTATACGCCACAGGCTGCTTTGGACCCACTAGCAGGTGCTCATATTTTCGTGCGGACCACATTGCCCCTGGTTTCCAATCTATACACTCCCCCATATTGACTGGATTGGGTGGTCGTTCTTCTAGCAGTGGTCAAACGTAGCACCTGCTGACCGAGAACAATAGTGGAGAATGATGAAATCATGTATGTCAGCACTACAGAACTACCTCGTTTTCCTACTGAACCGGTTGTTCCTGACATTGAGCAGCCTGCTGAACTAGTTGTTCCTAACATTGAACAGCCTGCTGAAGGAGGTGTGCCTCCTGAGGTAGAAGTCACTGATACTGATCCTGAAGAAATAATCGTGTCGCATGACCCTGAAAATCCTGACATTAGAAAAGGTGCCTTGTTTACTGACATAATTACATTTAGAAAAGTTATTAGGTATTTTGCAGTTAAGAAAGGTTTTGAAATGACAAATGTGAAAACAGATCCAACAAGGTATATAGCCCATTGTGCAGATGAAGGCTGCCCCTGGCGCATACATGCTTCAAGGCTTCAGGATAACAAGACAATTCAGGTTAGTTGGCATGTGATTACTAATGTTTAGTTGTATATTGTCATTTGGTAATGTTACTCTCTGTAATTATTGCAGATCAAGGTGTTGCCATTTGAGCATAATTGCGCAGCTACAAGCATACACACTACACAAACAATTACACACGTGCTGTCCAGAACAACTCTTCTTCCCATCCTTAGCTCTGTTATCTGCTTCTCCAACTCCACGATGTCATGCTTCAACTCCCTAATGTCCTACTTCATCTATAATATTTCTTGGCTCCCATCGGCAACTGCAGTTGAGACAGGTCCAGCAGCGATTGTGTTGGCCCAAGAAGCTTCTTTCAAAAAGTTGCGCTTACAAAACAGCTGGTAGTCATTCTCCCACATGAAAAAATTGCAACTTGTAGCATCGTTCTGCCATGGAAGACCGAAAAGGAAAAAAAAACATTAAACCCAAAACAGATCACAAATATTGCAAATCAATTCATCTAACCTTGATATTGCCTGGGCACTTATAGAAACCTTGACCGTAACTTGTTGGTTGCTTGCTCACATATCGTCGTAGACAAAGGCCACAATTCCTGCAATCCAGAAGTGTAGCTCCTGGTCCTCCGTACCTGTTCCGTTGGAGACTGACACCATCTTCAATGGACTGTATTGCGACATGGGGATGGGGGCGATGCAGGGCCTTGAGCTCCAGGGCCTAACACCGGCAAGCAGATCCACTTGGAGGAAGGAGAACTAGGACGAACTGGTCCAGAGCAGGATGAAGGAGAGGAGACGGAGTGGGTTTAGCTGGGTAGGCAGGGGCAATATGGTCAGTACAAAAATATAAGCACCTGTCGGTGGGTCCAAAGCAGCCTGTGGCGTATAGAATGACATATTTCCAACTTTGTTGAAATTATAGTGGTATTGGGCTGATATTTGAAAGTTTAATGACATATTTCCAATTCTGTGAAAGTTTAATGGCATGGATCCAATTAACCCTTGTTTGAATTGAAGATGCAGTGGTGAGACATTGAAGATGAGATTGCCTGAAGAGATGCGTAAGGAAATAGTAAAGCCCACTCATGTGTACAGGAAAATCTATCCAGGTGAACCAGGGTTGGGTTTTCTCTTTCATTGCTCCATGTGAAATTCCTATTTTGCAGCACAATTTCCATTAGTGAGACAATAGCCCTTCTGAGCTGTCCCAGGAGTCTTCTATTTAGATTAGAGTTGTTTTGATCTTGTGCTCTGTATATCAAGTTAAAATCCTCAAGGCATAGCCAATTGATTGCCACGGCTTGTTTGATTTCTGTAATTTCTGCTAAGAAGTTTTGTTTTTTAGAGTCTGTAGTTGGGCCATATGCTGTGGTGAGGTGGAAAGTGATGTTGGACATTCTGACATTGAAAGTCATGGACAAGCAGAATTCATGCATTTCTGGTTTAGATGCTGCTACCGTTTCCTCATCCCATGCTATCGGTACTCCTCTAACACCATCTGTCGGGATGTAATCAAAATTGGATAGGCGCCGGCCAAGGAATTGCATACCCAAAAAGGTGTCAATAATTTCTAGTTAACTATGATGAGTTCAGGAGCAGCTTGTACTAAAACGGACGCCCAAGTCGCATACGGACTCCGTTTTAGGTGATCTACGACTCATGAAAAGAGGATGAGATTATCCTTTCAATAGGAATGGTCCAATATCCAAATTCCTCTACAGTTCATAGGATCATCAAAATATTAGACAGTCCAGAATCTGTCAGGGTGCCGCGACACCGACTTTGGGCCAGTTGGCCTTATATCGAGTTAGAGTCTATTAGGGTTGCGTCCAGGGGACTTGCACATCCTCAATTCCTTTATATCCACCATTAGGGTTTGGATGTTGCTTAGATTATTCTGTCAAGAACAGTTTCACCGTCATTGGTTTGTAGAACCCCAATATGTGAGATTAATTCGGTATTGAGTTAGATCTTTCGTGTTCTTACTTGTGTTCTTTGATTCGCAGGCAAAGATTAGCCTTCTCGGCGAGGTCATCCGTGTCCGCATGGGTGATAACTAGATGAGACGTGGTGTGGCGATTTCGTGGTATGGAACGTGCCATTCGAAAGTCAAATTGATTTGTTCGCGACTCCGTCCAAATCGTTGATTATCAGAAGCTGTAGGAAGATCGGGATCCCATCCCCGTCACCGGCAGCAGCATTGAGCTCACAAGCCAGTTTAGCGCGTCGTCCTGCAGCATGGGGTCGGTCCTGTTCTGCTTATGCACGTCCTGCATCTATGCGTGTAGGGAATCAACAAGGGGGTCATAGCAGAGATTCCCTGAAGCAGGATTTGCAACCGCGGTGTCTAAAAACTAGGTGGTCGCACGCCATGGTGATACCTGTGGGTAGGCCTAGTCATCGCCTTCCCGATTTGAAATCGCCCTGCGAGTCACTGTGACACCTCAAAAATTTAAACTCGATCAATCCGATATTTAAGCAAGTTTATGGTGTCAAAATAAAGAATTAAAAAGTTCTTTGTCGTTTATTGAGGTAGAGGGAATCAAATTAAATGGTTACTAATTCGTCGACTAAAATAAGTCATAAGCATTTTTTTTGTCATTTTAAACTGTCGCTAATTCATTAAATTGAGTTGGAATGCGAAAAGAGTACGGGAACATTTCATGTAAAACGGTCGGAAGGAGTAAACGTGTGAATAGGGCTGAACCCCCGTAACTACTTTCATCGAAACCCTAATTGTCGAGTAGATTGAGTAGTGGGATAATGGGACCCAGGGTTATCGGATTCAAAAGTGTTCAAAATCTTGGTTCAAATTCCGAAACGGCCCAGATCAAAAACCTAATTACCTCGGAAAATTAAACAATAGACAAGAGGCAAACCATTGTAAAGGAATTCGGAATTGCAGTGACGATTCAAATTCAAATAGCAATCCAAGAATTCAATGTTAACTCCTTTACATTTTTAGTCATCCAACCAAATTAGTGAAACTTCAAAAATTTTGGAATTCAAATTTCAAATTTCTACCCTAAACCTTCTCTCCTTCTCCCCTTCCTTCTGTCCTGCCTCTTCTTTCTTTTCTCTGTTGTCGGACGAGTACAGTACCCGTTCTGCCGAGGACAGAGCCGCCATGCCGCTTTCTCCCGCCGAGCGTCGCCCTACGCCCCTAGCCGCGCAGAGCCGAGCTAGCCCGACGTGAAACTTAATGATCCTCTGCGAGCGCCGCTGCTCCGCTCGGCCGGCGACCTACCCACGTACGGGAACCGGCGACCGTCTTCACCATAGCCGCGGCCGCCCGATTAAATTCACCCCGAGCGCGCCGCTGCAATTCCGTCCGACCAACTGCCCGCGGACTGCAAACCATCCCCGTGCGCTACAAATTGCCCCTCCACCAGTGTTCTTCTTCCTTCCCGCTCCTCCTCGCTTTTATTCCTCACTGCCTGCCGCCATTGCCGCCGCGCTGCTCCCACGTCGACCGGCCGTCCTACTACAATCCGACACCAACCGAGCTCCTCCAACGTGTACGAGATCACTCACTACGCCCTTCCACATCCATTTCACCTTTCCTGAGCCGAAACCCTAGCCAACGCCGGCAATTCGTTCTCGGAGCACCGCCATAACCGCCATTGAAGCCGTCCCGTCGAATTCCTCGTCGCTGGTGAGCGCCTATCCAATTCCTTCCGTCGGCGAGACCCTCGTGTCGCCCTGTATCCGTTTCAATTTGACTGCAGCGGTTTTGATGAAGCAGCGGTGACGGAATCGCCGCGCCATCGCCGGAGCACCCGCCGAGCCGCCACCTCACCGTCAACGACCATCTTCCGGCCAATTTCACTCTTCCTCGCCATGCCCAGCGACACCACCGGTCTCTGCTGCAGCTCACGGTGCTCGACCCCGACACTCACTGACCGCCGAGCCGCCGGAACACCGCCGCCGCCATCAGCGAAACCGGTCCACCGTCGCCGGCGTACCTCCGGTGAGCCGCGCCCCCATTCCGTGATCAAATGGGACCCCCGAGCCGTGCTGAACGTGCTGGGCACCACGAAAGCCGCCGCCGATTCCCCCTCCGGCGAGAACCGCCGGTGGTGCGCCATCGGGAGGATGCCCTAGCGCCGCTCCCCTGTCCAGTGTCGCTGACAAGCGGGCCCGGCTCTCTTTCAATTTATTCAAATCCCAGGAAAATCCACAGAGTTGTAAAATTCATAGAAAATACGATACTACTCCAAAAATAGCAAACCAAACCTTTTTAGAAACCTCATGACTAGGACTAAATTTCTGTTAAAACAATTGTTATAAAACGACCAAAAGTTTTCAGTAATAATTAAAATACTCTTTTCTGTTTTTGAATTTTAATTTGAATTCTAGAACAGTGCTAAGGCTAAGATTTGATCTACAAGTACCTCATGGCAGCACACGCCTACTGGAATTTTATGGGGATTTAAGGACCACCAAATTGTATATAGTACTTTCACAATGCCCCAATCTGCCTATTAAAATGCCATTTTCTAAAATACATTGTAAAAGTCAGTAAAAAGATTTGACCCCAAAAACAAAGTTGTAAACTTGGTTCCCCTGAGTAACACCATAAAATTTCATAATTTTATTCCAAGGTTTACATATGGTTTCTGATTTTATAAAGTCTAATAACAGGAACTTCGATGAATTTTTATAAAATCTAGGAAATTCACCTAGGTGTCGCAACCCCGTCCGATAAATCGTACGGTTTGCTCATCCAGGATCATTTTGGGGAGCCACTTGCCGAAGCAATGACCGTTACAGTACAATAATTAACAGGAACACGTAAAATGATTTAGAGAGTGCATAAATTCTTAATGTTACAGAGTTGGTTCAAATATTTTAAGTGCGGAAGCGTAGTTCAAAAGCAAACGATAGTCAGCGGAAGCTAATAATTACAACTCGACGATACAATTAAGCACACCAGCCCACGGGTGCTTAATCTTCATAGGTCGGCGAAGCGGGAACCCACTCGAAGGTCCACTCCGAGGGTGCATCCCCTTCCCAACCAACACAACCAAAGTTAGAAGGATCACCTGCAAAAATAATAATCAACAAAGCCTGAGCAACTAATACTCAGCAAGACTTACCCGTCAACGTGGCCATCTAATGACCGACTCCTAGAATGCAGGGAGTATTTGGTGGGAGCTGACCGGGTAATTGCAAAAATAGCACTTAGGTCTATTACCAATTTTTTAGCCAAATTAATAGTAATCCTTATAAACTTGCTAAGTGAGCTGCTGTTCTAAACAATCATGAATTCAGTACATCAACAGAGTGTAATAATCATCTTCATCCCATCTCAACTATTTCCTTATCGTTGCGGCAGAAAGGAAACAAGTGCTACTCTTATCCGCGAGGAGCGGCAATTATAATTGATTTACATCCTGCAGGAGAAACCCGAATGACACGACACGTGCACACTCAACTGAGTCACACGTGGCTACCTTTCGCAACATCGCGACAGTGTTGGCTCAATATCCATCCCTCCAAGGACATGGTCCTCCAGGCAACGCCCTGCGTCCCTGTACGGCCCCAAGCCTTTCCCACTAGCACGTGCCCAAGAAAATCAAAAGCGAATTCATCCACCATACTGGTCCATTCATCCGGAAAAAGGGATGGCCAACTGTCCAACAAAGCACGATGAGCTACATCGGTTTCCTGGTTCCCATATACCAGTATGCACTCGGTACACACCTCGAACTTGTCCAATGCAACCGCACCCGACAGGGTGCTCAGTTTTTAATCACTTTCATATCAACGTATATCCTTCATCTTTCTTTGATTAAACTCGAGTAGTCTCCATACTACTCGAATGCTACCGGAAGCCTATTTCTTTAAGCACGGCATCCTATCGATGGCTCTACCAATTGAACCGTAGGAATCCTATTAAGTCATGCAACTAGGGTTTCACGGCAATTTCCTAGAAACCTAATGCACAAACAATTCCTACACTCGTAGTGATAAAAATAAAACTTGGAAAACATAGGTGTGCACCGGGGCTTGCCTTGGTCTGCAGAAAAGTTAGTGCACTCGAACGGGCAGTCAGATCCGGCGGGCGCTTCTTCTGGATTCACGTCCTCCGCCTGGATTTCCGAGTCGGTCCGTATATGACGAAAATGCATAGTAATGTTTAAGGAAATGTGTTGCAAGGCTTTTATTAAGGTCCAACTAGATTTTCTTAGTTAGGGTTCAGGGTTAGATTCGACACTTTTCGGTGGGGCCCACTTGCTTAATTAACTGCGGCTATTAATTAGGGTTAAAAACGAAAATTTTTAACATAGCTTAATATTATTTTTAGTTGAATGTACTCTCTGAAATAAGCATTTTGAGCTTTGGTTGAGGCCTAGACGATTTTTCCTAGATTTTATAAAAATTCAACAAAGTTTCTGTTTTTCAATTTTATAAAATCAGGATGGCATAGTAAACCTTAGAGATAAATTGTGAAATTTTATAAGGGTACTCCTGAGCTTCAGATCTACAACTTTCATTTTGGGTCCCACCACTGAAAAGGACTTTTACAATGTATTTTAGAAATGGTGTTTTAGTATGCAGAATTGAAGTATTGTTAAAGTGTTACATATAGTTTGGTGGTCCTAAAATCTTCATAAATTCCAGGAGACGTGTGTGACCATGGTGGTTTTGTGTACCAAAGGGCAGCCCTAGAATTTCTCTGGAATTCAAACTAAAATTCAAAAACAGAAAATACCATCCTAATTAATTCTGTAAATTCTGGGACTTTTAATAAAAAGTGTTTTAACATAAAATTAGTGCTTTATTCAAGGATTCAAATAAAATTTGGTTGGGCATTTTTAGATTTTTCCATGATTTGTTACACGCTTGGCAATCCTCAGGTTAAATAAAAGAGCACAGTAAATCAATGGAACAGTGCCCAGACAGGGGAGGCGGCGGCTCCGGTGAGCTCCTCGCCGGTGCGGGGATCTATGGCGAGGGAGGGGTTGTCAAAGAGCTTCACCTCGACCTAAAGCACTGATTTGATGAAGGTGAAGGCCACGGTGATGAAGGGAATCGAGCTGACGACGGGGGGTTGATCTGGCGGCAATGGCGGCAGAACGGTGGCGCGGGGCGTTCTTCTCCGACGACGGTGAACCGGGGCTGGAACCATGTCACGATGGTGAGGTAGGGTGAGGTGAGATAGCCGGTAAACGGAATCGAAGAAGGGTTCTACCGCGATGACGAAGTTTGAGATTTGGCTGCCGCCGGCGAGGTCCCTGGCCGACGAAAACAGGACGGCGGTGTTCCGGCGATTCTGCTCCGGCACAGCACGGGAGGCTGGTCAAAATGGAACGAGGGCAGTGCAATGGTCTCGCTGGTAAACGGAATCGAGGAGCGGCTCACCGTGGATCGAGAATTCCCGAGGTGCGGCAATGGCGTTCCTCCGGTGGCGGCGGCGACTCGTCGGAGCACGGGGAGGTGTAGATGGGAAATTGAGGGTTGAAATGGTGCGAAATAGGTGCTGGAGTATATAAAGAAGAGGTGAGGAGGGTCGGGAGCGGGTAATTTCGACCGAAGGTGATGAATTTAGCCAGCGCGGGGGGGGTTCGGTGGGCGGTGGCCGGACGGGTGGCAGCGGCGAGCGCGGGCGGAATTGAAGACGAACGATGGACTTTCTTGCGCGAGGAGCAGAGGCGGCGTGGGCAGGAGTGACCCGTCGACTTGTTTGCAGTGGAAGGACGGCGTGCGCGCGAATTGTCTCGTCGATTCTGCCGGCCGGCGCGAGACTGGGGTACGGGCGTACGGGGAAGGAAGAAGAACAGAGGCTAGGGACTAGCGTCGCTATTAACCGTAGACTCCAGGGGGTCGGATGCAAAATGGAAGTAACCAATAGCAAAACGGCTAGTCTTGGTTCCCGAGCTCCAAAATTTCTGAAACTTTTTGTGTGAGCTAAGTGAATTATTTGGAACAACTTTGCTTATAGGAAGTTTGACCGAATCATTTCCTAAAAGTCTGTGAATTTTCAACTTGGTTTATAATTGTTGAAATTTTAAAAGTGTCTAAACCTTTTCCAAAAATTCTGATAAAATTCCAAAAATTCTATTTTAATGTGTAGTTAATTGTTATGTAAAAATATGGGTAGGGCTTCGTGGAAGTTTGGATGCCCAACTATTTTATCTACCGCGTCGATTAGGGTTTCGGTTTAATTAACAATTTCGACAATTAAACTGGGCCCGGTTGCTGTTTCCTAATGCCATTAAATAGATGAAGTTCTTAATCCTCTTTTTAACATCGTGGACTAGATTACCAATTGATTTGGATGAGTTTAAGGCGGGGGTGTCACACTAGGCCTTAACCAAAGCTTAAAATTCATGTTTCAGAGAGTACCATCAATTAAAAATAATCTTGAGAGATAATTAAAAGTTTCATTTTTGACCTAGATAAATAGTCGTAGTTATTAAAACAATTAATACTCGAAGCAAAGTGACGGTCTAACCCTAATTCCTAACAATGAGCCCCTAGTTAACCTTTAATAAAAGCATTGTGACTCTTTTCATTAATCCATTCGCTGCATTTCTTCATATAGGAACCGACCAGGAACTGCCGACAGCGAACGAGAATCCAGAGGAGGCACCCGCAGGAACTAACTTCTCGTTCGAGTGCTCTGACTTTTCTGCAAACCAAGGCAAGCCCCGGTGCACACCTATGTTTTACAAGTTTTCCTTTTATCACTATAGATGTAGGAATTGTTTGTGCATTAAGTTTCGAGGAAATTGCCGTGAAAACCTAGTTGCATGACTTGGTAGGTTTCCTATGGATTATGTTGGTAGAGCCATCGATAGAATGCAATGCCTAAAGGATAGTAATCCGGTAGCATCCGAGTAGTATGGAGACTGCTCGTGTTTATTCAAAGAAGGAAAAATCGAGACTTGTGTTTGATCTTAAATGTGGTTAAAATGTGAGAACCTTATCGGATGCGGTTGCATTGGTCAAGTTTGAGGTGTGTACCGAGTGCATACTGGTATATGGGACCAGGAAACCGACGTAGCTCACCGTGCTTTGTTGGACAATTGGCCATCCCTTTTTCTGGATGAACGGACCAGCAAGGTGGATGAATTTGCTTTTGTTTTTTTGGGCTCGTGCTAGTGGGAAAGGCTTGGGGCCGTACAGGGATGCAAGGCATCGCCTGGAGGACCATGTCCTTGGAGGGATGGATGTTGAGCCAACACTGTCACGATGTTGTAAAAGATAGCCACGTGTGACTCAGTTGAGTGTACACGTGTCGTGTCATTCGGGTTTGTCCTGTAGGATGTAAATCAATTATAATTGCCACTCCTCGTGGTCAAGAGTAGCACTTGCTCCTTTCCGCCGCAACGATATGAAAATAGTGGATTATGATGAAAGAGGGTAATTTCACTCTGCTTTGTCGCAATGAATTCATGATTGTTTAGAATAGCGACACATTTAGTAAATTCACAGTGACTACGGTTAATTTGGCTAAAATTAGAAGGGAATATTAGTGTTGATTTCGCAATACCCGATCAACCTCCATCAATACCCCTGCATTCTAGGAGTCGGTCATTAGATGGCCACGTTGACGGATAAGTCTTGCTGAGTATTAGTTGTTCAGGCTTTGTGAATTAATACTTTTGCAGGTGATTCTTCTAACCTCGCCTCGTTTGGCTGTGGTGGTTGGGAAGGGGAGGCACCCTCGGAGTGACCTTCGAGTGGGTTTCCGTTTCTCCGACCTATGAAGATTAAGCATCCGTAGGCTGGCGTGCTTAATTGTATCGTCGAGTTGTAATCAGTAGCTTCCGCTGACTTTCGCTTGTTTTTGAACTACGTTTCCGCACTTAAATTATCTGAACCAGTGATGTAATTTTAAGAATTTATGTACCCTTTACATCGTGTTTTACGTATCCTTATTAATTATTATACTGTATGATCGCTTGCTTCGCTAAGTGGCACCCCAAATGATTTTGGATGAGCAACCGTACGATTTTATCGGACGGGGTTGTGACAGTCACGTGGGGTGAGGATGCGGATTTGTGGCGGCCCCACTCGTTATCGACCCGACATGGTTCGTCCTTCTACCGGTCCGTCCGAGAAGGGGACCGCGATGCTGGACGATCGCGGCCCCCTTTGTCTCCGCCCTCCAGTGCTCGTTGGTGTCCTCGCGAGGAGCCACGCGACTGCGAGTTGCGATCGAAGAGGTCATACACCGTCGGCGGCTCCCGACAGGACATCCTCTGGCGCTAGAATGTCGACCTGCGGCACGCACCATCGGTATCTAGGCCACGGTCGCACCTATCCCATGGTTGCGGGGACGGGCGGCACCCCTGGCCCTTTGTCCTCGTCAACTGCTTGCCTCCTTGCTGAACTGGGCGTTTGTCGTCGTGGTTGCCCGAAGTCCAGTGGAAGGCCCAGATTGTTGGAATCGGACCATCAGCTCGCGGCGCCCAGTCATGGTGCTCATCAATGTGGAAAATGAGCACTACTTCACGACCTTCAAGCGGAACAACATGGTGAGGTATTGGCTTGTCGCAGAGCTGCAAGACCTGTCCTGCACCTCTGGGAAGCATGGTGCACAACATAGGATGCAGAACGAGGTAGGGGTTGAACATCCATACCCAACAAGAGCACGTGTGGGTGACCTCCCTTGTATAGGAGGTGCTGGATAGCCGATCGAAGACGGCTATCCCGACGAACACCTGCCATGCCTCCTGATTCCAGGCGTGAAGGGGCATGCCTTCAATGCCGATCCTGGTATAGTACTAGTAGGTGTGGGGGCTGGAGTAGAGGCCAGGGTGCCACGGTTACGACAAGAAGTTGAACTTGGCGAGGAAGTGGAACTGGTGCTGCTTTGAGATGTTGACGTTGTGCAGCAGAACGCGCAGCTGGTTGCTATGCGCGTCTGCCACCTGGAATGCGTTCACCACGTTGCCGTTCTCCGGCAGGATGATGAGGATAGCGTGGTCCATCCAGTCCTGGGCCTCGACGAGCACCTCTTCCGTGGCGTAGATGGTCGCCCGGTCCAGCCTGGGCGCTGGTCGGGCAGCCCCGGAACGTACTCGGCATGGCAGGCCATGGCGAGGTTGACCTGTTGTTGGGACTAGCGCTGGAACGTGATCCATTCGGTTACTGCAGGCTCCTCTTGTGGGCGTGGCTTGAGGCTTGGCAGGGTTGTTTTGCTTTGAGTTTGCTGGTTCTGCAGTTGAGAGGGGGAAAATCATCCTATCTTTGATGTTCGGCGAGAAGGACTTTAACTAGTTTGTGGCTTGGCGTTTAGCAGGGCACTGGCGAAGCGTATGGCTGGTGCGCCGACAAGACCAGGAGCGGAGAGGATCTGGGCACTGGGCAACTCTATGGTTCTTAGCAGTGCAACGAAAACATAGTTCGGCGAGCCACCTTTTATAGTCAAAAGGCGGTGTTGCCGCGGTGCGTCCCCGATTGGTGCTCTTCTTTGGATGCTCTAGCGAAGATGGAAACTCTATGCGCCTCAACCAATGCTTTTGTTGCACCACCTCCCACTCTGATGAATAATCAAGGCGTGTAGGGGTGCGTTTGGTTGAGGGTCAGGAGGGATGGGGTTGATTCATCCCTGGATAGGAAGGATAGATTCATCCCCTGTTTTGTTTGGTTGGAAGGACGAGTGTCAGGGATAGACCCATCCCCTGTTTTGTTTGGTTGGATGGATGAAGAAGGACAACATGATACACTCACCCTGGGTGAGGTTACCCCTTATTTTATGAACACATCATTATTTATAAACAAAACAATATAACATTCTAAATCAATACGTGATTATTAACTAAATTTCATCATTACACCCATATCTAGTAACAATGTCCGATAATCATAGATAAAACTCGATCAAATAGTATCGAACCACATACATAATTACAAAGTCTTATCATTGTGCACATACAATAAGTCCAAGTCTTAATGCACAAAAAAAATATTACGACCTAACTAAACCAGGTCAGGTATTACTTGGTCGCATACATAAGTTCAAATCTTTGTGCACCACCAAAATACTACAATCCCACACAGCGCATACAAGTTCAAATCTGTGTCCACCACCAAAATACTACATCCCCACGCAGCCCATAGAAGTTCAAATCTTTGTGCACCACCAAAATACAACAACCCCACACAACCGAAACACTAATGCTGGTCAGGAATTACGGCATCAGGGAACTTTGCAGTGATGAACTCCACAATCCAATCGATCTTAGCATCAATTGGTAGATTATAGAATGCTCTACCAATGTGAGGGTTAGCCACCAAGTGAGAGTAGTAGGAAGAGATATGGGTACTGTTGAAACCTGGAATGCTTTTCAGAGTGGTATACTGTCGCAACCCCGTCCGATAAAATCGTACGGTTGCTCATCCAGGATCATTCGGGGGGGCCGCTTGCCGAAACAAGTGACTTTGCAGTACAATAATTAACAAGGACTCGCATAAATGACTTGAAGATACATTAATTCAGGTTATATTACAACTGATTTCAGAAGTTTAGGAAGTGCGGAAACGTAGTTTTGATAACAAACACGTGGCTTTCAGCGGAAGCAAAAAATCTAACACTCGACGCCTCGATTAAACACCCCAGCCCGATGGTGTTTAATCTCCACGGTAGGGAGAAGCGGGGACCCACTCGAAGGTCCACTCCGAGGGCGTCTCCTCTTCCCAACCACCCTGGCTACAGTCAGCACTAATACCTGCAAAACAACAATCAACAAACCGTGAGCGACTGACGCTCAGCAAGACTTACCCATCAATAGGCCTTCTAAGGCCGACTCCTAGTATGCAGGGAGTATTTGTGGCAGCAGGGTAAGTATTTGCAAAAACAGCACTAATGGTAAATCCTATTTTCAGGTTTTTAGCCAAGATTTTAAGAGTTCACTAGCAGTAGTAAAATGTGCTCTTAATACTAAACAAACATGGTTGCAATACAATTTATTGAGATCCCAATACATCGGTTTTCCCACCATACAACCCACATTCTCGGCAAGATGTGACACAGTGGACAAGCGGGTACTCTTAACCGTGAGGGGCGGCGATTATAATCGATGTACATCCTGCAGGAGAAACCCGAATAACACGACACGTGCGCACTCCACGAGTCGCACGTGGCCACCTTTCACTGCATCGCGACAGTGTCGGTCCGACTGCCATCTCTCCAAGGACATGGTCCTCCAGGCAACGCCCTGCGTCCCTGTACGGCCCCAAGCCTTTCCCACTATCACATACCCAAGAAACAAAAATGCGAAATCATCCACCATAACGGTCCATTCACCCGGAAAAAGAGATGGCTGGTCGTCCAATCACTGCGCAATGAGCTACGTCGGCTTCCTGGGTCCCATATGCCAGTATGCATTCGGTACACAACTCAATACTTGCCCATGGGTGCCGACATTCAGTACCATTGTTAACTTAATCCATTCAGCAATATTGACCAACAGTTAATGTCATATTTTGTGCCCATTCCTTAAAGACTACACATGTGACAGTCACCCCTCCCACAAGATTTTAGCTATCGAATGAGTAGTCTCCATACTACTCATATGCTACCGATTCCTGATATTAGCAAGGCATACTAGCGCTTAGCTGACGCTACCGAGTTATCCCATAGGAACTCCTACTAAGGCTATGCAACTAGGTGTCAAACAACTCCTCAACGTAATGCACAAACAGACCTACAAGGATAGTGACAAAGTAAAACTTTAAATCTTAGGTGTGCACCGGGGCTTGCCTCGGTTCGGGGAGAAGTTAGCACAGTCGACGGCGGGGTCGGCAGCGGGGAAATCCTCCTCAGCCTCGGTGGCCGTCTGCAGCTCGGTTCCTATATGAAGATGCAAGGTAATCTTGTATTAACAGATGAGTGAAGTTGCATGAATTTCTCTCTAACAAACTTTAGTGTGTTGCTTCGGTAGACGGGACTTGCTAGACTGGTCGGACGGCAAAGATTACCAGAGGGTTGTCGGTGGAAAAGAACAACAACGGAGACTGGTCGTCGGAAAAGAGATGTCGACGCGCCGCTACTGCTGAAATACTGCGGAAGAATGGGGCGGCGGTTAGAGACGATAGCGACGGACGATGGAACCGTCGGCAGGGCAAGGCTTACCGAGCGCACCTGAGCACGAGAGAAGCTTGCTCTGCTTCGGGCCCTGCGGAGCTCTTCGGCGGTAAAGGCGGAAAGGAGTGGAGACGAGAGCAGAGAGACGAGCGCGCAGAAGAGCAAAGGAGTGCGCACGAGTGAAACGTTTCGTCTCTGGAAAATATCAGCCTCCGTTCCTTTTGTCTCTCCAGGACGACGCAAGTTGGCGCGGCGGCAGCGTACTGCAGCGCATGGGCGCCGGGCGTGCGCGTCCCATCACGAAGACTTTCGGCGCGGTGGCAGCACTGCTGTGTACGGCCAGGCGCTTTTACGGTTGGGGAGATGGCCGGCAACATTAATGGCGTGGCCGCTTCGAGCCCGGTCCGACGAGTCTGTCCGGCCTCGGGGTCGAGCGAGGCGGAACGAAATGCGGCTTGTCCGACCTCGGGGTCGAGCGAAGCGGAGCGAATCGGCTTGTCCGACCTCGGGGTCGAGCGAGGCGGAGCGAAAAGTGGCTGGTCCGACCTCGGGGTCGAGCGAGGCGGACGAACGGTTTGTCCGACCTCGAGGTCGAGCGAGGCGGAGAGAAATGTCCGACCTCGGGGTCGAGCGAGGCGGAGCGAAATGTCCGACCTCGGGGTCGAGCGAGGCGGAGCGAACAGCGGTTTGTGTGCTGACGGAGGGTCGGACGAGACGGAAAGAGCGTCCGACCACTGGGGGTCGGGGTCGGGCGAAGCGGAAAAATCATCCGACCTCAGGGTCGGAGGTCGGGCGAACCATAAAAATCATCCGACCTCTGGGTCGGAGGTCGGGCGAATCGGACCCACAAAGCCGGGGTCGGGAAGGCATGGAAAGGAACAGAGAAGCGGCACCCGGGGGTGGAGCAGGGACTCGGGCGGCGGTTCGCAATTGGGAGAACAGAGGAGACCGGACGGCACTCGTTCCTGCTCGGAGCGGAGCAAGGCCGGCGGTGCACGGGCGAAAGAAGTGAGAAGCAGAAAGACAATAAAGATTGGATTTCAAATTAAATTTTGAATTTAAGTTCTGTTGATTAGATCCTATGATTTCATTACTTAGGGTTTTGAGATTTTTATAGAACACCATTAAGTCCTTATTGACAAGAGATTTAGCGAGAATTTAGCTCGGGATGTTACATATACAGATCAGGTGGGAGATCCATATCACTAGTAGCCAACTTCTCTATAGCTGAAGCAACTTTATCAGAGCAAATCTTGAGAGTTGCAATGAGCGGATCAACCTCCGCATCAGCAGTTTTGGCTTTTTTGTTCGGTCTAGTTGTGGAGGATGTCACAGCTTGATCAACACTAGTAGCAGTAGCAGTAGGAGTAGTGGTGGGAGTGGTTGGAGTTGTTGGGATAGTAGTGCCATCAGCATTGGCTTCTTCCATATCAATTTCTGTGTCAACTTCTTCCCCACCTAGCGGATCACCAGAACCCTTTGCGTACTTTCCGGTGGCCATGCTACTTCCATATAGAGTTTTCATTTCAGCATAATGCTCAAGAGGCTTGTTAAAGAGATCAGCATCAAGTTTATGATCCTATAAAAAAAAGTAAAAACAAGAAAACAATGTTAGCCGATGTCTGAAATTACAGAGTCAATGTTGTAGCTTCTTGAAATACCTTAATATAGGAGGCATAGTGCTCAGCATCAAGAGTGATAACGAAATTGGTTTCATCCCAACCGGAGCCACTCACTTTCCTTGCCTTGAGTATCTTTCCATACCTGCGTTGCCATGTACGCAGGTGGTTCTTGACATTTTCCCCATTGTACTTAGTCATAAACTGCTCATTGACAGCCTTGGCACAAGCATTGTAGTGCACTCTCTTGAATCCCGACGAAGTTCGTGTGCCATTGGCCACCATGTTGGCCATAAATGTCAACATAAAAGCAGAAGTAGCTGGAACCCAATGAGCTTTGTCTTTCTCATCACCTTTGTCCTTGTCCATTCCCTGCCAACCATAAAAACCAAAGGAACATGCTATATAGCACTTACCATCAACAATAATGAATCAAGCACCAAACCATATTAGTTATAGCCAATTCAAGGTACAATGAAAAAAAATTCTTCTACACACATTATGCAGCGATACAATGATCGAATAAACAAAAAATTCAGAGTACACACATTATGCAGCAATACAATGGTTCAATACACAAAAAATTCAGAGTACACACATTATAAAAAATTC
Organism: Oropetium thomaeum; assembly: GCA_001182835.1. NCBI lineage: Eukaryota > Viridiplantae > Streptophyta > Magnoliopsida > Poales > Poaceae > Oropetium > Oropetium thomaeum. The sequence continues at coordinate 445,105 of LFJQ01000082.1, forward strand.
TAAGTACAGAGTAGTTATTTTGGCGGTCCTGCCATATTTGATCAGCAATTTGCTGTCTCAGATTAACCATGAATGTGTGTTCACTTGCTTGGCCGGCAGATGTCGTGGCATGAGTGTGAATTGGCCAATCAGATTCTTGTATTATGATATCATCCCCACCATCGTGTATGACCCAATTATGAATGATGCAGCAAGTTACCACTATGTCTACTTGAGTTGGAAATGGAAAGAATGGTTTGGCATCATCAAGAATCTTGAACCTTCTCTTCAATGACCCAAATGCACGCTCTACTGACACACGTAGCGCTGAATGTCTAAGGTTGAACAATTCTTTCTCATTTTGCACCGGATTATTCCTAAACTCATTCAAATGGTACCGGACAGCACGGAAAGGGGGCAAGAATCCCGGCGTGGCTCCATAACCAGCGTCAACTAGGTAGAATTTGCCTATCATGTAAGGGACAAATGTGTTACAACCTATGTTAAGCTAAAAAAAATTAATGAAGGTTAAGCTACAAAGTTATATCTATTACCTTGTGGTATACGGAGTCCATTTGGACGTTCTAAAGCGTCTCTCAGAATTAGAGCATCATGTGCTGTTCCCTCCCAACCAGCTAAGATAAAAGTGAACCGTAGATCAAAATCTACGGCCGCCATTACATTTTGAGTAGCGTAGGACTTCCTACCACGGAACGAAGGTTCCATGTCTTTAGTAACAGATGCTCTTACATGTGTACCATCAATAGCTCCAATACAATCCTATATAAGGTAGCACACAACCTAGCAAAAGTTAGCAGCTATAAAGGTTTCATAGTACAATTGTCAATGAAAGATATGGATTGAGCATCACACCTTAAAGTACGGATCCCACCTTGGGTTTCCTTCTATTTTGGTAGGGGTCTCCAGTGAAGGTGGTCTAATAAAATCATTCCGCAGCTCTCCAATAGCACGCAGGACTTTATTGAAATAACGACTAATAGTTTCACCTGATCTTCCATAATTAGTAGCAACAAGCCTATTTCTAAGGTTGTGCCCAACTGTATTGAGAAACATAGCAACTTGTTGCTCCACACACATATGTATGGTGTCTTCAAGCAAACCTCGATCCCTAGAAACCTTACAGAAACGAGCTCTACCAAGCCTTAGCATATTAATACAAGTTGTCTCATCCTTCCAAATTTTTTTGTTAAGGTATTCCATTCTAATTCTATCTCTCTCATGTATTGGGCCATACGTAATCCCTATCCTACGTGCAACATGTTTCCTTTTTCTAGTTGCAACAATCACAGTCATCATTGATATGAACCAATGTGCTGCTGCTACACAAGCCAATATCTTGTTTCTTCTTGTATCCATCTACAATGCAAGAATCACAAAACCGTGCCATGAACAGTTTTAGTATGAAGCATGTTTTATATTATTCACACATCCACATCAACAAAACATAAACAACACTGGAATGATGGAGCGAACATGAATAGATCAAGGTTTGTACCTTCAGTATGTGCTTCCTGCTGATCTGTCTTGAAGATACCTACGGTCCGATTATTGGGTGGGGAAACTACCTGCAGGGAAAGAACGCATTAGGAATTCTGAATAAGTCTGAAACTACACGTGCTAACTATCCCGCGAATATTAAGCAAGAGTAGGCAGCCACAAAATTGAACACCGCGACCTGGATTGGTTTTGAGACACAACAACTATCATGGACTACTACACACCACTATCAAGACAAGAACGAACAACACAAACCATACTGAACTAAACCAGGTGATATGTGCATTAAGTCCCGAAAATGGTAAACCTTGCAATTGATCGATTGAAGATCTTGGTCAACTTTGACATATTTACATATCTAGTGTAGCTGCTTTCTTCTCTAGCTTTCTAAGAGCTAACCCTAATTGTAAGGTTTTTTGAGAAACTAGAGCACGACAGATCAACATTTGAATGTTCTTATAAAACAATATTTATATTTCTCATATCAATTTTTTACTAGAACTTCAGTTCTTTCACTTCGGAAGTGCCAAGACAAAGGTAATGCATAATACAGCTTATATGCCAAGGTGATGGATAACTATTACAATTATCAAAAGAAAAAAAAAGGATAACTATTACTACCTACTTGTGTCCTTGCACAGAAAAAAATATTCTGTTTTGCTTGATAATCATTAAAAGAGATGGGTTGTATACTACTCCCTCCATTTTATAAATATAGACTATATTAAAAGAATAGAGGAGTACAATTGACCATTGACTATACAAGATCATCATTAACTATTTGCAGTCCACAGAAAAAGAAAATTGGCATCAATTTTTGTATCTGCGCACTGCCCTCAGAAATACAACTAATTTAGCATAAGGGAATTGCTAGCAATACACATATGGACACCATATTGGACTTTTGAAATGGATGCCAACTACCAACCCAAACAAGCATAATACAGCTTCGTCTTCGATCAAACCATCTTCCTGACCCTGAAATTCTTGCTGCCCTCAATACCAATCAAATGGGAAAAAAAATCCCAATTGATGCAAACAACAGCAGCTAGATTAAGCTCCAAACTTCAAGCTTTTGCATATGCAGGGGGGTAACTAATCACACATATGTTTCCCCTTCTAGACCATCTCCCAATTTCTGATTATCTACAGAGCCAGCCAAATTCATTTTCCCCTGTACTACTCAACAAGGTCAACCATCGTAGTCTCATTTCGTGCAAAGGAGATAAACAGCGAGGAGCCAAGAGATACTTACGGTGAGATACAAACAGCAAGAAGTACAGGGAGCTAATCTCCGTCGCACTGCGTGAACAGGATGGATCAGAGACCGGCGAGGTGGGAACCCGGATGAGAGCTGCTGGGGAGCGGGGATGATTGGGTACGGGGGAAAATGGTAAGATCGGCGGACTTGGGAGTAGAAGCGGGGAAGGAAAGAGGGGGAGGATACGCGGGCGGGTGAAGGAGGGCGGGCGGCCGGCCGGGCGACACTCGTGCGGGGGTGCGGGCATGGCGGCGGGCGGGCGACGGAGGGCGAGCGGCCGGGTGGGCGACGGAGGGCGGACGGGCGGGTGACGGAGGGCGGACGGGCGGGTGACGGAGGGCGGGCGGCCGGGCGGGCGACGCTCGGGCGGGGGTGCGAGCGTGCCGGCGGGCGAGAGACGAAGGGCGGACGAGCGGGCGGCCGGGCGGGCGACGGAAGGCGAGCGGGCGGCCGGGCGGGCGACGGAGGGCGAGCGGGCGGCCGGATGGGCGACGGAGGGCGAGCAGGCGGCCGGGCGGGCGACGGAGGGCGAGCGGGCGGCCGGATGGGCGACGGAGGGCGAGCGGGCGGCCGGCCCTGCACGCTGTCGGGGGTGCGGGGAGGGAGCAACCGGCGGCTCGCGGTGAGATCTGGGGAGGAGGTGAGACGGGGGAGAGTGAGTCACGGATGGATTGGTCCGTCCGTTTTCGGGGGATCGCCCTGTACAGCATATCAAGGAAATATTCCCTATCCTCGTCCTCTGTCCTCCAACCAAACGCTATGAATTGAGGGATGAGTCCATCCCATCCCTCTCTGTCCCATCCTCTCCCTCCAACCAACCACACCCTAGATTGCTAGCTCGAGAGTGCTGGGATGTGCAGGGTCGATTTTAGCTTGGCCGATGCCTCGGCTTGTGCGCGGCCAGCCTTCTACAGCAGTGGAGGAGGGGGGCTGGGGAAGGGGTGTGAGTAACTGCACTGACCTTCATCAATGGAGCTGGCCGGGGCAGGTAGCATGCCTGCTCTGCCTTGCAGCGCGTGTTGATGTTGGTTTCCTTTTGTGGGAGAGGCTTCGACATCTGAAAACTTTTCATCTTCCTTCTCGGCGTGCTTGATGTTGCTCTGTTCATTATCTGCGTCGCTCAGCAGCTTGCTCCGGTAGCTGCAAGTGATGGCGTACTATCCGTCTTCATCTTCAATGCTGCCGCAATCGAGCTTCTCAAGGCTAGCTTCAGCTTCAAAATCAGGCGCATTGACGGCGAGATCTGGAGGTGCAGACGTTGCAGTGGGGGAGGCAGTGGTTGGGCTCGTGGTAGGAAGGGGTGAGAGGAGGAGCATGGGGTCGGGGTGAGGGTGGTGGTGGGTGCTACGGCCGGCTGGCCGGCTGGTGAGCCTGCAACCGGTAGTGGGGAGCGCGGCACGGAAGAGCTCCTCCCACGCTCTCCGCTCTCCATCCACAACAATCGAAAATTACCTTGACCTTAATTGCTAAGTAAACTAGTATTGATAATGAGGTTCTTGTAAGAATGCTAAATAATGAAATCGGATTATTCTTGGTTGTAAATTCTTACATGAAGAAATTTGTTTAGGTTGGCACATGATTAGTAATAAAACAATTATAGCAATATAAACGTCTTTTTTTGCATTGTCCTCCATTAATGAAGTTGATGATGGTTGTTGAACGTCTGTTGTTTTGCAATTAGTGCATAAGTACGACGACCAATGATGTAGAGGTATGGTTGTATTTTTCTACGGAGTATTTTTTTTCTTGTAATGGAGAGATGTACCATACTTATAATATCAACAAAATTATCTCTTTTGGTTTTCTTTAAAAAATATCGTAACACAAATGATTGGAACAGCCAGTGCCCCTCGAGTCTCCACTATAAAACATTTTTTAATTTATGCAGTGACAATAAGATAAGCAGAATAATCCCTTGCTACAGTAACTTGATTTGGCTGGCAGCCGACCCCACTGCACTTCGGCCCTTTTGGTAAGGGAGACCCATCATCGAGAAGGTTCCTCGGCCTGCCCACGCATTTCTATCTCCGATCTCCTCCCCTCGCCATTGTCCGCTGCTCGCTGGTCAGTCCAGTAGTCGGAGTAACTACACTCCTACATCGCTCCCAACCTCTGCTCCGCTCAGATCAACCGCGCCCATGGCTTCCTCCGCTGCTGAACGCCGCTTCAAGGTCTTCGCTGCCGCTGACGGCTTCGGCCAGCCGCTCAAGGACGCCGTCGTCGCGCACCTCCGCGCCCACCCTGCCGTCGCTGAGGTCGTTGACCTCGGAGTGGACAAGTACTACGCCGCCGCGGCCTCCGTCGCCCGCAACGTCTCCTCCGCCTCCCCCGACGCCACGCCCGAGGTCCGCGGCGTCGTCGTCTGCGGCACCGGCGCCGGCGTCTCCATCTTCGCCAACAAGTACCCGCGCGTGTATGCCACGCATTGCGCCTCCCCCGCCGACGCCGTCAACACGCGCTCCATCAACGCCTGCAACGTTCTCGCGCTCTCCGGCATGGCCACGCCTCCCGACGCTGCCGCCGTAATCGCCGACGCCTGGCTCGCCACGCCGTTCCGCGCCCCTTGCCCGGCGTCCGGGGACGCCCCCTGGCCGGAGGACATCCAGCGGTTCTTCGACACCGCGCCCGACGAGATGGCCGCGATCCCCGACGGATCCGGCGCCCCTGTCCCTGACTCTACCTGCGCCATCTGCTGCCTCAGGAAGGGGATGGAGTTCGAGCCGGTGGGCATCATGCCCGGCGGCGACATGCGGATCGTGCGGGAGAGCCCCACGTCGGCCTACGTCCGGTTCAAGGCCGGCAGCGTGGAGCCTGCGCACCACCACACCTTCGGCCACGACCTGGTGGTCATCAAGGGCAAGAAGAAGGTGTGGAACCTCACCAAGAAGGAGAGCTACGACCTGGTTGACGGTGATTTCCTCTTCACCCCAGCTGGAGACGTGCATCGAGTGAAGTACTTCGAGGACACGGAGTTCTTCATCCGCTGGGATGGGCACTGGGACATCTTCCTCGACGAGGACGTTGACACTGCACGCAGTGCTATTGATGCAGAGCTTGGAGCAGCCGGCAATTGAGCGCCTGACACCGGTGATGGTTCTGTCGCGCCCTTCTCATTTGAGGTCCCAAGGTTGCTTCTACACTGTTCATTTCAGATTTTCAGTTGCTATCTTTACCTTGATGCAGGTATAATTAGCATTCTGGCCGGTGGAAAATTTGGCAATGATAATAGCAAATTAGCAGTTCCACCTTTACATGTTTGTACAATTTAAACTGCAGAATAAATTGGATTTGCAAAGTTGTTTGTACAATTGGGAACTGATTTTTTTTTTTATGTCATTGCTGCTGCCAATTGAGAATTGGGTTGTTTTTGCAGTAATGCTTCGAGTCAACGTGTCCCTATAAGGGTGTCACGCGAGGGTGGGTGGTGGCGCGCTGCGGTGGTGGCAGAGCACGGGTGGGTGCGAGCGGGGTGTCGCGGCGATTATCGCCGGCGGTTAGAGCGTCGGGGTTGTCGGTGCTGCGGCGGCTCCATCACTCTCGGCCATAGAGAAAGGTTTAATGAGGCGGGGGCTCGTCCGGTGGTGGGCAGTACTGAAGCCATGGGAGGCCATCAGGCCGCGGGCAGGGTCGGCAGGCGGTGTTGGAGGTGGAAGAAGAGAGGCGGCGATGCAATGGCGCGGGGAGAGATAGTGGATGACTGAAGCTTCAGTCAATTGAAAAATAGATTCTCCCTTATTTTTAATGTAATTGTTACTGAATGAATGATGTGCTAACTTCTACTCCATTCATTTCATATTAGAACTAGGTGAGTGTCCATGTGTTGCTACGGAGAGTAACTCATAATACATATTAATCAAGTATACTAATGTTATTGTCAATATAAATGCAGTTGAAATAATGTATTTTAAATACATATTATCTTAAAAAAATCAATACTACACCAAAACTGCAAGGAAGCTAGCAACACAAAAGAAAAGAAATCAAATATGTAGGAAGAACCATTGTTCCTTGCTTGAATACCGTGACAAGACCCGCCGCTTTCTCTATCAGTCGGTGCCTCCCAAAAACCTCCCATTTGCATTCCTAGCCACCGTAGTTGGATCTTCACGAAAATATTTTAGAAACCTCCAGCAAGCGAACATGTAAAAATGAATACAGCAAGCGAACATGTAAAAATGAATAGGTGAGTGCATGGCCAGAGACTGCGACGGGCTTAAACTTTTTTCAACAAATAATCACATTCAAATCTAAGGGAGAAATATACTAAGCATGAAATTGACTTGTGTCTTCCACCTAAATTTAGTTCAACCAGTCCACCTCTCCGTCAGTAATAACTTCCTCTACCAAGAACGCCAACTTGACGTAGCTTTGACTTGAAGGTCTTGTTCTAGCCTGCCTCCTTTAAGAGCATACACTTGAAGACTGTCATCTGATTATTAAGCGACAATGGAAGCCATAATAAGATCTTATGTTGCTTTACAATTAATAATAACTGACAGATATCTCACCAAACATCAACACCATGCTGTAGATAAATCTACCATTGACACAAATGACTTACAACTATAATTGACAGATAATGTGCCTTATAATTCTGAATTGATATGTAGAGCGAATCAACTTGTGTCGGTCACCACGGGCCATCGTGTATTCAAGCTGTTTTGAAAATAATATAAAGATTACAAGCAAACATATAATAAGAATAACAATAAAGCAGGTTGGCAAAACTGGTGATAGGTAATCAGAAAAAAAAAACAATATAAGTGTGACCCCTTCCAGGAAAAGAAAAGGGTAAGACTACTCTTCTCTTGCGTGCGCACAAACTTCTTCATGAAGTTTGACATGCACCCGCAAGCTAATGAAGCGACAAGCTCCACTGAAACACCGCTGTTTCAAAGACTCATCAACCACGCATCACAACAGAGCCAATGCCACTTTCTTAGTTCACTTAGCAGTAAGGTCATTTGGCTGAGGTTGCTACTCATCCTTCCAGTTCTCTAGCATCTTTAGACTGACATACAGATTGCCCTTATAAAATACAATCAACAAACAGGTTCTATGTAACAAAAAGGCCAATTTTTTTTTCTCAACTATGATTGCAAAATTAGAGTTGATAGGTGTTCAGAGTACAGCCTATCATCAAAAATGATGTTTTATACATATGGTCCCGCTGCCAGCAAAGCAACAATATGAGAATAGTTCTTGAGATGGTTATGGAATACAACTATTGAACAATGGGCCGGTTTTGAGGATGGCCCAACTGACATTAAAAGCCGACGAAGAGCCACAATAACTGAAACACAGACCCTACATGTCGACGCACTATCCTTAAGTGTTCTTTAAGTCCATCCGCTACAGTTCATTTTTTCTTTTTAATTCATATTCAAAAATTCAAACTTGTATATTTTTCAAATGAGTTGATTTTTTTTCTGAACTCTCATAAAAATGATATCCATCACGAGGAAGCTTTTACATCTTGCAGGTTTTCCATAATATTCCACTAATCCATGAACTCCTTGTTCTTCGAGGAATTAATCCATCAACTCTTTTATTGGTCCATATTCAACATTCTCTTCCCTTTTTTCTAAAATAAAAAGCTTTGAATTTTGAAATGATTTTTGGTGTTGATGAACAACCTAATTTATCTAACTTACATTAAATTCTGCATACATTTTTTTTAAAATACCTAAACTCGTGTAAGTTTGAATTGATCCTAATTTATCCAAAAACATACCTTATATTTTATAAAATTTGAACATGCATGCATTCATATATATATCTTAATTTATTTTTTAAAAATTTCATATAGTATCCTTTTGTCTTGCAACAGCACCAAAACAAAAAACGCCTTTCGAAGGCAAGGAACCAATTTTTTTTGTTTTTATACACCCTAAATGTCTTAAGTTTGAAGTAAATTTTGATGTACACATGTAATATATCCATATTAAATTAGTGTATCTTTTGTTCGATTTTTAAAGTTTTTAGGTCCATATAGTACTATAAAATATTTAATTTAAATAATTTAAATACACTTTCTGTACATTGAAAACATAATTTCAGAGGACACTTCACTCAATTGGGCTATGTCTATGTAATTGAAATTGAAATGGACCGTGATTGGGTATGGCACGGCTCGACAGAGACCCGTTGTGTCCCATGTCGTGCTTGGATCACGTTTCCAGCAGCGCCGGCACGACACGACCCAACATGGCCTGCCTAGGCAGCCTAACACAGCACATCTTGAAGCACAATGGGAGTGGGCTTGTTCCATGTCGGCCGGCACGACCCGAGTCCCAAGTGTGCTTCAAGCCCCCTACTCCATCCGTTTGGATTTACTGCACACAACACGGTTCCTTAGCCAATAAAAAGTGAGGATGATGACGACGGTGGTGACAAGCCATGCGTAGGGGAGGAGGTAGGTGATACGCCATGCGACGGTGACAAGCACGCCGAGGTGGAGCCGTAGAGGACGATCTCATACACTAGGGACGTGGCCAACTGCGCGGTGGAGCTACCGACACTAGCCTCAGCGCGCGGCATCCCACCCTCCTGCTAGCTTCCGTGCTCATCGCTGTCGTTCTAGTAATTTAATTATGCAATTTTATACATGTTTGCAAAGATTGTAGTTAATAAGTTTTTCATACCCGTAGTAACGCACGGACATTTTGCTAGTAGAATATTAGAAATTTTCGTATTAAATAGCCTAACAATCCTCTTTCATTCAAATATCTAAAACCATTACACCGATTACCGAGGCTGCTACTTACGGGCCGCTCTAATGCCTGGGGGAATAGGGTTGCACGACACATGGAGAGAGAAATGAGTGGCGCTGAGTACTTGTGAGATTAATATGCTTCAGTTAATAAAACGGGGCGGAGGAGGTACTTCCAGCAGGTTGAAAAAAAAACTCGTTTAGAACAATAACACGGTCTTCAAAGTGTACCTTTGACTCTAATTTTTTATAAAAATATTTATTAAAAAAATAACATATAAATATTTTTAGGAAAGTATTTTTAAAGACAAATCTATTCATACGATTTTTATCTTTCTAAACCTAATAACTTAAAAGTTATTCATGATTTATATTTTCAGACCAAACCTTGTTCTAAATGAGTTTTCTTACCCGTCTGAAGGGAGTACTACTACTACCTGATAAAGGATTTTTTTTTTTGAAAAACGCCTCCACTCAATTGTGAGTATTGTTTTGTTACTTTGGGTTATTTTGGGGAGCCTCTTATATTATATAGATGCTGATCAATTACGCCGACTAACTTTAGGATGAGTTTCAGTATGCATCGGCTGCTCGACACATCCGCACCAAAACTCGTTTCAAGTTATCAACTCAACAATACTCAATCATCACAAACAAAATTTCGGTATTCTCCGATATGCAATTCAGCGCTCAAAGTCAATATACGTATCGCTAAGCCACAAGTGTAAATATCATCGTGAGAATAAATTCAGATTGCATTATAAATCTTGTTATCCTACTTATTTACAACAAAATATGCCTGTTCGCTCACGGGTTGGGTTGGTTTTGTCGGTTTGTGAGCTTAGCCAGTTGGTTGCTGGTTTAGCCGGCTTAATTTGGTTTCGAGTGGTCTGAGAGAGATGGGTGAGCTGGAGTGGTCTAGTTTGGTTTTCTGGTTTCAAAGGTTGGAAACCAGCCATTATCGTGAGCACTGAGCACATCGTACGCCACCATCGCCTTGAGCACCCCGTCCGCCATAGCCGAGCACGCCTCACAGGCCACATGCGACGCTCCCTGCATGCCCGTCATCAGCGTCCTGTTCTTCCTGCTGCTCATGGTTCATCTTGTCGTCGCAGCAACCACCTGCGTATTCCTTTCTCCATCTAGTCTCTTCGTTAAGTATGAGAAGGATCAAGTAATCGCTGGGGGGGGGGGGGGGGGGGGGTCGTGGTTCCTTGAGAGCTGAATATATACCAAACGGTACTTTTGAGAATCGATCTTGCCCAGAAGTGCTGGAGAAAAATGAACTGGGAGCCAGGAGCCAGAAAATGCAGCTTCCCCTGCTCCCGACACATCCGCACATGATCTGGTATGCACCTGTCCCTCGAGTTGCTTCAATTTACAGCGATTGCCATCGGCGTCTTCCGCCCCGTCCTTCCTTCTGGCTGATCGAGCGGTGGAACAGCGCCGTTCACTCTAGGCCGCGGCATGGATCCCGCCGAGCACAGGGTCTGCGCTGAGCGGGAGGGGGCATGCACGATGGTCGCCCAAAGGCCCCTCACCTTGGTTCTCTTCCCTAGAAATCATTATGATTTTTGCAACAATGGCTGCTTCCGTTGGGCAGCGAGAGGAAGAAGAAGCATTGGATTTTGTTTTTTTGGCATAAAGCATTCCATTTCCATCCATTGAATGGCCGTGGGCGTACGTGGGTTTTTAATTTTTTCTGGCCCATTTTCTTTATTGCCCACAGACTATTGTTATGCAACTTCTGGCCATACATAAATAAACATGAGATGGTGTTAAAAAAGAGAGATAGTAATAGCATGCACATCTGCTCAAATAATTTTCTATTTTAATACACTATTATTTTATACTTTAGAAATAATTAAAATAATTAGTGAGGGATTATGAGTTTGTAGAGTGGTAGTGTGATGTACGTTCTTCATCAAGAGAAATGCGTCTATGGAGGCATGGATATTTTGGACATTCCTTCATTTCTCCTGGTATTTAGAAGGACATTAGGAGCTGTTTTACCAAACGATTTCAAAATTGATTCTGCTCCGATTAGAGCTGTTTTATTTGAAGAGCTGGAGCTAAAGCAGTTTTTTGAGGAGCAGAATCTAAAACAAACAGATGCTAAAATTAACAAGGTATCACTACAAAAAATCTGACCTTCTGTGACGTAATTTGGTGATAAAGCATAATAATATCATTAGGTTACATCGCTTTGTGATGTTTCCAACTTTAGAGGCATTTCCATGATATGTGGTCAGACCGGAAACGTATGGTAAGAAAGTTAAGTGCAACATCTTTAATTCATGATCAGCATGCGGTACATTGAAAATCTTATATAAATGTGCATTGGTATAGGAAAAATGTCAGGATAATATGTTGAATCGTGGCAAAGTCAAATATTAACAGCGCACGGGCTCTCGCTCCTACATTGCGCATCTTCATGCCCTGATAATAAAACAATTGAATGACCTTTGTATTCAATAATCATATAATTTTTTTTCAAAGTTAAGTACATAGTAACACTATTAAATGTGTGCCCAATTTTGTAGAATCTAGAAAAATATAAAGATGTTGAGCCTACTGCAGGTGATCTTTTCAAAGATTGTCATTGCAGCATAAAGAAGGGTTTCAGTGAGCCAGTGAAGGAAGCTGTTGTAAGTCACTTGTACCTTTTTATGTCTTTCTTTTATTTGGAAGTTGCATGACAGAGCCAAATTTTGAGAACTAATCTGTATGCTGCTGTAGGATGCTATGAGTGCTGTTAGGGCTGAATCGGTAGAGGAGGGACATGAACCATTGTCTCCTACTTGAGCTGTTGACCAAGCTCTACCGACATCAACATTTCTTCAAAACATTGGCATAATCTCTGGCTCAAGTAGAAGGCGGGGTCGAGCTTATGCACGTTCAAAGGAACTTGAGCTGGAACTTGAAATGGAGAGATGAAGGGCTGCGACACTAGAAGAGAAGGTGGGTAGCTAGGACAATATGTTAGGTAACCTGATGAAGCGGCTTAATGATTCAGTCGATAAGAGAAACAAGCAGAAAGAGCAGATTGAATCCCTTAGGAAGGCAAAGGAAGAGACGAACAACTTCCTTCACCGTGTGCTGGATGGTCAAGCATTAGTATCCTGATGCAGCATCATGCTGTTGAAAGTAGATTGACTCAATTGTGGGCAAGTATTTTGTACTCGTAGCTTATGAGTCTAAGATTTCTTTTTATAGCAGGAGAATGTGCTGTTTGATTTATTTTTTTAAACCCTAACATGTGACCTTTGATGGCTATTTCTTGAATGGCCCCTTATTTCGGTTTTATGTTTGGCACCGAAATTGAGATATGACCCAAATATTTGACCAAATAGTGAAATGAACTCAAATCTAAAGGTCCAATCTATTTCCGGAAAAAGTTCCTACGCTTCCTTCAGTATGGCCCCATTATATTTTTCAACATGCGATGAAAATAATATGATATTGGTCGAAAGCTAAAGGCTAATCTACTTTCGTAAATAAAAGGAAAGAGTCAAATACTATATTAAGCCCAAGAGAATATAAAAGGCCTAAATAAGAAGCTCAGTATGGCCCAATTATATTTTCAACATGGGCTGAAAATAATACGATATCGGCCAAGCCAAAGGCCTAATATACTTCTGAAAATAAAAGGACAAAATAATAATGGACCAAATATCAAAGCCCGTGAACGTCGGACACCTCTTTTGCTGTTAACTGTTGGCCCAAGTTAGCATGCAGGACGAGCCAGGTTTCTATGACGAAACAACGATTGGCCACGCTAGATTGCCAAGCTGGATGAGGTATGACGTTTTCATAAGCAATTTATGATGCTATCAAACCGTCACAAATCCGTGACAAGTCATTCTCGTCCAAACCATAACGGACACATTTTGGTAACGTTACGGATTACCAATGGTGACGGGGCTTCAATGACAATGAGGACTTCGTTAACATAATGTCATGGATTGGATTATGTGACATTTTTCAATTCTTGTAGTACGTACTCTCGATCAGCAGCACCCACGTTACACTCCCAATGTTGCACGGTCACTATATGAAAATATTGCATTGAATGAATGACATAGATAAGTAATGAGGTGAGGGGCAAATGTCATGAAAATTGGTCAGCATGAGGTGGAATGAGTCATGGTTGCAGATGAGTAATGAGATGAGGTGCCAAGGATCATTTGATAAATTGGTCTACAATTATTTTGATCTACTTTCCACACTAAAAATAACCCGTGTCATCACCCGTCATCAGCGGTGACTTGAAGCAGGATTATTCTATACACAAGCCTAGAATAACGCCACATATACGTCACAGAAGGAACCAAGTCACATCCTTAACCGCGGTTACGAGTGTACCCAACCCAAACCAAACGGAACGCTGCAGCAGCAGACACCTAACCTGAGATTCCAAGGACCTCTCTCTCTCTCTCTCTCTCTCTCTCTCTCTCTCTCTCTCTCTCTCTCTCTCTCTCTCTCTCTCTCTCTCTGCTTTCTTTCTCCGCTTTGCTTTGCCGTCGTCGCTTTCTGCACCACCAGCGCACGGCTTTCGCATATTTTTATTTTTATTTTTTTTCACGACCCACCCCACTTAACGCCTAAGCAAACCCTCGCTCCCCCGAGCTATAAATTGAGCACCTCGTCCAAGCCCCAATTCCCTTTTCCCCTTCTCCTCACCCGCCTCTCTAAGGTTTTCTTTGCACACAGCTGCATGCTGTTCTGCTGCTCCTGCAAGCCTGCAGTGCAGTTGACCTCTCTCTAGCCTTCTCTCACCTAACCAGTCCTGATTGCGTCTTTGCAACTCTCCTTCAGACACTTCCCTGTTCCTTGGAGATTCTGTCTGGAACCTTCCTATGGAACTGTAATAGGCCCTTACGTAGTGTGTCTTTGTCCAGGCAGATTCGTTGCTGTTAAGAGCTGCTACCCTGACGAAATTTTTGGCGAGATTCCTTGCTGATTAGGGCGTCACTCTGCCAAAATTTCCAGTCGAGAACCTTGCTCTGATTAGGGCGTCACTCTGCCAAAATTTCCAGTCGAGAACCTTGCTGATTAAGGCGTCACTCTGCCCAAATTTCCAGCCGAAAAAACCTTGTTATCTAGGGCGCCACTCTGTCAAAATTTTCATCTTGATTAGGTCAGGGGAAACTCTGTTGTCCTCCAGATATAATTCCTAATAGAGAGAGAGAGAGAGAGAGAGAGAGAGAGAGAGAGAGAGAGAGAACTTCCCCATCCGGCCGGCCGACGAACCAACCTTGTGATGCCCATACTGCTGCTGCTGTCCAACATCTATCCCCCGTGTTTATGATAACATCCACCATCCTCGTGCAGTCCTTCTCCGTCGTCTTCCTCTACTGGTTCTATGTCTTCTCATAATTAACACACCTGCACGAAGAAGAATCTACGTGCTAATCTCTGTTAAGACTGTTGTTACTAGTAGTTAAATCAGACAAGAAAGTGATTAACCACCAGCAGGTGACTAATTAACTAAGAAAGACCACATGGCCTCTCCGGGCATGATGTCCTCCACAACTGTGGCGACCTCACCGCCGTCATCCGCCGGGTCCGACAGCGCCTGCTGCCGCACCGTGCCGGCTTCGGCGTCGGTGACGGAGGAGAGGAAGCGCAAGCGCAAGGAGTCGAACCGGCTGTCGGCGCAGCGCTCCCGCGCGCGCAAGCAGCGGCAGCTGGACGAGCTCGCGGCGCAGGTGACGTCCCTGCGCGCGCGGAACGGCGTCATGGCCTCGGCGGCGCGCGACGCCGCGCGCCAGATCGCCGTCGTGCAGGCCGAGAACGAGCTGCTCCGCGCGCGCTCGATCGAGCTCGGCGCGCGCCTGCAGTCCCTCCTCGAGATCATCCAGTACATGGATGCCGCTGCCGCTGCCTCGGCCGTCTACAACAACAACAACAACCCGCCCCCCTTAGGCGGCGGCGGCGGCGGCGGCGGCGCCGCAGCCATGGCGATGCACCTCCAGCAGCCGCAGCTCCTCGACGCCACCATGTACAACTGCTACTAGATTTTACTACTGCTAGCTCTCTAATTAGCTAGTGGGTCGTCAGTGTCATTGCCAAGTTATTATGTCGTCCATGCGCAGCTGCCATGTACCCTACCTTACCTATGTGTTGGGGTGTTGGTGGTGTGTTGCTTTTTCTAGCCACTCCTTCGTCGTGTTTCCATTGGTTGGACACACACACAGCTGGGGGCAAGAAGGCACTGGGGCAAAAGAAGGGTTGGAATTATATTGTTGTTGTGTGCGTCTGTATCACTTTGTGACTTTATATCGTGACATGGACGTCAAGAACAAAGTATATATATGTGTGGTTATTTTATTCCAATGCCCTTGTGAGCAAGCAACTCCCAGCCATTAATATCTTATATGTAGTACACACCTTTTGTCAAACTATTCACACTTGCGCTCCTTTATGCTACTACTACTATCTTTAATTTGTGGGTGATGGTGAGAAAGGAACTCTCTCATTCTGTGATGAAGAAAGATGGACGGCCCGGCCGCGCGCGAATTGTTGATCGATCAGCGTCCAGATTCAAAGTTTTTCTTAATTATTGTGTGTGTATATATGACGACAGGTGGCTTCTAGAGAATTTCGCATCTGTTCCATTCCAGATCTGGATGGACCACCGCCTGACGAAGAAAACTTTTGACATGAATTTCGTTTTCACTTTTAGTGAACACCACACTTGGATGGCCACGCGTTTTACGTAGATTCTTCCTGTGTGTAACATCAAATAAAGTGGTAATAATTAAGTAATAAAAAAAACAATGGAACTCTCTGTGCTACGTATGTATAATCATCCATCGTCCAGCAACATTGCATGCTGATGGTGTAGTCATGATGGACAAGAGAATTCCATTCATACACTAATAATATGGGTTGTTCTGCTTTAGCCAGGCCACACTTTAATTTGTCCAAATTTCATTCCCCTCTTATATGTAATCAGAGTGTCGACACACACACACACACACACACAAAAAAAGATGGCCATATATATAGTAGAGTGCTACAACTTTTGCACCCCTATGACACGGGGGCCCATAACAGTATCATGGCCCAGATGTCATGTCTGATATTACTTGCATTGCAGGCTGACTGACTGATTCCTAATTGAAAGGATCTACGAGTTAGACCAAAAAAGAAAGGTTGCAGCGTCGAACAAGTGGTCTGCACGAGTAAGCTCCATGAGAGAGAGATTCTTTTCTAAGCTCGCTCGGTGGTGGGGACAGCGATGGGATCTTTGGAAAGCGCCAAATCATTTGCAATGGACGAGAGGTATAGTGTTAGAGATGGATGGATGGACCGGGTTGATAGATGACGCTTTGGCTAAAGTGACAAAACAAAAGCCTCTCCCTGTCCCTGCCGTCCTGCCATCCTTAGGTTTTAAGAATTCCGGTAAAGTTTAGTGCTATGGCTGGTGTGTCTGGCTTCATATGCATCATTTCTTCTTTGCAAATCTTAAGCCTAAGAGGAGAGCATGCTGGATTCATCATGCATCTTATTGTACGTAGATCTTTTTTCTTAGAACAATCTTTTTACGTGTAGAACTGATTAGATGTCATCATATGCATTTAACCATCGAATATATACAAAATGAATTCTTTTTTTTGTTTCCATTTGATATTCTTCTCTGAGCTAAGTTAGCAAAACAAGTGAGTGCCATAATCAGGAAAGCGTATACATGCAAGTTACCTTTTTTAGGACTTCTAGTGTTCAAACATCTAAAATTATAGCTACAAGGCACCCCTGTAGATATGGTTTATTTGTTGTGCCGATGTAATTTTTTCATATGAAAAATAGAGATGTTTTCACAAATTGTGTCTGAAACGTATCCGCACGTACCATGTTAGAGCGTCGTAGACATGATTTGTAAAAGCCTATCTAGGAAATATAAAATGATCTATAGAAACCATAAATATGTAGATACTTTATTTTTTGGGGATAAATGTAGATACTTTATTAGTGTGCTAATAAATTAGACATTATTGCGTAGATATCTTTATATCGTGCGTCTAAAAATATTACTACATATGATCGAAATAAGATATTTATTCATATTCACGCAAGTAGTAGAACTTGCCTTGTGACTCTAAACTTATATGAAGATATATTCTTCTATGTTCATGTTTTAAAATATGTTCAATATGCGTATATATATGATGCTAAATAAGATTAAAGCATGTCTAATACCATCTCATTTATGAACTATTAACAATATGTCAATAAATATATGAAGCTTAGATATGGTCGAAGCGTGTCTATGTATCGTATCACTTTCAGACACTTTCAATAGCATGTTAGGTTGACACATTCTGAAACCATCTTAGTAAAACCTATTTATGTACACATATTCTAAAATCATGCTAAAAGCATCTGTGTTGATATCCTAAAATGTTGACAAAAAGTGTATTTAGATCTTGATGTATTAACGTTTTAAAAAAATGTATCTATATGACCGTGTCTATAAGATTTTGTTTTTCTCATATTGCTGGTTTGTGGATAGTAAGTAGTTTTGATCCAACGGTGAAATTTTTTTATTTTAGATAGAAGAAACATGTTTTGTTTCACTCATCACTATTAGCTTGTATTGTTCCACCGAGGGTGTAATATTAGAAAAAATTAAGAATATAAACTAATATGGCCTGTACTCTCCTGGGTTTATGCGGGCCATATAGGTACAAATGAGGCCGGTATGTATCCATTTTTTATACCAAACCATACTAATTTACAACTAGTGGATTAATCAACCCATGAATAATTAAAATTAGTACTTTAGGAAATGTGAATCCATTTGAAGACAAGTGCATGACAAGGAGAGAATCATATGGAGACTCCAATATATAGTAGGGTTAATTGTTGTTTAGTTCAATTAAAAAAATTGTTGCTTAGTTAAAAGGAATTCTCATGTCGCATGAACCGTAATGGGTGCCGATTCAATGGGAAACAAGGAAGTTTCGTGAGCACCGATGGATTTAATATATACATCTAATTTGTCACTATCCAAGGCTATGATTATTCGTGTAATCCTGACACGGTGGGTCCAAAATTGCTGCCCACATATTTCTATGAATATCTAGAGAAACCTAATGACCTCTACAAAGTTCCAGCCGTATATATAATCCAGGAATCACCCTCGCTTTTTTCTTTTGACACGATTTGTTCCTCCGAGTTCAGGTTCCTGCTAGAACCAGCTTGTGTACCACCCACAGGATGACTTTCATGCGCAGATCTGTTACGTTGGATTCACATTTATTGAAACACTGAAAAGGGCCCCGCATGTTTCCCAGCATATGCTGGGCGAGAACAATACTAAATTAATTTAACGTAGCGCTGGCATCAGGGACCAATCACTAACATGACAACAACAGCCACCACTTCGTTTTCAATACCGTCCATATTGCTAGCTAGCAACAATTTCTACATGTATGTTTACATCGTTAAAAGCTATGTAGGTCCAACCCACACTTATTTCGTATGTATGCAACATTTGACCTGACTTGACGATTAAACAAACAATAGGAATCCTTTAGGTGGTGTAACATAACTTTTTTTTTCAGTTACATGGCAAATAAATATATGTGCAACAGTACATTAAAGATGGTCATAATCTGATTACTAGATATCTCCTATGAAGGTTTGTTCATTGTTCTTTGGTTCAGGCAACATTCCGATTGTTGAAGGGTTTGATGTTGCCATGTACTTTCCCTCCAGGGGTCTCCCTTTAGATCGTCTTCGTTCTGGTACGAAATTGTGGCTGTTGTTGTCATGTTGTGAGGTGGCCACCGGTGCTGGTCAGATCTACCCATCAGCCAAGATCGAGGTGGTAGCAGCTGGATGATTGGCGTGCAATTCACCGAAGAAGATGCATGACCGTCTCACTCAACATCTTGAATCTACTTTTCCTTTTCCTTGACGAAGACTTAGAGCTTCTTTATCCACGGCATGGCCATAGTTTTGCTTTGTCTGAGATGATTCAATCCAATTTTGTGGTCATGGCTGATTTATATGAGACCTCGTAAGATATTAGGCAAACTTTAGTACCAACAATCATCATGCGTACTAATACAGTTTTTATTGTTCTTTTCTAGTATCTGATTTGTTTAATAAATCATCTATGCAGGCACACAAAGGCTGGAATGCAATTCCATTTTCGTTAGAAAAACAATACATTATGTTAGTAACATACAACTAAGCCTATGTGTTGGAATACTGAAAAAAAGTGGGAATGCTTTAGGCACAGGACATTATCCTTTAATCAACCAATGAAAGAATTAGGACACAAATATAGCTCTTCTACTAGGACAAACCATCAGATACATCACAGGTTATTAGATTTTGGAAAAATAAAACATAAAGCATATAAAAGTTAATGTAGGTTCTTTGGTGAGTTTCTAATTGACTTTGATTAATAAGTTTGTCTCCCTTACTACACCACTACACAATTTGTTCATTTTTTTCCAAACGCCAATCGAATATGCCTGCTATTTTTTGCCATGAATTACATGGAACCAACCTAAGCATTGACTATTTTTTTCTAGATTCAAGAGCTTTTGTTTCATTGATAAAGAGTTGGGTTACAGTCCTTTTGCCGTAGCAGCCTACACTGGGGCAGCTGGGAGTATTGCGCGTGAGCCCGGCACTTTCCTCATGGTTCAAACCAAAAACAAGCCCCTAGGCTTCCTTGGTAACAATAATATGCTACCAAGTTTGTCGTTCGATTTACTTGCGCAATCTCAAAGGAAGAGAGAAAGAGAAAGCTAAATTGAATACCTACAACTGCAAGGCCTGTTCTTCCCTGGCGTGGCAAAGATGAACCAACTGCATGCTTTGAATCAGTGCGCACTGTGACAGATTGTTTCAGTTCATACTTTTCTTGGCAAAAAAATCTATTTTCTAAGATAGACACGATTTTCACTTCAGTGTTTTAACAGTATGAGCGGATCTCTTATCGTTGCCCCTTACGCCAGTCAACAAAACGCAGCTCCCAACACCGGGCTTCGCCATCAAGCAGCTTCACCTCTCCTAATTCCGGCCACAACCAGGCTGGTGCGGCGTCGCCAGAGCTGATGTTGAGAGCAATAGCACCACCTCCAGTACAGTTGCCGGAACTAAATGAAGACCCCATGTGGCTTGAGGCAGAGCTCGCGTGCCGCCAAATACTGCTAGCCGGGAGCGATCAAGATAGAGTTGTGCTCCAGGACCGTTCTTCCTTCGATGTCATGGTTACCAAGCTGCAGGATGCGCCTGCCCGGACCGTAGTGGAGTCGGCAAAACTAGGGGAAGATGAGTTGCAGTTGTCCAAGGTGGCCCAAGAACCTCATAAGGATAGCCAAACTCCATTGATGATAAGAAGCGAAGCAGAACAATTGATTGGACATCAACTGATCAATGCTCTGAGCAACTTTTAAGCAGAATGTGGAAGCTCCTCTACATACATCACCCGGGAAGGAAACCGTGGTCGTGAGTATGGAGGGTAGTCAACGCCGCCATAGCCAAAAACCGAAGAACAAAATCAAATCTCAGAAACCAGTCTTCAGGGTGGTCCGTGATATGTTGACAAAGAAATGGATTTTCATCAGGAGACATAAGAAGTTGGGTGATTTATTTGCCCACAAAGCCTCTTAGTGCTAGCAGCTTGGAAGCTATTAAAGAACTGTCCGAGATGGGTTTTTTCATGGAGGCAATCAGAAAGCTAACAGAAGGAACAAAGAAGAGGAAGAAGATTGAGTACTAATCCTATATAAGTCGACTAGATTCTTCATGAGAAGGGTTGTCAGTAAGTAGCGATCGCAAAAGGTTGCATGGAAGGGTATTCGTTGTTTTTGTCCCTATTTTGGTTGCCTGTATTCTAATTCATCAGTGCTACATCCATCCGGCCAAGGAGTTTGAAAGGTTAGTAGGAGTCCGCAAAGTTCATGTCAACTACCGTTTTGTCACACCCGGTTTCATGAAAAATAAACCAAGCTCAAGTGTGCCCAGGAATTTATCACACGAGAGACAGAAATAAAGTAGTACAAAGTATTCTACGTCTTTATTACATAGTTCGAGTCAAAATACAAAAATGCCTCACATGTGTTAAATACGAAAGCGGACGAAACTAGCGGACGAAGGCCCCACAACGCCACAGCAGTCGAACGGGGGAAGCGCCTGCCTAGGAAGAAGAGTCTCCACCGAAGTAGCCTGCCTCAGGTGCATCCTCTGAACAGCAAAAATTTGTATATGGCAAGGGTGAGTACAATTTATTTGCATAAATTGTACTCCGCAAGTGTAGGAAAATATGACATGAGTGGCTCAACAAAAGGAAGGCTTACATAGGTTTAAGCAGAAGCAACCTATGTCTAATTCATATTTTAGCAACCTATTACTAGGTGAATGTATCCATGTGCACTCCGATGCACAATAACAAGTTACCCACTTGTCAACCATGAGGCTACCCTGCCTCGAATCAAGACACAGGCTACCCGCCTGCACCTTAATGCTACATACTCTCCATTAATATCCCAGACCTGTGTACCCCACCAGATCCCAACCAAACCATGCTATCTATTATGGAAGTGTCCATGCCGCTCATGACCGTGAGCACGGCTATCTAGACAGTTTATAACTCTGCAGAGGTGCACAACTGTACCCACAAGTCGGTGATTTCGTCACCCGTCAGTGACTATGTCTCCGTGTTACCCCACACTTCCTAAGGTGTGAAGCCAAGAGACCACCGCATGATCTTTCGTAAGTGATTCCTAGGTCACCTGCAATCCCGCTAAGGTTTCGCTGGCGTGGAAACTCCCTGTTCCCACGGCAACCCCCTCTTGCGCCATGGGTAGTGTAGGTTACCCACCTACACATCCCCTAGGTCTGGACTACCTGTCCGAACCCTTCCCTTGATCGCAGTGGTACAAAGGAATCAACAAACTACTTAATCAAGTTTTCCATATTCAACTTGTGATTTGTGCTGTTGTCATGGTTACGCATTCCATAAAGCGGTAAAAATGATCCCGAACAGGAACCAACCACAATCCCCCACTGGATACTACACAGAACCCCTGTGTAAACCCACATCTTCATCCACAACCATCTGTCGGGACCTCCTATGCCATGTTACTAACGATTACCATCCCCATGGTGATTCTTAGTTGAAGTTGAGCATTAATCAAGATTAACAATAAGATACATTGTTTAATCATCCCAATTTATAGCAAAACTAAGCATGAACTACCCAATAATAATACCCAACCACAGGCGACAAGGTAAATCAGGAAGGACATGACAATAGGATTCATATTAATTTGCATGCATAAAATGACAGATAGAAAGAATAGGCGCATTATGGTCAAGGACACTTGCCTTGCTCTTCAGTCTGGTAAAAGTACTGCGGTGGAAAAGGTGGCGGAGGATAATACTGCTGGTCGAACGGCGGCTGTAGGAAGTAGACCTGCGGAGGTGGCGGCTGCTGAATATACTGCCCAAACTCCTGGTCTTGGAAGTTCTGCTGGTCAGGCTGTCCTTCTACCGCCGGACAATACATCAAACAAGGCCACAGTCAATAATTAGGAAAAACAGTACATCAAACAGGTACAAAATAGTAAACAAACAATTCTAATAGATTCTACTCGAAATGGTGAGAATATGGCCGCGAGAACCGCTAAAAACGGAGCTAGGAATCAAAAGTTACGACCTTCTAAAGCTACGGGGTTTATTCTGCTAAAAACAGAGCTACCAGGGACCTATTCACAATTACAGAAAATTAAATCTAACCCTACAAACAGTACTGATGGTCTAATCTGTAAATACCGCTAACTACAGGGACCTAACTGAAAAACCTACACGGCTGGATGGTTTTTCTGATTTTCCCGAATTATTTCTATACTGGAAACTGATGAGCCGGGTCTATGAAATAGTAAATGGCGCGGTCCACGAGTGCGTGGACTCGGCTCACGGCGCGGCGCGGGCGGTTTGAATCGCTGCCGTCGGATGTGGATCCGACGGCGCGCGGCGGTCGAAGCGGCGCGGCTTACTGCCAGACGTTGGATCTAGATCCGACGGTCCGTGCGCGCGGCGGCAGCGCGACAATGGCGACGAGCGGCGGCGCCATGGCCGGCGAGGGGTGGCGCCTCCCGATCTAACGCTACGGTGTACAATTCTCAACTCCGGTTGCACTAAAAGCTAGAGCGGGGTACGGGGGTCCTCACCGAGGGTTTCTCGACGGCGATCGATCGACGGTGGCGGCGGGCGACGGCGACGTGCGGTGGCTAGGGTTCGGCGATGGATCGGGGACGAATCCGAGAGCAATTCGCGTCGATCCCAAGCTTGACGGAGGCGGTGCAGTGGCGAGAAGATCGGCACGGGGTCGGTCGGGCCCGGTGAGGACCGACGGCGGCCGGCGACGATGGGGCACGGTGGCGGGAATTTGGTGGCGGTGTTCGGCCGTTACAGTACACGGGGGCGATGTTGCTATGGGGAAAAAGGAGGAAGGAGGTGCGGGGATCTCGTTTAAGCGCTCGGGAGGCGTTAAGGCGCGCGTTACGGCGGCGTCGGTTTCGGGAGTCGATCGGGGCGCGATGGGGGGGAAGAGGAACAGGAGCGGCGGCTACGCGTGCGTGCGCGGGGCGGGCGACCGAGCGAGCGAGCGGGCTGAGCGGGCTGGCGTGGCGCTGGGCCGAGGCGGTCGGCTAGCACGGGCTAAGCGGGGTTGGGGAGGCGGGCGACGCGCTGGGCTGGCCGGTCGGCTGGCTGGGCCGCTGGCCGGCTGGCTGGCCCAGTAAAGAAAAAGATTTAATCTATTTGCTTTTGGCTTAGGTTAATTCCTGCTAATTAATTCACCTAGCTAATTTAATCAAACCGCACTCAACAATTCAATAAAACCTAATGCAATTCTACACGGCATGAATGCACATACACCTTAATATTCTATAGCAATTTAAATTATTTTGAAAATAATCTTTTTGCAATAAAGTAAAATGGAACACACCGCTACGTCTAAACCATTTTTAATAGCAATTCGAAATCTGGAAATTAGGGTGTTACAAAACCTACCCCCCTTACAAGGAATCTCGCCCTCGAGATTCGGACGACTCGAAGAAGAAGTCTGGAAAGTCCGCTCTAAGAAAATCCTCGCGCTCCCAAGTGGCTTCTTCTTCAGTGTGATGACTCCATTGAACCTTGCACATTGAAATCTTGCGGTTTCTGGTGACCCTCTCAGCAGTCTCAAGAATCCTAACTGGGTGCTCCCGATAAGTAAGATCTTCACAGATATATAGTTCCTCCACAGGCAACTGCTCCTCAGGAATCCGAAGACACTTCTTCAACTGTGATACATGGAACACATCGTGTACATCGGCCAATTGAGATGGTAGCTCAAGCTTGTATGCCACCTCACCACGCTTGCCCAAAATTTTGAACGGGTCAATGTATCTTGGTGCCAGTTTTCCCTTGACTTTGAACCGCTTGAGACCCTTTACAGGAGACACCTTGAGATAGACAAAGTCACCAACTTCAAAGCTTAGCTCACGACGCCTATGATCAACGTAACTCTTCTGCCTAGATTGAGCTGTCCTCAAGTTTTCCCTGATGAATTGTACTTGTTTTTCTGCATCTCTCAAGACTTCTAGCCCAAAGACTTTACTTTCACCAGTCTCACTCCAAAACAACGGAGTCCTGCACTTTCTTCCATACAAAGCTTCGTAGGGTGACATCTTCAAGCTAGCCTGGTAACTGTTGTTGTAGGAGAACTCTGCATATGGAAGACTCTTATCCCAACTCTGGCTATTCTTCAAAGCACAAGCCCTCAACATGTCTTCTAGAATCTGATTCGCCCTCTCTGTCTGCCCATCTGTCTGAGGGTGATAAGCTGAACTGAATTTTAGCTTTGTTCCCAGAGACATCTGCAACTGCTCCCAAAAGCGAGAGGTGAACTGGGTACCACGATCTGACACTATCGTCTTGGGCACACCATGCAGGCAGACAATTCTGGACATGTACAATTCCGCCAACTTTGCACCATTGTAGGAGGTCTTGACAGGAATGAAGTGGGCCACCTTGGTCAAACGATCAACAATGACCCAGACAGAATCGTAGCCTGACTGAGTCCGAGGCAATCCCACAATGAAATCCATGGATATTTCTTCCCACTTCCACTCTGGTATTTTCAATGGCTGAAGCAAACCGGCGGGTCTCTGATGTTCCCCTTTGACCCTCTGACAAGTGTCACACAATGCCACATACTCAGCCACTTCCCGCTTCATACCATACCACCAATAGCGGGTCTTGAGATCTTGATACATCTTGGTGCTTCCTGGATGAATGGAGTATGATGAATCATGAGCCTCACGCAGAATCAGCTCTCGAATCTCCTTAATCTCTGGCACACAGATCCTTTGTTTGTACCACAGAACCCCTTGATCATCCTCAAAGAATCCTGGAGCTTTACCAACCTTGATCAACTGCTTGAACTCCTGAATCTTCTCATCATTAAGCTGACCTTTCTTGATGTCGTGGTCCAGAGTGGATTCTACCTCCATAGTCACAACCTCAGTATTAGAAACCCAACCAAGATTCATTCGCTCAAACTCCATGCACAATTCAGAAGGTATTACTCTAGTCAATAACATGCTCACATGAGACTTCCTGCTTAGAGCATCCGCGACGACATTAGCCTTCCCAGGATGGTAATTTATCCCCAGATCATAGTCTTTGATTAGTTCCAACCATCTGCGCTGCCTAAGGTTCAGATCAGGCTGAGTGAATATATATTTGAGGCTTTTATGATCAGAGTAGATCTCACAGCGTTTCCCGATGAGATAGTGCCGCCAAAGTTTAAGAGCATGAACCACCGCTGCCAACTCTAGGTCATGAGTAGGGTAGTTCAACTCATGTCTTTTCAACTGGCGAGATGCATAGGCTACCACGTGACCTTCCTGCATGAGCACACATCCTAGGCCTCGACGCGATGCGTCACAGTAAATAGAGAAAGGCTTAGTCATATCAGGCATTACGAGTACAGGAGCTCGCGTCAACCTATCCTTCAACTCCTGAAAGCTTGACTCACAAGCAGGAGTCCACTTGAATTCCTTGTCTTTGGCCAATAGTTCTGTCATTGGCTTTGCAATCCTGGAGAAGCCCTCAATGAAACGGCGGTAGTATCCTGCCAGTCCCAGAAAGCTACGGACATCAAAGACATTCTTTGGAGCATCCCAATTCAACACCTCAACAACTTTTCCAGGGTCCACTGACACCCCACCAGCTGAGATCACGTGCCCTAGAAATGACACTTTGTCCAGCCAGAATTCGCACTTTTTGAGTTTCGCGTAGAGCTGGTTGGCTCGTAGCTTCTGCAAGACCAAGCGAAGATGTTCTTCATGCTCCTTGTCACTCTTAGAGAATACCAGAATATCATCAATGAACACCACTACGAACTTATCCAGATACTCCATGAACACTTTGTTCATCAAATACATGAAGTAGGCAGGAGCATTGGTTAGTCCAAACGACATGACCGTATACTCATATAATCCATACCGAGAGACAAAGGCAGTCTTCGGTATGTCTGAAGCTCTTATCTTCAATTGATGATATCCAGACCGGAGGTCAATCTTGGAGAAGACACAAGCGCCTCTCATTTGGTCGAACAGATCTTCAATCCTTGGTAGAGGATACTTGTTTTTGATAGTGGCATCATTTAGTGCACGATAATCCACGCACATACGCTGAGTGCCATCTTTCTTGGGCGCAAAGATAACTGGAGCACCCCAAGGAGAGGAACTGGGGCGGATATACCCCTTCTCTAGCAGCTCTTGCAACTGCTCCTTAAGCTCAGCTAATTGATTAGCATCCATCCTATAGGGCCTCTTTGATATAGGAGAAGTACCAGGAACCAACTCAATAACGAATTCAATATCACGGTCTGGAGGCATACCTGGTAATTCCTTGGGGAAGACATCTGGAAATTCACTAACCACCCTGATACCGTCCACAGTGCCATCCACTAGAGCATTCAACACAATAGGATTAGCTGCCCCCTTGCTAGTGATGAGAGGTTCCGCCACATATTCCAACTCTGAGCCATCCTCCAGGGTGAGCTTCACTGCCTTTTTGTCACAACAGATAAGCCCCTTGAACTTCTTTAGCCAATCCATGCCAAGAATCACATCGATGCCACGAGAATCCAAGACGATCAAGTTTGCAAGAAGATTTACCCCCTTTATGCTAAGATTCACCTTAGGGCATACATGCCTAGCTCTCAGTTCTCCACCAGGAGAATTAACAATCATACCATGCTTAAGCATTGCAATAGGTACATTATGCTTGGAGACATATGCAGCAGATATAAACGAATGAGAAGCACCAGAATCAAAAAGAACAACCGCAGGAATCCCGTTAAGGGGGAACGTACCAATCACAACATCCGCTGCCTCCTGAGCATCATCCAAAGCCACATGGTTCACATGAGCTCGAACCTGGTTCTGCTTGCCTGCAATAGGAGTAGCATTCGCCCCACTTCTTGGAGCAGTAACAGCGGACTGAGCCTGACGCTTCAGAGGACACTTGTTGATGTAGTGCCCAACCTGTCCACAGCCAAAACAAGAGCCACCAGTAGAAGGTCCCTGCCCAGAGCCAAACTTCTGTGGAGTCGCTGGAGAGTGAGAAGCCTGATTGTTGGGACGCTGTGCAGGACGGGGTGGAGTCTGGAAGCCCTGTGGCGGAGGTTGAGCCCTCCACTGAACACCCTGCTGACTGGACTGGCCCTAGCGGTAATACTGCCCCTGATAGTACTGCGGGCCCTGGTAGTACTGCTGACCCTGACGGTACTGCGGACCCTGATAGTACACTGGCACAGATATGGGGGGCCCCATGCGAGGTCTGGAACTGCTGCCTCCCTGCTGAAACTGTGGCTGAGCCTTGCGCTTCAAAGAAGGATCCATCTGATGCTGTAAGTTCTCCAAGACAAGAACTGTGTCCACCAGCTTCTGGAAACTGGAGTGATCCCTAGACTCCGCCGCATATGCTAGGTCTAGCTGCAGCCCCTTGATGAAGTGCTGCTGCTTGTCTTCATCTGTGCTCACTTCAGTCGGAGCATAGCGTGCCAACTGAGTGAACTTAGCTACATATTCCCGAACTGACATGGAGCCCTGCTTCAGATCCTGGAACTCCCTGCGCTTCATCTTCACCAGACCACTCGGTACGAAATTGGACCTGAATGCATCCTGGAAGTCCTGCCAAGTTATGTCACCTGGTGCCTCATGGTTCTCCACGAAACCATCCCACCATGCGGAAGCAACTCCCTCCAGCTTATGGGAGGCGAAGAGGACCTTCTCCCTATCAGAGCACTGGACCACCTGCAACTTTTTATCAATCGTCCTCAACCAGTCCTCTGCATCCATCGGCTCTACACAATGAGAAAACCTGGGAGGCTTGGTGGCCTGGAAGTCCAACAGCTTGTTCCTTGCTGGTGGCGGCGGTGGAGGAGGAGGTGGTGGTGGCGCCGCCATGTTCCTCTGCACCAACTGCTGGAGCTGAGTCATGTTCTGAGTCAGACCCGCAAGGATCTGGGTCATCATCTGCTCCTGAGGTGTGGGAGCAGGAGGCGGTGGTGGCGGGTCGTCATGACGAGCTCCTTTTCCTCCAGCCATCTGTTTGATATGAAAATGATAGGTTAAGTAATAATTCAACGGGAATAGTTTAGCATCTGATCATGGTAATAGAGACAATGGTATGAAAAGATTGATGACATGATAAGAATATAGATAAAGGACACGCGAAGAAATAAACGATAAAAGAAAGATAACCCTCCCGCTATAAAATAACTGACAAAGATGTTTCTGTAAGACAAGTCTCACATAGCATCGCCAAGCAGAAAATCCAAATCAAGCATAGCACCAATCAACAACCAAACACTCCTACAGCTAACACCAAAAGCAAATGGCCTAACAGCTAACGTTAACAAAAATCGCTAAAGACTCGACGAGGACTACAGCGCAAAGTTCTCTCTCCAGGCCTATGGAACTGTCTACTCTCTCCACACCCAACTCACACCTTAGTGAAATTGCTCCGTCTATAAAAATTTTAAACGGTTCGCAAAGATTTTAAAAGAATTCAATCAGTTTTCAAAAAGGGGTGAATAGGCGAGAGAAAGATAGGAATTCAGGAGAGAAAAGAAAGAATGAGAAGGAGACAGTTTAATAAAACCATTTCGCAATAGTTGGAAAATAGCTAGGTTTTGAAAATAGGCTACGAAACAAGACTAAACCTCCTAGTCCGGCGTCCTACGCTCGACGTGGCTCTGATACCACTTCATTGGTTCCTTTGAGTAGGTGGTTTAAGCTTGTTGCCCAACTTGTCGTTGGGGTTAGTTTACCTTGTAAAACCAGGTTGTACTTTATTCTCCTTTCTTAATGAATGGCAGTGCTCCTGCCTTATTTAAAAAGAAAAAAACAGTATGAGCAGCCAAAATATAATTGAGTTGCAAAATGATTTTTTTGTGTGTGTGTTTGTTAGGGGCAAAGAGATTTGAATTATATTACCGAAGTGGTTAAAAGTTAAAAACATTTTTTTGGGTAAAGAACTTCAAAACATTTATAACAAATCGTCGGCACATGAATGTATAGCGTTCCTAATTATTGCCATGCCAACTTTGTAGAGCAAACGGCAAGTGCTAGTGCATGCATGGTATTGTAATCAGAGATCCTCGAGGTGTGGTAGTTATCTCAGCCTGGCGACTTCTTTTCCATTGCAGGACAGCAGCATCAGAAGGTGAACTCCTTGCCCGGATAGTTTTGGAAACAGACTGCGCGAAATTTCTCTGCCTTAATTATCTGGGGCACAAGGCCACAAGGGGAGAGAGGTCAGCCATGTCTGCAACTGTAATACTCCAGGTCCAGGATATCAGAAATCTGAAAGCTGCCTTTCTTGATTTCGAGATGGTGCAGGCTGTGTGAGTATTCCACCGGTGTGTTCTGTTTTGATGACGAATCGAAAAGTTTGTTCGCACAGCACGGCAGTGATTCGGTGAGGTAGCTGTTTGTTGGATAAACGGAACCCTGGACGACACAATCGAGCCTGATCATGGATGGATACACTTGATACAGCCTTTCTAAACGGGCCTTCGGACTTCGGTTATTCGCCATCACGAACAAAAGTTGGGCCATTTTTCTCATCCAGTGATCCAAATGATTCGCGTTTCTTTAAAAAAAAACAAAAGGGAAATGAGTGACGCATTTTTGTCAAAGGAAATGGAGAAATAGATAAAGGGGTCCTTCTAACTAAGGATGATTTAGCTAAAAAAAGATTGGAAAGGAGCCAAATATGTAGTTTTTGCAAGCATGATGAAATTATTCAGCACTTGTTTTTGAGTGCCATATAGGTAGGGTGGTTTGGTATAGCCGAAGTCGCGCGCTTCGCCACGCCCATAAAATTATAAATAAATTTAAAACAAAATGTCATATAGATGTTTAAAAATATGAATTGCATTTTCAAAAATATAGGAACCTATACATGAACCTATATGACTAATTTATTTAAATAAAAGACTATAGGATCAAGAGAAGAATGTTCTAAATTTCAGAACTAGGACATATTTAAATGAAATATAGTGTATTTTTTAAGAAAAAAATGAAACGGATCAGAATAAATTAATAGTGTTATTTAAAAAAATGATTTTGAACAAATTTGAATAAAGTATAGAGGCCAATAGAAATTAAAATAATTTTGAAAAAGTAAAAAAAATAAAACTATTCGAATCATTACAATGGAACATTAAGAATTCAAAATTTATTTTTATCTAAAAACCATATTTTTAAAAAAATTTATATTTTATGTCTTATGATATATTATTGTGTTGGATTAATTATAAAAAAAACAACAGTTTAAATGGATTAAAAAATGGAGTAACAATTTAGTAGAAAAATCAATTTAAAAAATATATAAAAGAAATTCACTTTCCTGCGACATGGGTCATCACTAGATAAGCCAAATCTACCAAAATACATTGGACAAAAAATCAATCTTATTCGAATCATTACAATGGAACATTAAGAATTTGAAATTATTTTTTTAAAAAATAATTTCAAAAAAATTATATTTTTTTACGACTTATGAGATACGATCATTTTGTTGATTAATTATAAGAATAACAATGGTTTAAAGCGGATTCAAAAAAGGAGTTACGGTTTAGTAGAAAAATGAATTTAAAAATTATTATAAAAGGAGTTCACTTTGTTGTGACATATGTCATCACCAAAATAAGTCACATCTACTAAAATATATGTGACACTACCATAATGAGCCATATCTATCAAAATTCTCTCCTTGCACCGTTTCCTTTACATTAAACTTTGTGGTATATATTATGTCCATTGCCACCGGCCTCCCGAAACCATATAATACTCAACATATTTCTGAAGCCTGGCTTTGCACGTTGGGAATTCACGTTGGTGTGACTGCCATATTTTGGTCAATATGGTTATGTCGCAATGATATCATTTTTAATAAAAAAAACTAATAATTATAGTGTTGCAGGTTGTATTCAGAGTGGCGATTGGCTTTGTTTTTGCGATTATTGCAAAACGAAAACCCACATGAAGGTAATCAATTAGGTCTACCAATCTTTGGAAGTGGTGTTCATGAGCTTATTCGTGAAACATGGATGACCGTCATATCATAGGCTTTGTGTTTTGTTGTTTTATTCTATTTGAGCATCTTGGATGCGTATATACTGTAATAAGAAAATTTTGGAGGCTGTATGCATTACAATGCAAAAATCTAGAACTTTTTCCATTATGTAAAAATAAGTTGCTGTTCAGTATTCATCTACAACCACTTCAAAAAAAACCAACAATTCAATATTCGTACTTGTAGAGTATGTAGACAGAAATGCATTGGAAAAAAAAAATTTACGTACTCTGTTAGCATGAATTTTTTTTACTGCATACGTCATCGATTTTTAGGTCAACTTTAGCAAACTAAATAATGTGTACATCAACAGGATTGCAGAGTTTCGACTGGGTTTCCGCCTCATCCAACATCCACCATAAACTCTACACCAAACACCTGGCGCCACACCTCTGTTGTTGCCTATTTCTCCACATACCACATGCCCTAACGTTTGTTTATATCAAGGATCGCTTGCAACAACTGAAAGGAAAGACCAAAAAAAATGTGGATGCAACAATTTGTTTCATCAGCACATATGCACATTCCAATTTATCGTGAACCACATTGTTTGTGCTCGATTTCATTGAATGAGCAAGTTGTGTGTACACAGTTTGTAATCCTCAGGACTAAGATTGAACTCTCGTGCGTATTCTCAATAAGGGATAACCCCTGTATATTCTTGAGGATAAACCTCCGTATAACACTAAACTTTACACAATCCCTTATTTCATACTGTAAATATGAAAACCCCTCTATGACATTAAGTTATAATTTTTATCCCTCCTATGACATTGGTCTTGTAGTTGCAATTAAGAATTTTGTAAAAAAACAATACTTCTAGAATCCCCAAAAATTCTAAAATTTTTGTGGTGGTAGATGAAATTATATTCTACAACTATTCTTTTTGATCGGAGTTCAAATTCCAAAATCATTTCAATTTAACATTAGAATATTTAAATCTACCATATTTTTTAGAATTATTTAAATCTGTTATATTTTAAAATAAATTGTAAAACCTGCTCAATACTTTTAGGATCCTAATCCCTCTAAAATTATGTAAATTGATTTTTTTCTATTAAATATGCGAACATAATTTAATAATTTGAATTCAAATAAAATTTTCAACCTTCACAAATTTGATACACACAGTGAGCATAATTTCACAGTGACCATCAACCTCACTGACACGTGAACTAAGTTTTACAATTTATGTCAAAGTATAATTATTTAAATAATTTAAACAAAGGTTATGGTAGATTTCAATATCTAAATTGTATTTCAAAATTATCTTTGAATTTGAATTATGATCAAAATAAAAGTTGTATAAAATGAGTTCACATGCCATTACAAAATTTGCAGTGTCGATGTCATACAATTATTTTCTATATTGTAACTAAAATACCGATGTCATAGAAGGAATAAAAATTTCAACTCGATGTCACAGAGAGGTTTTCGTGCTTGCAGTTTTAAATAAAGATTGTGTAAAATTACAATGTCATATAATGATTTATCCCTTCCCACAACTATGGCCTTTTCATCTACACTCTGCGGATCACTGCTCTAAAATAAAATTACAGAATCGGATAGACTGAAAACCTCAAACGTGTGAGGGCCATCAGTATCCCTTGCAAATAATAGCAAAACTAGAAAACTATTAGAACACGGCACAACACTTTTCCTCAACTACGTGTGTGAGTGAATAGGTTGCTAAGTCCTAACTAGGTTTGTGCAACGCCTGCTTATTGTTCTAAGGCTAGCTTACCCAATGCAAAAGAACCTCCAGTAATTAAGCATCATGGCACACAATAAAACCATCACCTTTCACCAAAATAAATAAATAAAAACATGACCGGCAGTGCGCGTAGTGGAGTCTGATCTCACCATTTCTTCAAGTAGGTAAGATTAGTAATTCGGTCCACGTAACACACAGATCATAATCCACAACAGCTTGAGCACTTCTTGGAAAGCTGTCCTATGATTGTAAAGATTATTGGGTACATCATCAGCTAAAAGCTCTGACAGCAACAACAACTAGGACATAGCCTGGTATATTCCTATAGCTTATTTAGGATAAACATTTATTTTGATGCCGAAATTTGATGATCATCAATAATAATTCTACTGAAATGAATCACATTATATTGGCTCATCCAGTATATATTCCTAGCACTACAAGGAATCACTTCTTCAGTGACAATGAATTTTAGCACTAAAAGTCTGTTTTTGATCCCTATAAGTCATAATATGGTTATAGTGACAAAAAAATAAACATTTAGTGATTAAATCCGTATCACTAAAAGACTGATTCCGTGTAGTATAGTCCCGGTAGACATGTCTCTATATTATATAGATACTAGAATATGCGGCACTCTTTAGTAAATTGTTATTCAAGGTACTTAATGAGGATGGACAGTTCTCTTAGTCATAATCAGGTCCATGTGGTTCTTATATCATTAAACATGGCTCCCAAGTGAGATTTTGGGAGGATTACATAATGTTGTGGTGAACAAAAAACACTCAGTTATATCCTAGTCTAGAAAAATAATATTGTACTAGGGGCAAGAGAATGGCTTCCGAGCCCCTTTTCGCCGGTGATAGCTTGAGACATGCGTCTGGCCGGGGCCGGGCCAATCCAATCCTAGCTAGTACCATCCAAGTCCACCCAAACTTAATTTAACCTGAGGTAATATTATTGGCTCACTCACCACCAGGCACTTGAGCTCAGCTCCATTTTTAATAGGCAATTTGTCTGAAAAACACTGAGATT
The DNA here is from genome assembly GCA_001182835.1 of Oropetium thomaeum. Lineage (NCBI taxonomy): Eukaryota > Viridiplantae > Streptophyta > Magnoliopsida > Poales > Poaceae > Oropetium > Oropetium thomaeum. Next base: position 479,998 of record LFJQ01000082.1, read on the forward strand.
TAGTATTTTGGTCTAAGAGACACTCAAAAACTCAAATTTATTTAAGAGATACTCAATATAAAATGACCATTTTACTCATTCGGTAACCTCTAATATGACTATTTCTTAAATTTGTAGCTACAAATCTAGAACAACTTTCACTTTAATCAACCTTGGTCTAAGTTGAGATGGTGTTGTTGTAATGACCAACCCATCTTCTTCTTAATTCAAAGAGGCGCAGCTCTCCTGCGTTTTTCTAAAAAAAAAAAAAAAAACTTTAATCAATGAAAAAAGTTGTACATCATAAGACAATATATCATCACAAAATTCAGAAATGTTTTGAATGAATTTAAGTGTTTTTTCAGATGATAAATTTTTTATAGGCTAAAAATAATAATGAAATTCAAAAAATTTGCAAAATTTTGTTATGATAGATTGACGTGTGATAAACAACTTTCAACTTCGGTCAAACCGAAAATTTTTTCTAACTTTTTAGCTACAAATTTAAGAAGCAGTTATATTAAAAAAGACCGAAGGATAAAAAGAAAAGAGAAAATGAGTGACGTATTTTTGTCAAAGGAAATCGAGAAATAGATTGTATTGCCGCCGGATGCTGTTCAGAGTTCAGTGTTCGTCTACAACCACTATAAAAAAATAATTCAATTTTGGGATAAACCCAATTTCAGACAAATAATTATATGACACTACAAACACGAAAACCCTTATATAACATCGAGTTATACTTTTAATCTCTTCTATGACATTGACTTCATATTTTAAATAAATAAAATTAAAAAAAGAAATACTTCTAAAATCCAAAAAAATCCTAAACTTTTTGTGGTGGTAGGTGGTAGGTGAAATAATATTCTACGGCTTTCTGTTTTGAGGCGAGTCCAAATTCAAAAAATGTTTTGATTTAAAATTAGTATATTTAAATGTACCATAAATAAATTTTAAATTATCTGAAATATTTACGTTTTAAGAATAAATTGTAAGACTTGGTCCAACAATTCCTTTTGGACCCTTGTTCACTCTAAAATTATGTAGACAGTTATTTTCCCATCAAATATGTGAACATAATTTAAATTTAAACCAAATTTTGACAGTTCAAAAATTTTGCAGTAACACATGACCATAATTTTATAGTGCGCATCAACCTCGCAAACATATGTGAACCAAGTTTTAGAATTTATGTCAGCTTATAACTATTTATATAATTCAAACAACAAGGTTATGGTAGATTTCAATCTAAAATTTTAAATAAAAAGTATTTTTGAATTTGAACTTGATCAAAAAGAAAACTTTTAGAAAATGATTTCATCTACCGCCACAAAAAGTTTGGCAATTTTTTTGAACTATAGAAGTATTGTTTTTTTAATTTACTATAAGCCTAATGTCATAAAGGTATTAAAGTTGTAATTAGATGTCGTACAAGGATTTTTCGTATTTGCTCAAATAAAGGTTTGTCTAGAATTGCAATGTATGAACTTGCACTGAATCAAAATCTGATCCCAGTAATAAAGTTTCTCGTTATAACTTGTTTAGTTATCACAAAATGTTTAGTAATTTTTAAAACAAGAGAAATACCTTAAAATAATTTTTAAACAACACGGTTGTATCCGTGTCAATTTGAACAGTCACGTCAGCAAAACGGTCATCCACGCAACAAAACCATTATCCTAAACTGTTAAAGGAAAAAAATAAATTATTTTCAAAGTTGAGGGAGTCATCCTATTCATTTTCATAATTAAAGTTAAGAAAGGTAAATCTAACTTCAACAATAGTTGAGGGAGGTTAAAAGGATATTTTTCTTTTTTAATGGATTATATATCATAGTTAGAATGAACGCTTTTGACTTTAGCCTTAAGGAATAGTATAGACCGCACGAGCCCTTGACTTATTAATGACATGTTGCGTGCGCGGCCACGCCCAAGACGAAACAGCCATTAGCAGCCCACGGTAGGGGGAGGGATGGGTCGGTGCGGAGCAAGCGCGAGTTGACGCGGACTATTTGTTGAATAACCAACGGAATCCCTATGAACGAATCATGAATGATGGATTATTAACACTATAATAAAAAACGATTTACAGTGGTAGCTGATATATTTTTTAACAAAAGATGAGGTGAGATAAATTTCTTAGCCCAAATTACTTACCGCTTGCGTCAAAGCAACCGCTCGGATGGGGTGTAACTGGGCTAAACTTTCAGTGAGAGCAAGTGCATGCTCGATTTTATGTTTTTTCTTTTTTTTTACTGATCTTTTTTTGACGAACGATGTCTCCACACTCTCTTCTTTTTTTGCTACTCTCTCTGTCCATATTACATGTTGTTTTTTAGCACAGCACAACAATCAAGACAAGTCTAATAAAAGTACTACTTTGACACATATTCAGTTTAAATAGAGAAAATATAGGCAATAAAACATATACAGTCATAAATGTTGGTTCCATCTCATGTGCGTCCGCCCTCTTGGTATAGTACCCACCCACCACAACAGAATATTAAATGGTGGTTTTATCCTCGTCAAACAAAATGGTGGAAAAATCATGAAATCAAAGGGCCTCGCAAAATTTAAAGCAACCTCCGAGATCAACCAGTATGACTTAGTATTTCACCAGCACCAGGCAGCGGCACCTCATCCTCATCTCCTGATTTCCTTCCTCACGCCTCGTGCCTCATCTCCCATTCTTTTCATCTGGAACCATGTTGTTGGATCTGAACAAGCCCCCAAATTTGATTGATGAAGACGTTGTTGTTGTACATAGAGCAGCAGAAGGAGGTCCACCGGATGGCCATGGAGGAGCGGAAGGTGGTCCACAAGATGGCCATGAAATACTGCTCTGTTTGAATAACTTTTTTTTTCTTCCTTCTATCCATGCGAGTTGACTTTTTTTCATATTTTTGTAGTAAACATTTTTTAGAACACTAATTTTTTAACGCAGCTAAAATTTTTTAGAATACAAATATATTGTTCAAAAAAAATTATAAAAATAGACCAAACTAAAATTAAATGTTCGAAGACACCTACGAATGTTCTAAGACACATCAGAGTTGTTTTGTTTTATGATAGATCAGAATGTTCCAAGATACTACTGAATGTTTAGGACAAATCAGAAATTCCGAGATGACAACAAATGTGCTAGGACAAATCAGAATGTTTTAAGATAACCTCAAATGTTATAGGACAGAAAAAAAATCTCAGATCACAACAAATTTTCTAAGATAGATCAAAATTGTTCTCAGATACCTACTAATGTTTCGGACATACGTAATACAATGTAATGAAGTTAATAAAATTATTTCAAAATAGAAGGGTTCGTGGGTAACTAATATTGTTCTTAGACGCTTAAAATGTCCCATCATGCAAGTAGAAAAGCATAAAAGGTAAAAAACAATGATATTCTTTTCCACTGATGACTTATGCTTCTCTAAAAAGGTAAGTTGATTGAAATGATTTCAATATGAGCTTGAAAATTTGTTACAGTAGCTAATAAAATAAACTCACATGTTTGAAAAACGTGGTACAACAAAAGAGAACACGTGTTGGATAAAAATGACAATAATAATAAAATACTGGTGGATTAATAATATATTTTAAAATATAATGAAAAGGAACAAATAGAAAACCAAGAGAAACAAAAATGACGTGAGCCTAAACAATAAAAAAGAAGAAATAAATCAAAAAGAAAAGATAGCCTAATCGGTGGAGTAGTTGACAGTGTTGGACTCCGATCTCAAAGGGGCTAATCCAGTCACCAACGTGACCGGATCGGACTCCCTCACTACGCCCTGATCGGGGGCGCCCAGCCTGACTGGCTGGTGGGCCCCCTATCACGCTATTCCATATAAAAGGGGCTGTAGAGCCGGGCCACGGTAACCCAAGTTCGCCGCCGCCAGTCCTACACCCCACAACCCTTTAATCTGATCAAAGAGGGGCGTAGCCAGTGACAGGATCCGCTCACCGCCGCGCCACCCCTCTTCGATCCGACGACCACGACGAGACACGCCATGGCCGGCGCCGACGCTACCGGTTCCTCTTCCGCGGACGCCTCCACGAGCTCCAGAACCAGTAACCCTACCCCTTGATCCTCCTCACCGAATCGAAGATCTACTACTCCTAGATGCATGAATAGGATTCCGGTAGCAAACAATGTATCAGAGCCAGGTTATTTCATGATCTAGAAGTAGAAAAGGAAAAAGAAATTAGAAATCCCGTAACCCTAACCCTAACCGAAACCGGGCAAAGAGAGAACGGAAACGGCGTGGAGAGGGGGCCGGGATGCGCACCTGGTCACCTCGCCGTCGTCGTGCCGCCGCCGTTTCTCCAACGACAGGAAAGAAACCTGAGCACCACGCCGGCAAGGGACCCATGGCTGTACTTTCCCAAAGCTCTCTCTCTCTCTTTCCTGGCTGCCTTGTGTGGCCCCAACGCCATGCACCGCGCCCGGACCGCCGCTCGCGCTCAGGAGAGAAGAAGAAAGGGAGAAGGAAGTGAGCTAGGGTTACGGGGGCCGGGCGCTCGACGCCATTTTGTTCATTCGAGAAGGCCGCTCAACCTTCCATGAGATGGAGGTGAGGCGCGCGTGGGGCTGCGTGGTTGGGCCAATTTGGCAGCCCGGCCATCGGTTTACGGGCTCTGAGCCAAGACGCCATGCGCGCACTGCAGGCCAAGCCGGAAAAGGGCTATTGGGCCGATTTTAGACAGAAATGAAAAGGAATTCCAGTGGCAATTTTTTCTCTTTTTCCTATATTGTCTTGGTAATTTTCCAAGGAAATTATTAAATAGTTTGAGTAGTTTTGAATTTTGCCTCTGTAATATTTTGAACAAAAGGGATAAATTTTGTAGAGAGAGTAAATTAAAGTTAAAATTGCTACTAGAATATTTGTTTTATTAAATGTTTCCGCTGTAAATTGATAGAATTAATAAAATTGTTGTAATTCAAAAAAAAATTGTAATTCGAACCAACGAGAGAATTTTGATTTTTTTTTGTAATTTTTTTATGATCCGTGATATTGTTATTTTCTGAACAACATTGTTAATTGCAATATCATGGTTGTTGATTAAATGCATTTTGTCTACCCAACGGTGATATAGCCTTAATTACATAGTTGAATGTATGGTTAAAATTTGTCTACTTTCTGCCCAACGGTGATATAGACTTCACTTTCATGTAAAATTTATTCTCACACAACTTGGTTAATTTCAAGTGGATACTCCTTGGTGAGTTGCATCAAGGACATCCAACTCTAAAAGGAGATAACTACAGTGAATGAAAAAGAAAACTCGACCTTGCTCTTGTCGGCTGAGGTGGACTGGGTGGTTATCACTCCATGTCCTACAGAGCCTACTGCACCTGTCAGAGGCGAAAAAGAGACTGATGTTGAATGGCAAAAGAGAGAGGGGGATTTTACTCCTGTAGGGCATTATATGACCTTGAGCATAGGAAATGGGCCACAGCCAACAAGAAATGTGTGGATGTGGTAAAGAACACAATTGAGCTAGTTATTCTAGGCTCAATTACAGATTATGAGACTGTCGCTGAGTACCTTGACAAAATAAAGAACGAGTACACTGGCTCTTCAAAGACTTATGGTACCCAGTTGATAAAACAACTGGTCACAGTGAGGTATACAGGCGGTGGCATAAGAGAGCACATACTTCACATGGTTCATTTGAACAACATGCTTAAATCATTGGACTTGGCCTTCAAGGATGACCACATTGTCGATTTGGTTTTTGCTTCATTGCCAAATGAATTTGTTAACTCATTGTTAGCGATAACACATCTCCTTAAAAATGGGACGTGAAAAAGTCCATTGCGATGTGTGTGTAGAAGGAGGATAGGATAAAGTCTACCACTAGTGGCTCTATCAACTATGTGAAAAGGAAAAACCATAAGTCCCCCTCCTCACAGCAAAAGGGAAAACAGCCTTAGCAGAATCAGCACCACAACCCACAGAGGAATGAATTCACTGTTAAAAAGGACCAGTGTTTGGAGTGCAAACAGAAAGGGCACTACAAGAAAGACTGCCCTGTACACCTGAAGAGGATAATGGCCAAAAACGGTGAGAACATTGTAACTTTTGTCAATGAATCCCTATTTGTGAATTATTCAAGAACCAGTTGGTGGTTTGACTCAGGAGCAACTATTCATGTTGCAAATTCTTTATAGGGGTTCCATTCGATGAGGACTATGCAAAGAAGCGAAAGTTCCGTTACAGTGGCCAATGGAGTTGAAGCAAAAGTCGAAGCTATCCAGAATGTCCATCTGGATTTAGCTGGTGGTTTTAGACTTGTGCTTAGAGATGTCTTTTATGTACCTTGTTTGAAAAGAAACTTGATTAGTGTATCACGTTTGGATCGTGATGGTTATATTGTTATTTTGGAGATGGTAAATGCTCCTTATGGATTGATAATAAATGTGTTGATGTTGCATTTTTATGTGATCAACTTTATTTATTGTCTATCTCTGAGAATGTGAATGTTGTATGTGATGTGAACGTTGATGAGTCCTCATGACAAAAGAAAAGAAAAGAAAAGAAAGAGAACTTCTAATGTCTCATCAAAATTGTGGCACTGTCATTTAGGTCACATTTCGAGGGGGAAGAATAGAGAGACTAGTTAAGAATGAAATTCTTCCTCCATTGGAGTTCTCGAATCTTGAACAATGCATAGATTGCATAAAAGGTAGATATGTACGGAAAATTAAAAACAATGCTAAAAGAAGCGTAGGAATTTTAGAGATCATTCATACAGATATTTGTGGTCCTTTTCCTATGAAAAGTATGAATGAATATGACTCATTCATAATATTCACATATGATTACTCCCGATATGGTTATATTTATCCAATTAAAGAAAAATCAGATGCATTGGATAAGTTTAAGATATTTAAAGCAGAAGTTAAAAATCAACATGATTTAAAGATTAAAATAGTAAGGTCCGACCGTTGGGGGGAGTAACTATGGTCTACATACACCTTATGGACAAGTCCCTGGACCCTTTGCAAGGTTCTTATAGGAAAATGGAATAGTGGCTCAATACTCAGTATCAGGCCAACCTCAACAGAATGGAGTAGCTGAAAGGCGCAACCGTACCTTAATGGACATAGTACACGGCATGATGAGCTATTCCAGCCTACCATTGAGCTTATAGACGGAGGTGTTAAAAACCGCCGTTCATATTCTCAACAGAGTACCAAGCAAGTGGGTACCTAAAACACCGTATGAGCTATGGATAGGCAGGGTGCCCTCGCTAGACTATCTCCATGTGTGCGGGAGTCCGGCAGAGGCAAAATTGTTTAACCCAAATCTTAGGAAATTAGATCCCAAAACAGTCAGTTGTCATTTTATTGGCTACCCTAAAAGATCAAAAGGTTATTGTTTCTAGTACTCAGACAGATATACAAAGATTGCAGAAACAAGAAATATTGTCTTCTTATAGGACGATATGGTGAGGGGGAGCATGGTGGCTTGGAAAGTTGATCTTGAGGAGAAGCGGTTATGTGTGTTCACTCCGATGATTCAGGAGCCATTCTTTTCACCACTTGCTGATGCTGGACCTGCGATGCACGGTGTTGCATCTCTAGCATATGTTGTTAGTTTCTGCATGGAAAATGAGGAATCTATTCCTCAGGATCCGACAGAACCCACTACTATAAATGAAGGGGAGCAACAATAGCCTCAGACAGAAAATATGCCAAATCAGGAGATTGTACAACAGCCTCAGGCAGAAAATGTGTCAAATGTGAAAGCCACTAGAAGGCCTCAAAGAACTAGAAGGTCGGCTATCCATAAAGACTATGAAGTATATGATATAGAAGAGCTCCATGTGCAGGACGATCCCACCTCATATGAAGAAGCCATGAGAGACGTCAACTCATCTCAATGGTTGGAAGCCAGGAAAGATAAAATGAGGTCCATGGACATTAACAATGTATGGGTTCTGGATGAAATTCCTAAAGGGGCCAAAATAGTAGGCTGTAAATGGGTCTACAAGATGAAATATGGTCCTGGACGGAATATAGAAAAGTTAAAGGTGTGACTCGTGGCAAAAGGCTTGACACAGAGAGAAGGAATTGATTACAATGAGACCTTTTCTCTAGTCTTGTAAAGATTCCTTCAGGATTATAATGGCGCTAGTGGCACATTATGACTTAGAGTTACATCAGATGGATGTAAAAACGACATTTCTAAATGGGGAACTAGATGAAATAATCTACAAGACACAACCGAAAGGTTTTGTTGTGGAAGAAAAAGAAAATATGGGATGTCGTTTAAAGAAATCTATCTATGGATTGAAGCAAGCTTCAAGACAGTGGTACTTGAAATTTGACACAACAATAAAGGAATTTGGGTTTGAGGCAAACAGTGAGGACAATTGCATTTATACAAGGTAAAGAAAGAAAAATTTATTTCCCTGATTCTGTATGTGGATGACATCCTACTGGCTAGTAGTGACATCAGTCTACTGCATGAGACAATGAAATTTCTGTCCTCAAAGTTTGACATGAAAGATCTTGGTGAAGCATCATATGTCTTAGACATAGAAATTCATGAAGACAGAAAAAAGCATGCATTGGGACTGTCTCACTGCAAGATTTACGATGTATGCTGAATTTATAACATGTTATGAGGCCACGGGGCAGGTGAACTTGCTAAAGAAATTTATACCTGGTTTAAAAGTGGTCGATGGTATTGAAAGACCAACAAAATTATACTGCGACAATGAACCTGCAGTACAGTATGCTCACAACAATGAGTCAAGTGGTACTGCCAAGTACGTTGACATAAAGTATTATGTTGTGAAGGATAAAGTTCGTGATCAATAAATCAGTCTCGAGCACATTAGTACAGATAAAATGCTCGCGGATCCACTAACGAAAGGATTTCCTCCCAACTTGTTCAAGGAACATGTAGCCGACATGACGTTAAGAGAAAGCCTATGACTCTAGACTAAATAGGGCCTAAAAAAAAGTTAAAGTTACCTGTTGTTAAACAGAGATGCTCACTGTAACTATGGAATCTATCAGTAATAAAACTGTGATGATGAAACATGCTTCTTATGTAAATCTGTGAGGCGATGTGAAAAGCTGTAAAGAAATGATAAAGGTGAGATCAAGGGGGAGAATGTTGGACTCTGATCTCAAAGGGGCCGATCCAGTCACCAACGTGATCGGATCGGACTCCCTCACCGCCCCCTAATCAGGGGCACCCAGCCCGACTGGCTGGTAGTCCCCCTATCACGTTGCGTCATATAAAAGGAGGTGTAGGGCCGGGGCACGGTAACTCAAGTTCACCGTCGCCACTCCTACACCCCATAACCCTTAATCCGATCAAAGAGGGGCGCAGCCAGTGACGGGATCCGCTCACCGCCGCGCCACCCTCTTCGATCTGACGACCACGACGGGACACGCCATGGCTGCCGCTGACGCTACCGGTTCTTCTTCTGTGGACGCCTCCACGAGCTCCGGAACCGGTAACCCTACCCCTCGATCCTCCTCACCGAATCGAAAATCTACTACTCCTAGATGCATGAATAGGATTCCAGTAGCAACAGTCAGCATCCCATGCAAACAACCTGTAGTCTCAAAACAATGGGTCTGATCGGCTGCCGTTATTGACGCTGCACTGTTGCAGCCTGTAATACAAACTGGAGCAGTTAACTATAACAGCGGAGAAAAACAAAAACAAGTACAGCCGATCACTCTCAAAAATAGGCCAACCAGCGCACAGCGCACAGCCCCACACGTGCACAACAGCCCAGCTGAAAAAGCAGCCCACCATGCAGTAACGCAGCCCACACAACACGCGCATGGGGGTGGCGGAGAGAAACTGCAAAATATGGTATGCTGAGAGGAACACTGACGGTGTAAAAGGTACACCTAAAGGGTATTCTTTTAAACTTTTTAGCTTAAAAAAATAAATCAGTTTTTTCAAGAATGAATGCAATAAGAAAACATAGTCCATTTTTTAAAACTAAAAAGGTTTGGAGATGAAGGCTCGATAACTTCACCCCTAGCTTACCGAATTGGTGCTGTGTGCCAACATAAATTTTTCATTCAACTAGAAGCTGTAGTCTACAGAGCACATGCAGCAGATTCATGTTCTTACGTTGCTACGAGGCAAAGAAAGCGACCTCTCTCCGATTGCTTTATGCTTATTACGAAATAGTTTACAGTGGCTGTCTTCGATAACTCTTCTATGCAGATGTCACTACAAGTGACCTTTTTTTTTTCTAGTAATACGAATGAACATTCTATCGTTGTCTTTTAGTTCATAGATGTAGTACAAAGCAAATCTGTTTCAAGATGTAGTACAAATTGATGTAGTACAAATGTGAGTAATACGACTGTTGTCACTACGAGTGAACGGGTATTACGAGAGATACGACAACGAAAGATGTAGTTCAATGTTGTCAATACAAAGTCCCCGCAAAAAAAAAAGGTAAAAGAAGATATAGTACAAAGGACAGCCTTTCACCGTTTAAAATTAGGGGCCCCTTGAACATGAGCCACTGTAAAAAGTTGTGTTTTCTTCTCAACCACTAGAAAAATGTTACTACCTTCTGTGTCCCTATTTGAAATTGTTTCTTCCCTCTATGCCACTCTCTGCTCTTCAAAGAAAGATTAATGTTTTACTCTATTTCTAGACATTAAAAATGTAAAACAAAAATAAATTTAAAACGTTATCAATAACAAAAGTTTTTCTTCACATGTTTTCTCTATCAACACAAGAACTTCTAAAAAATTTAGTACTCAACATGTAGTTTTTTAGTCTATAGAGAAAGTGAAAGTGTTTAATCTCGGATTGGTTTTTCCTTAGTCCGGACTTAATCGCTTTTCCAATCTTTATGGATCAAAACAATTATTTGTCGAGCAATAAAATTTTTGGTCAATTTTATATTGTAGAGAAACATGTGAAAAATCACTTTTGTTATCTGAAAAGTTTCAAATCAGCCCACTTCAAATTAGCTTGGGAACTAATTGTCCACTGATGAAAAACAGAAAAATGATAATAAATCATGTAAATTGAATTAAATGATTATTGGAACTCCACATCAGATTCTAAATGAAACTTCAATGAGAGAAAATTACCTGCAATCGTCTATTGGCAGTATGAACAAAATCTATGGAAAGCTTTATTACACCATTGCATCTCCTCAAGAGATGGAACATGGTTGATGCAATGTTGTGGTAATCCCATAACCTTATGTGTAATGTCTGACACTTGGGAGCTTGATAGTTTGATTCAGGAAATGTATGTACCCCGCGACTCCCTGCAAATTAGAGCAGATACAAAATTATATCACGCAGAAATAATGGTACATAGACAAAAACAATTCCTTATTGAATTTGTACATACTGACGCACCAGTAACAAGCCATCAAATTTCAGTACTAGCTTATCCACTTTATCGAATCTCTGGAGAATGGACGCAACTACACAATGGGGTTCCAATTCAAGCAGATGAAAGTGGCGGCCAACACCGGTTAGCTGGTGGTAATGAGGATTGTAGGGAACTCGACCGTTCCATGTTACCTTGTCGAGTTCTGGAGCGAAGATGTATCCATCAATTGCCTGATGTATTGTTACCGATTTTAACTTGGGAGCAGTAATCTCTATCCGCCGGGCATTACGTATTTCGAACAACAGGGAATTAAGCGAGTTGGAGCGTATGGAGAGGTTGGAGACAGCAACAAGTTTGTCGTGAGTGTCAGGTTCCTCAAACGTGGGCAACGTGAAGAAACTAGGGCATCAAGTTCACTGCTTTCAAGGGTGGCACACCGGATCTGCAGGTCTGTCAAAGCTGTAAACAAGCCAGCCGACGAAAGCCTCAGCCGCCAAAGGTATTCGAGCTCTAGATCGATACTTGTAGCTGCATCCCACACGGAAAGCTCAAGCTTCCCTTTTTTCCTCTTAAACACCGATTTGGACATCATCTGAAACATCTGCGAAGGAACGGCTATGTGGAGCGTGCTCACCCGGCGCTCGGAGGCGAACCGCAGCCATGGAACGACTTGGCGCGCTTGGACTGGGATATCGGAGTAGATGGAGACGTCCATAACGTTGATTGCTGGGGCGGCACACGCTGCTAGGGCAGTGTTGACGGAGTCCAAGATCGTGGCCGGCGGCTGCCCGTCCCAGCTTCCAAGGAAGAGCTCCGGTTGGTTCGTCCAGACGTGGCGCCAGCGGCGGGAGAGAATGCTGGTGCGCGCGGCCGCGCGAGTGGAATTGAGTCGAAGGAGGATGCTGTGCAGGAGCTCGTCGGGGAGGCCGCTGATGCGATCCGCCGTGCCTGGGCGGCAGAGGTTGCCGCCGTCTTCGCCCATGTGTGCAGCGCAGGAGAGAATAGATCAAACAATGGAGGCGGCGAGTTTTCTTTAGGGCTGGTTTATCACGATTGGTTCCATAACGATTTGGGGCTTTTCTTTGCCGAAGATGCCATCAGTTTAGTTGAAGGCCAAGCCCAAGTGAAAAGCCCAAAGGCCTAATACCACCATTGTAGCTTCAGTCTTTTAATTAATGCCACTACTAGTAGTATAAGAACTGGACATAATACGTGAAAGCAGAGGGTCTGTGAAAATAATCTTACATATAAAATAAGTTAAACTTAACATTACTTTGAATTTTAGAGTCACGGTTTAATAAGGAGATAGTTAGATTATATTAGTATATTGAGAGCTAGCAATCCTTTATGACAAAAGGAACGTGATTAATCAAAATCGACAAAATCTCTACTACTTATTCAATAATCTAAACGTGACATATCTGTTATGGGTCTATCATGAAGTTAATCAACGTGCAAGACATCTGCCTTATTACGATATAAAAGACACATCATAACTTAACCTGGCTTTCAGTGTCTATTAATCAAAATCGACAAAATCTCTACTACTTATTCAATAATCTAAACGTGACATATCTGTTATGGGTCTATCATGAAGTTAATCAACGTGCAAAACATCTGCCTTATTACGATATAAAAGACACAAACCTATCCAAGATTCTTACGTCGCCACATCATAAAGCAAACAAAATCTCACGCCTCGTCACGGTAACGAGGACTCCGACATCGTACTCCGCCATCAATCGACCATCCGATGTCGTACGTCCTTGTTCAACGAGCGAGGAAAAAGCCGCATCATCGTTGCCCCTTCCATGGCTTCGTCCCACTGGCTCCGTTACGTATCCCTACCTCATTGCCATTCGTGCACAGTATCCGCACTTGGTTACCGTGATTAACAAGGACATCGACCTAGACTCTTCGAGCCATGTGTCCTACTGGCTGCTTAAATTTCAAATACATCCTGTTCGATGCACTGGACGCTGCTACAGCCAGGGAGAGCTTGGAGCGGATGGCGTCATAAAGCGTGAACTAACATCTGTGATACAAAAACCAAAATAAGAAAGAGGAAGAAAAAGACATCCGTGGGCCAGAAGATCGAGAGCATGGTCAGGACCGACAACGTGACAGAACGTTCCGAGTCCGACGCGAGGCTCACCGAGCAGATGTAACAGAACGGGTACGTCAAACATCCTTCTTGTAAATTTTCATGATTAGTTGTGAATTTAATTTCTATTTTTAACAAAATATATTTGACCGTCGCAACACACGGACATTCGGTCCGTCTATTAATCAAATGGAATTAACAAAGAAGAACATGACAAACCTATCTTTGAGTATCTAAGATCAAAGTCTCGTTCACAAATCAATACTAATTAAAACCCAATGACTATCATTTCTGAAAGGTTTGATGAGACTCAGTTACAGTTAGTTCCTTCAAAATTAATGATGGATCTTCACCACACAATTTAAAATATTACAATTCATTTGTATGATGCAGTAGCAACTGTAAGATCAGCACACTACACATTTCATTCCGGAGAGCTCTAGTGGGAACAAGCTCCATAAATGATTAGTAGCTACTACCAAGTAGCTTGAGTGCTGCTAAAACTTTAAATAAATTTAAAACGAGAAGTTATACAGCTGTTTAAAAAGGGGAAAAAAGAATATCTGAATTAAAAAATAGAGGGGCTCATACAAACGTACACTTCCAACATTAAAAAAAAATGCTTAGGGCGCTACAGGACGTGTTTAATTTTATAAATGGAACTTCGAAAAAAATTGGAGTGAATTCATTCTTTAACAAGGAAAATAGTGAAACAGGTTGAAAATAATGCCCCTAAATTTTAGATGTTTCTTTGGTAACACCAGCTAATGATAAGTTTAATAAAGTACAATCTTGGTATAAGTATCAGAAAAGTAGTAAAAGTTGTTAGTTCTGTAATTGCAACAAAACCATTAAACATCTTTTTCTATTTTCATCATGTCAAGCTAATCTTTAGGACTATTACTCGGTTAACCCATCGCCCAGCTCCCACAAGCTAGGAGGGGGTTAGCTCTCTAATTTCAGTTGTATAAAAAGAAGGAAAAGTGTATTAATAAAGTACAATCGCCATTTCATACGCTTGACTACTTTTCCAGGTATGCTAGCTATGCAAGAACACACCGGGACAGATTTTTCATAGGCACTCGAAAGAAACTCTTTAGAATTCAACTTTTTTTTTTCAAATCTTCATGGCCGTTCTCTTAATAAATATCCTGGTACGTATAACTCGGAATCATTTGAGGCCCCACGAGGCCACAAACTTTTCTTGCCTCCGCCATCCTGCAGCGCCGTGTTGCACTAGAGATCGTATATGAAGTGCATAACATTTGTTTTCAGCTGGTAGAGAAATCATTAGTGCAGTTTTGATGATTCGACTGCCGAGATATGCAGTTACAAAAGACCATGTGGCCCACCAAACAGATCACTAGGTACGTGAATGATGATGAAGATGGCAGAAACAAATTTTCCATCTTCTGACTTTTTTTGTTATGTGTGAAATATTTCCATCAAAGCTGCTGTTCGATCGTGTCGATGAAGAAGGGAGCAGAATCATGAAGGGATCTCTGCTTTGGGAGTCTCGCTCTGCAACTGGCTGGTCACTCTTCTCGGTACTTTGGATTTCAAAGGAGACCTATTTGTTCCTCATAAATTGAACTGGTTTGATTCCTTACACACTGTTTTCATTACTGGTCTCCATTTTGGGTTAGAAAGCAACATATACTAATCTTTTAGTGATGCATATAACCTAAAGTTGGGCACAAAAAATATACCTGTCTCCATCTTACTGAACTCAAAGAGAACGCGCCGTTTCGAAAAATAAAAAAAGAACACTAGCTAAGAATATATGTTCAAGTACGTGGTTCATATCTAGATTTGTGTCGGTTCGATGTAGCATAATATGATATGGAAAGTTGGAAACCATGCAATACTCCTGATCTCAAACTAAAGGCAAAAGTAAAGAGGCAACGGAAAGGGAAGAAAATTGGCTGACGCTGGTGGCTAGTATAGCTAAACCGCATTATATTGGTCTTACTGATGTCCTCTTTGACAGATCACCTAGTGTGGCAACTGACTCAAGTTATTTTTTCTATCAGATCATGTGAACATTGAGGTGATCAGTTTCATGGCCAATATTATTTCTTTTCAACTAAAAGGTCCTCAACAATAAAAGGGGAATAAAAGTCCCTGCTTTCAAGCGTCCATTATGCCATCATAATTCTCTTCAGATGCATGTATGTCGGACTCAAATACACAACAATACTTGTTGAACAAAGCATCGATTCTAACGTATTACGAGCAGTATACAGTTCACATGTGTACATGTTTTATGAAAAAAAAATGTGAAACGTTTTATATCTATTTAAGGGTCTTGTTTTGACAGTGAGAACATGTGTAGCAGGGATTATGAAACTGATTATGTAAGCTGATTATAGTCCATAGGAAACTCATAAGTGATTATGATCACATCACCTATAAGCTGTTTTTAAATTTATGCTACCATAATCTATTTTGGATGAGCCGAAACAGTATCTTTTCACAACTTATGGATCACGTAAGCTGGTTTGCCAAACTTAACACATAAGAAAATATATTATGCATATAAGGTGTTATAATTAGATAATCTATTTTTAACATAGTCAACTATAAATAATTTTATAATCAGGTCTATAATCTCTACCAAATAGGCCCTATATAGAACTGATTACGTTTGATAGTTCACGATGAGCTGCTTTTCGATTTGTATTATTAATGTAAACTATTTCGGATGAGCTATTTCCTAAGCTATTTTGCAAACATTTGAAAACATAAGGAAACAAATTATGTGCAAAAGTTTCTATAGAATAGGTAAGCTATTTTATTTTTTTAAGATAATTAGCTATAAGCAATTCTTTCTTGCTCAAAATCCGTTCATTAGCTGCCTAGTCAATCCTTGACTTTCACGTGTGTGTACAACAGAGAGTTAATTGCATTTATAGCAGAGAAGATTCCAGCAAGAGTATCCTTTTTGAGTCATCGTGTCTCCCATGTTTTTCTTTACTGATATATGAACATGTTGAACACCTCAACATTTTCTAGTTGCATATTTGCATATACTTGCATTTAGAATCATTTATTCTTTCAATTGAAGGAGACATTCTAGCTCCAGCGACAACGAGACGTATATGACGGCTTCATATGAGTGTGTGTTGATGTGTCTGTGTGATCGTGTTTTGCAAAATAATAGTTGTCATTCTTTGAGATAAATAAAGTGGTTACTATATACAAGGCCACATTTTGCCATCGATTAAGTGAACTAATAAATTGTGGACAGTTTTTTAAAGAGGGTTAAAATGGAAAGTGGTTGTTCAGCCAGTATCTAAACACAAAGATAAATTTCATCCAGTACCTGATAATGATATGAACAGTTGTCTTAGTTCAACCGCCGGATCTATCTCATTCATGAAGCTCATGCATCCTGTACCTGATAATAATATGAAGAGGCAGATAGAATGGATTTGAGAGCTTCATGTTGCTTCGTTATATGGGAACAACGAGATAAATCATTCTCCTTTAAGTACCGTTCTTTCCTAGCTAGGTAGCTCTGTTATAAGAATCATTCTGTTTAAAGTAATTCTCTTTAAGAGTACTGCATGTTAGGATTTGGACAAGGCTAAAACTTGTTCTACTACGTTTGGCGTCTGGAACAGTATGTTAATATTCTGTCAGTACGTCTTTTGAAGAAAAAAAAAATTCTGTCAGCACCACCAGGCCAGAAAGAGCATTATATTATGATGGTATACGGGTAGCAAAACCTTCTTATTTTCACTTTTATTATTGCATGATAATACTCAAGACAGTGTTATGGAGTAGTATTGAGTGGCTAATGAACTGTATCTTAACCCAGTAATACTGTCTTTTGAGTCCATTCAAATCAAGAATTAATTCTTATTTTTTGCTGAAGAAAAGAGGTGTGCAGTATCTTAAGGAGTATTAAAGTTTATTATGCGTTAGTTGTTCCATGTTCAGGATTCAAAATCAGTTCAGATGTTTTCTTTTTAACATGAAATTTTGATATGACAAACTCACTTTGTTTAGAAAGATTTAGGTGAAACTGTTTTCTTCTTGTGACAGAGATGAAACTTTTATTTGTGAAACTTCTATGATTTTAAATTGGATGGGAGCTGAAACGTGCGAAGGGCCAATTTATTCACCTTCAGAGAAAGTACATGTATGCAAAAGCAAAGTTTTTGTACGGTGGTAGCCGTTACGGCACTAAAGTGTATCTTTTCGAATATTTCCATAGAGTGAGAAGCTAAAAAACAACTAAAATTTAGGATATTCACTTTATGTACTATATCATTATTTTAGGTGTAATGCCACGCATGATGTCAGCTTTATATTTCCATATACCGAATAATAGTACCGACACAAGGAAGAATTGAGCCAACCCTGACAAAGACCTGGCCCTCTCTTTATTTTCTGGGGTGAGGCCCCCCCTAAAATTGCAAAAAGCTAATGCAGTTCGTCTTCATTTTTACCACCAAAGTGTATCACTATTTGGACAACCTTGTTCCTCGATGTCGGTAGACGAATTATCAAAAGTTGCATAGAAAAGAAATCAATTAAAAACAGAAAATGTGAGTTGTACTGATATTTTAATGCTCGTGAGTTGTACTGCAGAAGGGCACCAGTGTTTAGATTTTAAAGGATGCATGAATGACCTTACCTGTTTTAGTTCCATTTCGAGCAGGAAACAAATTTGGACATGAAAATCACAGGAAATATGTACCATCTCTCGGACTTTTAGAGATGGGGATTTCTATGGCGAGGTTCCCGAACATCCGGTCAGCTGGGCTAACCCAGCGGTGGTAGTGGTGGGAGAGATGAAGGCGGTGTCGCCTCGCGGGTGGCTGGAGACAGTGATTGGACCGTTTTTTGGGAGGAGGAACTAGTAGGAGTATGGTGTTTTGACGGTGCGCGCAGGTGATGATGATCCAATAACATCTCGTGCAATTGACTTAATGAAATGCCTAATTTTCTAGGAAATTGAAATTTAACATCCCCACATTAATAACTAGCTCCATCTAATTAAAGTTCAATACATAATGCCACTGACTCAAGAATGTTAGTATTGAAGCTCGAATAGTTGAAAGATATTACATTTTGACGATGTGAAATACCGTGCAGCTTGATCATCTCGATCCTACTACTAACATAAGAAAAAAAAAAGTAGAAGTAATTACCTTATAAATGGAAATTAATCGCTAATAACTTTACTGCTTTGCATCATAGTATACATCTTTGATTACGTTATCGCCATACGGCTTTTTCACAAAGAATACAGATAAATGAAGATACGTACCACAAGAGCTGAATGATTCCCCTGCACACGGCGTGGCTAGTTTAATTACAAGACAAGCCCTTCTTTTTCTTGCTTTTCGCCTTTGGATGGCCCATCTTTGCCTTTGCATCCAAATTCTACTGTACGCCAAAAGCAGATGCTGGAAGCGATAGAATAACTTGGGCACCCGGAAACAGGGGTAGTAGTGTTTTGGTCCCCTGCTAGCTTGAAGGCCTATTAATCAGTAAGTAGGCGGTGGCCAAAATAATGGCAACATACTAGCTATATATATATAGCCGGTAATTATATCTTTAAAAAAACATATTAGGCCAGTAGCGTGCCTACACCTGGTTAACAAAATTGGCATGGGGGGCCCTGTGTGTGCAATCAAAAGTTTCAAAAGGCAAGGAAGAACGAAGCTTCAAGGTGGTGGGCACCCCCCAACCTGCATATGAAAATACATGCCCCACAAAACATGCTACTACTGTTTATCGCAACGTATAGTAAGGCCACATGTTCCCTGCGCCGCAACCCTTTTGCAGAGAGCTCTGTTCTCCCTACGGCTGACGGCCTTTATATAAACTCCGCGCCCCTCCAGGTCTCTCTGCATCCCACCACGCACAGCAATCCAATCCAATCCAACCCAAGACTACCTAGCTAGTTTCTGGGCCAGAGATAGATAGAGATGAAGGCCGGCGGTGCAATGGCTGCGGTTCTTCCTCAGCTGGTTGTTGTTGTCCTCCTCCGCTTCTCCGTCTCGTCGGCGGCGGGTCAGCTGGACCCGCACTTCTACGACCGCTCGTGCCCGCAGGCGCAGCAGATCGTGGCGTCCGTCGTGGGGAAGGCGCATTACCAGGACCCCCGCATGGCCGCCTCCCTGCTCCGCCTGCACTTCCACGACTGCTTCGTCAAGGTACGATAATACGCGCACACACAAAGCAGAAGCAGACCTTATTCCTTCTTGCTGTGCAGCGCTGGTGCCGCCGTCCGAGGATTATGAGCTCATTTCTCCAGTGCTGGGCGCGTTCTCGGTTTGTGTGTGCAGGGCTGCGACGCTTCGGTCCTGCTCGACAGCAGCGGCTCCATCGTGAGCGAGAAGCGGTCGAACCCCAACAGGGACTCCGCCAGGGGATTCGAGGTGCTCGACGAGATCAAGTCCGCTCTCGAGGCGGCGTGCCCCGGCACCGTCTCCTGCGCCGACATCCTCGCCCTGGCAGCGCGCGACTCTGTTGTCATGGTACGTCGTCGTCGTTGTTTCGGAAGAATGCAGTTTAACAACCGTCTTTAATATATATAATTCCATCTCATGGACGATTCACCTTCTTTGTGTTTCTGTGTCTTTCGGTTGTGATGGACCTATGTTTTCGTATGTAGTAGTTTTTATAGTATACATAGGACAGCGTACGAGTACGTATATTCCCCATTCCTTGTTTACGTACGTTAGTTTTCTTAGTACAGTATGTTTTCGTAGTAGTACAGTATGTGTGTTAGTGTTAATTAATGTAAAACGTACTGTATATATCATCTCCATCAAAAGGATAAAATCATCGGGTTTCATTATTGTTTATTAGTGAGCTATATATATATATATATATATATATATATATATATATAAAGCTTTACCAAGCACATGCACGTAGAAACGTTTTGTCAAACTATTTTTATACATTTGGGCCAAGCACCGGCCAGTGTAGTAGTGTCCTCTCCAGTCTTTGCAGCTAGCCTCACCGTACCGTGCGTCTCTAGCTAGAACAGTAACAAAATCAACCGTGCTCAATGCCTCTTCTACCGTCACACCGAAAAGAGAAGAGACAAACGTGAGGGCACGTTGCTCGGTAAAGCAGCGCCAGTCAATTATAGGTAATACTAGAACAAAGTAGTAATAGTACACCAGCATATCGTATCATGTGAAGGCGCAGCGAAATATAGCCTCCATAAACCTTCCTTTTTACTAACACATAGCTAGGTTAATAATTACTCTGCCCTCCGGTCGCTCTCCAAATGACCTTCCAGACACCATTATAAAACTTATAAATTTAATATAGTTTATTTTAAATAATTAATTATAATAATTGTTCTAACCATAGCAACTTATAAAAAACAGAGGGAGTATTCCATTTTCATTTTCATTTTATTGGTGATGTTAGTGTAGATTCTTCTCGCAAAAAAGAAAAAAGATTTAAGTGTAGATTTACCCCATTTGCTTGGTTGATCACTGTTGTTGCCACAGACGGGCGGCCCCGGGTGGATCGTGCCCCTGGGAAGGAGGGACTCGCGCGGCGCCAGCGTGCAGGGCTCCAACAACGACATCCCGGCGCCCAACAACACCCTCCCCACCATCATCACCAAGTTCAAGCTCCAGGGCCTCGACATCGTCGACCTTGTCGCTCTCCTCGGTACTACGCATCTGCGTTACTACTCTCTGTACTACTCTCTCCCAACACCATGTCACCATTATATACATCGCGTCAATGCTATTGTGCGGGAAAAAAAAATCTGTCGGTGCATTATAAGAGCATGGTTGCTCAAGGACAGACCCAAGAAGAAAACATCAACCCATTTATCCCATGTTGTCATGTGCGTTCGGCTAGAGCCAACGAGTCCTGTCAACTGATTGATATGTAGGTGAATGACTAGGCAACCACGAGTCCATGAGACTCTGCATGGCTGATTGGTTTGCTGACTAACAACAGTCTGCGCATAGCGTCTTAACTGTGCGGCGCGTCAAATCTTGCCTGCATAAAGCTAGAACACATGCAGTTAGCATCACCGAATATAATAAGCATTTGTCGCTATTACAAAGTATTTACAGCTCCTTTTACGCTACTAGTACTAGTATGAACGAATGTGATACTGTAGATCTATCTATGGACTGTAAGATAATTATTCGTAACTCTGTGCACGGCCTGCAACAATTAATGGCAGGTAGCCACACCATCGGCGACTCCCGGTGCACGAGCTTCCGTCAGCGTCTGTACAACCAGACGGGCAACGGCCTCCCGGACAGCAAGCTGGAGGTGTCGTACGCGGCGGCGCTGCGCCCGCGCTGCCCGCGCTCCGGCGGGGACCAGAACCTCTTCTTCCTGGACCCCGTGACCCCGTTCAAGTTCGACAACCAGTACTACAAGAACCTGCTCGCTTACCGCGGCCTGCTCGCCTCCGACGAGGTGCTCTTCACCGACAGCCCCGCCACCGCCGACCTCGTCAAGCTCTACGCCGCCAACCAGGACGTCTTCTTCCACCACTTCGCGCAGTCCATGGTCAAGATGGGCAACATCGCGCCGCTCACGGGGGCCAACGGCGAGATCAGGAAGATATGCCGGAGCGTCAACCATATATAGTTGATTCCAACAAAGATTCATCTCTATAGCTTGATCAAATGTGTTCAGCGTTGTTTACTTTCTTTGAGCACGTCGATTTGATTTGATTGCTTCTGCTGGTTACTAGTTCGTTATTGTTTCGTTGGCTCTCTGGTTCGTTACTTTATGGATATCCAAGTGTGTGTTGTTGCTTGTCGAAAATTGTAAGAGAGATTTGTTTTCCTTGTCCATCATCAGTTGTGTTTCATCAACTGTTGTAGATGAATTCATTTTGTTGCACATTGTTTCTTCGTATAAAATTTCTGGCCGCGAAACTTTAGTGACTCTCTCACAAATATATACCAATTATTAATTGGATATATTCAAGGTCTGACCACAAACTCAAGCTTTTTCAATTTTGATGAAAAATTTCTACTACAAAATAAAATTATATAAAATATGAAAAAGTTATTGTCTTCGATTATTAATCGATGAAATTTGAACAATACTTTGATTTCATAACAAATATATAATGATGTGACTTATACGGTCAATATTTATCCCAAAAAAAGGATTTATATATTTTTGTTTAACGGGTGTAAAATGGAGACACGGCACGTACGAGAAATTGAATCGTTAATAAACGGCTGGACCTCCTCCGGTCCGTTTCTTCGAGGATTCTCTGGGATCCCTTTTCTAGCAGGATGGACTGACTCGTTTTTGGGCCCGTTTTTCTGTATTCGGGATGGAGTGGAAGGTAGCCCAGTAGTAACTTGCAGTCGAGCCCAGGAAGCCCACCAACTACCAGACCATCTCAGACGCACGACTCGACAGACACGGTTGTTCTTTCTCTCTCTCGAAACGATGCAGGAATGCAGCCACCTGCCGGAGTGCAGCGGCCTCCTCTAACTGTAAGCAGAGCAAGAGCATCATGGCCACAATGGCGACCATCACCACGCCGGCGTGTCCTCTCCCTTTTCCGGACCCGACACATCATTTCGCGAGTCGACGACAAAAACCCGGAGCACACCCTTTTTTCGTGCACAGATTTGTCGACTTGTCTCGTTTTCACTGAATACAAAACGCCTGACACAGAAACAGAAAAAGAAAAACTTGTGACAGTTCTCTGCTCGGAGAACAGAGCGTGTTCACGGAAGAACGACAGATCAAATACGTGAAATGTAAACAAGTTGCTCTATTTCAAGCACTTTGACAAAGAAACGATTTTATCACAGAGAAACGCATAGATCCATTCAATAATACAGTAGTACTACTTATTTTTGGAGCAGATGGTATGGAGGCAGCTGAATAACACATTAGTATAGTTCAATTGAATGGAAGAGTTCACATTTACAACGCATTGCATCTTGGCAATGAACAATTCTGTAACCAATTCGAGCTGCTGGTCCTGCCTGCCTGCATCATCAGGCCGCGATACTACTAGACTACGACGCTGCTGGAGGACATTGGCACCGAGCCAGAGGACTCTGTTTCCGCGGCGGCAGGGACAGGGAGAGGCTCTGCCACCACCTTCTTGCCCGTGAACCACGGGTGCGCGAGTGCCTCTGCCGCCGTGAGCCTCTCGCCGGGTTCGAAGGCCAGCAGACCGGCGAGGAGCTCGCGTCCGGCCGGTGACAGCTCCACTACACCGTCGAAAGCTTCCAATCCTACGACGGTGATCTCGTCTCGCAGGTCCACAATCTGCGTGAGCATGTCTTCCTCCGCCGTGGCCGTGAACAGGGGAGCGCCGAGGAGGAGCTCGGTCATCACGCACCCCAGCGCCCACACGTCCACCGCCGTCCCGTAGCACCGGATGCCGATCAGCTGCTCCGGCGAGCTGTACCGCAGCGTGCCCACGCGCCGCTCCGGGTACGGCGTCCCCAGCGGCCTCGTCGGCGTCGCGCACCCGAAGTCGCAGATCTTTACCACCTCCTCCTCCTCGCCGCCGCTGCTGCCGGCGGCGACCAGGATGTTCTCGGGCTTGATGTCGCGGTGGATCATCGACATGGGAGCGGCGTGCATCCGCGCCGCCGCGCTCAGGAGCTGGCTCATGACCGCTCGCGCCGCGTCCTCGGAGAGGGCCCCCCGCGTGCTGAGCCGGTCGCGGAGGGAGTAGCCGTCGACGAACTCCGTGACCAGGTACAGGTCCCCCGTGTCCTCGTCGGAGGCGACGTCCTTGATCTGCACCACGGACGGGTGGCCGCGGCACGCCGCGAGGCAGCCGCCCTCGCGGACGAACGCGTCGAACCAGGCCGCATCGCCGCCGCCGCCGGCGCTGCTGCGGCGGATCCACTTGACGGCCACCACCTCGCCCGTGCGGCGGTACCGCGCCTTCGCCACCACGCCGAAGGTGCCCTCCCCGAGCTCCTCCACCATCTCGTAGTCGTCGATCTTGCTAAACGCGTATCGCGACCGCTTGTTGGCCGACGCCATCGCCGCGGGACAGGCGGTTCCCTCGGACGCCGGACGCTTGCGGGACGCCGCAGCCGCCATGAGCCGCGAAGGATCGGATCCGTTGGCGCGCAGGGAGAAGTGGTGCACGAGGAAAACGCGAGATGAGGGAGGGTTTGCGCAGTGTGTCTGCGTGCGGCCTTGACTCCTAGTTTTATAGGGTCATGGTCGGATTCCTACAAGAGCTGGCTGGCGGCGGGCTGCTGGAAGGACCGTGCGTTTCTTGCGCCTTACGCTGTTTCACGCGGAGCTCCGTCGAGCCATCTCAAATCGGAATCGGAACAGAGAACAGAAAAGGAAAGCCTTATGACGTGGCCTCGAAATGATTATAGACTGAAATTACAAAAAACAAAATCCACACTTTTTGGCAAAGCATGGTGCCCTAGAATGGATCACTCGAAATGATTTGAGCTCTTTTTTGTCACTAGCTCTTACATTAAAGATCAAATCATGAGATAAAAAACCAGTAAATAAAGGTCACAAAATTAATAAACACAGGTCTAAAAGGTTACTTCTGATTTTGAATCAAACAACACCTTCAAACACAGTACACACCGTCCCTACATGTTACGACGATGGTTTCCTAAAAGGATAGACCTTTGTATGACATTATAATTTTTTATAAATCCTTATTTGACATTGCAAACATGAAACTTTTGTATGTGTAATTTTAGTCTTTTTATGACATCGACTTTATAGTTTAATAATAAAAAATACTTCTGGAATAACAAAATATTCCAAAAATTTTTTGGTGATATGTGAAAAAAATCTTAAAATAATTTTTATTTAAAATTTAGAGATTGAAATCCACCATAACCACATTTTTTGAATTATTTGACATAAATTATAAAACTTGGTTCGTATCTGTTTGTGAGGTTAATGGTCACTATAAAATTATGCTCACTCTATGTTGCTATAAAATTTTTGAAGTTTAAAATTTTGACTTGAAATCAAATTATTAAATTATGTTCACATATTTGATAGCAAAAACTAGTTATACATTATTTTATAATGATTAGGGTTCTATGGTTTTTACGATTTATTTCAAAACTCAACTATTTCAAATAATTCTAAACTTTTTATGGCAGATTTAAATATCCTAATTTTTAAGTCAAAATGTTTTCAAATTTGAACTCGGATAAAAAGGAAAGTTGTAGAATGTAATTTCACCTACACCACAAAAATTTTGGAATTTTTTTGAACTCCATAAGTATGAACTTTTTAGTTTTTTTATTTAATTTATAAGAGAAAGAATTAAAATTTAAACTCGATGTTCTATAAGGATTTTTCGTATTTGTAGTGTTAAATAAGATTTTTTTTTTATATTGTAGTGTCATATAGTGTGGGTTTATCTCTTTCCTAGAACACGAGCAGCATGATCCTCTCCTAGTTAAGCAGGTACGCAACGGGAAAGGACCAAAAAGGAAGGTATGGGAAGGATGCTTGGTCCGAGCGCGGCGACGAACGCCGGAGCAACGTAAGCGATCTCCATCACCGCGGCTGCGGCACATCATCATCGTCCATGCTACTGTTACTTCCAGTACTGCTCTGAGCATCAGCGGCGGCATGCGGCGGCCGATGAGGCTTCTTCTGCGCCTCCCAGCGCTCATTACACGACTAGTCACAGCCGCGGCTGCTTGCCGCCGGCCGCTTGCTGCTCTTCCACCTCTGGCTTGATGATGACGACGACGAGGAGTCGCTTTTCTTCTTGTTGCTGTCGACAACGACACACTGCCGTTGGTTTCGTCTCCCTCCTGCTGAGTGCTATGGCTTGGAGACGATCCTTGTCCGGCCTGCGCGGTGATCATCTTGAGCGTGTCCCAGCGCCCCGCGGCGTCGATGCAGCCGGGCTTGGCGGTGCCGGCTGCTGCTTCGCAAGGATGGCGGTGGCGGCGCACAGTGGCGGCAGCGGCGGGTTGCAGTTAGGGGTCATGTCCGGGGAGGGTGGATGGACGACGGTCTAGGTGCACTCGCTCTACAGGTATCGTCATGGATGGACGACGGTCGATCGA
The DNA here is from genome assembly GCA_001182835.1 of Oropetium thomaeum. NCBI lineage: Eukaryota > Viridiplantae > Streptophyta > Magnoliopsida > Poales > Poaceae > Oropetium > Oropetium thomaeum. Next base: position 506,453 of record LFJQ01000082.1, read on the forward strand.
GAAGAGGGGATAGAGATTGATGAATGTCGCTGCACGCATTGCGTAGAGCGATCGATAGCGCGCACGCAGATGCCTGCGAATGGGCAGAGAGGGGAGCCAGACGAAGACGATGAGCGCACAACTTCGCAACCAATGTTTATTGGGGACGCGACTATTCGACTGGTAAGTTGGGTCGGAACTAGTAGGATTTTCGACTCCCTTTTTTTTTTTTTTCCCCCTTCGGGACTTGCCTCCCGGGGTGTTAGCGGATCCTGTTCGCTGCCTGCACGCTTCCGACCACCCCCTGCAGCGCGAGACTTGGGCCGCAAGTGGGCTAAAAAATTGATCCGCCCCTGCTCTCACAGACTTCTTTTTTTTTTCTTTTCAAGTACGCTTATATTTCTGTTTGACATTTTTTTGTTCTGCGATTGTTCCAAGACGCTTAAATATGCTCCATGCAAAAAAAAAAATTTGTTTTCAGTACATTAAAAAAATTTTAAGACAAAACAGATTGTTCCAAAGTGCTTAAACATATTTTAAGAACATTGCTTCTGGTCAATTAAAAATGTTCAAGAAAGTTCAGAGAAGCTTAAACATGATCTAGAAACATTGCTCGCTTAAAAATATTTTAGAAAAATTTTCCTCAACCAATTAAAAATGTTCCAAAAAAAAAGATAATGTTTCAACAAGGTTAAACATGTTTCAGAAACATTGTTCCTAAAACACATCACATTGTTCCGAGGAGATTATAAATGTTCTAGAATACACGGAATCTATCCAAATTACAAATGTTCCAAGATATACATCAAATATGTTAAAAATGTTTCAGGCTAACACCATTTGAGTAAAACACGACCCTTGATTAACTCATGAGTCTAAGGATGGGTTTGTTGCATAGTATAAGGATCATGTTTGGAAACGAATACACAGAAAATTTATTCTTTATTTTAAAATTGTATTGTATCTCTCAATTATTTGAGTTGTGAAACATCACTTCAAAATAACGCAAATATATCGTTTCTCATCCGCTTGCCTATCTCAGGCTTTGCATGTAGAAAATAAATACTAGTGCTCGCTCTAGTTCCCTAAAAATGTTGTTTTGAACAGTAACATGGTCTTCAAAATATTATTTTGACTTTTATGTTTTACAAGAATATGTATTGAAATCATTGAATTATTTTTCAAGACAAATTTATGCATATGTTATTCATCACATTTTCTAATTAAACAACTTAGAGTTATTCTTGATTTATATTTTCAATGCTCTCGACCCAAACTTTCTCTAAAATAGCATTGTGAAGGAACTGAAGAGAGTACAAGGCAACACATTCTAAGCATAATGGTTGTCGTGGATAGGGACGGAGCCTGAGGGAGTTAATATCCCAAATAATATACTCTCCCGTTCTTCTTTTTCATGTCATAGTACAAATTTGCACTAAGTTATTATCCTAACGACAGAAAATGAATAAATTGGCACTAATTTATTTATTCTAACAACAGAAAATAAAATAAATTTGCACTAATTTATTTATCCTAGGGCAAGACAGGTCGTGGCCCAAGCTAATAATGGAGAATTTTGTGTTTTCCATGTAGAACGTTTCCTCAATTCATTTCAGCGTATGGTATGGTGCGGCCCAAGTCGTTGGGCCATTCTGGGTTCGCTGGTTCGTGTTCACGTTCTACCACAACACCAAGATACTACCATTTTTTAATTGTTGATATTTTATAATATAAATTTATATTAAAAAATGTAAATAATAAAAAAATGAAAATAGTAGAAAATAAGTAACCCACCATCATTTGTGGAAGTTTCATTATCAACGCTCATCAGTCGTTGATACTTAGTATAAATTAGAGGATCATTTTTTTTCTTTTTCTTTTTCTTTATTGCTGGCAAACAACAACCGTATACATCGTTAACTTCCATATTTATTTGAAAGATACATGTACATGTAATCAAAAGTAATACTCCTGTTGACTTGTGCGTGTTTTCTTACATTTTTTCTATTCCTTTCCTTGGAACCAACGAGGAGTCGAGGAGATATACAGGTGTAAAAAGAAGGAAAACAAAAACAGGACATATACATGAATTAAAATTCTTTAGAGCAACATTATTTTCCAGTCTCCCACGGCATAAGCCGTTCAGAAACTCGTGCAAAGTGAGAAAGAGGACTAAAAAATTGAAACGCATGGAGACTAATAATTAAGTGAGCTTGGGGAAGGGAGCCTAACTGATGCTCGTATACTACTAAGGCCAGTCTTAATGAAAGTTTTATGGACAATAAATATAATGTCACGTCAGCATTTTTGATGATATGGTAGCACATTCATGATGAAATAGGTGAAATGAGTTTATGAGGATGAAATCATGTCTACACTATTTATAACACTTATTATGTCTTGCATGTTGTCTAGCAAATGACAAGTAACAAAATTTTATATAGTAGAGGTTGTTTTATAATAGTTACATCACATACTTTAAATGATATGTCATTCTTGAAAATATTCTCATAAAATATTGCATTAAGACTGTCCTAAGCTACAAGAAGATCCCATGGAATCATCCCTTTCAGATCCCTTGCCTGGAATGCAACTAGCATAACACAAATACTAAAGTCGCTGTTTGGCACCAATATAGTTCCCAGGTCACCCTCACCCATGCTAAGGAATATGCCTGATTTATGCTTCGGATTTTAGTCAACGCTCTTCCTCTATCCGTCCTCCATGGACAATTGTCCACTCTTCTCTCTCCTCCCAAAGCAACCATAATCACTAGATACACAAAGCCCCGACTACACACACGGTATGACTTCACTTTTTTTTGGGGGGGGGGGGGGGGGGGGGGTGGGGTAATGGTAAAGTTATGAGCTATTACTTCAAAACCAAGCTAGTGCCAATTAATAAAAAAGTTTACAACACATCCATTTTCTTATAAAATAATCAGTGAAAAATAAACATCAATTATAAATAGTTTGGAGGATAATATATTAAGCACTAATTCTATTGCTAAATCTTCATTCATAGTCGATAAATATTTATGTTGTATCTATCCGACTTCAAAATATAGTTTTAACAGCCGCGCCTAGTATTAAATCCAGTGCATTGTAACATACCTGCATATAAGTTTTCTTTGAATGTATTTTATTTTTTTAAAAAAAACATCATTTGTACTTCTTACAAGAATATGTCATCTTATTTACTCCCTAAACCATTTAGTCATCCTTCAAACAAATGTCGAACACTAACAAGGTTGTAACACTAAACATTAACCCCATTAGAAACTAACATTTTTACAACTAAGGAAAGATAATTTCATCAACTAAACAAAAATAATCAACTCTTACTATTATTCCATTTGCACCATGGCTTCTCACATAGTGAATAGAGAGTTGTATAATTGTGACTTGTTCACGTCAACAATGTTTAAGAGTGTATTTAGTTAAACATACAAGCACATGTTGAACAAATGCGTTCGAGTCAAATGTTCGATCATGGGTTCTACTATTTGGAAATGGCCGTCCATAAATTATATTGCACATAAGGCTATGAGGATCACTATGTTGAGTATCATCAAAACAAGTGATGGTATCTCAATTAGCAGCCGATATAGTTTTGTGGGGAGTTGTCTTGAAGGTGACAAACACCGTCGAGGCCTTTTGTCCTCTGAAAAGGAAATCGTAATAAATCGATAGATAGTTCATGCATAAATGAAGGGGATATAAGTTAAAAACAAAGCTGAATATATTTAAGGCAATCCTACATGTCATGATCTAATTAATCTAGGACACTAGAATGACTCCATCTTTGTAATGAAGCCTATCATAATATATGGTTTCTTTGGACATGAACTTAAATGTAAAGTGGGTTTTTTATCAATCTATTTACATTTACCCGCTTTAAATTTTATAATATCATATTACAAAAAGATAACATACATTTTCTTTCTAACATCAAAACATAAAAAGGAGTATCAACGTAGATTAATGAACCGATACAACCTTTTACTAGAAACCACTCTATGAGAAAAAAAATAAAAATAATGAGTAGGCGGTGCCACCGTGTGTCCATAGCTACGTTCCTATGAGAGCAGTCTCCCCAGCCTGCACGGTCCCCTCGTTGGCTCGCTTTAGCATATCAGCAGCATATCCTCATAAATATTCGGAGCTCCGTTTCCCGGCCTCTTCTTCTTCCCCCACCACTCCTTTGGACGCTTGCCTACCTCACCACCGGCACCTCTGCTTCTATATCACCCTCACCCCCATCGACATTGCAAATCCTTCAGCCCTTCACAATCCACAAGAGCGCCTCGTTGTCTTTTCTTGTAATCCCAAGCGAGAAAACAAAGATCAATTAGCTCGGAGCTCATCGGTTTGGTTCGAGGATGAAATTTGGCAAGTGGCTCAAGAGGCAGATCGAGCAGAGCCTGCGTGAGTGGCAGCAGCAGTTCCTGTGCTACAAGGAGCTCAAGCGCTGCGTCAAGGCCGTCCCCGGAGACCGAGCGCCCACGCCGGAGGAGGAGGCCCGGTTCGTCGGCCCGCTCGACGCCGAGACCGAGAAAATCAACGCCTTCTACCTCGACAAGGAGGAGGAGTTCGTCATCCGCCACCGGCAGCTGCGGGAGGAGATCAAGCGCGTGGTGGCGTCGCAGCACGAGGCCGAGGCCGCCGCCGTACGCCGGGAGATCGTCTACCTCCACGGCGAGATGGTGCTGCTCCTCAACTACAGCAACATCAACTACATAGGTACTGTGATCGGCAAAACAAATTACTTATAAAGATTGGATTTTTGTGATGTTTTCCTCAACAATTCCATTGCATCCGACGTTCGTTCTGCAGGGCTGGTGAAGATCCTGAAGAAGTACGACAAGCGCACGGGCGCGGGGCTGCTGCTGCCGGCGATCGCGACGTTGCAGGAGCAGTCCTTCTTCAAGACGGACACGGTGTCGCAGATGGTGCGGGAGTGCGACGCCATGCTGGAGGCGGTGCCCCCCGCAGCGGCGCCGGAAGGGCGGGCCGCCGCGCGCCAGGACCACGAGGCGCTCGCCGTCGCCGAGGAGAGCACCTTCCACTACACCGTGGCGGCGCTGCTCATCATGCAGGACGTGCGCGCCGGAAGCTCGACGAGGGGCACCCATTCCCTGCCGCCGCTCACCCTGCCGGACTCCGACTGGCTCCGCTCCTTCCAGAGCATCTTGCAATGACATGACATCCTCCTGCTCTGTTTTCGGCACCGCTAGGAAATGCTCTGTTCTCTTGCCTGTAATTTCAAAGTGCTGCTTTATGTCTCCCTATTTTTTTTTCTCGTGGGATCTCCATTTTCTAACTAGAAATACTCTCCTTTTTTAAATTATCATACTTAGAACAATAAATTTTTGTTCAAATTTGAACTCAAATTATTGTTTTAAGGACAATAATTTTAAAATGGAGATAATAGTTAGTATTAGGACTACACTCAATAATGTAACATAGTAGTAAGATGTGTGAGTGAACTAACAAATTCAAACTGAGTTTGGTGTGATCTGCTAACGGTTCAGATCTTGTATTTAACATACTCTGCCCAATATTAGCATTTTTATGCTTTCTCAAGACGGCCAACTGCTAAATTAACTGTTGATCTAGTCAAATAAAATACTAGCCGAGTAGTTGACAGTACAGTAGTATCCAACAGGCAACAGCTCCCGCCATTTGAACAATTTTGACAAATAAATCAATCTATGTCATACCATATCATGTCAAATTGAGCTATGAACACATGTATGGCTTTATTGCCCTTCCATGATCTGCCACTGTGTCTTTGCTTTGCTTGTTCATTTCTAGCCGCGGCGCGAATGTTAAGTTACCAAACAGGTTGCATAGGTCTTCTGTTTTCTCTTGTAATTAACAGCATATAAAAAAGATGATGTAGTCACATTTGAGAATATTGGAAATCAGAAATAGAAAGTAGTAGATTTTTTTTTTTTGCTTCCATGAGTTATTTTAGAAACTCGCTAAACCATTTTTGGGAGTGATTTTTTACCAACTTGTTTGAGACTATGCCATTTTCAAAATTATTGTTCTACGCGCAAAAGTTGTACACATTCGAGGATCTTTGCACTTCTCTTTATAAAAGACTAGCCTAAAATTTTCCTTGAAAATGCAAAATTGGGCTTACTTCCTCCAAACATAGCTTAAATTCCACAATTATGATTGTTACTCGAACCTAAGTTAGGACTCAAAGAAGTATTTTAACTCGACAAATGTTTCTTGAAAATGGATTTGGGTGTCGTCAGAATCTATGTAAGGTTCGGACCCCATTTATGCGAGTTTTGGTTTCCTCTTTGGACTTGATTTTTCTTATGACAATGTGAAATTGTGATAAACGAAATAATTAACTTTTCTTGACTGTCACTCTGTATTGTGAAAGCTTTTTCCCGTCTCTATATTATAGAATATGAGTTTCCATTAAGCAGAGCAATACAGTAAATAGCAGCAATCTTTGCAACGGCTATTGAGGTCATGATGGGTCATACAAAAAAAAAAACCCATAACGGATTTTTTTTTTAAAAAAAATACATGATCAAGTAATAACCAGGCGTTGAACAAAATCATATCATCGTTGTCAGATATGAGATCGATCACAGGGTAATTACCAATTTTTAGTAAATCTTCCTGACCCTGCCGGTAATCAGGTGCTTGATGACACAACCCAGAGATAACATAATATACTCGGAACTACGCAAGATGATTCTTCAAAGGAAATGGAATATACACCCATAGTGGGCGAAGCAAAATGACATCAAAAGCAGTAAGTATAGATGATAATGCATTCAAATTTCATCCGGATTGGACCACCTAATCTTGTACTTATACTACTATTAGAGAAAAGGACGTGCATTATAAAGTGCAAATTACTACAAACTTTTCCAGAGCAATAATTAATTGGTAGATTTCATGCTACAGTTTGAAACAAAATCTCTGTCTGGAGTGAGCCTTCGTTTGCTGGAGGAAGGAAGGTGATAGTGACAAGCATATTCCTGGTCGACCACAATGGACGGTACAGGCAGCCATTTGGATGGGGAGAACCGGCGTGTTTGTCCAAGGATTTCTCCAAGGATATTCCTGCGAAAATGCCTCGATGCGGACCTGGAATCACGCCAACTTGCTTCTTCAGCCTCGGACATTTCAAAGGGGGCGGAAAGGACCAGAACTCTTCTTCTCTGACGACGAAAGTAGTATTAGTATTCCAGTCCAGCAGAGTTCCGCGGCGGCAGCCCAAGGAAACAAAACCACAGGAACTGGACGTCCTTGCTTCATGGAACTACTAGAAAGATACTCGAGTTACTACTATTTTATTTCTTTGTTTGCCCATAGTTTCGAATCATGCATGCACATAACGAGCAACAGCGACATCTTGATTCTTTTTTTTTTTCGGGGTGGTAGTTCCTTGGGATATACTACAATTCAGAAACTGCCGCCAAAGTTGCCTTTCGAATTCCACTTTTTTTTGTGCAAATAATTTCACTCATATTTCTGAGAAACATAGAAAGGAGTTACCTGAAGTTCCATCAAGCATGGTTGTTCTAATTCTAGTCGTCAATAAAAAAAAGATTGATATTATAACAATAATGATACTAGATTCGTCATGAAACCAACATAATATACAACTCTTTCAATTTGAAATACTTTATGTTTCTCACTAGAGTAGTCAAATTTGATTAGTTTGATTGCGATCAAACTCAGAAATGACCAATTACGACACGTTGACCAAACGTCTATCAAAACCTTTAATAGATCGACCATCAATAAATTTTTAAAGTTTTATTTTCTTTTGAAAAAATAAATCAGAATATGTGAAAAGTTTCAAAATATCATGATGTAGTATATTTTAAAATCTAGTTTAATACTTCCACTATTTAAATTAAAAAATAAACAAGAATTATTATCCTAACGATTATAGTCTAAAAAATGGAAAGAGTAGAAAGTAGTGGTCAAACTCGCAAGTCAAAGATAAAGAAAAAGTACAAATGTCGTGTCTCAGTATGTAGGGCGTATTGACTTTAATGAAACATTATTTTATCATGTTGCTGCTTTTTTTTTCATTCTTACTCTCTACAATGGAAAATGTGTACACAATTTATATCATCCGGGAAAATATATACAGAAACTCCCTCCACTCTTTTTACTTGTACCCGTTGACTTCGACCGATAACTTGAACATTTGCCTTCTTTAAAAAAGTATGATAAACGTAATATGTTTTGTTGTGATTCGATTTATCACTAAGGATTTGAAACATGACTTTAAATTTTATACATTTGAACTAAATTTTTGAAAAAGACGAACGTCAATATCAACAACGACAAGTAAAAAAGAACGGAGGAAGTAGGTTTTATAAGAGCTTGTGGAAAATTGTAGACTTTATTCTTACAGAACAAGTTTCAGTAAAATTTATATAAAATACTGCAATTTGTTATGTATCTATTTGTTACATCAATTTGTCTTCTCCAATGTTTGCCGGGACCTCCTATAAATGGCACCCAGGTGTCAGTTAACTAACTGGCGCTCGGTCAATTAAGTTATGGGCCTTCGGATTCATTATCCAAAAGTTGAAACAATATATTATAAATTTTGAGTTAATACATTAAAAATATTAAACAGTTGTTGAATCAGATTAGAAAAGGTTCAAATAGTTTATTCAAAATATTTAAAATCCATTGTTAAAACAATTTATAGTAAATGTTGAACCAGTTTATCATGAATGTTGAAATGCTACATACAAATTATTGGACCCCATTAAATTTAAGTGTTTATTTTTTTTGAAATTATTCATATTATGTTTAAACCTATTAAACATTGTTTAAAGAGTGTTGAAACAGTTTATCCAACATGTTGGATAAATGTGTTGATAATGTTGAAATAATATATTTACATTGTTGACTTTACAAATTTCAAAAAAAAAATGTATGTTGGATCTAATTTATAGAATTAATTCAGAGATATATCATGGTTCAAATGGATTTAAAATTAGATTAGTGGTTTAAGAATAAAGTACATTGTATAGATTTTAAAGCTGAGTGCCACATAGTTAACAACAGGTAGGATTCTCCTGTCTGCCTCCGTAATAAAATATTGATGGGCTTTTTTTTTTTCGCTGAGCAGAAAGTGATGATGAGAGGCTGATACAGAGGAAATGTTGGAACAGGCAAAGACCAATCCGCAGCCGACGGAATTCACTACTCTAGACCAATCTACACTACTCAGCCCGCTTCTTGTAAACGTCAAAGTGGTTAGGTTCTCAGCCCATATGCAGCGTGGCCCATCGCTGGAACCCTTATCAAAAGGCGGGAAACCCCTCCCCAGTTCCCGCCACTGCCCATGTTCCCGCCGCCGCCGCCCGCCAATTTTATTCTCCTCCCTTTCCCACCTTCGTATCCCGCCTCTCTTCTTCCCCTTCTTCCTCTCGCAACCCGGTGTGTGTGTTCGCGCTCAAGCCATGGCGTCTAACGGCGGCGGTAGCTCCCCACCATGTAAGATCCATCGCAAGAATATTTCGATCCCGTTCTTTTCTTGCTAAAATTTCGATTCCTGGCGGAAAATCTCATGTTTTTTTTTATTAATCTTGCAGCCATATCGTCGCCTGATGTCCGGCCGTCGAGCCCGGTCCTGGTCACCAACTCCTCACCTGCCCAGTCAGCACGCAGCGGTGGCGGCGGCCGCCGCCGCCGCGGCTCCGCCAGCCCGTACCCCTCGTCCCCCTCCCTAGGCGGGTTCGACACGCCGCCGCATCCTGGACGCAGCACGCCGTCCGGCGCCGGCGCCGCCCGGCAGCGGCAGAACTGGACCGGCCGATTTCCGCCAACCCCGTCGACCCCCATGTCTACCGACGACATCCCACCGTCCTCAGATGCCGGTGACGAGGACACACCCGAAACTGACGGCGGCGGCGCCGGCGTCGACGCCGCTCCAGTCTTCGTCTGGGGTACCAACATCAGCGTGCAGGACGTCAACGCCGCCATACTGCGGTTCCTGCGTCACTTCCGGGACCCCCGCGACGCTGGCCGCATCGACCCCGTCATGGATGAGAGCAAGTACATGCGCACCATCCACCGCATCCTCGAGCTCGAGGGCGTGCAGGCGCTAGAAGTCGACGCGCACGACATCTACAACCACGATCCGGATCTCTACAGCAAGATGGTGCGCTACCCACTAGAGGTGCTCGCCATATTCGACATTGTGCTTATGGATCTCGTCGCCCGGATTGAACCGCTGTTTGAGAAGCACATCACGACTAGAATCTACAACCTCATGTCGTCGATTTGCTTGAGGAATCTCAACCCAACAGGTAATCTATTGCCTTCCAGTCAGTGCTCGCCTTCTCGAGGCTGTTGTCAACGTAGCTGTGATTGCTCTTTTCTTGCAGACATTGAGAAGATGGTGTCCATTAAGGGTATGATAATAAGGTCTAGCTCGATTATACCTGAGCTCAAAGAGGCTGTGTTCCGGTGCCTGGTCTGTGGCTTCTTCTCCGAGCCAATCATGGTTGATAGAGGTCTGAATATTTGTTTTGCACAATGCATTTGAGTTGCTTTCAGTTAAATTCAAGTGATTTTTATACTCATACACTGGCTTGAGATTGCTAATTATTGCTGATACGATGTAATCACCAACACTGGAATCTAAAACGCTAAATTCAGTTTTCCTCTTGTGCTACCTGTCTGCTGTGCAAAATTTTTGTACGATTGTTCTTTGATTTTTGTTTTTGATATTTTGCTCTAAAAACAGATAACATGTTCAAATAAAAATGATACACCAACATATCACGTATCTGCTATTTTGTTTTTGCTGGGCATAAATATTAGGGAAAATATCAGGTGCACGTGCGCACAAATCAATGGTGACCGTAGGATCTAATATCAGGGACCTAAAATATTGGAATTTTGGATACTCTCCGCATGATTTTCACAACCATAAATCCAAAATGGTGTTTCCAAATTTATTTGCTTCATTGATGGAAACTCTTGCCCATGATTTTAGTCGTGGAGATTCAATCTGACCACTCACAATGGGTGTGCACATGTGCACCTGATATTTTCCCTGGACACTGGAACTATTTTTTTCTTTGATGGAACATTAGAACCATATGAGTGTTGTATCTTATGTTCAGCCTCAGGGTTAGGGTGGTTTATGTAAGTAGTGATGCTTTGGTTTTCCTTTTCTCTGAATTCATGTATGCAGCTGTGGTGTTTAACAGGATGTGAATCTGTCCCTCTTGAGTTGATGTAGAGCAGGTGGTACTAGCAATCTGTAATTCTGTTTCTGTTAAAAACTTTTTAACTGAGCCTTGACCTTCCTACTGTAGCTTCAAAATACTTTACTATTCACTACTTCCTGCTGTCGTATGCAGATAAAATTAACTTTGCCTATGTATTGTTTGAACATGAAATTAATATCACGAGTTGTGTTCATAGGGAGAGTAACTGAGCCACGCATTTGTGAGAAAGAACAATGTAAAGCCACAAATTCTATGACTCTGGTGCATAGCCGATGCCGGTACGCATACTCAACTTATAGTATTTGTAGCATGATTAATAAATTCATTGTCCTGACTTTGGATTTTTTTTCTTTTACAATTAGATTTGCAGACAAGCAGATCATAAAACTGCAGGAAACGCCTGACGAGATACCAGAAGGTGGTACTCCACACACAGTTAGTGTCTTGATGCATGATAAGCTTGTGGATGCTGGAAAGCCTGGAGATAGGGTTGAGGTTAGGGCTGGAAGTTTTTTAGTTTCTTTACTATATCTTGGGACTTGGTTCTTGTTTCTGCAAATTATGAATGCATGCTGCTTCCTTCTGTTGCAGATAACTGGAATATATAGGGCTATGAGTATTAGAGTTGGACCGGCTCAACGGACAGTGAAGTCTATATTCAAGGTTAATACCACAGCCATTTTCTGCATTACAATAATTCACATTTTTTTTTAAGAAATTGCTTCAAATCTTGGTATAGTTTCCTCATGGCATCTCTTTTCATTCAGACATACATCGATTGCCTTCACATTAAAAAGACAGATAAGTCTAGGCTTCATGTGGAAGACACCATGGAAATAGATGACTCCAATGCCAGCAAGTCTTCTGAAGATGAATTTCTTAGTGATAAGGTCTATTTGAGTAGCCTTACTATATTTAACGTCATTATGTAGTTCTTTTAAAAACAAAAAGTATGTTATATTGGATTCGTGGTATTCTTCTTTTTTGAGATGCAGGTTGAGAAACTAAAAGAGCTTTCAAAGTTGCCAGATATCTATGACAGATTGACAAGATCATTGGCTCCAAACATTTGGGAGTTGGATGATGTTAAAAGAGGCCTCCTTTGTCAGGTAACTTGTGTAATATTCGATTTTCCTTTTGAATATTTGTTTAGTATCCAATTATAACATATTGCAAACCGTTATGTGTCCAGCTTTTTGGGGGTAATGCGCTAAAGCTTCCGTCTGGAGCTAGGTTCCGAGGTGACATCAATATTTTACTTGTTGGGGACCCTGGGACAAGTAAATCCCAGCTTCTCCAGTACATGCATAAACTGTCTCCTCGTGGTATTTACACAAGTGGTAGAGGAAGTTCTGCGGTTGGTCTAACTGCATATGTTACCAAAGATCCTGAGACTGGTGAAACTGTAAGTGTGCTGTGAACCACTTACAATATTTCTTTGGTTCCTTATTACTTAATTGCTTTAATGACTACATTCCAGGTTCTTGAGAGTGGAGCACTTGTTTTGAGTGATAAAGGTGTTTGCTGTATAGATGAGTTCGATAAGATGTCTGATAATGCTCGAAGCATGTTACACGAGGTCTTTATTGTTGAAATTTTCCAGTACAATTCATACGCCTTGAAGCTATTTTTTTGTGTATCCTTACTCTCTTGCAATTACTGTAGGTGATGGAACAACAGACAGTCTCAATTGCAAAGGCTGGAATAATTGCATCTTTAAATGCTAGAACATCTGTCCTAGCATGTGCAAATCCTACTGAATCACGTTATAATCCAAGACTTTCCGTGATTGACAATATCCACCTTACACCAACACTGCTTTCAAGGTAACAAACTGTACTGTTACACGTTTTGAATTGAATGGGAGTTATATGGAAATGTTTAACTCTTCATATTCTAATGCACAGGTTTGACCTGATTTATCTTATTTTGGACAAGGCGGATGAGCAAACTGATAGACGATTGGCTAAGCATATTGTTTCATTACATTTCGAGAATCCAAATGTAAAACACCAGACTCCTCATTTATTCCTCAAGTTTCAATTACATATGTTCTATGAAACAGATGTGCACAGCAGTTTATAAAATTTTAACACTGATTGCTGTTTATTCACCCGTCATATTGTGCAGTTAGAGCAGATTGAGGTCTTGGATTTGCAGACACTAGTTTCATACATAAGCTACGCAAGGAAATATGTTCACCCACAGTTATCTGATGAAGCTGCAGAAGAACTAACTCGTGGCTACGTTGAGATGAGGAAAAGGGGGAACAGCCCTGGGAGCAGAAAGAAGGTAGTCTCTCTGCTTCACTCTGCCCTTGATTGTTTCAATGGTGGAAAGCCTCTAATACTTTGCTCTTTGGTGGATAGGTCATAACTGCAACAGCTAGGCAGATAGAGAGTTTGATTCGCCTTAGTGAGGCATTAGCCCGAATGCGCTTCTCAGAAGTGGTAATCACTATTTCTAGATCTTGGTTAATGGTTATTGTTTTTATTTTGGCATAACTAATTATTATTGTTTAGAGATACAGTTGATTTGGTTTTGTGATTGATTACTTTGCTCTTGCTGTTGATAGGTTGAAGTGCGGGATGTTGTAGAAGCCTTCAGGCTTCTTGAAGTTGCCATGCAGCAGAGTGCAACGGATCACGCAACTGGTAAGATACACTTTGCTAGGCCTTGTTCTTCCTGTCTTTTATCCCTGTAATCACTATATTTGGTGCTGATAGTATTTTTGTGAATCATAAAAGGCACAATTGATATGGACCTAATCATGACGGGAATATCTGCAAGTGAAAGGCAGAGACGCGAGAATCTTGTTGCAGCAACCCGTAACCTTATCATGGAGAAAATGCAGCTTGGAGGCCCCTCAATGCGAATGATTGATGTAATGAAACCTACGCCTTTCCTTCATTTTTCCTGTGTTCTCATCATTGTATGCCTCAGCAGTGAGCTAATTTTCATTCTGGCCAATACACAGCTGCTCGAAGAACTTAGGAAACAAAGCTCTATGGAAGTTCATCTGCACGATGTAAGTCTGAAATATTGTTTGCTCTTCCTCTGTCGTTTTCCTTTTTGTTTGACATATAGTACTAATTTATGCGTCGGAATGCTTCCAGCTTCGAGGTGCTCTTGGCACACTAATGACAGAGGGTGCCGTCGTTATACATGGAGATATCGTTAAGAGAGTCTGATTGTTCAGGTGTGGTGCGGCATTTGAGGCAGTGATGCTTCCGGGCCACGTCGCCCACATATGTGCCCCACGTCTCTGCAATGACCTCTCCATTTCAAGTGATGAAGATTTTAGTCAATTACTGAGCTTAGTAACTGCAGAGTGCTAACCTATCTGTCTTAATCTAGAGAATTCTTGACTGTAACACCTAGACAGCAGTGTACTATAGTAGTATAGTTGTACTTTTCTGTTTTCTTATCCCAGAATGTTATGTACTTGTGACGGTCAGTTTTTACTGAAACAAGATAGTTTTATCCAAGAGGAAGCCTGCACCAAGATTTTTCGAGAACCGGATTTTGTAGAACAGCACATTAGGAAGGTGGTATTCAGGTCCTCGCTGATACGTATTTGAGATTCAGGAAAAAGTGGCATGCTTGTCCCCATCTGACATTCTGTATTCTCTGGGATCCATCTTTGAATGCCGTATGGATTGAAGTGGTTTATGCAGTGGAGCAGCAGGTGTTCTATAGTTTCCACTTCCTGGCAGCATAGGGCGCAACTGTTTCCCGATCTGCATACCTATTCCATTCTTTTCTGCTACTTGGGTTCGTGCTCACGCAGTGGCCGGGACAAAAAAAATCGAGAGGATGACATGCGTTTGCCTTGTGCAGAAGCCAGAACCTGAACTTTCCAATGTGGTCAGTGGATCACAGGAGAGTACGTCATAAGTACATACAAATTCTTTTTGAAGTAATCCGGTGCAAATTGGTGATCAGTTGAACGCATACAAAACGCAAGGAATTGACAGATTTTGTAATGTTTTCCGGTCATAGTGAGAAGTCATAGACTAAAACAGCAAACAAATGAAGAATTCTTTGGTCTTAATTGGGTCGGGTTTGGTTAGGTCAGTAGACACGTTATTTTCTATATTTTTGTCTCACTGAAACTGGGTCGCAATGTCCAACCATCAAAATCAAGTTTGAATCATGTCCTCCGACCAATATTCGCTCAAAGGGTGTCCTAGAGGCAAAACCATATTTTCTTGTGTCCGCTAACCAACATTCTGTTACATAAATATACAATACAAATGGAGAATCCATTTTTTTTTTAAAAAAAATGGATTATAGATAATTCTTAAACATATATGGATAATTTTTGAGAATGGAAAAATAAGCAAGGCTCTTCTTGACAAGGACATGTCATCCCCTGCTGCATTTCCGCATGTTCATACACATGACAGTGTTCTGGAGGCTCATCTCGTTACACGGGAGGGGGACATCGGACTGCCACGAGATACATGCTACGTACAGTGCACGCACAAAGGGTGGTTGTTGCGTGCCCAAAGCAGCAGGGCTGACGAGAGCTCGAGAAGCCGCGTTGTGTTGCCCTACTAATGCTGCATCACCTCAAGGTACCACCGCCGGTACAGTATCAGTAGGATTATGAAACTGATTTACAAATTGATTAAAGCTTATAATTGACCAATTTCTATGCTTTTCAAAAAACAAAGACACGTATCTCAAAGTAACTTCTGTTAATTACTCTGTTAACCATGCATTATCTCCGTTAGTGCAATCAGGCCCATGGTGATGGAGCCCAGGCCGAACCGCATGCACGGTCACCGCTTCAGCACGGCGTCCCACGCCACCATCCCTCTCACGTTGCCCCTCCAACCGCCGGCGCCGCCTCTCCTGCTGTCGCCATGCCTCTTATCCCTCTTCTTCCTGGCGGCTGGCTATCGAGTTCAACGTCGTCGCCGGATCGAGGAGCTCCGCCGTGCCGCTTCTCCCTGCTGCAGGATCGGCTCGACATTTTGGCCATCGACAAGGCTGTGCAGCACGTGCGTTCGAGGTCGTCAAAGGAGCATGTCACGAGGAATCGGGCGCAGTAACCCAGCGTTAGGCGTGCTCACCAGCGCACAAGTTCAGGGCAAATGGCAATTTTGTTGGAGTTCCTGGAGATTAGCAAGGAGCAGAGGACACGGCGTCCTTGACGGAGCTTTTGTCGCTGCTTGAATCTAGACAGCAATGGCATTGTGTAGAACTACAAAGATAGCAATAGAATAGCCGATCGACTCAGTCTCAACATCAACAAGAGTAGTAGATCAAGTTCAATGCCAACACATTAGACAAACATGCTTCTAATGTCGGCGCCGGCAACGAGCTTGCCCGTGACTCGTGAGGGCCAACGCCCTGGGGCCTATCGGCAGCGAAGACGGCTTCAGGCTGAACAACGAGAACCGACGGGCTGATGCGTCTCGCGGTGGCGCTGCCACGACGGGAGAAGCTCCGACAGTGGAGACAGGAGAAGCCATCTGCGACGGTCGGAGAAGCAGCGTCGATGGAGTGGGTAGAACAGGACGTGGGAGAGAGGTATGCGAAATATACGTGGTTAACAGAGTAATTAACGGAGATTGCTTTGAGATGCGCGCCTCTGTTTTCTGAGAAGCATAGAAGCACTCCTCTAATCTTACAAGTCATGTGCATCTATAAGATGTTTTCAATTTGTACTAGCATAAAAAGATGAGCTAAAAGTAGTAATATTAATACTAGCTTATTATAGATGCACATAAACTTATAAGCTGTTTCATAATATGTTTTGTCGAACAAATTAAGACATAAGAAAACGAATTTTGCACCTAAATTATTACGAATAGGTAAACTAAATGATAAATAATTTTATAATCCCTACCAAACAGGGTAGGTCTAATAGCTTTTTATAGAAATATTGTAGTACATAAAGATGATTTATATAACTGCTAATTTGCTTGCCCACAGCCTGTGTGCACCATAATTAGTTTAAGTGGACTGTTAATTTGCAAGACAAAAGAAACAGGGTGAACAATGGGAATGTGCCATTGCGGTTGCTTTACTCGTGATTAGAGCATGTCCAACTGAAAACAATCATATAAAATGATTTCTACATCTAATTATTGGGCTTTATTAACAAAAACCACTCTTCAAAAGCTATCTATGTGCACACGCTAAATGTTGGTCCTCCTAGAAAACGTCATCCCTCACCTCACATTTAACAACATCAATGATACTCTAAAAACGTATAAATTAGTTTATTCGGAGCTATTGTAGAGTATGAATTTTTTCTCTTCTAATGCCATTTTGTTGACACTATAAAAGACAAGCTTTTAAGAGAGTTCCATTTTTATTAGACTGTTAGAGATGTTCTTATACCGCCATCATGTGCCTTGATATAGGGTCCTCGGGGGGGGGGGGCGCTAAGGGAACATGAGTCGGTGGTTGGTGGGTTCTAAAATGGGCAATGCTTTTCTGCATGCCTCGACAACGAACAAAAAAGCTGTCCTTCCATTTCATGATTAGTTTGTGCATCAACAGGTTCACATAATGGATCTTCTACTCTCTATTGCCGCTGCAACGAACGAGCACAAGTACATCATCTTATTTCTACTCTACCTGCTGACGCGCTTCCATTATTTGTACTTCGTCTGACGGATTCTCTGACGACACCAGCACCTCGTACCAGAGGTACATATATTGGTGTACCATCACTTTTGCCGTACTTTTTTTTTGTAGCTAATAATCCTCTGATGACAACGAGTTTTACTACTCCTGTATCTCTTTTTTTCCTTAAAATTGTTTTGGTTATTATAGGACAACAAGAGAGTCCTATTTCTAACTTTTTTTCTTTGAACAAAAAGACAGAACAAGCTATAGCTACTATAGATTCGTTCTTAATCCGCGCTGCTGCCATTGCACACCTTGGGTTCTTTCCGGCCGGGTGCAGTGCAGCAACAAGATTAAGGCTCGTACAGTAGTGTATACTACTGTGGTACTAACTACTGGTGGGCCAGGGTGAATTACAATGGGAAATAGTACAATCGGCGTACCGAGGAGACGGTACACCAACAAAACCAAAAGTCTGCAACAGTGGAAATTCGTACACGTACAGTTCTCTACTTGCAACATGTACACGTACCACCGTGCGACTGTAGATTCTTTTATAATCTGGTTGTTGGGAACGAAAACTTTTGCAAGCAAGACACACTACAGCATGTATGCACGGCAAGTGAAGGACGGATCAAATAAATTAAAGTATTAGCATTGAGTAGTATGTAACAAGGTGTCAGCAACCATATGGTGAGCTTTAAAAGAACAAAGTTAAAGGAAAAAAATGCATGCAATTGATGTATAATGCCTGCTATGTTGTGGCAAGAACTTCACACAAATATTTTTGTAGCTGTAACCATTAGATGGAGATGAGCTTATTAGTGCATTATTGTAAATGGAAAATGTTTTACATATACTCCCTCCCCACAAAAAAAAACGTTTTGATAATGACATAATCTTTAAAATATTTATTGAAAAGGGATACATGCAACTATTAATAAAATATTTTTAAGATAAATATATTCATATGACTTATTATATTTTTAAAGTTAACAACTTACTCCCTTCGTTTTTAAATTGTTGTCGCCGTTGACTTTCACCGATAACTTTGACCATTCGTCTTATTTAAAATATTAGTTCAAATGTCTAAAACTAATAAGCATCATATTTTAAAATTATTTAGTAATAAATCGAATCATAACAAAACATACGATATTTTTTAAATTTTTTTAAATAAGATAAATAGTCAAAGTTAACGGTCAAAATTAACGGCGGTAACAATATAAGAACAGAGGAAGTACAAGTTATTCATGATTTATATTTTTAATAAATTCTTAACCGAAAACCTTGTCTAAAACAAATTCCTTTGTGGATGGAAGTATATCCAAGATAAGAATGAAAACCATGGATATATATATTGAACCATAAGAGCTCTCATGTGAATTCTGTAAAATTAAAATAAGCTCTTAATTTTCCATATCAGTCTCCCTAAATCTAACTTTTTTGTACGCAGGTTTCATCATGTGAAGTCGTTTGATGTTTCTCTAACATCCATGCTGAGCTAGGTCGTTATGATTTTTTGTATGCAACACTAGATAGCAAATGCGATTTTGCCAAGCCAAGGGAAAGAGACCTCACGTCAGTGTCACACTATGGGTACGGGCTGATATATGTTCCACGGCATTGCGGCAAGCCATGTTGTTGACTGACAACAAAGTACGTTATGTGTTTAGAGGCTCATGCCCAGCGTGTAGCCCTCTCAACATGGAAATGATTCTTATGAAGGTGTACTCCCTCCTTACACAATATTTGATGTGCTGACTTTATTTTTCACATCAAT
Organism: Oropetium thomaeum; assembly: GCA_001182835.1. NCBI lineage: Eukaryota > Viridiplantae > Streptophyta > Magnoliopsida > Poales > Poaceae > Oropetium > Oropetium thomaeum. Next base: position 526,051 of record LFJQ01000082.1, read on the forward strand.
CTTTTTGATTATAGGTCTTATTACAAGTTCGAAAGAGGGCTGAATTGAAGGAATAGAATGAGGGAAAGCGGGTTGAACGAAAAAAAAGAGAAGTGGACTAGCATGGTATGATAAATATATTTCTTATTTTATTATGATTTATTATCACTTAAAAGTATTAAACTACAACTTATAACTTACACATTTAAACTAATTTGGCACTGTTATACATTCTATATGTTAGAGGATCCCTTCACTCCCAGTGACCACTTTGTTAGAAAATTTGATGTTTTATTTGTTGCCAATGCCTAGAATATACCGTGTTTGGAATATGCATTGTACTCAGACCAATTTAGGATATAATAAGATCGAAAAACCTTTCTTTAGATTCTGACTTTTTTTAAAAAAAATATTGTGTATTGCAAGCGACAATCACACAGCTATTATGGGTGTGGCACCTAAATAACTTTTCTTTAGTCTCTAATATGTACTTACCCCTCTTGTCATTGCTCTTCCAGTCAATATATTTTGAATTACTTTTTATCTCTAACGATGCATGCCATGTGTGTGTGAAGAACTTGTTTTATGAGAAGATGCGCACCTTCTTAAAACAAGGTTGATGTAGGTTTCCCCATTGATCATTGACGATAGTTGTTGACAGTTTTTGCGCAATGGCAGCAATCTCTGGAAAGGCCTACCCTCGGGTAAATTGTTGGATCATATGGCAGGGGAAGAAGGTATGCAGGATCATGCTATATTTGCTCCAAATAATTTATGTTATTATTACAGAACTAAGACGATGTCCTATTTCTGTTTTCCAAATATTACCAGTGATAGTATTGAAATACAGTGGGAGTATATAAGTTTTTGGACTATTTTGGTACGCAACATACATATATATACAAATTATATTAAGAAATCATGAATATAGAGATGATTTTATCTTTTAGTGATACAAAATCTAATAAATACAATTTTTTATAACTAAAGCTTACTATAGCTTTAGAGAGACGCAGAGTGACGACGAAGAGTCTCTTTGTACAAGATTATTAAATAGCTTAACTGTAGCTATTAATTTCACACGAGATGGTCCCCGTACGTGAATAATTGAAGGTGTATATATATTATATCTATCATAACCCTTATTATGAACACAGTATACCAACGTGTTAATGCAACAACTTGATCCAAATGTGTAGGACCAGGTGACAAAGGAATCGATAGAAAAATAATGCAGGACTGTCGTTTTGTTGGGTGATCTTCTGAGGAGGTAGTAGTAACGAAGTGTTTTGTGTCTGTCTGTCGACTGTCGAGTGGCTGATGGACATCATCAACCAACCTCGGAGTCAGAGGAAGTCGATGCTGAACTCGTCCTCCAGCGCGCCGCGGGCGAGATCGAAGCACGACTCCGGCAGGTCCCGCGACATCGACCGGATAGGGAAGCTCGCGGCGGCGCCACCGGCATCGTGGTGGTGGTGGTGGTGGTGGTGCTGCTGCGGATGGTTGTTCCAAGGGCTGCTGAACTTGGCCGGGTCGAACGCGTACGGCTCCATGTCGCGGGCGAAGATGTCCATGTGCGGCATCGGCTCCCCGCCGCCGCCGATGACATTGCCGCCGCAGGTCCATGTGCTGTTGCTGTTGTTGCTGGAGCTGTCGCCGCCGCCGGTGTAGGCGCTGTACGTGCCGGCGTCGGAGGAGACACCGTAGTCGCAGAGGTTGTCTGACCGGAAGGAGTGCGCGGCGCCGGTGCCGTAGGAGCCCTGCATCGCCGCTGCCGCGACGTTTGTCACGGACAGCGGGTCGAAGCTGACGGCAGACGGGGAGTGCGGCGGCGCGAGTCTGTTGTCGCTGCTCCCGGCGGCGGCGGCGCCGATGGCGGGGAGGTGCTGCGGCTGCTGCTTGCATTCATCATTCGGCTCTGCGGCGACGGCGTCCTCGTTGAGCGGCTTGTGCGTGCTCGGGTCGATGCCCCGCTGCCGGAGCTTCTTCTTGATGCACGAGTTCCAGAAGTTCTTGATCTCGTTGTCCGTCCGACCGGGCAGCTGCGACGCGATCTGGGACCACCTGATCGATCACATTTGGCATGAACAATTGGAGTGTGTGTCAACGACGACGGTCAACTAAATATACGAGAGGTTATTATCTAACGTCTCGCCAGTGAGGCTTAGAGCACAGTTGTTGTTTAAGAAAAAAAAAACAAAAAATAGCTAGCAGTTTTGTATGGTTTTGTGCTGAGTTCTGAGTGGCGTGAGAGTCAATAATTCAGTTAGATAAGTACCTGTTGCCTAGGATTTTGTGGAGGCTGATGATAAGGTCCTCCTCTTGCTGGGAGAAGCTGCCTCTCTTGAGGTCAGGCCTGAGGTAGTTGATCCACCTGAGCCTGCAGCTCTTGCCACATCTCTCCAAGCCTGCACCAAACGCACATCAACTGCTTATTAGCATTATGGAGGGATTAAACTTACTAGACTAACTGATGAATGAACGGGGTCGTCTCGTCTCAGGGGGAGCTTATTAGTTATCGGAAGTACCTGCTAGCTTTGGGACTGAGCTCCAGCAGCCTACGCCGTAGCGGATGATGTGGTTGTAGAGCTTCTCGTCCTCCTCCGGCGACCACAGCCCTCTCCGCAGCTTGGGCCTCGTCGTCATCGCCGCTGCCTCGCGCCCCATGGACTCCCTCCTCGCGGCGGCGGCAGGCCCGGGCGGGGGCAAGGGCAACACACACGCACGCGCTAGCTGTAGAGCTTACTCTCTTTGCCTGACGACGACCGTTGGCGTTGCGTGTGTGTGCTTCTTCAGTTTCTAGAGGATCGGACTGGCAGCAGCTAGCAGAGCCGCCAGCTAGCGGCAGGTGATGGCAACAATGATGACGAGACGGCCGGACGAACGAGAGCAATATACAAGCGATGGTTGGCTCTCTCAAGCTATCTCAGAGCGAGAGACGACAGGCAGAGAGTGTTTGATGCTTGAGTATTAAGCTAGAGACGAGATAACGGCAAATTAAAGTGGAGCTGAAGAAACTAACTGTAAAGAAGAAAAAAAGGACTCGATCTGGTGGTGTGCAGGAGAGAGAAGAAACATGCTGCTAGCTTTTAGAGAGAGAAACGAAAGGAAAGAGGGGCTAATAAGAGAGAGAGAGAAACCGTTAGCAAGAAAAGAGAGAGAGAGAGAGAGAGAGAGAGTACTAAAGTGGTGTTGAAGCAAGGTAAGGGAAGGCAAGGCAAGGCAAGGCCCCCGTGCCCGGCCGGCTTCCCGATTGGATTGCTCTGTGTGTGTGTGTGTGTGTTGGGGGGGGGGGGGGGGGGGGGGGGGGCGGAGGTGGGGGCATGCATATGAGAGGAGATTTAAGGGGCAAGGTAGCTTGAGGTGCGGGGAAGAGCTAGCTAGAGGCGATCAAGTACAATAATCCGGCAACAAACTCGATTTCCATTTAGCTGCTGCTACTGCTAATAAGGGTGGTAGCTAGCTGCATGTGGGGGCAACCAACACCACATACTACATGCGTTGACATCATCGTCTCTCTCTCTCTCTCTCTGAATAGTACTACTAGTAGCACAGTACTGTGTAAAGGTGCTTAGCCTTTATGATCATATGGTTTATTAGCTAGCCTCCTCCCACAGCCCTGCCTTTTCCTTTCCGGGTTCGGTTGGTTGGGACATGACACTAATTATGGTGTATGGAAATGCACGCATGGATGTCTACCAAGTGTTGTTCAAGAGCAAGTGTGTGAGATAATAATCATCTTAGTAGATCATGCATCTAATGATGATGATGATTTCTATATGGTTGTAATGTAGTTGGAAAAACAAGCTGAAGTGCAGTATTCCTGTAGTATATTAAAGAACTTTTTGGCTCCGTTTGATTTTGCAAATTAAAATGGCAAAATTCCTACAAGATGCAGCTAAAGTTTTCCAAGCTACTAAACTCCTCCATTTTTCTTAATATATATTGACATTAAGACAAATTAAATTAGTATAAATTTGAACTAATCTTTCTGTCCCAATTAACGTCAATATTTTAAAAAAATGGAGGTAGTAGTAACTTATTATGAAAAAACAATCTAGAAATGTAAGTGTGCGCCATTATATCTCATCACAAAAAAAAACACCTATTAATTACAAAAGATCGGAACCAATCACACATAAAGCAAACTCTCAAGAAACTACCACAAGAGCAATTCTATTCGTTTATTTTTACAAGTCCAGCAGAGAGAAAATCTTTCTCTTTATTTGTACCACAGTAGCCTCCTTCATTCTTCTCAGTCCTACCCTGTCCAGCAAGATGTTGGGTATTTCCAGGCTTTCCCTGGCAGTCTGAGTTGCTGATGCACTCCCAATGGTCTCGCCATGCTCCACTGCATTATAATTTTAGTCTCTTCTATGACGATATCAACCTTCTAGCTTTAACTCTGCCTTATTATGAATATTCAAATAGAAGCTTCTGGAATCAGAAAATTTTCCAAACGGCTTTTCTTTTGGACAGGTGAAATCATATTCTACAGCTTTTATTTTTGATCCTATTTCAAATTGAGAACTTATTTTGAACTAAAATTAAGATATAAAATATTCCGTTAACAAATGTTCATGGTAGATTTTAATCTCTGAAATTTAGTTTAAAATTCTTAGCCAATTTTAAGTTGTAATTCATTATATATATGAAGATAACAAAAACATTAAAACAGTACTTATTTTCCAACTTGAGTATATCATAATATCACAAATTCGTAGTAGTGCTCACAAGATAAATTCGAGTTTTTCAATGTCTTATAAACCAACCCACTATTTTTAAGTGTTCTCTCGACAATAACAATAAAAATTCTTGTAATAGTTGTCGAACAAGATGCGAACTAGACTACACTATCATCACGTTTATCCATCCTTATTAGGCAGGCACCATTAATGCCTGAAGAAGCGGTCATTAAGAAGATCGATACTATAAAGTCTCTTATCTACGTGTCTGTACAGATTAATTAGTGAAATGGATTTTGGGTAAGTTTTAAATCCATATTTATAATACGTTTTATCCACTTTTTAGCCTAGATAGTCACTCCCATAGCAACGCATGGGGACTCCGCTAGTTAACATTATAATGATGTTGGTTGCGCTATTAAGAAATAAAACTGATACAAGAGCGACTACTATAAAAGGATATATAACCTGTTTACAACATCGAGAAATAACTAATGCAACATACAAAACTTCCAGAACTTGATTGAGAGATGTAAAATTTCTCCGTAATTATTATGTAACTAATTATTTGGTATTGTATCACATATAAAAATTGTTTATATTTACAGAATCTATAAATAACTAGTGTAACAAATAAAAATACTTACACAAACAAATTGAAATATATCTTTTGACAACATGGTAAGGATGAAGAATCCACAAAACTAAAATATAACTAATGCTATATAAGAGATGACTATTGCATTGGTATCTTGGCTGCAACAATAAAAAAAATGTATGATACTCCCTCCGTTTAGAAATGTAAGCTTTTGTATGTTTGGTCAAAGTCGAGAGTCTTCAATTTTGACCTTTAATATCACTGAAATTAATTTATCATAATTAGAAAATATATATTTTGAATTACTATATAAACAACTATCAAAATATATAATTATATTACCCAAATCCAAGTAATTTTGAAGACATTTAGAGTGAAAGTCGAGTAGTTTTAACTTTAATCAAAGCTAAAGAGGAAGTACAACATGCATATATTACATGTATATGCAATATATATATATGCTATCATGTAAATGGAGATATAAATTTTTGACAACATCAAGAAATAACCGATGAAACACATAAAAAAGAACAATTCCAATATTTGACTGAAAGATATAGGCATGCATGATTAAGTGCATGTGTTTTCACTCTGGATGGTGAGGTTTTGACCTCTGAACGACACACTAACAGAGGAAGTACATCCGCTGCTTTACAGTTGCCGGAGAGCCATTTATATGTCACCTGACCAATAACGGCCGTCCCCTCCAGGACATCATCAATCGTGTTGACTTGCCGGCTAACCCGTCGCGTCCTGTCGCTACCCAGTCGTAGCTAGGCTCTGTCTAGATACCTGCTTCAAAATTTAGCTTGCGTTTTTCATGCATCAGTCAATCATGTATTCATGTCATCGTTGTTTTTTTGTTTGTATTGCATCATTTGTTTTTATTCAAAAAGCATAGCAAATATCATTTATTTTTATACCATAATTTGTTTTAACAGTAAAAGTATTTAAATCCAGATCTATATATACGTACTTCCTCCGGTGTCAAAAAGCATACATTTTAGGATAAAATTTCGATCAAACATTGAGAGTATAAAGTCAAAGTTATGTTTTAGAGATTGTGTCATTGTTCTAAACTCTTTTCTTTTAGATACTGGAGAGAGTATACGTTGCAAAAAATTAAACTTTGGATTGAGTTCAATAACTGTTACGGCGTGACCACGTTTAGGGGTTATCTGATGGGTGCAGAAATATCTTTGTCGTGCTTCCATGTGATGCATGCCTGAGGTATAAATGTATAATAATACATATAAACGACCACAGTTTGTCGTTGAAACAGATACTTAACTGTTTTTTTCTGGTCGCTGTCCATGGATCGGTTGCTGTCAAAACTTGAAGTGCTTTAGAAGCCATTTCAGACGACAGCCACATGGAGATACATAACACGTGTAATTTAACTGCTGAGGGAAAAGTACGCGACTCTCACGCGAATATATATATATATATATATTCAGATCAAGATGTGTAACTCAAATAATTTACTGAAATATGTATGGCCCCAAAGGGACGGGTAACTAATTAAGTTCGACCTCGGAAAATGTTAGTGACGCGTGCGTGGTCATGACGATGATCAAGGGTCGATTTGTGGTAGCTATATATACTAGCTAGCTACTCCAGTATTGCTCCTTCTGTCCCATAATAGATGATGTTTTGGAAGAAAGTACGAGAACTAATAAAAAAGGTTAGTAGAGTTAGGTTAGGTATACAGATCAACTATTAGGATAAGAGATAGAGATGTATATATTGAGAATGAGAAAAGATATATTAAAATTGACATGTATATAGTGTCAAATACTAAAGAAGAACTTGAAATGGCTAAGTGTCAATAATATTAGAACGGAGGGATTGAGATAGAGTGATGTGATACATAAATTGAAAATTGAATATGTTACAACTTCTCTATCAACATATATGAAAAGAAATAGCAATACTTCGTAAATGCAGTGACAAACTGAGAAGACATAAAGAATATCTTGCTTTAAAAATACAAAAAAGATATAGTAAAAATGAGAAAAAAAAACTGTTAGAATTTAGTGGTGTTTCGTTGTTGGATATTGGGAATAACAATGCAAACTTGGGCGCCTTGACTACTTTGTGACTTGCAACATGGAAGACAAAAATGAATTGGATTTCAGAGGTCAAAATATGAATGGAACGGGACTTGGTTGCCATACAAAGGGGCTTCTGTACTTTGCTTTTATAGACTATGGAACGGAGATGAAAGGCCACAATGGCTAAATGACACGGCAGCCATTATGAGGCATGTTATGGCCATTATTCCATTAGTTTTATCTAATTTTAGTGGGATTTGATGGTTGGCATTAATAGTAGAATTATGGATTGGATGATAAACAACAAAATGGATGGATATATAGAATCTACTGGCTACTATCGATCCGATGGTCAAAACAAAAAACGATTATGTCAGCTCAACGTGGTCGTAGAGAATCTACTGGAGTACTTATAATGATATAGTAGATTTCTAGTGCGGCCAAAAAGAACGCCACACACTACGCAACTAGAAACATAAGTTTCGGTGAAGCACTACTAGAAAATTTAATTTCTCGCTATGGTTTGGAAAAACGGACAGGATCATTTTGTGATGGTCTTTAAATAACTGACAGGAAAATAAAAAACGCATAGAAGAATGGTCATTTCTGACACGCACACATTTTCCTGTAGTTTTCTTTATAGCACACGGTATGGGTTCCCACTGAACAAAAATTGCACATCACGAAAAAGGTTTTAGTGTGAGAATGTGCATTCTTATTGTTTAAAGAGATTTCTTAAGTGTTACATGGATAAAGAAACTCAAACAATTTCACAAAATTCACACTAGTTTTGGAAGATCACAGTACATGGGCCGACCAAAGTTTTGTTCCAAAATCACTATAATTTGTATGTAACAAAAAGAACAAATAAAAATGTTTTTTTAAAAAAATTGTTATATAAAAAAGTATATTGAATTTTGAGCTCAATTTTGTTTTTGTACTGTTATATGGCCACATCAACGTCTCAAAATTGGCACATATAGGAAAATTCATTTCCAAACCTGACAGACAATTTACGTTTTGGTACAAACTACAGCTAGAAAAATAAATCATGTTGTTTAGCCGACATTATAATTCTATTTTTCTGTCAAACTCTTGTTCTGGCCATTATTTCCTGTCAGTTGGCCAACAGAAAAAATTGTTTCTGCCGGTATTTTGTATGTTCCTATCGGTTTTTGCTGACTGAAAAATTCAAGTTTCTGGTATAAGGTAGATATTGGAAGAACGGAGTTCTCGAAAACATTGATGTGTAATACTCCATATGTTTAGCATTTGAGGTCTCAACTTTAATTTAAGCTTGATCTTATTAAAAAACTTTATGAAATCATTATTTTTGATAGAATGTAAAGCAAATTTCATATGTGACTTAATATTTTTATGATTTGTTTAAATTTGTTGAATAAGACAAAGAGTACTATGTTATGCATGAAAACCGAAAACATCGTTTATTTCGGGATGGATAGAGTATAATAATGGGGTTCATAGTGAAACCATACTAGTGCTCCAAAGATTATTACGAGGAATCTGCTATAATTATGTGTTTTGTTGCAAACCCCTTGAAAAAGGTTATCCTCCTATCACTATGAATGCAATCATTTTACATCAAACTACGTTTAAAATGTGATTAGCCTCTCGTACCGAGCATCTGGGAGTTTCTCTTGGACTTTCCCTTAGTTCGTTGGATTTCTCTTGAAAGAATTAATGATATTGTGAATAATCCAGCAGACGACCCTACTTGCACGTGGTGTGGTTGTTGCATGATTGTACTAATCTTAGTTGAATCTCGGAGGCCTGACTGACATTACAACTGTACCAACGAAGTGCTGTGCTTACAAGAATAGATCGCGACAATAACGCGAGGTGGCCCGACAATTCATTAGTGGGGCGAATATATACTTTTTGATCAAAATTTTTAACAAGGGACGCAGCCCTATTTAGTGGCCAATCAAACTCTGGGACCAAGACTCAATACTGTTTTTTCCTTTTGCCAGTGCGTGTTTTTTTACTGTCTACTCAAGAATGTTACTATTTTTTTTTTTTGCCCTGTATGCCTGTTTTTTTCCCCTTTTTTTTTAAGTGAGTGGACTAGACTGTTGTTAATTAGGCCGACGCTATAGCTTTATATAGTCTTCCGGAAATGTTAGTAAAGGACATCAGAATTCAAGAACCGATCGATAAATCTTCTTGCTATGTACTTGTATGTTTGCTAATCCTGTATACATCAGTAGACAAAACTAGGAAAACTAAGAAGAAATAAGATAGTTGAATATTCCCTCTGAATGAGAAAAAGGAAAAGGTTCATTTCACTCCTTTGTATTATGGTCAAAATCTATCTAAGAGGTTTGTTACGATGCTTGGAATTGGAATTAACAGCAACTATTCATTTGATTAGATCTAACGGTTAGGAATATGGAGGTACCTACTAAAAGTTACTTAAAGTGGTGGACCGGTACAAAAATGGATGGGCTGGTACCAACTTTTTAATATCAACGGTTAGAATTAATTTAAAAGGAGAGGTATCGAGACGTACTGTTGAGGGTCAATACCAGAGGTGGTTAATCTTAATGACCCTTGCCCTTAACAACATGATCAAGGCGTGAGCAATTCCCGCCTCGGCCGGCCTCCGTATCGTACGGACACCCGACAGACCGTGCCAACAGGCGATCTCCGCCTCTCCCGACCCCCTCAGGGGGAGGGGGGGGGGGGCTTCGGATCCTCCACGTACGGGCAGCGCGCTCGACCCCGTCTTCATTGGGGTCGAGCGGACGCGTCTCCGCCTCGCCCGACCCCAGGGTCGGGCGAATCGCCCGCCGCACCACGGGTAGGCGGGACGGTGACGGTTGGGCAATAAATGCCTGACACACCCACGCTCGCTGACAGGTAGAGCCGTCGATCGCTTAGGCAAGTGGGCGTTAAATGCATACGACATGCACCGCCCAAAGGATGGGTGTCGCTGCTACAGCACCTGTCAGAGACTCATCGCCCCATTGCGACGGGACGTCCCCGAGCGACGGCCACGACTACGGCGTCACCCTGCCAACGCTAACAGGAGTGTTCCTCCATACGGGACGGGACACCCGCGATTGACGATACGCGCCATTCCATCATACAGAAGAGGCACCGCCATGCCACAGGCGTCATCCGTCATGGCGCAGCCCAACTTGGACATACGGCCACGACCCGCCTGGTGGAGCTGGGCCTCCTTTCTTCACGGTATATAAGGAGGAGGAAGCCAGGGCGAAAAAAAAGGAGGAGGCTGAACATGCTTAGAAGGCTCACGAGCTCACTCAAGTCTAAGTCAGGCACACACGTACGATCCACAATCCACACTTGGAGAACTCACCCTCTCTCGCCCGCTTGTAACCCCCACTACAAGCTTTATCGCAAGTAACACGAGCAGTTCGGAAACTGGACGTAGGGCATCTTTGTCTGAACCAGGATAACCCTTGTTTCCTCTTGCGAACCATTGAAACACCAAAACGCGCATTCCACGATAAATTTACTCATCGGCAGTAACGAATATCGACACGTACCTTCCAAGCATCATAACAAAAACTCTCTAAATAAACCTCTAAATTTTACATCCATGTTTTTATTATCCCGATTCATTTTACATCCTTGATCGGTTTTTTAATCCTCCTTTCTCACATGGACTGGAATGGATGGGATTGTCCCCTCAGCTAACATATTTAATATCCATAATGTGGCTAGGGATCGCGTCGAGTCTAGGGGCAGGCAACACAAAAGGTCTCGATATGGCTCCCTACCCACGTTTATCAAGCAAATGTGTCAACTGCTGTGGGATAATCCCACTGAAGTCCGGATCCATAGAGCAAATGGAGATTAATTGACCAATCAAAGTAATAAAATTGACCAGACTAAGAAAATATAGATGTAAAACAAAACTAAAGGATAATTTATGGGTAATTTAGATTTTAGGCATAATACAAAGGAGTAAAGTGGACTCTTTCTTAAAAAATATAGCTATATCTTTTTTGAAAAATATAGCCATATCTCTTTTTACAAACATAGGTAGTGGTATAGATGTACAAATACTTCTTCTTACTATCAACACATTTTAAACAGGTCAGTTTGTTGCACAAAACAGAGACTGAACCCAAAACCTGAACCCTAAAAAAAACCGAACCCCAACACCCGATAGTAAACCTAGGATTGTATTGTATGTCCCGAAACCTGATTTATAATTTTCGGGTCTATTCAGTCTTCGTCACCCGGTAACTGAATTACTCGAATAATCCGAAATGTCAAAGGCCGAGCTACCTTTTCCAATTCTACGCCAGCCAGCCGACCAGCCCAGTGAGTGAACAAGGCCAAACAAGGCCCATTCAACTGATCCAATCAAGTCTCTACTCCAGAAACAGAGCGTGCAAAAGGCCAGAAGCGCACGCCGCTCCGCAAGGGCGCAAGGCAGCCACCGCAAGGCCAACCCAAGCGCAAGCGCAACCGCATCGCCGCACGTCGCTACGCCGTCACGGCAGGTCGTCCAGCGCGCGCAGCGAGCCCGTGAGGCCAGGCTCCCACGCCCCACGGGCGAGGCCCTACGCGGCCACCCCCACCCACCTGCTGCAGTGCGGGACTGCGGGCACCGGCCATCGAGCACGGGCACGCGGACGCGTCAGTGCGCGATGCGGCCCCCGGCGCGGCGGAGGCTCAGCCGCTCGGCGAGCGCGCGCGCCCAGCCGCCCGTCGCTTCTCGCCCTCGGCAAGAAGAAGCTCCTCGGCAGGCTCCTACTACGCTCTGATCGGGTAATTCGGGTGGACGGCCGAAACCCGTGTGTCCATGGTATGCGCATGCGCGCCATGCTCACGCCACTCGCCACCGCCATCGCCTCCAGCAGTGGCTCCGCCCTACCCCTCTCGCATACCAAGCAGCTCCACGCGCGCATCCTTGTCGCCTCGCCGGCCTCCGTACCGTTCGAACGCATCCTCGTTCTCCGCTCCTACGCCGCGCGCGGCGACTTCGCCTCCGCCCGACGCGTGCTCGACGAGGCGCCGCGCCCGGCCTCGCCGCTCCTCTACAACGCCCTCATCCGCGCCCACGCCCGCCGCCTTGACCTCCATGCTACGCTCTCGCTCTTCGCCCACATGCGCCGCTCCGCCACACGGCCCGACGCCCACACCTTCGCCTGCGTCGTTCGCGCGTGCGCCGACTGCTCGCGCCCCGACGCCGTCAGGGTGGTCCACGGCGTCGTGTTATGTTCCGGCGCGTCCTCCCATCCGGTTGTAGGGAGCGCGCTTGTCAGTGGGTACGCGAAGCTTGGGCTCCTAGAGGATGCAGCCAGCAAGTTCGACGGATTGCGTGAGCCGGACTTAGTTCTGTGGAACGCCATGATGTCTGGATATGGGTACAAGGGAATGTGGCATGCTGGGCTCGAGGTATTTTCTGCAATGCGACGTGCTGGGGAGCAGCCAGATGGGTACACCATGGTCAGCTTAGTTTCATGCTTCCCGGAGCCTGAAGCACTTGCTTTCGCCCGAGCTGTCCATGGAGTTTGTGTCAAGGGGGGATACGATTCTGGACATCATGTCCGAAGTGCACTTGTTACCATGTACTTGAAGTGTGGATGCATGGAATCGGCCCAATTCTTGTTTCGTAATTTGCCAGATGCTGATTTGGTTACATGGTCATCGCTGATAACTGGACTATTGCAAACTGGAAAGTACAAGGAGTCATTTGATCTTTTCCGACAGATGTGCTATACTGGCTTGAGGCCTGATAGCATCTTAATTGCAAGTGTTCTCTCAGCATGTGCTTCTACAGCTGCCATGGGCTGCACAAGGGAGACCCATTGTTATGCAGTCAGACTGGGAGCTGATACGGACGTCAGAGTCTTGTCTTCACTACTGGATGCTTATGCAAAATGTGGTTTTGCTGAGCTTGGGTACTTGGTATTCCGCCAAATACCACATAAGAACTCAATCATGTACAACACGGTCATATCCAACCTTGGATCTCATGGGTTTGCAGTTAATGCTATTGAAGTCCTTGATGAGATGGTTAGTGATGAGCTTAACCCTGATGGTGCTACCTTCTCTGCTTTACTTGCTGCTTGTTGTCATGTGGGTCTTTTGGATGAGGGGTGGAAGCTGTTTAGGAGAATGAGGGACGAATTCCACGTAACGGCGACAATGGAACATTATGTGTACATGGTGAGGCTTCTTGCAACATTCGGTCAGCTGAAGGAGGCATATGATCTTATACAGACAATGCCAATGCAGCCAGATTGTGGTGTGTGGGGTGCATTGCTTTGGGGTTGCTCTGTCCATCGTGATTCCAGCCTTGGCAGGTTGGTGGCTGAAAAGCTCATTGAATTTAATCCTGATAAGCCTGCTTACAGAATCATGCTTTCAAATCTGTATGCATCACAGGAGATGTGGTGGGATGCTCATGAGGTTAGGGCTGTATTATCAAAAGAAGGTTTGCACAAAAACGTAGGTATCAGTAGGGTTGCTGAAGTAAGGATATGATCCCTGGGCATCCATCATCTCTAATATATCTGATCTATATATTGTTATATTGTGGTAGAAACAAAGTCCACTTGTTCAATATCGCTTTGTATCCTCTTAGTCTTACTCTTTCTTTGTTGTCTGCACAACATGGCTTCTCCATGTATAAGCATGAAATTGGGTTTTATGTCCTTAGTTATATGTGGAAAGCAGCTAAACGCTTGGAAATTTAGTTACAAACCAAATAGGCCCTCAGTCTCTCTTGTCAATGGCCTATGCCAAAAAAAAATTCGTCCAACCTAAGAGGAATAGTTGGTAATTAAGAATAAATTGGCACCCAAATTCGCATCAAAGAGGATTTGAACCTGGATGGTCAGGGTGTACATCCACACCCTTAAACAACTGAGCAGGCTCAGTTCCTATGTCAATGGCCTATGTCAATATCATACTGTCCTTTTCAGTGTTTTTTAGTTTTAGTATAGTACAGTCCAACTCTAAACGTTTCTGAAGAGGCCAAATGTTGAAAGCCAAAGACAGGCTTGACTCCTTCAGACTTCAGAGTCCATTGGGTCAGCAGCTGGCTGGCCAATTTTTTTCTAGTATTGGACCACAGCTGGTAGACTGTGTGAGAAGCATTTTCCAAGGTTCCAAACCATCAGAGCTTCAGGGAAGAACAATTAACAATGGACAGCCATAGGAAGCTGGATATTAACCGGCCATGGCAGGCAATTGACATGACAGGAAACCCAAAGTACCGTACAAGTATAAGCATTAGAAGCCAAACTTGGAGTATCAAATAAACCTCCTAGGTCACCGAAATTCATTTGCCTCTTGCTCACCATGGATAAACTTTGCTTCCTGTTGTGCCTCGTCTTGCTTCTGCAACACCTCCATACCTGCTCTTGTTTGCCTGATTGGCGAAAAAGCAACATAGCATCAACAGCGCTATGGCAACCCATGCAGTGCGGTGATATATCCATCAACTCTTCATGTAGCTCATTCCTCTATGTCACTCCTGAAGGGCGTAACCTGTCTACAATAGTTTCCCTCTTCAGTGGAAATGCATCCCTCATCCAGCCAATCAAGCGGCTCTCTAGTCCGGAGGAAGATCTGTTGGTGGGTGTGCCATGCATGTGTGAGGCGATCAATGACACCCTGACTGCTCTGTTCCATGACACTGAATATATGGTGGAGCCAGAAGAAACACCTCTCACTGTCAATTCCAAAAAATTCAGTGGGCTTGCAATGGATATTGGTGATGGCAATAACCTGACTCCAAACAAAGCAATTACAATTCACCTGCCGTGCGGATGTTCCTCAACAGCATCATATGGAGTTGTATCGTATGCAGTGCAGGAGGGAGATACCCTCAGTAATATTGCAAGCTTGTTTGCATCAAGTTCACAAGATATATTAAACTTGAATCCCAGCTTGAAGACGAATCCTGATTTTATTAAAGAAGGGTGGATCTTATTTGTTCCGATGGGTGTTGCTGGTTCTTCTAAGAAAAGTAAGTCATTGTTACTTACCAAAGCATTTTTCATATTTGGATTTCATGAAAAATACTTAAATTGACACATAAGGTTTCGCTACATGATATTAGTACCACTAGGAGTTGTCATCGATTTGAAGGAAAGATGTAGATTCTTCTTGCAACCCAAATCTATGCTGTAATTTTAATCTTTTTCAATTAACATGTTTATTGTGCTCTTATCTTGTATTCAATTATATACGATTTATTATTTTTGCCCTCTTGCTAACTGGAGGCTGAATCTTGCCTTCTATTTACTTTGTTTGATGATTCATAGAGGTTAGCAGTTTTTCAATTATAATAGCAGCATCCATATCAGCTGCAATACTTCTCCTCTGCGTGCTCGTGATCATTATTCGTCTGAAGAGGAAGTCTTCTCAGCACAACGTTGAAGCACCTATTATCAAAATGGACAGAGTTCCCAGCAACACAAGCATTGCTGCCCTAGAGAGCCGTTTCTTTCCATCCATGAGAATTAATGGTCTTGTGGGCTACCTTATTCTGTTTCTAGATTTTTGGCTAAACATATACATACCTTATTTCTGAAATGATTGCCTGCAGATATTGATCCATTCCAAACAGAGCGACCTGTGATTTTCAGCTTGAAAGTAGTTGAAGATGCTACAGCTGATTTTGATGAGAAAAGAAAGATTGGTGAGGGAGGATACGGCAGCGTCTATCTTGGTTTCATTGAAACACATGTAAGAAATTTCTGTAGCAATTTATGCAGGTTAGTTTAACCATGCAACAGCAAGCAAGATCCTTATGTGTGATCATGGTTGCAGGAAATTGCCATTAAGAAGATGAAAGCAAGTAAATCGAAGGAGTTCTTTGCAGAGCTGAAAGTTCTGTGCAAAGTTCATCACATAAATATTGTATGTACTCCATGGAATAAAAGATGAAATGGATATTTTGCGATGATCATCTGATGCAAAAGGAAAAAAAGATAATCTAACACATGATTACACGTAGGTTGATTTGATTGGTTATGCTGCTGGTGATGATCACCTGTACCTTCTATACGAATATGTCCAGAATGGATCGCTGAATGAGCATCTACATGATCCTTTGCTGAAAGGTAAGAAACAGAAAGACGACCAGTAGTGTCAATGGTAGCAGTATTTCATCCTTTAAATACGATCAAAGTGTCTTAAACTTGACTAATTTGAATATTGGGACATGCTATTGTCACAACACTTTTACTAAGAGCATTAATATTGGGTTCAACAAATGCATTGCACAAGTAGCTATGGTCAGTAAATAATACCTGAAGTGTCATTATATGTTAGGAGACAGGTAATGTTTGTTAGCATAGGAAATCCTTGGGAGCATGGATTTCTGATCTTACATGAGCATGTGAATGGTATTGATTTTATACATACATAAACTAATTTTCATGGAAAATGTTTTTTAGGTCAT
Source organism: Oropetium thomaeum (assembly GCA_001182835.1). NCBI lineage: Eukaryota > Viridiplantae > Streptophyta > Magnoliopsida > Poales > Poaceae > Oropetium > Oropetium thomaeum. The sequence continues at coordinate 542,785 of LFJQ01000082.1, forward strand.
CAACCTCTTTCATGGACTGCACGAACACAAATAGCATTGGATGCAGCGCGTGGGATTGAGTATATCCATGACCATACAAAAGCCTGCTATGTGCATCGTGACATCAAAACCAGCAATATTCTGCTGGATAATGGACTAAGAGCTAAAGTGAGTTCCTTTTAACCGTCAAATTTTGAAATATATCAGTCATTACCGTCTGCATTTTCTCTGTTTGATAGGTCGCCGATTTTGGGCTCGTGAAGCTTGTTCAGCGCAGCGATGAAGAAGAATGTGTGGCAACTCGTTTAGTTGGAACACCAGGCTACCTTCCACCTGAGTTAGTTTTTAGTTGACTTTGTTTACACTTTGATCAGCTGATGGAGTTTCACTTGTAGTAATCATACAAAGTTAATTCTACAGGTCAGTCCTTGAACTTCACATGACTACCAAGTCTGACGTGTATGCATTTGGAGTAGTCCTTGCAGAGCTGATCACTGGACTCCGTGCACTTGTGCGCGACAACAAGGAAGCTAATAAGATGAAGTCACTAATCTCAATTGTAAGGGCACTCATTCTATTTGTTTGCATATTAATGGTGCCAAAGTAAGAGCTATCTGTAATTCTGTGAACAGATGAGGAAAGCCTTCAAACCAGATGATCTAGAGAGCTCATTGGAGACGATTATAGATCCTAACTTGAAGGGCAATTACCCCATAGAAGAAGTGTGTAAGGTTGGTGAAAGTGTGTATACCTACTGATTCACTCGAGCATCTTTGTCAGCTGAATCTCACATCCCTGTTTTATAGATGGCAAACGTTTCGATGTGGTGCCTAGCTGAGGATCCATTGAACCGACCTGAGATGAGGGATATCGTGCCAACACTATCTCAAATCCACTTGACATCAACAGAGTGGGAAGCATCGCTTGGAGGTGACGACGAAGTATTTACTGGTGTTTCCGTCGGTCGATGATAATTAACACTCTTTCACATAGTAATGAAGAATGCACTCCTTTTTCTTTTATTTGAAGGAGAATAGTTCATGAACTGCAGGCAGTTTGTGAAATAATTTGATTCCTTGGAAACCATTGAATTGTTGATCTATTATTATTATTCGTATGAGGCTCTGTTTATAGGTTTCAAATGCTTTCTCACACACTACTCGTACAGCTGTAGTTAGATATATGTAATGATGTCATGACATGATATAACGGTAACGATTTCTCAGCAATTATTTGAATGACTGTATTCTTGTTGTTGGAAGCTAACTAATTATGTCATGATATAACCGTACGGATATCAGTGTAATGATTGATATTAATCTTGAAGGACTTGTGAAGGTAAATTGTTCAGTACCTCCTATACTGATGGGCTAGAACTTTCTCCCCATTTTTTTCTTTGTTTTTTCTTGTGAGAAGGCTAATCGTGCCGATTGTAATTAGGCCTATTATCTATTTGTTCGTGGCGGTATAAAAAATAGAATACTATTTCAATATTAGTCCTATTACTTCATTCCGAGCTCTCATATGCATGACAGTTTTCGGGCTGTCTGTTTCGAGTTGGTGACCACATGGAATCTTTTTCCTGTCACAAGAAAGTTGAAATGCTGATAAAATCGCACTACCCAGGAACAAACCAATTTTGTAACAGTCCACAATTATATGAAAAATAAATCGATAAAGATTGTGCCGTCTTGCCATTTGCTTGTCTCTAGACCGTTTCAACATTGCCGTCTAGTACAACAAAAAACTTCGTCGTGACGTGCAAGATTGCGTCGTAAGTACCCTCTTCAGCACATCCACTTGCGCGCTTTGCCGCGCCTATCAGCTTAAAAAATTAAAATTTAAGGATTATTAATATGTACAATTGTAAAACGTGGATACAAAATGATTAAAAAGTTTTCTAAAATAGTTAAAGGATAAACATGATGTCAAATGAAACATACAAACTTATGTGAACAAATTCAAAGTGAATACCAAATAAGATAGGGTCTATTTCATCAAATATTATATAGAAAAATCTTGTGCAAAATTAACATATATGTTGAGAAAAGAAAAAAAATGAATTGTTAAAATAGATAGACTTCAAAACAAACCTATACATTTAAGTTTTTTAAAATATACATTACGTATCGTACCAGATTGTCTATGACGCGATTTTAAAACTTAAATAAAATTATTTTAAAATTTTTGAAGAAAATATATCTTGTGAGATCTCATTTTGTTGGATTAATTGTAAGGAACGCAATGGTTCAAAATGGATTTGAAAACGGAGTTACGATTAAGTAAAAAAATCAATTTAAGTGTGAATACTAAAAGAAATTTTTTCAACAAATATGTCGACGACACATGACGGGACATGTGGCAGGTTCTAAAGATGGCCATAAAGTTTCAAATAAGAAGGATGCTTGAAACCTAGGCTGGTTCAGCCTTTTAATATAATAACTTTGCATTCTCCAATCTACCCTTAAAAGGGACCCTTCAGATTGGAAAACCATGCTCTCTTTCTCTCTCTCTCAAGCATGAAAATAAATACTCTCTTCGTACTTATATTAACAACAAACAATTGAATAATGGATGGAGTCCACATGTAACTGGAAATGCTTCATGATGGGATTGTAAATCTAAGGTGATGCTGCTTCGTACTGACATTTTTTTTTTAATAATGGAACTAAGGCCAGCCTCTTCTTCTTCGTACTGAAATTGGTAGAGGGAGAGGAGCAAATTTTGATAGGGTGGAGAAGTCCCAAATAGACCCTAACAAAGAAGCTAACAAAAGAAAGCCCTGCACCGTTGTAGATAATTGGACAATAACCTATAGGTACTTTGGATACAATAAGTTGTGTAATAGCAGTGTAATTGGCAAAACAGTATCAATGTTTTTGCGACACGAGTATGCTTAGGGATGCAATAAATTGTGTAATAGCAGTGTAATTGGCAAAACATTATAATCTGAACTATAATCTCTTTGATGCCTTTTTTGGTAAGTGGAAATTGATGTAATCGATGCCATCCTATTAGCATTTCAATTCACCCAACTAGTTCATACCTCGCGTCGTGCAGCTGGACATAATAATATAAGGTATTAACGTGCGTGCATGCCTAAGCACTAAATTAAAGTAAAATTTAATTTTAAGACTATAGCTTAGGATGTTTTATATAATAAGAAATTCTTAAGATACATAGAAAGACATTAGAAAAAAGTTAAATTTTATTGTAAAACCGAATGAATTGTTTAAATGTAAATCAGAAAATGAGAAATGATAGCAACATACTGATACTGATGCTGGAGAGATAGCCTACCATGTCTCTTTTGTGAAATTAGTAGGTCCAAAAATTGAGGTGTAATAAAGGATAAAAAATAAAAAAAGAATGTATGTATTAGGTCCACCATAAAGAAACATAAACCACCGGGCAAGAGTTTATGATGTTGAGTTTTGAATAAAAAGGATTACCGAATGAAGAGTTTATGAAGGCACCATCTCAGCCAAGTCACCTCAATTGCACTAAACTTTTGTGGGCTAAGTACATTAGACACAATTGAGTTGAAACATAAACAGAGTAAACCTTTTGTGTACCATAACAATCAAAGTATAAGGAACCTAAAATGATAAATGAAGAAAATCAAGTAAAATCAGATAGCACCATGACTCTGCAGAATTGTTACTTAGCAAAAGTATAAGAATATAATAATAAAGACAATAATAGGAGGGGGAAAGGGGGACTAACGAAAGCAAATTGCCTTGAAATGACTGCATTTTCATGTGATAATACAAACTCTATCAGAAGAGGAACATTAATTCAGATCCAGTATGAACGACTATAGATCGCTAAAGAAATATGAATAAGATCCATATCTTTAGGTCAAACTGAAGATGGAAACAACTTGCTCATCTAAACTTCTGTTTCCCGGACTGGAGCTGTCACTTGTAGCCTTTTATCATCTAGTTGTTCAGTTGTTTTCGCCTAAAGAACACAATACAGACCACCAACCATTATCACTCCACCCAATATACTGCAGAAAGAGAGAAACCAAATTTCGGGGGGTTCTCAACAATTGTGAAGCATCTTGTTTAAGGGAAAGGGGTAAATGGTAAATAGAAAACAGAGACACGAACCTTCCAATGGTAACTGATTCTCCTAACACAAATAAGGACAGCATTATTGTGACGAGCAGAGTTATTGGCATTGTCATGGCCAGGACAACTGGTCCACTTTTGTCGATCACCCATACTTGCATGTAATATGCAACTCCAGAAACAATTATGCCCTGCACTCAAAAGGTTTGATAAGCATCTTATTCGCATTGGTAATAATTCTGTCATAAATGCCGATGCTGAACATGCAAAAGACTGGAAACTATTTCCATTATCAAAAACAAATAGGCGAAAGAAAAAAATGCATCTATTTTCTGGACTCTATAGCAGGAAAAGTACATAAGCCAACCGAAAGATTTTAACTAAACGATGGAAAAAATGGTTTTAGAATAGGCTCAGTTTCTTTGGACATGCTGAAGTTGAAAAAATAAATATAACCAATAAAGCAAGACCTCGTAAAAAACACGTCGATTATCATGTGGAATCTCAGTGTTTTCTATCAATTTTATTTCTATTCAAAATTGATTGCAAACAGACTTTACAGCTTAGATGCCGCTTTGTTGGTAAACAGTTTCACACAACTCACATTATGTTGGGTTCATACAGCAGGAATCTTGTCCTTGATGATAATCTCCAGGTTGGTAATACTATGTTATAAAGTTAAAATTTTGCAAAGTATTCTGTCAACATATCATAGGATAACCTCTTGTGTCACCTAGAGCGTAAATCTAGTAATGTTAATAAATGCATATCAAAACTTGCCACTCGATTAGGCCATACACTATAGAATCTCTCTCTTTTTAGCACACGTATACAGTAGAATCCAAGGACAAACTGGACTTACACAATACAATACAGCAACAAGACCCATATCCAGTCTCAGCTTCCATCGTGAAAAATCTCTCTCAACAGCTAGAGCGATGAAGAAACTCTGAACAGTTGAAAATATCATTTGGATGGTTATGTTGAGAAGCTTGGAGGGGTATGCCTCCAACATAGGGCCCTGAAAATGGTGAAAGTAGCTAGTGTGATCATGAGTACTTTTTGATGTCCTGAAAACAGTTAACACAATTTCAAAATAGAACCTAAGAGATCATACCTAAATTACTGTCCATCGAGCCCAAGATGTAGTTGATAAAGTCGTTAAGAAGATTCCTAATATCCAAGACCTTGTAGGATGAGAAGTAACTCCTGTGTGGGACTTACTTATATTGTGAAAAAGATGGTGGTGGTTGAATGATTTTAGTTCATGTCCTTGGTAAAATGCAACTACAATAACACTTGCAATGCAAAACAATATGCCAAAAACCTTTGCAATTCCATGGAACCTCTTCAAGTTCAAAGATTCCATCCTATCAGATATATAGAATGAAAAAGGTTATAACATTATTTAGACAGCATTTTAGGATTCTAAGATCATCAAGCTTGAGGGAGAGTTGTACGGGAACTATAAACTCACAAGTTTGTCAGAAAATAAAAGGTTCACAAAGTCATAGGTCAAGATATTTGACTCTCTTTTAATACTCTAACAGACCATTTGCATGATCCTCACTGTATGTACAATCTGCGAATTTATATATGACAACTTGTTGAAACATACATTATGAACCATGTTTCTCGTTAGGGTGTTGAAGTATTGACATTATCATGCCACCAACCTTCTCGGGATAAACCTCTATATGACACTACAATTATTTAGAATCTCTTATTTAACACTGCAAATACGAAAAACCCCTCTGTGACATCGAGTTAAATTTTTATAATAAAAAAATCAAACTTTTGTCGTAGTAGGTGAAATCATATTTTACAACTTTTCTTTTTGATCTGAGTTAAAATTCAAAAATTATGATATTGAAATCCACCATAATCATTTTTTTGGAATTATGTCATAATTTAAAATAATTTGTGAAATTTGGTACAGACTTCTCTTTTAGGATTGTGATCACTATAATAATTACGTCCACTGTGTTGCTATCAAATTTATGAAGATCATTAATAATTTAAATTCAAGTCAATTTATTTCTAAGTTTAAATTAGAGTGAGCTTAACTTTAGAGCAACTAGAAACCTTACAGACAGCTGTGAACCAAGCTTTACAGTTTATTTCTAAGTCTAACTATTTTAAATAATTCAAACAAATTTTATGGTGACTTTTAATCTCTAAATTTAATTCAAAATTCTATTCAAATTTGAATTAGTATCAAAAGCAAAGGTTGTGGAGTATGATTTCACCTACCGTCACAACAAGTTTTGGAAATTTGTCATATACCATAAATTATTTATTTTAATGTTCTTTATAGGTCAATGTCATAGAAGGGATAAAAATTACAACTCGATGTCATAGAGGGGTTATTCGTGTTTGCATTGTGAAATAAATAATTCTATAAAATTGCTATTGTCGTACAGGGGTTTATCCCAACCTCCAAAGGCATAATTGAATAGCATATAATTCTATGCAGAATTGAAACAATCAATTCAATTGAGTTTGCATACTACTCCCTCCAAGTTTTCAAAATATAGCCATAAGAAGAATCAATTTGAGTTGATTTGTAACTAGAATGTTGTCCTAATATAATTATCATATTTAAAAGTGAGAAATTATGCTCCTAGACATTGCTCGTAGTTGGAATTGGCAAGATGGGCACTGCTGGTTCCATATTTTGCTTATAGAAATATAGAAATCATGCCTCTTATCCCTAGGACATTAAAGCTGGACAGAAGTGTTCTCGTGATCATTTTTTACTTCAATGCAAAAGATAGATAATGCTTTGAAATTTTGCATGAAAATTCGTGACTACAATTGTTTTATCTATGAGATTTTTTGCAATAGTTTTTATTGTTTGTATGACTTTTCAACTTGAAGAATATTATTATTCAGACAAAACTTGGTAAAAGGTGAAAATAATATTTGAAAAAGACATCGTTAGAGAATATAGCAACGTACATTTGTGTGTTGAGATAAAGTTGTTCACAATAAGGACCCTTCTCTCCTGCTATAGTATCTTTTTTTACAAGGTCTCCTGCTATAGTGTCTTATGAACAAAATCCATGATTTCTAAAGTCTCCAGTGTCCAGCAGTAAAACATGGAACGGGTGGTGTTCGCTAGCAAATTCTCTATTATGGAAATTCCTTAGTGGCCATTCAAAAATGTTAAAGTTCGTTATTAGCCACTAAAAATTCTGAATTTCCTTTTTGCCCATCACTTTTATTTATTTACTCCTTATTGGTCACTTGCATAAATTGTTATTTTTGCAAATGGTATGAAGTTTGAAGTTGAATTTTATATACCTCCATTAGTAGGTGCAGTTTTGGATCATGATTTGTTTCACAATTTGTTGAAACTTCAAAATATTTTTTTTGTTGAATTTTCAAAAACATACGCTGGGGTTTTGATTTCTTTTTTTAAAACAAAAATACTCAACATCCAAAATTGCACATATATTATGATGGTGTACAAAATTTCAAATTCAAATTTCATAATTTTTGCGAGTTTCAAAAATAACAATTTATGAGAGTGGTATATAAGGAATGAAAAATAAGAATGATGGCCAATAAGGAAGTTCAAAATTTTCAAGGCTAATAATAATAAAGTTCAACTTTTTTTATGGCCAATAAAGAATTTATCCAACTATTAGTTGTTTCCAGGAGCAAAAATTTAGAAAGCGAAAATAGTATGTACAAAGGCATGTTGCTCGTTAGTTCGTTCACAAGTTGGAATCCTTGAGTAGTTAATGACTTAGTTTGTGCCCGTAACAACTCACAAGTTGAACTCCTTGAAAAGCTAAGAAACTGGCAATACAAGGGACAGAAGCAGTGGCGCATTGGGGAATTATGATGTTCCAAGATTTATCTCATCAAATTCTAGAATTCTAAATAAGACTTTGATTCTTATAAGACTGCTGGGTCCTAGGTGACACTGTTTATGGAAGAGGAAAATAACGGAGAATTAGCATAGTAGTCTCTGTACGGTACAGTTATATGTCCAGTGCAGTGCATGGCTTAATGCGAAATTAGAATCATGAAAACCCGAAATTTATATCTTGAAGGAATGCAATTATGGAAATGAGCCCCCTCGCGCGTTACCTGAGAAGAAGAGCCAAGAAGAAAGCCACCACAGGAAGGAGGTTAAATAGTGCTGACGATGATGTCGTTTAAATATAACTGAGACCGAGACTATATATATTTATAGCTCCAGTTATTCTAAAAGCAAAACAGAGACATGAACCTATTAGTGCACAAACTGACAACAACCCACCATACCATAACCATTTCACAAACAGAACAGTCGACCTGCTGCTTAAATAGCTATGACAGGAACTGTAAAACTGAAGCTGACGAAGAGCAAAGAAACATTGAAGACGCAAATTAAGTTCAAACACAGATAGGTCGGTAGGAACTACCAAACTAGTATTAGCAAACCTATATGCGAAACATGAAGACTGAAGAACAATTCATGTTTCGGCTTGATATAGCCATTTATGTTTCGGACTTTTCATGTTAATAATGAGCAAATAAAGAAACAATGACAAAATAAATACAGATTGACATTTTCACCTTACCCATATAACGCATGCACAAATAATTTCAGAGAGACTTTGACTGACAGTGGAGGAGCAGTTTTCCTGCAAAAAGAAATCAAAGTTCATTCTTCCTCCATGACGAAGTGAATAAGTTAGAAACTAAAACTTGTATTACCTTTCAAGCAAAAATGAAATGGGCACCAAGACCAGAATAGCAGTCGCATGCCGGTAGAAAACGAACACCGACGTGCTCATGCCTTCGTTAAAGGCACCTTTGGTTACTATCTGCATGCCCCCGTATATCGACCTCAGGAGAAACGCGACCACCAAAGCTGTTCTATTATTGGCCATTGGTATAATAGCAGTGTGCTGGAACTTCAGAACATCTCTACTGTTCGTTATATATAGAGCCAGTAGGCCTGAGTCTGGCCGTAACCCGACATAATGTGCAGGGGCATAGTTCCTTTTAGTAAATCCAGATGCTTACAAATTAATCCCTCCTGTTTTTAGTTGATGCCGTTAGGACAAGTTTAATTTTTAGTGTAAAAATAAGCTATAAGTGTTTTCCTAACATCATCAGTTAAAACCGTTGGGAGTAATCACTTAATGAGGCTTTATTTAACAGTGGGCATACATTGCAATCAAATTTTGATGGGTGAGAACTTCTAACAGGATTATCAATTTGGCAGTGCATATATCAGCAGGTATGGGCCTTAAAGGTTTTGCCCTGTTTTTAAAACAACCTAATAACTTAAGATAAAAATTAGTTACTATCGTTAGGAAAAAAAATTGTAGTTCAGAATGAACCAAAGCCGGACAACAACTTTGATGATACTGATATAGATGTGTCTGCAATGAGCTAAATATAAAACTTCCAGCACATAACAGCTAAACAGCACATTGTAAGGCTTAGATGTTTCAATAGGAAGGGACAACATATATACTTTTTGAAAAGTTGAATCTCTGTTCTGGGCCGTCCACTAGCGAGCACTTCAAAAGCCATCAACCCTCAAATGCAAATAAACAAGGTTAAAGGAAGCAGAAAGGAAACAAAAGGAATACTTTGATTCTGAGGATGCACATCAACAGCTTTGGGCTTATTTTCCCAAAAAAAAACAGCTTTTGGGTTTATTATATTTATATTTTTTCTAACATGGTTTATATCGTTCAATTGCACTTTGGTAGAATGAGATGCGCCTGCTATACTCCCTCTATTTTTAAATTGTTGTTGCCGTTGACTTTGATCAAGAACTTTGACTGCGTCTTATTCAAAATTTTTGTTTAAAATGTGTAATACTAAAAGTCATGTCTCAATAACATGTGGTGATAAGTTGAATCATAACAAACTTTTTGATATTTTTTGATTTTTTTTAATATGATCAATGGTCCAAGTTGACGGTCAAAGTTAACGACGACAACAACTTAAAAACGGAGGGAGTATCAATTTCTAGGTTACTTGGCCTGAAAGTACAAATATCAGAAAATCTTAATCATGATAACTAATATTATATATATATATATGTACTATGTACTTCTAATTATACTGTCATTTTAGACCTGACAGTTTACTGGCTTTGCACATATAACTGTTGCTAATGCATTGCCACTGGCAGCATCAGTAACACTGAGTTAGCTAGAAAGCACGCTGAATCTGTTCTGACTAATACTGTGTACGGCTTCAAAAAGAACCGTCCGTAGTGAGTGATGTGCGTGTAACACTATCCCCCGACATCTCAGGCAGCGCGCACTTAGAGATCCTGATTTCCTCAGCAGCATCACCTTTATGTGCGTTAGTACTATAGAAGAGCATCGAGTATGTTGCTTCCAGGTAAACAGGAAAACGTTCTTGCGCTTTATTTTCAAAAGAGAACAGTAGTGAGCAATGCCAACCGTATCATGATATGGCCAATTCTTAGCTTTGCCCTCACCGGTTTCCATAACACTCCCTCTGTTTCTAAATTGTTGTTGTCAGAATAATAATTTAATTGTGGTTTAGAAAGAAACTAAAGTTTTAATCCTAATGACAACAATTTAAGAATGGAGTATGAGCTAATATCTCAAATAAACCATCAGCCCAAGTTCAACATAATTGCCATGGCTTGTGTTTGAGCACTACCCAATTATTATGCTTGGAAGAAATACAATAATAATAATAACTCCGTTGTAAGCCACAAATTTATCTGCTATGCTTGGTACCTAAAATCCATGACAACAAACCTTTCAACAAAATCTTAAACCTAGTAATTTCCATACTAGACACCAGTATGCTTACAGAGAGCAAACTTAAAGCAAAAAAGGTAGCATTTCAACACCAAACATATTATTTCAGCATAGACACAAGTCTGTTCAGCATGGGTAGTGCACAGGAGTTTTAGTTTGTCACGCCCGCCTTCCGGTCCACATCAGGCGCTGTTTCCGTCAAATCTTGAGTCAGTGGGAACCGGAGCTGTGTTTTCCTGTTCCTCCAAATCCGAGGCAATCTTCTGTCTGTCGTTTTGCATGCTCATAGCTACCTGTTCTATTCTCTTCCCCCAGAGTACATTATACAGACCTCCAACCATAAGTAGTCCACTAATTACACTGCACATCACAAAGCGCGACTTAGATTATCAAGGATTTCTTCGATACTCTTTTTGGAAAAGCGAAAGCATGCATATTTAAGCAGTGATGTGATACGCACCTTCCCAGGGTGACGGCTTCTCCCATGAAAAATGTTATGAGGATTGTAAAAACCAGAGTCAACGGTACTGTCATATTTAGGAATACAGGCCCCATCTCGTCAATTAACCAAATTTGGAGGTAACATGAGATTGCGAAAGTTACAGCCTGCAGTGTTCAGTGACTTTGCAGAAGTTACTGCCAGGAGATTTAACAGAATTCTAATCCTAAAAAAAAGTGAGAACTATAATGACTACAAGGGCATGCTGCTATTGTGAGAGATCCATTTTTTTGCAATACCAATTGTAATGACTATGAGGAGATGGGGTGCCTGTAGGCTAATAGGATTGAGATTTGGCCAATTCAGCAGTGATCATGGCCAATTCATATCTTAACAACCTCCGGATTCCCCTTGTCTCTGATTGCCTCAGGGCTCTTAGTTGCAAAAATACTGACTAAATTATGTGATAATGGCAACACCTCAAGTGACTCTAGACATTATGAAGGGTTTGGGCCACTGCACATTATGAAGGAACATCTCTAAAACATGACTCTGAATTGCAGTATGCCTAGAAATCCATGTGTGGATGCGCCAGAAACCATTGTCTAGGATATCAATCTTGTTCTTTTATTATAATATTACTTATCAATTTGATATTTTATATATTATAATAATCCTTTTTGTCCCTAGTTGGGTTTCATCATTAGCTGACCCAACTTGCTTGGGCAAAAAGGCTTTGCTGTTGTCAATTGCTGTTCATATTGCTATCCGTATGTTCAACATAAATGTAACCAATAACTATGTCAACAGCAAAGATTTGTCTTCCCACATCTTAAGAGAACACATATTTTCATTTCCTGTTGTCAATATATATTAGATGGTTAAATGTTAAAACAAAAACTATTAAAGATAACTTATCCTGTTTAAGCTAAAAATATTTTTCTAAAAGTATTTGTGAGGAATCTTACACAATATATGATGGCGACAAGACCTACATTCAGACCCAGTTTCCATCTTGAAAGATCTCTCTCTATTACAAGAGTCATGAAAAATGATTGAGCAGTTGCAAAGGCTATCTGTAAAGTTATGTTGAACAGCTTGGATGGATATTCCTGTGATAAACGCCCCTAGGAAGTACCATGAAGGATAAACTTCAGAGCAAACAAACTTGCAAATGCACATCAGAAAACAAGACTGTCTATGTATGTGCTTGCTGCAGAGCAAGAAGTATACCTGAAGTATTGCCCAAAGCGCCCACATTACAGCTGCCAATGACTGCAATAAAGTTCCTAGTACCCATTTACTTGAGGAATTAGCACCATCATGGCTTGTATAATGGAAATGGCGGTAATGGGTGAAAGATTTCAGTTCAGGTCCTTCGAATAGTGCAAGTACAACGGCGCCAATACAGCAAAGCACTATCCCAGAAATTTTAACATGACCGTGGAACTTCCATAAGTTCAAAGACTCCATCCTGCCAATTGAAAAACAACAAATTATTCACAACTCGAAGGAAGTATGGTCAGAGAAAAAAGAAAACCTACATATAGATAACCTACGCCCTGCTGAATCCATTAATTTTTAAAAAAAAATCAATAATACAGATTAAACATAGTAGTCAATTAGCAACAACCAACAACCATCAAGCCTTTCGGCCAAGAAAAGGAAGAAACAGAGACAAATGAAGAAAGACAAGTAAACCCAAAAAACCAAAGGCAAATGAGGACAGAAAGAAAAAAACAACAACAAAAAACTAAAGGTAAAAAAGTGGAAACACCCAACACAAAAGACTCAACAAAAAAACGATGGAAGAAACAAGAGGAAATGGTTAAAAAGCAAATCACGGTTCTGGCATGTATATCGCTAGTTTCTACAAATTTCTGTGGATGTCTAACTCTTTAGCGATATTCCAATCATTCATGTCCCTCTTTACTCACTCCTCCCATGTCAAGTTTGCAGTTGTCAATTAAGGAAAGGAAAATAATAACAATTTGCAGTTGTGAGTTGTGACTGAGTTTTGCAGCATACAAATGAGAGCTGATTGGCACTAACTCAAGTTTTCTGCTGCAGATGAAACCCTCTTATAGTAGCACACATACTTTTTTATTTTTGCAAGAGTACCACATATACTAGTAAAAATTAATTGTATATTATGACATAAATTTCCCACATAGACCTACGAAATGATCCTGGTCTATGTGGTGTAAACTAGACATTGTGAGCAGGTGGGCCACCACAGGATCCACAAGATTTTAGTTATGCCACAATGCCTTAGGTGTCACCTAGGATTTGTGAGGGGGATGTCTCGTCAGGGGATGCCACTGCTAAAAATAGTAGTTGTATTGAATAATAGCCCCAAGGGGGCAATATATAGAGGTTACACCACTCAATACTATAATAGGATAAGGATTCTACAATTAGACTTTTATGCGACTGCTATACCCTTAATAGCCATAACGGCACAGAAACCCTAGAAACGACAACAATCTAAGTGTACTTTACAAGTTTGGCTAAATGGATTTTAAAGGCACTAATAGTCAGAAGAAAAGGAAAATTGCATGCTTCGTTTCCATTTCTGAGTATTGTTTTTTTGTCAAGCATAGGGGTTAGGAGTTTGAACGGCATTCCTCATGTCCTGGGTTCGATTCCCCATGGGAGCGATTTTTTTTTTCCTCAAAAAAACGCAGGAGATCTGCGCATCATTATATTTAGGGATACTTTCTAGATCTGCGTGAGAGATCTTCTCTTACAAAAATGCCTGGGGCGACATACCCTCTGCAGGTCAAGTTTTAAATATACATCTCAATTATATAAAAGAAAACTTGATGCAAGGGCAGAGACAAGAAAAGGCTGGCTGCCTGGGACATGTAAGCACTAGGGTCTTTTTTTTCTCTTTTTGAAGAAAATCTAGGGGCCTATTTTTGTGAGAAGCAAGATTGCGGTTCTGGTTTATAGCCTCCCTACTGGAGGTCCCATGCGCTACAAGGTCCTTCTGTACTATAACTCAACTATAAGTGTCTGGAAACTAAAATCTTCTCCGTTAGGCCATCATGAAGGATAGTCTTTTCAAAGTTATCAGTACTGCCATAATATGAGCTCACATTGTGTAGAAACATTTTGGAGTTATTAATTACACATTTATGAATCAATAATAGAAAACAAAAGTTTACTATAATTTGATTATATGTTAGATAAAAGAAGGACGAAGGAATATGTTATCTAGACCATTCCAGGAACAGCAGTCATCACACTGAAAAATTTACCTAAAAAGAATTGCCAAGAAGAAAGTTAGGACTGGTAGAAGATTTGCCACTGCAGAAGCAGATGTTGCTGAAGCGTAAGTGAGGCCAACACATGATATGTACATAGAAGCAGACATCCTGAGAAAAATGACCAAAATATACAGAAGAAGTTATTAATAAAAGTTATACTACAGCTAGATTACTTAATTATAACATTTACCCTTTACCAAGACGAGAATTAATTTAGCTTATTATGGAGAAGACACTGTTTCATGGAAATTCGTAGAGAAATGATACACGCAACATAAACACTGACTTCCTAACTCTATGAAAACTAAAAGACGATGTAAGGAAAGTAGCAGCTCGTAAGTACAATAGTACCAATGCATGCGCGCACACATGCAAAATACTGTGCTAGAAAAATGTTTTTCAAGGACAAAATACCAAATGAAACAAAAAAAAAATCCAGATATTTTGAGATAAATCATTAGAGATAAAACACTGCAGTAAAACTAGTTACATAATGAAAACAATTTATCATTCATACACAGATGAAACACTTCCACATCTACTTGCAAACTAGGTTATATCAATTAACTCGACAAAAATGAGTCTATTGATTGGATCATCGTTAGTGAAGGTGACGAGGAGATGGCTTTATTCAGTTCACTGAAACACCCAAAAAAGAAAATGAGAGAACAATTGATGGAAATATCCCAAAGAAAACAACTTCATTTGTTTTCACACCTAGGATACACTATGGTAAGCTCTCAAAACACAAGACTGTTTGCATACGAACAAAAGGAATTAGCATTTGTCACAGCAAGAATACATTACATTAAGATATTGATGTTTTGAAAGTTAATCAAATAGTTTGGAAAAACGATATGTCAAGATGGCCAAATAATAGAAAGAAACTTAGATGATGCTTATTGACGAACATAATTTGACCTACCCATATAATGCATGCATAAAGAGCTTCATAGAGACTTTGAAAGACAGTGCTGGAGCAGTTTTCCTGGAAAAAACAGACCTTGATTTCTCAATGTTGCTTCTTTCATGGCATCCAGGCAAATAAGCAACATAATTTACATACCTTTCCAATGCAAAGGCAATGGGTAGTAAGAGCACAGTGGCTATCAGATGCCTGTAGAATACAAGAACAGATGTACTTGTGCCTTGGTTAAAGGCAATTTTGGTCAGTACGTTCAATACTCCATACATAAGTCTTAGGAGAACCGAAACAACATAAGGAGCTATTTTTGCCATTATTTGTCTGTTTAACTCCAAGAATGATAAACTTAGCTTCTTCAGCACCAGAATATTTCACGCAAGACATCTTGTTAGTTGTATGGCCTTGTAGACATCCACTTACACAGATAGCCTTTAGTAGAAAAAAATAAGATAAGTGCATCTTTGCAGAGACCAAAGTAGTCAATGCAACATTAATGTGGAAAAGAAATCAGGCACTGGGCAGCACTTACAGCAAAGTAGATTGGTTGTAGAACAAGTGGCGTCAGTAAACATTCACTTTGGGTACTAAGAGCACTAACTGTGCCATTGAGCTTTTAAACTAAGCAAAACAAATTATTAAGATAAGGTAATTAATGGTACAGAGAGTACATTGTAATAAAGCAGTTAGTGCTAGATTATTTCTTTTGACTCGATTTTCAACCACATATGAAAGGTAAACAGCTGTCAATAGAAGTCATCATAGCATATATCTGAGGCGATGAGGCCTAACATATTAATACTACAGAATACATCACACATAACATAATCAATTTCAGCTAGAAAGCTCCTACACCTAAATCCAAAAGAAATACTAACTTCTTAACTGGATCGTCCTGCTTACTCAGCATTAATTTCTATATTAACTAGTTCATCATCGCCCACCAATAAGAGACAATCACCCAATACTAAGACACACGATCCTCACAGTTCCAGTGTAACTGGTACTGGTAGTACTAGTGCTATGCTTACATGTTGTAAACATATGCAAACTCAGGAATAAAGCATTATAGGAATACCAAAAGTCATCAAGCAAACAAATGGTTATTGATCATGTGCGATAACTTTCTCCAACACTACAGAAGTGTGGCAAGTAGAATAGTTTATTTCAGTGAT
Source organism: Oropetium thomaeum (assembly GCA_001182835.1). NCBI lineage: Eukaryota > Viridiplantae > Streptophyta > Magnoliopsida > Poales > Poaceae > Oropetium > Oropetium thomaeum. The sequence goes on from LFJQ01000082.1 coordinate 559,406, forward strand.
GACAGGGAAGTTCACTTGTACGAGAAAGAAACACCCTAGACAAGACGAGAAGTAAAAAGGGAAGGAGAGAATGACGTCCTTGAAGATAGCGCTTTTTATATATTCATAGAAATGAAAGCCAGGTAATGAACCTCATTTGTGTTAATATAAATTGTATGAGTTTTGTTATATTCACCACTATGTTGTCATATTCAGGTGTTGCTCCCAATAGCAGCAAAAGTTTTGCAAACCCATGCTGTTTAGGTAGCCTAGGTATCCAAGCCTATCCCCAACACCACAGGATGCTACAATGCCTTAAAAAACATGGCATAAAGCCATGAACCACCTGCGATGGCAAATGGCATGAGAAGCATAGTGGACAAAAGGACTAAATGAGAACCAAAACTTTAGCTAGCATGCATATTAATTAGATTTGTTCGTTTTATAGTAAAAAATAAGAACTATTCCTTGCCTTCTTTCTGCACCACTATAAGCTATGGACCTCACCTTGTTCCTAGTTAATGAGATCCGGGTCACAAGCATATCTGAATATATCCTTTTTTTTATGATCTGTAGAAAATAATGTTCAATGTTTCAGGCATGCCAGCAAGGGGAAAATTAATACAATATGTCGATAAAAAGGCATGGGGAAAACAAAAACTTTTTGACTTGTTACTCATGCCAAAATGAATGCACAGATCTGTTTGGGGCGCCATAGCCGCATGTCTTTGCCTATAGAAGTATCATATCACTTCTTTATGTTATAAAGTGTAAATTGAAGACTTACCATGAAAGCTAGTCCTTCCATTATCAAATTAAGGTCATTAGGACAAAGAAAAAAATCTAATTTCAAATTAAACCAAATTTATTGTCCTAATGATAAGAATTTAAAAATGGAGGCAGCAGTTAGTTCAAAATTGTTGTAGCTCTTTCTATTGTTTTCTTTGGTTTCATGTTTGTTCATGTCGCTAAGAGGGTTATGTCCCCAACAAATTTTCAGCTGCTTTCATCCCCATAGATGGCTAAAATTACTCGTGTTTGTTTATTTGATACGTGAAAATTGTTAATAGTCAAAGCATAGATAAAAACAAATAAAGCAACAATCTTAATAAGCAGCGAAATTACAAAGCAGATGTATTTGACTAGCAATGGCTGAATTGACGGTGGTTTGTTCATCAACCATAGTAACAAGATTCTGCAAACTGACTGCATAAATTGCCCCTATTTATAGAATAATAGCAACTCACGTTCAAGTAGAAACAACAACAAAGCAACTGGATCTAATAAGTAAGAATGCCCTCATGAGTGAAGCGCTGTTAACTGTGGTGAATTGAATGTAAACAAACGGGCATACAGATTTCCTCAATACTCAAAAGAACATTCTAGCCATTGTGTTGCCACAGAACCCAGCTAACTCATTTAACATTATCACTGCAAAGCTAAGTAAAATTATAAGCATGCATACATACTACATTCTGGATGATATCAAAACCGTCGGCCTGATTTCTTCTTTCCCAAGATCACCTCCCACACCACTGGTGAAAACGGACCTTTCTTGTCCAAGTGGTCCCTGATGGACTTTTCATCAATGGCGAAGTTCCTGTCCTGGAAGCTCCTCACAAGCTTCTCGCCTTCATCCACCCCCTTCATCTTGCATACCACGTCGATCAAGCCAACAAAAGTCTCAGCATTCGGTGAAAGTCCAGCCTCAAACATCTCCACACAGTATGCAACTGCATCATCCAGCCTTCCCCCCTTGCACAGGCCTTGTATCAGGAGCCAGTAGCTGAACGCGTTGGGAATGACCCCGTTCCCCTGCATCTTCCTGAAGATCCTGACAGCGTCGTCAAACTTGGCGGCCTTGCAGAACGCATCAACAACGGCGGTGTAGATGACGACCTCCGGAATGGCTCCCTTCTCTCGCATCAGGCCGAACAGCTTCATGGCGTCCTGCACCAGCCCGTTCTTGCACAGCCCGTCGAGCATGGCCACGGCGTTGGGTATCAGCCCCGTCTGCTTCATCTTCCGGAAAATCTCGTCCACGTCCTCCGGCTGCTGCGGAGGCGGAGGCTCACTCTCAGACAGCCGCCGCTCGGCGCCGTCCCGCACAGCGGAGGCTGCGCCGCCGTCGCCATTTCCCAGCTTAAGCTTCTCCAACAGCGTCTCTCCGACAGCCTTCTGAGCGCTCAGCTCAGGCGGCGGCTGTTGCTTCGCCTCGGCACCAGCGGAGGAGGACGAGTCGGGGGCTTCCCTGCCGCGCCTTGGGGGCGGGGGAAGGGGGTTGTTCTCCGGGTCGGCACCGAAGTTGAGGGTGCGGAGGAAAGCCTCGTCCTCCTCATCCTGCCGCGCCTCGCGGATCACCCGGCGGCGGCGGTCGCCCGTGGAGTAGGGACGCGGGAGCCCTGAGCTACCGCCCAAGTAAAGGAGGCGACGGAGAGCACCTGATCTCGCCGGAATCTGCAAGCTCATCTCCTCCTCCCCTCTGTATCTCTCTCGTGGCGGCGGAGCCGGGGGCAGGGGACGAGCTGGGCGGCACGGGCGGGTTTATGCTTTGTGCCCGATAGGCGGGTCCCCCATGTCATCGAGTAATTTAGGAGGGTTTCATTGTGCTGAAATTGGGCTCGCCCTGAGAATGACTGACGCGCGGAATGTCCAAGGCAGTGTCGCGCATTCCGTCGAGCAGCTTGACGTCGCTCCTCCCGCGCGCCCTAAACCCTCACGTTGCCGTCGTTGACCTCATCGCCACCCACCTCACCGCCGGCGCAGACAACACTGCGGCTGAACCCGTCGGCCTTGCCCGCCTGCTCCCCTTTCTTGGCCAGGAGGAGCTCACCGCCGTTGTTCTCCGCGCGGGCCACTCCCACCCGCTTCCCACCCTCCGTTTCCTACTCGCGCTCCCGTCGCCGCTCCGGCCGGCGCCTCCCCACCTTGCCTTCCTAGCGTACTCGCTCGCTGCTTCCCGCCAATTCTCCCACGCTCTCGACGCCCTCTCCCACCTCCTCCACATCCACCCCGGGCACGACGCACTCCCCACTATCCTCCGCGCGGCACCGCACCCATCGCTCCCTGGCCTCCTCGTCAAGGCCCTTCTCAGACGCGCCTGCCTGCGTGACGCGTTCCGCACCGCCCTCCGCGCGGCCGCCGCTGGCGCACCCCCTAACGCCGCCGCGTTCAACGCCCTCCTCGCCGCTCTCTCCCGCGCGGGCCGATTCGATGAGCTATGGGCCGCACGGGCGGCGATGGTGCGTGCCGAGGTTCGGCCCGACGCGCGCACATTCAACATCCTTGTTGCCGCGTTGTGCCGCGGGGAGGATGCCGAGCGCGCACAGGAGTTCCTCGAGGAGATGGAGGAGCAAGGGTTCGAGCCGGACGTGGTGACGTACAACACCCTCCTCGCCGGCTACTGCCGCAGGGGTAAGCTGCAGGAAGCGATGCATCTGTTCGATGTAATGCCGCACAGGGGCATACCGCCCGATTTGGTTTCGCATACTATTCTGATGGACGGGCTGTGCAAGGCCTGGAGGCTCAAAGATGCTCGTCGAATGTTTGATAGGATTGTGCAGAGTGGGTTGTCCCCTGATGCTGTTGCCTATAGTGTTTTGATCACGGGGTATTGCAATGAGGGGCGGCTGAGGGAGGCTAGGTTGCTGTTGATGGAGATGGTTAGCAGTGGGCTCTCATCAGTTGGATTCGCTCTCAGGGTTGTCATTCAAGGTCACGTCAAGTTTGGGAAACTGCTAACTTGCTTGAACATGGTAGCGCCGTTGGGGAAATATGGCATTATCATCCCACTAGATAGTTATAGTTGCCTGATTGCTGCATTATGTGAGAATATGCATCCTAATGCTGCGAGGAGTTTGCTTCAGTGGATGGCACACGATGGGCACAGTCCTAATCTGAAGACATATAACTTGATTGTGGATAGCTTCTGCCAATGTGGAAATTTGAAGGAGGCTTTAGATGTCATGGTTGAGATGAGCTCTGGAGAAGTTAAACCAGATTTTGATACTTACCATGCACTCATAACAAGCTTTTGTAGATCGGGAAGGAGCTTGGGTGGTCAGTCAGTTATGGCAGAGATGATCAAGTCAGGTCTGCAACCGAATGAGACTATCTGTGCTGCCTTGGTTTGTGGCTTCTGCAAGGAAGGTGACCTTAATAGAGCAGAATTGATTGTGAAGTTGTTTGCGCTTGATTTTCAGATCCGCTGTAACGATAGCTACAATACTTTGATGAGAGCTTACTGTGCGACTAGGAGCACAGCAGAGGCATTGGCCCTGCAGGATAGGATGTTAGAACTGGGTTTTATTCCAAACAGTGAAACTTGTCGATGTATCATCAGTGGGCTTTCAAGGACCCTTTGTTAAGTTACTGGGTCTGCAGTGTTACTCAATTAATGGTTACTTAAAAGTACGGATGATATTGTTGCTAAGTATATAAAGCGGAGCTAGTCACGTCGATGGATTAGCTGAAATCTGTTAACTGGTGACGACAGTCTTGAAGCATGCTTCTCTGAACGATTTTCTGAAGTGCTAAATCAATCGATGCAAGTTATGTCATATTCTAGAGTTGAGTTGTAAAGGAATTAGAGCCATTACATTATTTTAGCCTATGTGGATTCATGTAGTGCTGCCATATTATTTTAGCCTATGTGGACTCATGTAGTGCTGCCATATTATTTTAGTCTATGTGGACTCATATAATGCTGCCATATTATTTTAGCCTATGCGGACTCACATAGTGCTACCATATTATTGAAAGTGCATCCATGCCCCTAAGTGGGTTTTGGTGGTTAATGATAATAAAATTAAAGCGCTAATCATATCTCGAATAATTGTGCAGCAAATGTGTATGCGTACGGAGAAAAGATAACACATGACCTAAAAAGAATGTACCTTAATTTTGTATTATTGCTCGCATTAATGCGATAGAAAGGATGCCCCATAATTTTGCATTATTGCTCGCATTAATGCGACACGGCAACTAACTAAAGTTGAGTGTCTCACATACATCTTGTTTTCTTACAATTTTCTTGGCCGATGCAGGTTTAATATGACGAGCTTTGGAGAAGGGTGTGGTTTCCACTCCGTCTTAGTGCCTGGTGACATCAAAATGAGGAAGAAACATGGAGAAAATCGAGTTCAATCTTTGTTTTTCTCTTCTAGGCATATCGTATTATCAAGGGGGGTGCAAACTCAAGTGGATGGACGAATCAAATGCTCAAAATAATTAAAATCCAACTTTTAGATTTGAAACTTCAGGCCGGACCCGGCCCTCGGCCGCAACTCTGGCGCATCGGAAGTTGTGCCGGACTTTCGGACCATTCGAACAGTGCGGACTGCCTGAAACCACTTGCCGGATGTCCGGTGAACTGCCGAAGCTCCGACCCTTCGGAGATTCGATCAATTGTCGGAACTCCGAGGATTATGTAACCAAAACCCTAATAGGTAGTTGCTGTTGACGCGGACCCGCCCCGAAAAACCCGTCTCGGGACGGATCCCTCGTCCTCTCTCCAAGATCCTGTTGGGCAACGCTCGGCGAAGCGATCGTACACATGTACAACACAGACAGGATAAACAACAATAATTTATAAGGAGAGAGAATTTAATACAACATTGCTTCATAGATTGAAATTTAGGTCTTACATTGATTTAGAGTACGCAACTGAGTTTTTTTAAAAACAATACAGCGGAAGACTAGAACGGTTACAGACTCCGACACTCAAACTTAAGCAAAAGCATGCATCGTGCCCAAGGGCGTCATGCTACTGGCCACTTCAATGTTACTGCGGCGATTCGCACAGTTCCCACTGGAGGTTCCCAACCTCGGGGTGAGACTCCTCCCAATGGATGCTATCATCCTTGTTATGCATGTCGGCGCCTGAAAATCACGTATCACAAAAGCGTGAGCTTCTAAGAAGCTCAGCAAGGCTGACCCGTCAAATTGGCTGACTACAGCCAACTCCTAGACATGCTAGCTGACTTAGGTGGGTTTACCTTGTAAAAAGGACTCGCAATCACTTGAACTACTCTTGGTCAAGTTTTAGCTCAGGTTAGGTGATGAGAATAGAAACTTTAGTTTGCGCTGATCTAATCAATCATGAATAGAACAACAGATAACATCCTCATTTGTAACCTAATCATCATCCTCATTACCCATCATTTTAATGTATGTGACAGAGAGTTCAAGCAAACTCATAGCTGAGAGCGACAGCATTCGAACCGATTTTTATACCTCTGTAGGGTTAACCTAATCATACGACACGTGCGCGTCCCAGACCCGCACGTGGCAACCGTTCGCACCAGATCCTGCAAAGTCAATTCCTTCCTACGCCTGCCTTAGCAGCGTGGCATCCCACCAGACAACACGTCCCAGACGGTTTCTGTGGAGTTCCCACGCTGCCCACCCCAGATCGCCTCCGAATCAGACACCGTAGGGCAGGTTCGACTTTGCAATCACTAGGCTACGTAGGTTTACTGGACCCCATTATTCCCAGCATATGATCGGTACATTCAATACTTGCCCAACTGTGTCATACGGATCAGACAAGACTACGGTCACCCTGGTCCCGGACCAATCGCCGACCTACTTGTACCCTGTTTGACCCTCAATCTTTTATCTTTCTTTATTCATCCTCAACCATGTGTTGCATATCTCATGTGATAGTTTGCAAACAATATCCTACCAATCGCGAGCAGCATCCACTCTGCTCGACTTCTACCGGTAAGTACTGGCTAAGCATAGCACACTAAAGGGGTCATCTATACTAGCTACCGTTAGGGTTTTCTATGGAAACAAATGCAACAAAGATTTCAATCAACTCCTAGCAACTTAATGCACAAACAGGACACATAGTTATAAAAGAAAAGTTAAAATCTTGGTTGTGCGCCGGGGCTTGCCTGGTTCTCTTGCTTCGTTGGTGATGACGACTTCGGCGGGGGTTGAAGACTCGGGATCTGCAGCTACTTCATGTGCTTCGGAATCTACATGATGCAATATGATTATGAGGAGTTCAAGGAAAAGAATCATAATGCTTTTATTAAAGATTACTCTAGGGTTTTCAAGCGGCGATGTTTAGAAATTAGGGTTAACCCTAATTCATCGACACCGTCTTTTACTTAAGTTTTGACTTTATGAATGAGGTTCAAAAGGACACTACTCATTTTTCCAGGAGGTGATTTTTAGTTGGCCATGTTCTCTGAATCAAGAATTTCAAACTTGGGTTGAGGTTAAACTGAATGTTTCTTTGAGTCAATAATTATTTAATAAAACTTACGGCTATTATTTTGACTTTGGCTGTTAGATAAGTTGATTATTTGCTTAACAACCATGCCTATTATGAAATTTTCCAGATTTTTGTTAGGAGGTGATCTTCATCGGATGGTGCTATCGGAAAGATGATTTTTGGGGTTGGGTTGTTTGTTTGAACTGATGTCCCTACGTTTTATAGTAATTCTAACGATTTTCTGTTAGGAGGTTATTCACATGTAGGAAAGGGGGTATTATTGAGGTCAAGTTCTGGGGAAAATTTACAGAAGGAGTGTTTGCCGAGACACACACATCTGACAAAAGCTCTAATTTGAGAAAATGTTGGAAGTTCAGATGCTAGGCGAAATCAGAACATTAGCATTCTGCTTGCCATGACGCACATCCGCCAGAAGTCCTGGTTCTATAGGTGTAAGGTAAAAACAGAAGGTCTCTACCTATCTATTTAGGCAGCTTCAAGGAGTTTTATGAAGAAGTGTTTCAGCAGATGTTTCGCGTAATTTACAAGGGTTCCAATAAACTTGGGTTCACCATTTTTTTAGATTTTTTCTCGATTTACTAGTCATTTTACAAGATAGACTAGAAATGATGAAATGAAAATTTTTATTAAGTTAGGGTCACTATTATTGTAATACACTTTAGGGAACTAATTTACTTAGACTACTTATACTATTTAGAGATAATTAATGATGGTCAAGAGTCTTGCTCATGATCGAAATCCTAATTATTCTTAAAGGGGCAGGTTTAAGATGCTTATTGTTAATTGTTGTTTAACCATTTGAATCGCCACTAGCACTAGATCTCTAATTAGGATGACTATTAGGATTAAGGTCACCTTTAGCTTTAAAATTACTTATATTTAATTAGCAGCTCTAAGCGGATGGGTTGGGGCAGGGTTGTTATTAGCTTTAAATTTGTTAATATTTACTTACTAGAGTTAGATGATTATTAGCATTATTATCATACTTATTGTTCGATTTTACAATGTTTTGTTATTGTAAAATAATAACCATAAAGGTAATTTGTTAGTATTGACATTAGGTAGCTACTGAGATTACGAACATAATGGCAAAAGAACCATGTCAATCAGAGGTCTACAGCTCAAGTTATGCCAAAAACAGTTTTACCGATTCCGGATACGGGTTCCCGGTTCCTGGGTTCCGGTTCCGATATCGGGTGGTACACGGACGTCGTTTTCGGGAAAAGTCCCAAAACACATCTCATGTACTGGCTTTACTAAGTGACTTGGGGTTACTATGATACTAAGTTTGAATGGTTTTGACCCGCATTAGCAGGAACACGAGCCCTCCGACTGTCGTTGCCCGTTTACGACATCGGGGAATACCATAACGACACCGTAAAAGTCGTAACTACTTTTCCGGTGAAAATCAAAGTTAAGTTACAGGCATGGGACCATTTTTAGTTCAAATTAGGCTCTAAACTAAGACTTTTGGCTCTAGGTTGGGGTCAAGTTGAACTTCTAAGAATTTACTAAAAATCAAACAAGGTTCTGTTTTATAAACTAATAAAATCAGAAACATGTACTAAAACCTATGGAAAAATTATGAAACTTTGTATATATATATATATATATATATATATATATATATATATATACTAGTGAGCATCTAAACTAAATTTTTTGGTTAAGGGTTTGGGCTTTTGGAAGACTTTCCTAATGCATTTTAGAAAAAGACAAATAAACTAGCCAATTAGGAGTGTTTTCAATGACATGCATGCACAAATATTTCCCTAAAATCCTGGTAAAAATGCAGGAGATGCACCATGCTAAGATACAATTATGGTTCAGAAGTAAACCCAAGAAACCTTCTGGAACTTCAATTAAAATTCAAAAACAGAAATAATTCATCTATTAATTGGGGAAATTCCAGGAACATTTTTGGAAAGTGATTTAACAGAAAATTAGTAAATTCTTCAGGGGTTCAAATAAAATTAGGTTTAGAATTTTTAGAGTTTTCCATGAGTTTTACATTATTTACAAACTCTGGCTAATTAATGGAAAATGGAAAAATGGATGGAACAGTGGACAGAAACAGGGGACGCGGCAGAGGCGGTGCTCTAGTGAGCTCCTCGTCGGAGAAGAAGGCTAGGGCAAGGATCGAAGTGTCGTGGAGCTTCACCTCGACTCAAGGGACGGATTTGTCGAGGAAGATGGCCACGGGGAAGAGGGGAACAGTGTCAGCGACGTGAAGCTTGCGATGGCTCCAATGTCGGCCGAGGGATGGCGCGCGGCGTTCTGCATCAACGGTGATCACCTGTGGCGGGGATCATGTCAATTGGGTGCGCCATGGTGAGAGTATCTAGCCGGTGAAAAGAATTGAAGAATCTTTGTACCGTGGCGAGGAATTTCAAGAAATTGTGGCCGCCGGCGTCGTTCTCGGCCGAGAAGAAAGGCGGCGGCGTTCCGGCGAAGCTAGGGCACGGACGGGGCCCTTGGTGGTTGGCGAGCAACAGAGAGTCGAGGGGAGGTTGGCCGGCACGGTGGCGAGGCTCGGGAACTGCCGGCGTGAGCTGTCGACGTGGGAGCTGTACTGGCGGTAATGGCGAGGGCGGCAGTGGCAGAGGAAGAAGAAGGAGAATAGAGGAGGGCGGTGCCTCGGTTTTATACTCGACGAGAGGAGCCAAGTGGGGGGGAAAGAGGGAGAGAGAAGTGGCAGCCGTGGATTGGAGCAGAGGGGCGGCAGCCGGCGGTTGGCGCTAGGAGGCGGTGCTCTGCCGGGGAGATGCCGTGCGGCAGGAAGAAAAACAGAGCGTGGCGGGGAGAGAGAGAGGGAGGAGAGAGGGGGAAGAGAGAGGAGAGCAGTGAAGAAGATCTTATGGTGAGATTCCTGCTAGGAGGAGTAAAGGCAGCGCGGGAGAGGAGGTGGCCGGCGCTGCCTCGACGGTTGGCCAGTGGTGGCGGCGTTACTGTTCACCGTAACGCTGTTTTCAAATTGATTTTTAATTATTCAATTGCTTCTTCTTAATTCAACAGAAAACCCTACCTTCCGAGGTCAAAAATTTTTGAAACTTTTTGTGGAGGCTAAATGAATAATTTGGAACAACTTTTCTTATAGGAAGATGCCTTGATTCAGCCCCTAAAAGTTTGTAAATTTTTAACCTAGCTCAAGTTTGTTGGAATTTTAAAAGGGTTTAAAACTTTACCAAAACTTTTGATAAAATCTCCAAAATTATATTTTAATGTGAACTTAATTGCCATGTAAAAATATTACTTGGTTTATATAAGATTTTTGAGGGGTTTCGAATTGGGGTGTGAATTCTTACCCGGTAAGAATGATTTTTGCACTGAGGTTCGGAAACCCCTAATCTGGTGAAAGTGTTCAAAAATTCACCGAAATTTTTGTGCAGGCTAATGGAAGTGTTTTAAAACAATATCTCTATCAGCTCAAGGGTAAATCTTGCTTCGGAGTGCAAGAGTTTACTTTTAGGGCTTACTATTCGTCGTTGACCTTTTTAAGTGAAACTTGGGGTGTCACAGTTGTGGGCCTCGGGTATAAATATCCCTTCGTCTCCAACACTTACTAACTCTTACCCACACACGAAAAACACTCTCTTGAGCTCTCTCCTCTTCTCCCACACCCTACTAAGGTTTTCAAGCAAAGATTTAAGCTTAGGTTTGCTAGTGAGAGAGATTGAAAAATTCAGAGCACTCCATTTCCACTCTTGAACATTTGAGGAGTCTTTAAAGCTTGGTCTTAGACCTATTAGTTTCGGAGATTCATCCACTAGACGACTAGAAGTCGCCTCGGAGCTCCCAAACTTGTGTGGTGACGTCATACGAAGTTTGTATTGCCCCTCCTCGCAAGAGGAACTTGCTAGGAAAAAACCAAGTTTGACCTTCCTTGGAGAGAAAAAGGGTTGAAAGAGACCCGGTTCTTTCTGGACCTCTCAACGGAGACGTAGGCTTCTTTGTGGAGCTGAACTTCGGGAAACAAATCTTGTATCTCCGTGTACTTTTCTCTCTTTTAGCTAACTTGTACTTGTTCTTCATTTCCTCTAGTTATTTGCTTCGATCTACGCATATACTTGCTTATAATCTGTTTAGCCCGTCCTTTCCTATTCTTACATATCTAGGCTTGTTTTCGTTTCAAATAGTTTTCCAATTTGTGAATTCTGCATTTACCAGGTTTTGCTAGAGTTCCGACGCTTTACCGGAATTCCGACGCACCGGATATCCGACATTTTGCCGGAAGTCCAGGGGACTGATTCAGTTTGCTGAGTGCTGTTTCGTAGGAAAATTATAAATTGCCTATTCACCCCCTCCCTCCTCTAGATAACTTTCAATTGGTATCAGAGCCTAACTCTTCGCATCAAAGCTTAACCGCTTGAAGAGGCGATGGCTTCAAGCAAAGAACCAGGAACCGGAGATGATATGACGAAGGACATCGAAAAAAAGACTAATGATGAAGTGCTGATCGAAGATGTTGAGGAGGAGAAGAAAGATGATAATTTTGAGAAGTCATCCTTAAAAAATAAGACGAAGAGCAAGAGTAAGAACAAGAGCAAGAAGGGCAAGCACAAGAAGATTCCGACCCCAAGCTCAAGCTCAAGGTCAAGCTCATCCTCTTCGTCAAGCTCAAGTAGTGATGATGATGAAGCTTCACGTGCCCTACTCAAGATGTTGAAGAAGGACAAGAGGAAGAGTAAAAAGAAGGATTATATTAGAACTCATTTCAAGTATGATTCTTTAATTTTTAATAGTGTACATTTCTTGTCGGTCCCACTGGGTAAACCACCCTACTTCAACGAGACGAACTACACTAAGTGGAGACACAACATGGAGTTTCACTTGTACTCACTTAATCCTTCTGTATGGCAAGTTGCAGAAACAGGGATTGATCCACCGGATAGCGAAGATGAAGATGCTAACACGCCTCAATGTCAACAAGAGATTCACCGAAATGCTCAAGCGGTGACCGTCCTCCTCTCATCATTATCGCAAGAAGAATTCAACAAGGTTGATGGATTGAGCATAGCCAAGAATATTTGGGACACCCTTAAAATATCTTATGAATGATCTAAAAAGATTAGAAAGACCAAAATAGAGTTGCTTGAAGCGGAGTTATCAAGGTTTGCAATGTAAGATCATGAAACTCCTCAAAAGATGTACAATAGACTCAAGACTCTAACAACAAGATAATAAGCTATGGAAGCAAGGAGTGGACCAATCATAAAGTGGTCAAGAGGATATTGAGAGCTTACATGGTTAGGAATACAACCATGTGCACACTCATTCGTAGAGAGAGAAAGTTTAAGAAGATGACTCTCAAAGAAGTGCTTAGTGAAATTCTAAGTCAAGAAATGCTTGAACAAGAAGCACAACAAGTAAGAAGTATTGCTCAAGCTCTCTCAAATGCGAAGAATCAAGACATAGCTCTCAAAGCAAGTAAGAAAAGCTAAGGCAAGCAAGAAATTGAGAGCTCAAATGATGACGATAAGGAAAGTTCTGATCTTGATGATGAAGACATAGCTCTTTTCATAAGAAGATTCAAGAAATTCATGAAGAAAAAGCACAATCACAAAGACGACAAGAACAAGTCAAGAACAAGGTCCAAGAGGGTGTGCGACAACTGTGGGAAGCATGGGCAGTTCATAGCAAAATGTCCATATGAGGAAAAAAAAGAAGATGAAGGGAAGAAGAAAGAGAAGTATCACAAGAAGAACACCAAGCCCTTCAAGAAGAAGTACTCCGGTGAAGCATACTTTGGTCAAGAATGGGACTCCAATGATGAGAGTTCCAACTCCGATGATGAAGGTGTGGCAACAATAGTGATGATGATAGTGAATGTGATGATAAAAACCTTCTAAAAGGTCTAAGTAAAAGTGCTATCACCAAAATAAACAAACTTATGGGGGATTTGGATGAAAGGGATGAGATTCTTGATGTTGAGGGTCAATACCCAAGGTAATTAACCTTAATGACCCACGTCCTTAACAACGTGGTTAACGCAGGAACGATTCCCGCCTCGACCGACCCTCATGTCATACGGACACCTGACGAGCCGGGTCGACAGGCGATCTCCGCGTCGCCTGACCCCAGGCTCGGGCGAACCGCCTGCCACGTCGCAAGTAGGTGGGACGGTAGCAGTTGGGCAATAAATGACTTACACGCCCGCGCTCACTAACAGACGGAGCCATCAATTACTTGAGCAAGTGGGCGTTAAATGCGCACGACGTGCACTGTCTAAAGGACGGGCGCCGCTGCTACAGTTCCTGTCAGAAGCCTAACACTCCATCGTGACGGGACATCCCCGAGCGACGGCCATGACTATGGCGCCATTCCGACACCACCAACATGAACCGTTACTCCATGCGGATGGGACGGCTACAATTGACGACACTCGCCACGCCGTTGAATGGGAAGGGCACCGCCACACCGATGGCGTCATCCACCGTGGCGTAACCCAACTTGGACGTACGGCCACGACCGGCAACATGAACCCAGGCCTCCCTTCATTACGGTATAAAAGGAGGAGGAAGCCGGGACGGCCGGGGCGCGATGGACACGATCTGGAATCCACGACCCAACGATCCAAAAGACACAATACATCCATTCGACAAACTAATGGACAAGGGCAGGAACACTTCGCCACATTCCTCTCTTTTATCCAGAGACATGGGAAACTCTCCCTCTCTCGCCCATTTGTAACCCCTACTGCAAATCCGTCGTGAGTAACACGAGCAGCTCAAAACTGGACGTAGGGCCTCATTACCCAAACTAGTATAAATACTTGTGTCCTCTCGCGAACCATCAAAACCTTAAAACGCGCATCCCACGATAAATTTACTAGTCGGCGGTAACGAACACCGACAGTTGGCACGCCAGGTAGGAGGATCTTTGCGTGTTTTCGTCGATCACTTTCTAGGTTTTGATGGTCAACCACGTCAACGGATGGATTCCCGGCACAATTGTGTGCTTCGGGAGCCTTGATTTTGTTGCCACCTCCGAAGGCAACCTGGCGCTGGCTGGCGTACCAACCTTGCCGATCGTCGCCTCCGATTTCCGTTGCGTACCGACCGTGTCGGTCGACGGAAAAGCACGACGGTCTGGCAAGGGTTTGCGCTCTCCGAAGCCCTCCCGTAGGGGCCCGTGCGCAACCACTTCGCCTAGCCGGGCCGGTACCGGCAAAGTCACGATGACCCGCGTGTCATCGCGCGAAAGCCCATGCCCCACGGACATCGAGTTCATGGGAATGAGGGGCTATGCGTCGGAATCTTTCTTCGACCTCCTCGACGAGGCAAATGGAGATTCCGGCGTAGAACACAGCGAGGGAAGCCACAACCCCTCTCGCGAATGCCTCATGGCACATTCGGAAGATCCCCCCAACCCAGGGAGCGACCTTCCTGTCACCTTGCCAGTAGCGACAATCCGGACTCCCTCCCGCAACGTACTGCCCGAGCAGTTACAAGCACGGAGGGAAGAGCTCCGTGAGGCCAAATGCCAGTTGGAGCAAGAGCAGGCAGAAGTCGACCGTGAACTCGCTCATTGCGGGGCCGGTGGACGTGCTCGCTCCATGTCGCGTGATGTGCGCCGATGGATCATCGAGGAAGGTGATGGACACCCGCGTTTTGCGCGGTCGAGCCAGAACCTCGCCGCAGCGGCGGCATTACTTCGGGACCTCCCCGAGCTCGCCACGCCTGAAGCTCGACGCACTCAACGCGAAGTTGAGGTGCTGCTGCAACGAGCAATGGTACAACAAGCGAAGAGCTCGTGGTCGCGCATTCGTAGACCGCATACCCTAAACGTGTCTGTCCAATAGACACCTCCAGGGACAGACGAGGCCTCGAAAGCCTTCGTCCGCGGACGACTCGGCGCGAACCGAGACACCCGCACCACCTTAAAGGTGCGACGGCGGCAACTGGAACCCATCTCCGAGGCAGGCCAGGGCCGCCACCCGTGCCGAGGTGGGCGCCACGACGAGAATGAGGGCAGGAGTCCGAGCCCAGACGCTCCGGTGCCTCGGGCTTTCGATTCCCACATTCGGAGCGCCCTGTTTCCCCGGCGTTTTCGGCCTCCGACCAACGTACCAAAGTACGCAGGGAAAACAAATCCGAGCCTCTGGCTCGAGGATTACCGCCTCGCCTGCCGAGCCGGAGGAGCGGATGATGATCATTTCATCATTCGCAACCTACCCCTGTACTTGGCCGACTCGGTCAGGACATGGCTCGAGCACCTCCCCGCCAATCGTAGGTAACTTCCAGGGGACCTACGCGCGTCCAGGCAATCCCTGGGACCTCAAGAACTGCCGACAGAAACCACGGGAGTACGTCCGGCGTTTTTCCCGCTAATGCAACGAGTTGCCTGACATCAGTGATGCCGACGTCATTGGAGCATTCTTGTCCGGGATCACTTGCCGCACCCTGGTCCACAAACTAGATCGCAAGAGTCCACGAACGGCCAAGGAGCTTTGAACATCGCAACCAGCCATGCTTCCGACGAGGAAGCTGTTGGCGCGATTTTCAATCGCCCTCACGAGACGAAGGGTAAGTGAGACAAGGACGCCAGCGAAGGCCCCTCCGACCGCTCCCACAAGAAGAAAAAGAACCGGCCGCCCTCGTCCGGAGGACGACTGGTTGCAGCTGCCGACCGCAGCGGCGCCAAGACGCCAGCAGCGGACACCTCGGACCACTTCGAGAAGAAGTGGAACGGGCCATGCCCCAACCACAAATACTCTGTGAAACACCGTTACAAGGAATGCTCGCTCATGAAGCGGTTCGTGACCCAGGAGTCTTCGAGGGGCAAGCTGAGAGGCATGCCTCGACAAGACCCTAGGGGTGCAGACGACGGAGGCGTCGCCAGCGACGGCAACGACGGTTTCCCGAAACCGACGGATGCCTCATGATCTTCGCAGGTCTGGAGGCGCACGGAGGAAAGTGCCGTGCAAAGATCGAGCGTCGCGAGGTCTTCGCGGCCGAGCCCGCGACGCCTACTTTCCTCTGGTGGTAGGAAGCGCCGATCACGTTCGATCGGTTTGACCACCCCAGCCACGTTCCACGACCGGGTCGATACCCTCTGGTAGTCGACCCCATCGTTGGTAAGAAGCGTCTCTCCAAGGTCCTCATGGGTGGAGGCAGCGGCCTCAACATCCTCTATGTGGAGACGCTCGATGCCATGGGCATCGATCGGTCGCTCATCCGACTGACCGGAGCGCCCTTCCATGGCGTCGTACCCAGGAGACAGGCCGTCCCGCTCAGGCAGATCGACCTGCCCGTCACCTTTGGGACCCCGACCAACTTCCGGACGAAAACCCTCATGTTCGAAGTGGTCGGCTTACACGGGTCGTACCACGCCATCTTGGGGCGGCCGTGTTACGCGAAGTTCATGGCCGTACCCAACTACACCTATCTGAAGCTCAAGATGCCTGGGCCGAAGGGGGTTATCACTGTGGGCGCCTCCTTCCAGCGTGCTTATCAGTGCGAGACGGAGAGCGGCTAACTCGCCTCTGCGACCATCGCATCTACGGAAGAGCTCGCTGCCATCCGGCAGCAAGTCACCGAAGACGCACCCGACTCCAACCGCAGCATTGGATCTTTCGAGCCCGCCGAGGGCACCAAAGAGATCCAGCTCGACCCCGACAGCGCCCCTGAGAAGGTGGCGAAGGTCGGGACATCCCTCTTCTCCAAATAGGAAAGTGTGCTCGTCGACTTCCTCTGCGCGAACGTCGACATCTTCGCGTGGAAACCCTCGGATATGCCGGGCATTCCGAGAGAAGTCGCCGAGCACTCCTTGAACATCAAGCCGGGGTCCCAACCGGTGAAGCAACACCTGCGCTGCTTCGACAAGGAGAAGCGTAGGGCGATCGGAGAGGAGATAGCCAACCTATTGGCAGCCGGTTTCATCAAGGAAGTGTACCACCTCGAATGGTTAGCCAATCCTGTTCTTGTACGAAAAAAGAATGGGTAGTGAAGAATATGTGTTGACTACACTAGTCTGAACAAGGCGTGTCCAAAGGATCCGTTTCCTTTGTCGCGTATAAATCAGATTGTTGATTCAACCTCAGGGTGTGAAGTCCTCTGCTTCCTTGATGCGTATTCCGGATATCATCAGATCCCCATGAAGGAGTCCGACCAACCCGCGACGTCCTTCATCACGCCGTTCGGATCGTACTGCTACATTACGATGCCGTTCGGGCTGAAGAATGCAGGCGCAACATACCAGCGCTGCATGATCAGGTGCTTCGATGAGCTTATCAGAGATATCGTCGAAGCATACGTAGACGACATCGTCGTCAAATCTAAGAAGTCCGACCAGCTCGTCGCCGACCTGGAGCGGACCTTCGCCAAGCTCCGAGCGAATGGCATCAAACTCAACCCCGAAAAATGCGTTTTCGGGGTCTCGAGGGGAATGTTGCTCGGCTTTGTCATCTCCCAGCGCGGCATCGAAGCCAATCCGGGGAAGATCGAGGCCATCAATCAGATGGACCCAATCCAAAATTTAAAGGGAGTACAGCGCGTGACCGGGTGCTTAGCGGCGCTGAGCCGCTTCATCTCGCGTCTCGGAGAACACGTACACCCTCTTTACCAGCTCCTGAAGAAATCCGAGCGATTTCAATGGACACCGGAGGCACAGGACGCCCTCGACAGGATAAAGCTTATCCTAATGAAGCTATCGATCCTGGTGCCTCCGACCCCAAAAGAGCCACTCCTCTTCTACATCGTCGCGACGACTCAGGTCGTCAGCGCCGCCTTGGTGGTAGAACGGACGGAGGAAGGCCATACTCTCAAGGTCCAACGCCCGGTCGACTACGTGAGCCAAATTTTGTCGGATACAAAAACTCGATATCTTCAGATATTGAAGATCCTTTACGGCGTCATCCTCGCCAAAAGGAATCTCTGACACTACTTCGAATCACACCCGGTAACCGTGGTCAGCTCCTTCCCGCCGCGCGAGGTCGTCGAGAACCGCGACGTGACAGGGAAGGCCGCGAAATGGGCACTTAAGTTGATGGACGAGGGGATCAAGTACGTTCCCCGAACGGCGATCAAGTCTCAGACCTTGATCGAGTTCATAGCCGAGTGGACCGAAATACAGCTACCCGCGGCTCCTGTCGACCAGGAGTACTGGGTGATGTACTTCGACGGTTCGCTGATGCGCAAGGGAGTAGGGGTCGGAATCGTCTTCGTCTCCCCCTTAGGGGTGCGTATGAAGTATGCGATCCGTCTTCTGTTCCCTGTATCCAACAACGTGGCTGAGTATGAAGCGGTCGTCAATGGGCTCAAGATCCCCGACGAGTTAGGAATCCGACGACTCAAAATTTAGGGCAATTTCCAGCTCGTCGTTGGCCAGGTCATGAAGGAGTCCAGCTGCCACAACGAGACCATAGACACGTACTGCCAGGAAGTCCGTAAGCTGGAGCACAAGATCCATGGTCTCGAGCTCAGGCATATCCCGAGGCGGCAGAATGAAGAGGCTGGCTCCTTGGCGAAGATGGCAGCTGGACGCGAGCAGGTCCCGCCTGGGATCTTCGCCCACGACCAGAGCCAACCATCGATCCGACCGAGAAACGCACCCGGGGTCGGCACCGAGCCGCCTCTGGGAGAAGGGGTCAGACCGACCATAGAGTCTCCCGGCCCCAACGTCATGGAGATTGACGAAGCGTCCACGCCTAGTACTGGTCCTCCGATCGATTGGAGGACACCGTACCTCAACTGCCTCCTCAAAGAAGAGCTCCCCGCAGACAAGACAGAAGCCCGACGCATCGCACGACGCGCCAAGTCCTTCGTCGTCATCAATGGAGAACTCTACAAGAGGAGCCTCACCAAGGTCTTGCAGCGTTGCATCCCTATCGAACAAGGAAAGATGCTGCTGCAAGACATTCATGGAAGGGTCTGCGCCCACCACGCTGCGGACAAGACCCTTGTCGGAAATGCGTTCCGACAAGGATTATATTGGCCGACAGCCGTCAACGACGCTGCTTGGATCGTGCGCACATGTTCTACGCTCGGCAGATCCATCTGCCGGCACAGGCGCTGCAGTCCATCCCCGTCACGTGGCCGTTCGCGGTCTGGGGATTGGACTTGGTCGGACCGCTCAAGAAAGCACCCGGGGGCTACACCCATCTTTTGGTGGCAGTCGACAAGTTCACCAAGTGGGTCGAGGCCCGACCAATCAGAAGGATCCGACCAGAGGAAACAGTCGAATTCTTCCTTGACATTATCCACCGCTTCGGGGTTCCAAACTCCATCATCACGAATAATGGTACAGAGTTTGCAGGGAAGCGATTCCTCAAGTTCTGTGACGACTACCATATCCGAGTCGATTGGGCGGCCGTAGCGCACCCCCGTACGAACGGGCAAGTCGAGCGCGCGAACGGCATGATCCTCCAAGGGCTGAAGCCTCGGATCTACAATCGACTGAAGCAGTTCAGCGGCTGATGGGCGGCCGAGCTCCCTGCTGTACTATGGAGGTTGCGAGCGACCCCGAGCCAGGCGACGGGGTTCACCCCCTTCTTCATGGTATACGGCTCCAAAGCCGTCTTACCGACCGACCTCGACTACGAGCCCCGAGGGTCAGAGCGTACGACGAGGAAGGGAACTAGACGTCCCTCGAGGATGCCATGGATCAGCTTGACGAGGCACGGGACGTGGCACTTCTCCGATCGGCAAAGTACCATGCTCGAAACGTGCGGGAGAGAGCATTCGACGTCAGCGACCTAGTCCTTCGACGCGTCCAGAGCAACAAGAACCGCCAGAAGCTGTCGCCTTCGTGGGAAGGTCCCTACATCATCTCCAAAGTCCTCCGGCCCAGCTCCCACAAGCTGCAGACCGCGGATGGACAAGAAATCGCCAACACCTGAAACATCGAACAGCTACGTCGCTTCTACCCTAGACTTATAGTCGTTTTATTGTTCCCCCTCGCCGAAATAAGCGGCGCCCGACCCCCATCGCACGAGAGTCAGACCCCACTCGGGGGCTACAACGACAGGGCAAGCGTACCGCGCGCGTGCCGTGACACTTGCTTATTTTGCCCCTTGCTTGCAAAATTCTCGAAAAGGGATAAGCAAGAGGATAAGAAAAGTTTGGGGTTAGACCGGTTGGAATGTGAAATGCTTACTACCTCCGAAGGTTACAGCTACGACGCTCACCGGCAAAACCAACTACTTATCCTATTCACGACTTATCCCTTCTGAAAGCTTCGACCCCTCGTCCCATGTTTAAAACTTAGAGAGGAAAGTTGTGAGCAGGAGAAGACGTAAAGTCTAGTTGGTCGGATTGCATAACGCCTACGACCCCCAAAGGTTACGGCAACGATGCTCACCAACTAGATGGAACGCCGGCGCTGCCCACGGCCTATGATTTCTAAGTTTCGAAAACAAGGAAAAAGGGGACGAACGCTTTCATGAATTTGTGAAGGAACGCCTTCGCAATCAAACACACTTTAGTAGTCAAAAGATGTTCGAATTGCTCTTTTGATCTACAAAAGGACCGGGCATCTTTGCCTCGGCCGTCCTACATACAAGCTACGACTAACTATCTCCTACTCTACGGGCTCGGGAGGGGGGTCATCCTCTTCCTCTTCTGCCGCCGTTCTTGCAGCCAACTCCTGCGCCAGAGGGGCCACCTCCTCCTCGATAGCGTCCAGCTCCGCGTCGGTGTAACCGGGAGCAAAGACCTCGCTCATTAAGTCGAGGGCAATGCTGGAGTAGTGCGACCGAGCGACGGTAAACGCTCGGTGCACCCCTCGGTACAAGCCGTCCGCCTCCACGGCGCGCGCCCGGGTGACAAGGTGAGGGACTTGGGGAGCAAGGGAGCTCGACCCAACCTCTGCGGCGACCCTGAGGTCGGTGAGGGCCGCGCGGACGGCGACCCAGAGTGTGTCCTGCTCCTCAGCTTCCTGCTTGAAGTCCTCCTGGAGCCGCGACAACTCCTCCGAGCTCGTCCTCAACTTCTCGGACAGCACGGCAAGAAAGGAGGCGCAACAGTTACTCCACATCGGCCTAAGGAAAAAGAGGGCCCAGTTGAGGACGCGACTTACCAGTCGCCCGTGTCTGGAGCTTCTTAAGCTCGGTGCGCCCTTGGGCCAGCTCCACGGCCAAAGAAGCCGTCACTCCTTCGGCATCCTCCCTGGCCCTAGCCTCCTCCTTCAGGCCGGCCCTCCCCACCTCTGTCCGCCAGACCTGCTCCACCGCGAGGGCGATGACGACGTCGCAGGCCCGGCGCGCCTCCACCGACTCCACCCGCACACACTGCACTTCTTCCAGTGAGCGGGGAGCCGCTCCTCCGTCTTCAAAAGCCGCCCTGCCATGGCTCGCTACCGGGCGAGGGCGTCTGACGTCGCGCGGCGGGCAGTGGCGAGCTGCTCCTCATGGTCGAGATGACCCCGGAGCAGGGCTGCGACGGAGTCTAATGTGGACGCCACCGACAAGGCCCCCTCTAGGGCCCGTCGTGCGCTCCTGAACTCCGGGGCTCCTCCTTCCACTGGCCCCTCAGACGGCGGGGTTGTCGGCGCCGCCGCTGGCACTTCGCCAGCACCCCCCTCCGCGGGCGCATCCACCATCGCCGCCTCCTCCACCGTGGGGGGCCCAAGAGCAGGCAGCCTTGGCCCGGTAGTTGGAGCCACCGACGCCTCCTCCGATGGCGCCTCCGAAGGGGCGGCCACCACGACCTCCTTTGGCGTCATGGGGGCGGCCAAGAGGACCTCTGACCCTACCACCATTGCCGGCCTCGCCGGCGCCGCCGCCCACTCCTTGGGCAGCTCCATAGGCGGCTGACGCTCCGCCACTGACGGGCGCGGGCTCCGAAGCCCCGTCCAGGACGTCCCTTGGCACGCCTCCGGGCCAGCGCCCTGCTAGGGCCTTCTTCGGCACCGACTGGAACACCGTCGCCTGCCCTCTGACCCTACAAGAAAAGCGCGGTAAGCACGAGCCGACAAAAAGTAAAGTGCATGCGACACACTTACCCTCGAGACAGGGAGCGACGATGCTTCGGGGTCCGCGCCCCTTGCTCCCCCACCGGCCGCTTCCCGCGGCCCTTAGGGCCACGGCCTCACCGGCGCGGGTCCGGAGGTCGACGGCCCCGACCCCGCCGGCTCGGGGTGGTCGTGACCCCCTTCGGCGCCTGTGTCTTCTCCTAGGGGGCTGGCCGTGTGGCAGGGCTCGTGGGGGTCGGTGTCGGCACCACCTCCGACCTCCGAGACTCTAGCCTCGGACCCTGCGCGCGCGGGCGCACCATCTCCCCCTTTGGGGCGGGACGAGGGATATCCACGACCTCCTCCTCCTCCTCCTCCTCCTCCTCCTCATCCTCCTCCTCTTCGTCGTCGTCGTCGTCCGACCCCTGGCGGCGCCGACCCCTGTCCAGCTGGACCCAGAGCCTTCTCGCCCTCTTCGTCTTTCGAGCGTCCTTCTTCCACTTGTGCTCCTCGGCCGCCAAGCGGTGGGCCTTCCGAACGGCCGCGTCTACGGGGAGAGGGGCGCAGGAGGGTTGGATGAGGAGGTCCGCCTTATGCTATCAAAAGTAGGGAGGAGGAGAAGAGATAGGGTCGGAAGAGTCAAAAGAAAGAGAAAAGACTACAAAAGATAGAAGCCCAGCTTACCGGGGGGATGCTCCCCTCGGCGGGACGCATCGGAGGATGCTCGTCGAGGGAGGCCTCGGCGTCCTTAGTAGCGAGGGTCTCCCGGAGGCGCTGCCTCAGCTCCAACTTGGAGAGGGGCTCGATCAACATCACCGACCCGGAAAGATCGGAGTCGGGCCCCATCTCCCATAGCCGGAGCGAGCGCACCATCAGCGGCAGCACCCGCGGGGCGTGGTATCAGGCGATTACGCTGGGGCCACGCGCCCCTTGGGCCGGCAGGTGCCGCATGGCGTCGAGGAGGTCGTCCAATCGCCTTCGCTCCTTGGACGGTGGCCCGCACTTCCACACCTCGGGCGCCGTATCGAACGTGTGTCCGGTGAACTCCGGTAGGGGGCTGGCAGCGTCATTTTTGAGGTAGAACCACTGCCCGTGCCAACTCCTGTTGGAGCTTCTCAGCCGCAGGGGGATGTAGGCACCAGCGCGCTCCCCGCGAAGTGGATGATGGCGCAGTCGATGGGCAGTGGGGCCCCCCTCCTTTGTCTGGAGCGATATGGCGAAGAGGTAATGCCACATATCGAAGTGGAGAGCGACCCCCAAGAAGCCCTCGCACAACGCCACAAAGGCGGCGATGTGCTGGACTCCGTTGGGGTTAAGGTGCTGGAGCTCCAGGCCGTAGTAGTGGAGGAGCCCCCGCAAGAAAGGATGCGCGGGGACTCCCAACCCGCGCTCGTGGAAATGAGCGAAGGATACAATGTATCTGTCCGCCACCGGCGGCACCGTCTCATCGCCCGGGAGCAGCCCCTCCCTCGCCTTTGTCCGGGTGACGAGAAGGCCGTGCCTCACCAGGCCATCGAGGCGCGCCCCCCGGATTTTGGACCTCCACCAATTCGCCATTTATGCAAGATGAAGGGGAAGGAAAGGGGTTGGGCAAACGAAGGGGAAGATTGCGCAAGGTATGGAAGGCAGGGAGTAAGAAAGCAGAGCGACGCGGGGAGACGAAAGGACGCAAATGACAAGTGACGACAGGCGGGCGTGCGAGGTGCGTATTTGTACCCCCCCGTCCGCTTGGCGTCTTCCTCCCTCTCACTACAGGTGGGAGCGGTGCCACCTCGCTCGGCGCGGTAATGTCCCCCGTCCGCTCAGCTTCCCCCCTTCCGCTCACTGCAAACAGGGCCCACCTGGCCGCCTCGCTCAGCGCGGACGTGGCTCCGTCCGTTCGACTTCCTCTCTCCCCGCTCACCGCCAGCGGGGCCTGCATAACCGCCTCACGCAGCGCGGGTAAAACTCCCGCCTGCTTGGCGTTCTCCCCGCCCGCTGCAAATGGGGCCGTGTCACCGCCTCGCTCAGCGTGGACGCAACTCCGTCCGTTCGACTTCCTTTTCCCACTCGCTGCAAGAGGGGCCCGCACGGGCACCCCGCGCGGTGCGAAAAAAAACTTCCGCCCGCTTGGCGTTTTCTCCTCGCTCGCTGCAGGAGGGACCCACGCAGCCGCCTCACTCAAAGCGGTATTTACTCCCGCCCGCTTGGCGGCTTCCTCCTAGTCGCTCCAAGCGGGGCCCATGAGGCCGCCCCGCTCAGCGCGGGCGCACACGCGCACGCATGCACTCATGACGCCCGAAGACTAAAATCGCTGCCGCGCGTCCCGTCATGGCAGGCGCCTCTACCGCAGAATTAATACCGGCAGGCGACAACTTGGGCTAGAATATGCCCCAACGGCCCACGGAGTTTGAAGGCTGGCCCAGCAAACGGGTTCGACAGCCGCTCAAAGCGAAAATAGAGTGAGGGGTGGAAAGAGATGGGGCCGCTAGCAGCCAGTACCCTAGCGCTCGAGCGCCAAGGGCATCACGATCCACGTTCAAGTCCCGATTGAGACCGACTCATGGGTATTTCACCATAGAAAGGCAACAAGCTCTCAGAGCCTATCGAACGGCATCCGAGTACCAGATTGGGACAGCAACCAGGAATATTGAGGTCGACCACCAGCTGGTCCATCGAGGTCCCCCCGAAGGGACCCCGGGCTTCACTTGAACTCACCCGTTTGCAGCTTGATGAGCGTCACGCTTCGGCCTCCGCGGTAAAGCGTGGCTCGGCTCAACCTCTTCGTCCGGCGAACGGACACGCTGGAGGAACGATATAAGTCGAACCGTGTCCTCGAACGGACCACCGCGATGAGCGGAGGTCTCGAGGAACGGAATCACAAAAAGAGATCTACTACGGGATCGCAGAACACGTGGACTTGACAAGGCCTAAAGCAGGCCTATCGTCACGAACTTTCCTCCCGACTTGAGTGACTACCGACTCCCTTTCGCATGGAGGTCAGGCTTCACTCGGGGGCTACTGTCGAGGGTCAATACCCAAAGTAATTAACCTTAATGACCCACGTCCTTAACAACATGGTTAAGGCGGCAACGATTCCTGCCTCGACCGACCCTCTTGTCGTACGGACACCCGACGAGCCGGGTCGACAGGCAATCTCCGCCTCACCCGACCCCCTCAGGGAGGGGTCGGATCCTCCGCAACACAGCAAACACGCTCGACCCAATCCACGTTGGGGTCGGAAGATCACATCTCCGCCTCGCCCGACCCCAGGGTCGGGCGAACCGCCCGCCACGTCGCAAGTAGGTGGGACGGTAGCGGTTGGGCAATAAATGACTGACACGCCCGTGCTAGCTGATAGACAGAGCCATCGATTACTTGAACAAGTGGGTGTTAAATGCGCACAATGTGCACCATCCAAAGGACGGGCGCCGCTGCTACAGTTCCTGTCAGAAGCCTAACACTCCATCGTGACGGGACGTCCCCGAGCGACGGCCATGACTATGGCGCCATTCCGACACCACCAACAGGAACCGTTCCTCCATGCGGACGGGACGGCTACAATTGATGACACTCGCCACGCCGTTGAAATGGGAAGGGTACCCGCCACACCGATGGCGTCATCCGCCGTGGCGTAACCCAACTTGGTCGTACGGCCACGACCTGCAACATGAACCCGGGCCTCCCTTCTTTATGATATAAAAGGAGGAGGAAGCCGGGACGGCAAGGGCGCGAGGGACACGATCTGGAATCCACAACTCAGCGATCCACAAGACACAATACATCCATTCGACAAACTAACGAACAAGGGCAAGAACACTTCACCACATTCCTCTCTTTCATCCAGAGACTTGGGAAACTCTCCCTCTCTCGCCCATTTGTAACCCCTACTGTAAATCCGTCGCGAGTAACACGAGCAGCTCGAAACTGGACGTAGGGCCTCATTGCCCGAACAGTATAAATCCTTGTGTCCTCTCACAAACCATCGAAACCTTAAAACGCGCATCCCACGATAAATTTACTAGTCGGCAGTAACGAACACCGACACTTGAGAAACAAGAAGACTTGCTCATTCTAAAAAAGAAGAGAAACCTTGAACTTGAAAATCTCTTAAATTGAAGAAAGACAAAAATATAGAGTTGGACAAAAAACTTGCTAAAAGCAAAGAGACATGTTCAAGTCTCGAGGGATCAATTGTTGCACTTGAAGTGAAGCATGGTGACTTGAGTAAAGCCCATGAAGATCTTAAAGTGCAATTTAATACCCTTTGATTTAGCACATCATCCTCTCACATAAAGGTGGAACCCGAACCATCCAAAGCCTCCACAAGTCAAGGGTGTGCTCATTGCTTTAAAGCCTCCACAAGTCAAGGGGGTGCTCGTTGCTTTAAAGTTATTGATATTGATGCTTGTGCTACTAATGAGAAAATTGTGAAGGACTTGAAAAATCAAGTAAAATTGCTTGAAGCACAAGTGCAATACAATAAGAATACCCTTGATGAAGAGGAGGCGGAGTATGCAAGAGGTGCATACAAGAACACAAGGTGCCCTAATGTGAAGGATGTCATTGGCTATGTACATGGTAGCAAGCACAATGCTAGTGAGATCAAGAATAGGAAGGAGTTCCTCAAGTTTACCAAGGAGCGCTCTTACCAAAAGAAGCAAGAAAAGAGCAAGAAAACTAATGATCATATTTTTGCTCATAATTCTCATGCTAACCCTTCGCATATGCCTACTATGCCTTATCATATGTTTGATGCATCTTATGTTCTCATGAGAAATGTGCATGGAAGAGTTGTTGCCAAATATGTTGGGCCACGCAACAAGAAAGCAAAAACTTATGAGTGGGTTCCCAAAACTCTTATGACTAATGTGAGAGGACCCAAACAAATTTGGGTACCTAAAAACAAAGCATAATTTGTTTTGTAGGTGTGCTCCTCCGATGAAAAAAGTTGGGTCCTTGATAGTGGATGCACAAATCACATGACTAGAGAGAAGAAGATGTTCACCTCATATGAAGAAAATGAGATTGCTTGTGACACCATCACCTTTGGTGACAATAGTCAAGGAAGCGTCATGGGTGTTGGTAAAATTTCTATCACAACCGAGCATTCAATTTCTAATGTATTAATTGTTGAATCCTTGGACTAGAATTTGTTGTCCATTTCATAACTTTGTAAAATGGGTTACAATTGTTTGTTCACAGATGAGGGTGTGACCGTCTTTAGGAGAAGTGACAACTCGATTGCGTTTAGGGGTGTGTTAAAAGAGAAGCTTTATCTAGTATATTTTTCATCGGATAAAGCGGAACTTGACACATGTTTGATTACAAAATCCAACTTGTGATGGCTTTGGCATAGGAGGCTAGCCCATGTCGGTATGAGGAACCTACACAAGCTCCTAAAGGGTGGCCACGTTCTAGGACTAACAAATGTGGTGTTTGGGAAAGATAGGCTTTGCGGAGCATGTCAAGCGGGAAAGTAAGTTGGAACACATCATCCTGCCAAGAATGTGATAACTACGAAGAGGCCGTTGGAGCTACTACACATGGACCTTTTTGGTCCCATTGCTTACATAAGCATCGGCGGTAACGAATATGGCCTTGTAATTGTTGATGATTATTCTCATTTCACTTGGGTATTCTTTTTGTATGATAAAAGTAAAACACAAGGAGAACTCAAGAAATTCTTGAAGGGAGCTCAAAATGAGTTCGAATTGAGAGTCAAGAAAATAAGAAGTGACAATGAAAGTGAGTTCAAGAACACTCAAGTGGAGGAATATCTTGAAGAAGAACACATCAAGCATGAATTTTCGGCACCCTACACCTCACAACAAAATGGGGGGTTGCCGAAAGAAAGAACCACACACTCATAGAGATGGCAAGAACCATGCTTGATGAGTACAAGACCTCCGATCGTTCTTGGCTGAAGCCGTCAACACCGCATGTCATGCCACCAACCGGCTCTATCTCCACTGACTCTTGAAGAAAACACCATATGAACTCTTCACGGTAACAAACCCAATGTATCTGATTTCCGTGTCTTTGGGAGCAAGTGTTATATCTTTAACAAGAAATCCAAATCATCAAAGTTTGCTCCCAAAGTGGTTGAGGGTTTCTTGCTTGGTTATGATTCAAATAGTCACGCATATCATGTGTTCAACAAAACGACCGATTGTGTTGAAGTCACGTGTGACGCTAAATTTTATGAAACTAATGGCTC
Source organism: Oropetium thomaeum (assembly GCA_001182835.1). NCBI lineage: Eukaryota > Viridiplantae > Streptophyta > Magnoliopsida > Poales > Poaceae > Oropetium > Oropetium thomaeum. The sequence goes on from LFJQ01000082.1 coordinate 587,719, forward strand.
TCAAGTGGAGCAAGTTGATCTTGATGAATTAGATGACGAAGAAGCTCCTTGTGAAGCATTAAGGAAGATGGATATAGGTGATATACGACCACATGATATACAAGATGAGCCATCCTCTAATCAAGCATCTCCTCCAACACATGATGTTCAAGAACAAGAAGATGATCAACAATAAGAAGATGATCATGAACAAGATGATGGCAATGATCAAGGGGGAGATGATGAAGAGAATAGAGATGATACAACACCCAAAATATAAAGCACCCAAGAGTTCACCAAAGTGTACAATGTGACCAACCCGTGGATAACATCCTAGGGGACATTAAAAAAGGGGTAACAACTAGATCACGAGTCGCTATATTTTGTGAATATTACTCGTTTGTTTCTTTTTTGGAACCTTTTAAGGTAGAAGATGCTCTTCGTGATCCGGATTGGGTGATGGCCATGTAAGAAAAATTGAACACCTTCAAGAGAAATGAAGTGTGGTCTTTGGTGGAGAGACCAACTCAAAATGTTATAGGCACCAAATGGGTATTCCGCAACAAACAAGATGAACATGGTGTGGTGACAAGAAACAAGGCAAGACTTGTTGCAAAAGGTTATTCACAAGTTGAAGGTTTGGATTTCGATGAAACCTTTGCACCCATAGATAGGCTTGAGTCAATTCGTATATTATTAGCCTACGCTACTCATGATGATTTCAAGCTATATAAAATAGATGTGAAAAGTTCCTTCCTCAACGGGCCAATCACGGAGGAAGTGTATGTGAAGCAACAACCGGGCTTTGAAGATGAAGAATATCCTAACCATGTTTATAAACTCCATAAGGTGCTCTATGGGCTTAAGCAAGCTCCTAAAGCATGGTATGAATGCCTTAGAGATTTCATCGTTAATAATGGTTTCAAAATCAGAAAATCCGATTCCACCCTCTTCACTAGAAAAATTGACAATGATATATTTGTGTGTCAAATTTATGTCGATGACATAATATTTGATTTTACTAACCAAACTTTTAGTGATGAGTTTAGTAATATCATGAAGAACAAGTTTGAGATGTCCATGATGGGTGAGTTAACGTTCTTCCTCGGCTTTCAAGTCAAGCAATTCAAGGAAAGAACGTTTATATGTCAAACCAAGTACACTCAAGACATACTCGAGAAGTTTGACATGGCGCAAGCCAAGCCCATCAAGACTCCCATGGGGACAAATGGGCATCTTGATCTTGACTTTGGGGGAAAAGAGGTGGACCAAAAGGTATATCGCTCCATGATTGGATCCTTGCTTTACCTTTGTGCATCTAGACCCGATATCATGCTTAGTATGTGTATGTGTGCAAGATTTCAAGCTGCCTCAAAAGATTGTCATTTGAGGGCGGTTAAGAGAATCATGAGGTATTTAGTTCACACATCCGACCTAGGACTTTGGTATCCCAAAGGATCCAAGTTCAATCTCATCGGCTATTCCGATGTGGATTATGCCGGAATAGGAAAAGCACCTCCCGGAGTTGCAATTTTTGGGAAGATCCCTAGTTTCATGGTCTTCAAAGAAACAAAATTCCATTGCCCTATCCACCGTCGAAGCCGAGTATATTGCGGCGAGAAGTTATTGTGCCCAATTACTTTGGATGAGGCAAACCCTTAAGGACTTTGGTTACACTATGAACAAAGTCCCTCTCCTATGTGACAATGAGAGTGCCATCAAAATAGCCAACAACCCCGTTGATCACAAGAGAACCAAACACATAGACATCCGACACCATTTTTTGAGAGATCATACACTAAAAGGAGATATTCTTATCTCTTATGTGAGAACCAACGAACAATTGACCGATATATTCACCAAGCCATTAGATGAGAAGCTCTTTTATAAGCTTAGGAATAAGCTAAATATCATAGATCTCGGAATGTGGCTTGAGATGTTGGACATCTGTAATGTTGACCTTTACTTGTTTACAAGGCAAAACGATTGTGAAAATATTGTGTGATCTTCAAAACTATTTGTTCGTTCTTCACCTTTTATGGCCTACACTCAAATCTTGGTGATTATTGTTATTTCTTGTTGACTGTTGGCTAATCACCATCATTTGAGTGCTCCTACATGTCCATGTTACTCCTTATTCAAAAATCTTGTTCAAAATCTAGAGCGTTAACGGAACGTGCGCTGTCCAACCTGAAACTCCTACCCAGATGTCCGGCAAAGGGCTGGAGTTCCAAGGAGCCGGAGGTCCGCACAATGCCGCATATCTGGGGATCGTGGGGTATTTAAGGATCCACCCGCTTTGAGAGCCCCCAACGGCTCTCACTTCTTTCCTTCCTCTCCACGCCGCACCCTACCCTCCAAAATCGCCACCTCCCACTTACGCACGGATTTTTGGCGAATCAAGTGGAGAATCATCTCCAAATCAATCACCAATACCTCTCAAACATGCTCCACGACTGCTTCAATCGGTTTTGAGCACTTTTCAAGGTATTCATAAAAAATCCTCTTTTGCCCGATCTCTAACCGTGGACTGTTTTAGATGATTTCAAGTATTACATTGTTGCTACCACATGGTTTTAAGTCAATGCTAGTGGTTTGGTAGCAACTCCGTGACTAGAATCGAAGTTAGGGTTCAAATCTCATTCAAATTTGTTTTTGCCCGATCTCTCAAACTAAGAGGTTTATATGCATAATATTTCAGTTTTGTGCTCCTCTTAGATCCTAGAAACAACGCCTAAAACCTGACTTCAATCCTCAAATTTCTGTTCTTAGACGAGATGAACTCGAAACCTATAGAATCCTCGGAGGTCCGGCACTTCGCCGAATATCCGGGCCCGAAGGTCCGGCCCCTTGCCGGAACTCCGACAATTCTGTAGCTTTTGCAATCTGTTTTCTATCGATATCGTTCACATGTACCGTGTCTCATACATGTTTTTGCACATCTTTTGATAGATGTCAGGCCACCGTGAGCGTCAATCCAAGTTTGGACAAGACGACCCCGTAATTCAAAGTGAGCAAGAGGAAGAAGTGATTCCTCCAAAGAGGAAACGGCTTGCCTCCCGATCCACCGGTGGCCCTATGATTCGAGAGGGTGCTCATGCTGCACCTCAGCCTCACCATGGACGCAAGCAATGCCTCGCGCGTGGCAAGGGCAAGGAAAAGGTTGCCAATGCGGGAAGTGTTACCACGGGGCGTTACGCACTGCGCCCTCTCTCTACCAAGCATCCCCTCACCATCAAGTTTCCAAGCAAAGGCTGCTCTACGACCACGGGAGGTACAAGGACTATCAACTACAAGAAACACAAGCACAACTTCTTGCAGCTTAGGTCTGAGAACCCGTTCATCCATAAGAGGGATCCAGAGATTATGGATTATCGCTTCCACAGCCGCTTTTAGTCCGATTGGTATGAATCGGTCATCTATGACAAGAAGCCATGGCTCGATGCCATGACCCGGTCTTCGACCAAGTGACTGAGATGTGTGAGCGCAGGGGGCTCAAGCGGAATATGGGGCTGAAGCAAGACTGGAATGATGAGGTCGTTGCCCAATTCTCCTCCACTCTTTGGCTTGATCAGAGTGGTGATGAGGATGTGCTTCATTGGATGCTTGAGGGCAATCAGTTTCAGGCTTCCTACTCTCAGATTGCTAGTGCTCTAGGCTTTAGGGATGATGATCTAGGCAAGAAGAAGATTCTAGGTGGGCGGAAGCTTCACAATGAAGAGCTTGCTTTCATGTATGATGAGGCTTAATGAGCACCTACTTTTGGGATGACACATGGTATGGCCCCATATTACAAGGTACTCAATCTTTTTATCCGCAACACTTTGGATTTGAAGGTGGGCGATTCTACCAATATCAATGCCAATGCGCGCCACCTTCTCTTCTATATGGAGGACTCCCCAGAGAAGAATGAGGGCTTTTGTGTCTTTGATTTTCTCTACACCTCAATTGTGGAGAACTCAATGACACCCAACAAGGCTTGTTGCTTCGTCCCATACATCATGAAGCTTTGCATTGAGATCACCAGAGTCAACATTGCTACGGGTGTACAACACCTTCCTTATAGGCTCCAAGTGATCAAAAAGCCAATGCAAGCACGTGTAGTTCGTGGTGTGAGCATAGATGAAAAAGATGCTCCCGCTTCTTCCCGCTCTACTCGCTATCGTGAGGCTACCACTCGCCGGAAGAAGTACTCTCTCATTCACCATGTTATCAAATCTATCTTTGCTACATGCACCCAAAATGCGGTGCAAACTAGAGAGTTCTACAAGGAGTCACGTGAGAGGATAGAGCGTATTGAGGCGAATCAACAGCACCTTGCAAATGCCTCTAATATGGAGCTCTCACCACCCACGTACCTATGCTCGCATCACTTCTCCGGAGCCCATAGTGGATCCCTATGCTCCATATCATCTTGCTCAAGACATAGCGGAGGAGGAGGATGAGGACACAAGTGCGGAAGAAGGCGGTGCAGCCCAAGGCACCTACAAGGAGGAGGGCAGCGACAACGACGAGGACGCCACTTTTCCTCTTTTTTGGCGATGTGATGCCAAAGGGAGAGAAGTATGTATCTTTGTTTTATTTTCATCATTTAAGGACATGTAATGGAATTGTAATGTGATGAACTATGTTTGGCTTCTAAAACTTATTTGTGGCTTGTGAGACATATTTGCTATCTTTTATGCCTATGTTGAACCTATGTAATATGATGCTTTATGTATTATGTGACGATGTGATGCTTGTCTTTTAGAGTTTTTGCATTCGTGTGTTTTTCATGTCATAAGCATCACGGATATTATGCTCACACTTATTGTTACTTTTTTGCACCCTACGAGTGCTTGGATATAGGGGGAGCCCTCACATGTTGATGAAAATATGTGCATTTGGTATTTTAGGCCATTTTATTTGGAAACTCACGCCATGCACAAATTTAGGGGGAGTCTCTATATCGAAGCATTCAAAAGCTTTTTAATATCAATCTTATGAAGCTTTAGTGGTGTTGTCATCAATCATCAAAAAAGGGGAGATTGAAAGTGCATCAAGGCCCCCTAAGTGGGTTTTGATGGTTAACGACAATAAAATTAAAGAACTAATCATATCTCGAGTAATTGTGCAGCAAATGTGTATGCATACGGAGAAAAGATAGCACATGACCTAGAAAGGACGCTTCTTAATTTGATAAAAAATTGACGGTTGAAAAGGACATCAAAATAAAGGAGAAACGTGAAGAAAATCGAGTCCAATCTTTGTTTTTCTCTTCTAGGCATATCGTACTATCAAGGGGGGTGAAAAACCAAGTGGATGGACGAATTGAATGCTCAAAGTAATCAAAATCGAACTTTTAGACCTGAAACTTCAGGCCGGACCTCCGGCCCTCGGCCGCAACTCCGACGCGTCGGAAGTCCGGCATGTTGCCGGACCTCCGAACCATTCGAATAGTGCCGACTGCCTGAAACCACTTGCCTGATGTCCGGTAGACTGCCGGAGCTCCGCCCCTTCAGAGATACAGTCAATTACCGGAACTCCGGAGATTCTGTAACCAAACCCTAACAGCTAGTTGCTGTGGATCTAGGGTATAAATACCCCTTCATCTCCAGCACTTACTAACTCTTGCCCACACACGAAAAACACTCTCTTGAGCTCTCTCCTCCTCTCCCACACCCTACTAAAGCTTCCAAACAAAGATTTGAGCTAGCGTTTGCTAGTGAGAGAAATTGGAAAGTTGAGAGCACTCCATTTCCACTCTTGAGCATTTGAGGGGTCTTTAAAGCTTGGTCTTGGACCTATTACTCTCGGGGATTCATCCCCTAGACGACTAGAGGTCGCCCGGGAGCTCCCAAACTTGTGTGAAGACGCCTCGAGAAGTTTGTATTGCCCTTCCTCGTAAGAGGAGCTTGCTAATGAAGAACCATGTTTGACCTTTGTGGTTGCTTGGAGAGAAAAAGGGTTGAAAGAGACCCGGTTCTTTGTGGACCTCTCAATGGAGACGTATGCTTCTTTGTGGAGCTGAACTTCGGAAACAAATCTTGTGTCTCTGTGTGCTTTTCTCTCTTTTAGCTAACTTGTGCTTGTTCTTTATTTTCTCTAGTTATTTGCTTTGATCTACGCATATACTTGCTTATAACCTGTCTAGCCTGTCCTTTCCTATTCTTACATACGTAAGCTTGTTTTCTCAAATAGTTTTCCAAATACCTGCTCAGTTTGTGGATTCCGCATCTACCAGGTTTTGTCAGAGTTCTGGCGCTTTACCGGAATTCCGACGCACCAGATATCGGTATTTTTCCGGAAGTCCGGGGGACTGATTCAGGTTGCTCAGTGCTGGTTCACAGGAAAATTATAAATTGCCTATTCAAACCCCCCCCTCTAGGCAACTTTTAATTATTTTAGCCTATGTGGACTCATGTCGTACTATCAAGTTTGCTACGTCATTCGTTCAAAGAATTTCTTTTAATATCTATTTCTTAATTTAATTTTTTAATTAAACCATTTAAAATATCGTGTTCCTTACGATTAATCCAACAAAATGACATTCAATGAGATCTATGTTTTTTAAAACAAATGAAATCAATTTATTTTAAATTTTTTAAATTTGAATTTTTTAATAGCTAAATGTTTCATCATAATGATTCAAATGTTCCAGACGTGAACATCAATTATCCCAATAATATCTATAGTTTTGATTTAAAAAAATGATGTAAATTCTATTTGAACTTTATACTTTAGTCAAATTTATTCAAATTCGTCCTTCTTTAAAATAAAACTATCAATTTATTTCATATTGTTCCAAATATTTTAAGAAAATTTAATAATCTCTAAATTTATTTTATGTTCCATTTTTTTAATTTAATACCTCATTCTGTTGAAGATTATAGTCTTTTTTTTAAAAAAAATACAATAAACGTATTGGTTCGAGCACGCCACTTAGGCGTGTTTCTTCTTATTTTTAACTATTCATATTTGTCCTTTCTCTTTCAAGCACACACATAACTTCTCATTTTAGATTTATTTATATTTTTACTAGCACGCCACTTAGGCTAGTGTATACCAAGATGCTATGATAAGATGAAGCATTATCTTTCATAAATAGGCTCTCTCCAATAATTTGATATCCAGGACATAAGCTCTCAGGCCATGCATTCAAACATAATAACTTTTCTGTGTTACAGGGATGGAGATAGGAATTGAAGACAGGGAAGCCGCAGGATAAGATTTTCATTTTTGAATGATAAGAATTTCATTGAACGCTGACTCAACTAAACTCCAACGATGTGCTATCACGTGTATGCCACATCGGATAAAACCACCTTCAAAGCTGTTTGAGAAAAAACAGACATTGGATTGTAATCAGACTAATCAAGAGGGTTGTTGAGGTTGAGGGAGGTGAATAGCAATTCTTTCTTCGTATTGTGAAAAATGTTTCCGTCAGAATTTTTTTTTTTCAGTGAGAAAAATGTGTCCAGCAGCCCATGTACTAGCCCACGCAAAACGGAACAAGAAGGAATCAACTCAGCCTGCACAGAAAGCCCATCAATCGAAAGAAAGCCTAGCTTCCTGGAGATGGTCCTGTTGCGGCCCATCGTCTCCTCCAGATTTCAGAAACCTTGTCTCCGCCGTCCGGCGACTCCACGGCGGCGTACTTCCACCCAACTCTGCTCACAGCGGAAGCGGAGGCCGCACGAGCTAAGCTACGTTGAAGTGCCGGAAGCTTCCCAGCTTCCCTGCTCTACGCTCGCTGGGCCTCCCCGTTCGACCAGATGGATGGCGGCGTCGGCGGCCGCGTGAAGGTGGTGGGGCAGGTGGAGCGGGTAGACGGGCGGTCCCTGACCTACGCCGAGTTCGTCGACCGCTTCATGGCGCCCAACCTCCCGGTCGTCCTCACAGGGCTCACCGCGACCTGGCGATCCCACGAGGACTGGACGCTCCCGGGCTCCGGCGAGCGCCGCCGCCCCAACCTAGGATTCTTCGCCCGCAACTTTCCGTCCCCTCTCGTCCCGGTTGCCCTCCTCTTTCTGCTCCTTGTTGGCCATGGTTGTCATATTAACGCGAATCGTTTCAAATTGAAATTGACGACCTACTGATGTCGGTTACACTTACACAGGTCGCGGACTGCTCCTCCAGGGAGTTCACGGACCAGAAGCGGCTCGAGATGTCCATGCAGGAGTTCATAGACCACTGGGTTAAGAATTATGAGGATAGAAGTGACAGCTTGCTGTATCTGAAAGACTGGCATTTCGTTAAGGTCGGTCCCGAGTATGCTATGTTGGCTCCGGCTTTGTGTTCAACTTCTGATGTTCTGACAGTAGCTAATGTTTTGGGTGCTGTTCAGCATGTTTAGATAGTTTTCTCCCCTTTTTCTATGAATATGATATAACTCGGAGGGTGCACAAGAGTTGAGACTTGAGATGCCATGATTTTCAAGAACAAATATATTATGTTATCTGAATTAGATACTTTGGAGACTCAGATATATTATCAACATATAGGAAGCAGTGTGCCACGGATGTGCATACACATTTGTTGGCTCAAACATGTTTTGAGAATACCTCTATCCTATATTTATGATATATCTAATCTGAGTATGTGCTGTTTTTGTTATGCTGTATTAACTGGGTAACTAACATTTTTTCATTTCAGTTATTACCACATCGTATTAATTCATGACTTCCCATGTTTTAAGATCAAGTTGTTTTCTTGTTGGGAATAGTTTGGACATGGATAGATAGCCATATGATCATTTAAGCTATGTAGTGGATTATTGGTGACATGTTTGAGAACCAAGCATAGCTAGGTTAGTAAGAGCCTTCAGTAACCCTGGCATTCTAAAGGATTGTGGCCACCTGCTGTAAATTACTAAGCTGCCCTGGCTATTGGTTGCACAAGGCACCAGGTTGGGTGGTCAGCTACCTTAGGGCAGCATCACAGGTGCATTTCCTGATTGGGTTTCTATTTACTGGAGGTTGGGTTCCTATGGTTACGAGACCAAACTCTAAAGCTTAATACATCAGTTGAGAGACAAAAAACATTGTGTATTTCTATGCTAACAAGACTGAACTCTAACCATTCAAGGTTCATCAGTAGAATGCAAATGAGCCCATTTCTTTCAATACATTTGTTATTCATTTTTATCCTGCGGGAATATGGCTGTCATTACGTTTTACATCTATTTTAATTTTGCAGGAATACCCTGATTATATTGCATATACCACACCAACATTTTTTGTTGATGACTGGCTCAACATGTATCTTGACAGTCATCCTATACATAGAGATTCTGACATTGCAAATCATAAAAATGAAGTACAATGTACGGACTATCGGTTTGTTTACATGGGGACAAAAGGTATTCTGTTGTCCTGCATCCAATTCGTCTTTTCTGTGTACATAAGTAACACATGGTTTTGTTTGTGATTTGATTTGTAGGAACTTGGACTCCTCTGCATGCTGATGTTTTCAGGTCATACAGCTGGTCAGCAAATGTGTGTGGTAGAAAACTATGGCTTTTTCTATCACCATCTCAAAGTCACTGTATATTCGATAGGTAAAACTTGCTTTTGGAATTTCCTACCCTGTATTGTTGATACGTGAAACGGATCGACTTTGGTAGAAATAAAATTGACATTGCAGCTTTCATATTCTGTTGTGAGAGAAAACCTTTTTTTTTCTTCCCTTGTCACATTATACTTTCTTGTTTGCTGCCTGATAGTGCTTGTTAGCTTCCTTGTAGGAACATGAGATCCTCAGTCTACAACTTAAATGATGACGTTTCTAAAAACCAGTTTCCTGAATTTCATAAGGTTCTTTAGACCTCCTGCACCCCTTTCCTCCCTGGTCCCTCTCTCTTGTGTAGTGCTCATTTAAGAAATTTGTTTTGTAGACTGAATGGCTGGAGTGTATTCAGGAGCAGAATGAAATCATATTTGTGCCTAGTGGATGGTACCATCAAGTCCATAACCTGGTCAGTTTCTCAGACCTCAAAATTTTAGTCTCATATTTACCATTTGGTGATTGATCCACAATTATATACATGGGTATTCCAAACGTAATTATTCTACACCTTGGTTTTAATAGGAACCGAATTGGAGGATATTAAAGCAGCAATGTTTGCCACAGAATCAAATTTCATTTTTTAACACTAATTATTAGAGTTCAGTGGGAGCCCTTAATGTAGTCCAGCTTATTTACATGTATGTTCCACCTGACAATAACACAAGCAATCTGCCTGGATCAGTTATAATTTATAGGCATCGGTTATAGGAACTCTCTTACGTTGAGTCTTTTTTTACTAATGCATACAGTTTGGATAGTTCGAGCTGTGTTCTCCTCTTGAAAATAACTTATTCTGACTTTTAACTTCTATTGCTACGTGTTTTATAGGCATTGGTTATCAATGCTGTTTTTTTTATGCTCCCCCTCTCCATTTGAGTCTTGCTCCTGCTTTGGTAACCAGGGATGTTAACCTAAGAATTCTTACCCCCATTATGACAGGAAGATACTATATCTATAAATCACAATTGGTTCAACGCGTACAATCTTCCCTGGGTGGTGAGGACATGTGTTTTTACAAGTTAATTTATAGAATAATAACATTACATTCTTATTAATACGCTGTACATTCTCAGTGGAACTTGCTTTATGAAGACTACAAAGTTGCAAAAGAATATATTGAAGACATTCGAGATATATGTGATGATTTTGAAGGGCTTTGTCAACGCAACCTGGCAGCAAATACAGGTAGTACTCTAGTATGTAGAAAATCACATGAGCAAGTAAATGTCTGTGTCTTCCTTCGCTGATAACATCTTGTTGGGTCTTTTCAGGCATGAACTTCTATGATTTCTTCATTTTCATAGTGCGATTCTCTTTAGCAAATGCAATTGAGCTTTACCATATTCAGCGGCTAGAGGATGCTTCCATTCCAACAAAAACTGCACACAACTTAGTCTATAACCTGACATCAATTCGTAATGTTGCATCAAAAATGATCGGTACAGATGCTTTCAGTACTAATAATCTTCTTCATGTCTCAGAAGATAACCGCAATGCTTTCTCCAATGTTAAACAAATATTAGAAGAGGATAGTTTCAGAAGGTTATCAATGACATTGTCAAAGTCATATGAGCTTATAGACAGTGCACAAAGAACTTTTCTCGAAACAAGGGTTTCTAGTCAGATAGGTTGTTTGTCTGTGTCCTGTTTTAAATTTGATTGTAATGTTGTTGATCACATTTCCAATTTGACCTGTGAAGTTCTTGGACCTGAGGACTTAGTGAGACTAATTGATAATGTTCTCTCTTATAAATAGATGGAGGTGTACAAATGTTTTTATACAGCTGGGTTACTTACAAATATTTGGCTCCCAGTTTTACCAGGAGTGCCTGTTTTGCATGCTCTAGTTGAATGAGTTCTTACAACAAATGTTTGTCGTGAAATGAAAGTAGTTTAAAAAGAATGGCCCCCCAACTTGAGGACGTGAATCTCTGCATAGGCCAGCCACCTTAACAATTCATGAATGCTGTCCTAGAAACCACAGACCAGGTCTTTATTTTCTTTCACACTGTTGGATTGGAATGTTGCTCTTGGCATGGCATGGCCTGGTACCAGAATGAACCCATGTCTGGTGACTTGTTGATGTACAGTACAGTAGCAGAGACGGCATGGTCTGCTGATCGCACTGGTGGTGCAACATCAAATTATTGTTGGACAGATTCTCGGATCCTTCTGGGGACTACGTGGCAGAAGCAGCTGTACAAAGCAGCGCAGGGGCGCACAAAAAAACAAACGATCACTGGGTGCGTGCCACAGCAGGTCTGCTTGTCCCTGTTTCCACTGCGAATGCCTCTGTCCCCTCTTTGCACTGGCGTCCTGGCTCACCTTTCCAGTGCCACGTGATGCCTGTGTCTGCGAGATTGTTAACAGCTGCTGGAGTCTTATCATATGACTGTTCTTCTTTTTCCAAGCATGTTGAAGCAGAAGAACAAGAACCACTTGGGATTTCTCGACTGCACAAGTTGTTCGTGCTGGTGATCTCTTGTGTTCCTCAGAAAAATGCTGGTTGTTCTAGAAGCTTCAGCACTTTGGATTTTCTGAAAGCTCTGTTACTTTGACTTGCATATGTTACATTATTACTGTCCAGTCATTACATACCGGTGCTGTTAGTGTTAAGCAACCAATTATGGGGAGCTGTAATGAAGGTGCATTATTATCTTCTCTATCTACCTAGTACAGTACTTTGTACACATTGTTGTTGCATTTGTCCATGTTGATGGGCTCAAGCACTGCAGTAAATTGAAGTGTGCTGTCCTC